>JAWWEE010000074.1:51842593-51864237 GCA_035221455.1 Xenops minutus
TGGGGGATGCTCTGGGGCACAGGGGGGGACTCTGGGGATGGTCCTGGGCAGGGCTGAGGGCTGGACTGGATGGTCCTGGTGGGTCCCTTCCAGCTCAGCACATTCTGTGATTCTGTGAAGGTCACAGAAGCATCTAAACTGACCATCCAAAAAAGAAAACAAAAAGTTATCTTCTAAAAGAAAGGCTTTCCCTCAGCAGGTTGTCATGACAAACCCAACCCAGAAAAGAATTTTGTTGTTATCCTTAAATGACACATTTACCTTCCCAGACAACTCTGTCAAAATGCTTCTAGCCAGTTTATTAATTTTATACACCTTTTTATTCTTCTAGAAAATGATGAATGCTGCCTTTCAGTTTTTGGTGTTCTTATTTTAATAATCAAACTGTTTTCTGATGGAAATAGAAATCAAAATACAATGCACACAACCACTATTTCCCATTTTCAAAAGCAGTTAAAGATTTTAGTTAAAATCCAGGACAGGTAGGATTCTCCTGTCTCATCAAGTTTAACCCAGTGTCATCACTGGAAGTATGTCATGAAATAATTCCCACAAACTTCCTGGCATCCATTTAAAACCACCTCTTCTGCCCCAGCTACAAAAAGGCTTGATCCTCTAGGGGATAACAGCACACTTATAATTTGCTGCTTGATTTTATTTGAATGGATCTTAAATTAACACTGTATTTTATCTCCTCCAGCCCTCGTATTCAGCCATTTATATATTTATTTTACTTTAATTTCATTAGGCTAAACAATACAAGCTCTTTTAGCTTTTTCTCATAAGAGGGGCTGTTGAGCCCCCTTCTCATTTTAGCAGGGATTTTTTGAGCCTGCTTCATGTTTTCTGGAGATGGATTATCAGAGGTGCACGTGGTGCTCCAGGGGTGGCATCAAAACCTAAAGCACCCATGGAGCTGCCAGCAGGGAGCTCCAACTCACCTGCACAGTTTGACTTGCAAAACACTAGTTTTGCTGATCAGCCCTCCTGCTCTTGCAGCCTTCAATTTACTCTTAATTTCCCTTCTGAGTTCATATGGTTTTATCTGAAGTCTTTCTTGGTTTTCACCTTTTGTTTACAGACCACTTCCAGGCAGAAGCTTTTAAGACAAAAGGGGTGGGGATTTGTCATCTCTTTGTTTAGTGCCTAAGATCCAACACAGATGGCTTTCTGTTCTTAATTTCCCAATTTTTGAAATACAATCACATAAGATTTATAAATAAATAGCCCAGAACTGGAGTACAGATCTCACAGACTTTCTGTTCATCTCCACAGTTCACAAGTCAACTTCTGGTCATTCTATCCAAAGGCATTTTTAGCCCCCAAATGTACCAGAAATGCATTACTGCCTACCAGAACAACACTGAAAATAGCATAACTTATTATTTCTTCAGAGACTGCATGCTGAAACATTATCTGCCTTGTACCACCAGCTACACCTGGGGTTTACCATTTAAATAGCATTTTTTTCCCTCACACCCAAAACCATGAGCACAAACCAGCTGGCTTTATTTGCAGTTCATCATAAACATACTAAGTAATTTCACATTAACCTTTTTTCTTTAATAATGTAATATTTCTATTTAATCCTTGCCTGCCACTTCACCATATTTTCAGCAAATGTGTAAAAATCTACTTGCATAGCAATAACAATTGGCTTAGTCCTTGTGTTTTGCTGCCACTTTGTCAACAAAGCATTTTAGTTACTCCTTGCTGACTTTATTCCCCTTTTTTAGCTGGGTTATGTAAGTTGACCAACCCCCACTGTATTGTCCTTCCCTCTGTTCTATGCTCCAACCCCCAATTTCTGGTTTTATCCTCTACTAAACAAAGCAATTTTACATGCTACAGAGACATAAATATGACACAGAGACACAAATAAGCTTATCTAACCACATTTTGTATTTAAAAATTAACTGATTTACTGGACACATGGCTGACCTCAGTAGCTGGAGATAACACTGATGGTTTCTCATCACCAAGCCTTTCCTCTCTGTAGCAATAGTACTTCTCATCATCTATACCTCATTTTTATTCATACACTGAAAGAGAAAATAAACCATTCTACTTTTCCCTTGAACCTAAGCATTGGAGTCAAATTACTACAGTAAAATACACTAAAAAAATCTCTGACTCTATGGTAATCCCCTATCAAAAGCTTCTTTAGCTTACTCTAGCTTCAAATCCTGAACTAGTAGGGTAGCCAGTTCTGTCTGTTCCCCTTAGCTTTCAGCAGTTCATATTTAAAAAAAGCTTATTTCCTTTGCATGATTTTGAACCAAATCGAGGAATTTATTAAAATAGTCCCACATCATTCCCTTTAATTAGGCCTACTTTTTAAAAGAAAGGCATGAATTTAGTGCAATGCATATCCTGTGGTTTTATCTTTCAAATCGGGTTTGTTTGTTTTGAATTTGTGATAGTAACACAAAAGGTGGCTGCTAAATATTTATTAAGTGCTGAAAGGCAGGTAGAGGACAGTATATGTTTCTAAATCAGATACTCACAGAAGCGTCTGACAAGCAGACTTCAAAAACTGCCTTCTCTGCCAACACAACTGCAAGAGACCTCCTGTCTCATCACACTCTGCTTGCAGTCCTAATTAACTACACCCTGAACACCCTTCCCCTGAATCATCACAGACCAAAGACTGCACTCTGGCACATCATCTGGGGGTGAAATGTCTGGGATTTCGTAGCCCCATCAACATGATGGCCATTTAGAAATGATATCTGGGTACTGCTCCACTCATTATTACACAGACACATTCAATGAATGCAATTGCAAAGGCTGGCTCTGCCATCATGGTTTAATTCAGAGTTTTGGGTCCAACCATAATGCTCTTTACTTTGCTCATAGCTCAGACAAAACTCTCAGCAAGAAAGGCTCCGGAGCAGTCATTTTAAATCAGTGAATCATTGAAAGCAGTGAGGGAAAAAAAAAAGATGGGAGAGTGGGATTGCTTGCAGGGGGAAGAAATAAATGATCTCTTAACAGATAACAGGACTGGAAGGCACTGGCCCTTACAGTACTTTTTGTGCAACTTCTTTGAAAGTGAATTAACTAAAGGAGATACAGTGGAAAAACAACAATATGATTGGGGGCAGTTCATCTTTACAAATTTTCCCAGCATTTCTTAAACCATACCAGATTTAGCCTAACCCTTCAAAGCATCTTGGGTTTGCCACAAAAAGTCCATCATGTAAGTGATAAGTAGTGCTCCCTAAGGGACCCTAAACTTTTTATACTATTTTCTTCCCAAATCTAACCACCCATTGTACTTTGGTGCCTCTCCCCTGCTCCATCACACCCTCCTCCTGCCACAGGGAATTCTCAGCTATTCCACAGCAACTATAAGCTGTCAACTTATAGTTACATTTTTCACACTACACAGAACAAAGTTCAAGAAGAACTTGTCAAAAACATCTAATGCAATTATTCTCTCTTTCCCATATCACTTTATTTCTCTACCTATGCATCTATTCACACTTCAGGGCTGCAAGGCACTCAGGCATATTATCACACACAAAACCAGCACACAGGGCTGTCCTGGATTCTGTCCAGGAGGGCACAGTCACTGGAAAAATCACTGACTTTCACTCTAAATACCATGTAATCCCCATTTTCTCCCTGTCAAAATCCTGAAAGCCTCACACCACTTTTCATAGTCTTAAATAAGCTGTAAAGTTTTCAAATTTATCACTGACTTCCTTTTATTAACTCCATGAGATGAACTGAGGTATCATCATGGCTTTTGGCCTCCTCTCTGCAGACGGCTGCCCTGGGGAGGACTCATCCCAAAAATCCTGTCACAATCAGCAGAACTGCCACGGGTTTGGATGGGAACAGCATTTCCCACCAGGACATGAGCCAGCCATGCCTCCTGCAGACCTGCTGCATTGCCTTTGGAAGCCTGGAGACAAGGAATACAGTCAGCTGGGGCAAACCAGCTGTTTTTGATGAGAAAGGGTTAAAAAAAGACTTTCCTGTGAAACAAGAAGGTTGTTCTAAGGCCACAGGCTAGAAGGTTCACAGCTAGAAGGGTGCTCTTCTACAAAAGCAGAGCAAAAGCAGAAAGAAACTGGGTCTGGCCACAAGCAGCTATTTCAGGGCATGTGAAAGTCCACAGAAATGGTAAAATTGGAAGGGAAAATAGTAAAATTGTCTCTCTTGGCTGTCCTGCTCCTGGATCATGGGCATGGCTCTGTGGCAGCTGCTGTGTGTAGCCCAGGGCTCCAACCCAGAGCCAGGGGGTGGCAGCAGGACTGGGGGGTGCAGAGCAGCTTCAATGAGAGCCACCAGCTCTGGCACAGGACACACAGCACACTCATTTACACAGGCTGACAAGCTGCTTCTTCAAATGCTTATATATCATAGCAGCACCATTTGGGGACATCCTTTTCGTGGTCCAGGATGAGGTTTGGGATCAATTGCTGGCCTGTAGCTCATGAGCTGCTGCACAAGAGTCAAGCTTACAGATCCCACAGGGCACTGGGGCTGAAGTGGAGCGTGGGGCTGGGGGCTCTGCAGCTTCTCTGCAGGCTGTTCTAATCAGGAGTCCACAGGCAAGGGCTCTGGGAACAATGTTCTCTTAAATTCTCTAAAAAGAAAAGAGGGCTGTAGAAATCCCACTTACATCTAAAAGGACCCATCATCTGAGTCTTCAACCACTGGAACTATATCAAAGTTATCTCTTTTGTGTGAAGAGGCTTAATCACAAAATAACTGTTCAATTTCCTTCTCCAGATTAAGCTGTCATTGTTTAAACCTCCTTTTTTGTTCCTTGCATTGGAAATGAAGTTAATTCAATGGATTTCTATTTTTTTTAAACCTTTCTTTTATTTTCTCCATCACAGGCTGACAGACCAGAGTAATGACTTCTCTCAGAGATTAACACCAGATTAAATTTTTTAAAACTCTTGAAAGTAACTCAAATGTTTAATGCAATATAGATTCTACCCTTTCCCTTGCTCGGGCCATAACCAATGGAAGGGAGAAATAAATCTCATACTGCAACATAATATTAAACTGAAATTGGATGCAAGACTAAAATACCACCAGCATCATTTTTGTTATATGGGGCACTGTTTTCTTGCATATTCCACTGTCAAGCAGTTGAGCTTCAGCTAAAGCATTTGTGAGAAGAAAGCAAGCAACTCATAACCTGCAAGTTTTCATTTCAAACCTAAATAAAAGAAAGACAAACCACCTCTAATAAAAGTTTGATCTCCTAATTTCTATATATTGTCTCCAAAAGCTACATTACAAGCAGCAAAATACTGCAAAAGAAAATAGAGTAGCACTTTTTTTAAGGAATGAGAACTTGATCAAATTGCATTCTCAAACCTCCTGGGTAAATTAGGGACTGACTCAGGCCTTAATAAACATACAGAGCAACTCTCAGTGACCTTAAACTCTGAGAATCTCAATGATATTGTATTGATCTTACAACACAAATGGGTCTCAGCTGTTTCTTCAGGTCCAAAAGGAGTGATGTGCAACTCCCAGATGCAAAGAACACACATAGAAAGATGCAGGTCTGTATAACTGAACTTGTTTTGATTTGTGATTTCTCCACGCCCCCTCCCAAATCTCACCTGCATTTAAACACTGTTTTCTGCAAACTGCTACCTTAGTCCAAGTGTAAAGAGTGATCTTAGAACTGGACAGAGATTTTTTTGGGGGTTGTTTGTCCTGGAGTCCTTTGCTTTAAAGAAGATTCTTTTCAACAGGACATCACACAGAAATCATACATGTATTAACTCAGCAGGACACAAAACACTTGTACAAGCTGTACATAATTTTAGGCCACAAATTTGATGGCATATCCATTGTACATGCATCCAGGAATGCTAGGCACAATAATTCTAATAAAATCAGAACAGCAATGAAAAGGTGGTGGAAGAATGTTCATCCACTCTCCAGCACAGCCCAGAAATTCAGGAGACTCAAACATAACCATCAAAAGTCAAGCTCAAAACCAAAATAACTTCCAAAAGACAGATTTTTTTTCTCTGTAAACACTTAAACTAGGAAACCTATTGCCAAGGGTTTTTTTCTGTGGATACTTCCAGTCTGACCTACATAGTTTGAAGAGAAGTGAGTAGACTAATTTTGGGGGAAATTAAATCAATTTATGAAGCTATTAAACACAGGGATACCTCCTCTGACTTAGGAAATCCTGAAGCCATACATTGCAGGGAGGTGAATGTGTATCAGAGAAGCCCCACTGTGTATTCCCATCCTTTCAAAGGTATTCTGTACTGTCCCAGCTGGCTGAATGAGCCTTTGATGTGCCCTAGTGTGACTGTCTGTCATGTTCACCTGAACAAATGTGCCCCCAAGCACAGCATCTCTTCCAAATTTATGGCACATCTGGGACATTGTGATATTGCTCTTGTTTAGCATGAATAAGAAACCCACATAACCAGACTCCCCTAGACAAGTCGCTTGGAAACACAACCTTGACAAAACCTGGATGCAACAATGGGACCATTTATAAGCAATTACATGACTAAGGCACACAGAAAGCTTCCAGTGTAACATCCTGAATTGCATACAGTCAGACACAGCTTGAACAACAGCACCATCCCAACCCTATAAATTATCCTGACTTGAACCATGTTTTTCTTAGAAACCTGTTCAATCTAACAAGAATGCTCTAAAGGAGTCAAATATTTTAATATCTGAAGACCCATCCTGTATTAAAAAATAGTTTTGGAAAACAATACTAGCGTTCAGGGATGAAAGATAAAATAGTCACAGAAAAACTCCATGGTTTTTTGTGTTTTAAGTTATAATAATTTAGTTGTGGGAAATCAACTAACATTGTGATTTCCCAAACTTATTAAAAAGTTTGGCCTTGGAAAACAAGCAGGGAACGTGGCATTAAAACATGCAGTCTGGCAGGAAAGTGCAGAGGTTAGAGAGCCATACAAGCACTGCAACAGTGCATTTTGTAACTCTAATTACAGGTGCATCGTCAGAGAACAAAAAGACAATATCCACACAACCTATTAAGCATTTCTACAGCCCTGATAACCATTAGGCTCTGGAAATGGAAATAGGAAAGTGCTACAGCTGCACAACTGCCTGCAAAAATAAACAGCTCTATGGGACTTAAAAAGGAAAGAGAATAGGGAAAAAGTGGATTTGTAAATAAGTTCACAGCATTTAATTACAGATCTGAAGTAGAGCCCACTAAGTCTGCAGAAGCCTCTCAAAGCACATGAAGTTTTGCTTAGTGGAAAAGCCAAACTGGATTTTTAATAAATATCATAATCTGGATTTCAAAGGGCACTGGATTCAACCTTCTGCTCCCAGCCATAAGTACAGATTTGGTATAATTTTAGATAATGTCTTTGGTCTCAAAACTTCAGAAACAGAACACTGTTTGAGGCATAACAATACAAATGGCTGCTTTAACTTCAAAGAAATGTTGAAAAGGTTTCTATAATAGAAACATTCAGTTAAAGCAAGAAACGGATGAAACTGCAATGACAGAAAAATCACCACAAATCCTCCCTGCTTTGTGCAGTGTCATTTCCAATGCACTTCAGACTGCACAGGGAAAGACTGCCAGTGCATCTATTATGGGATCATATGAACATGCATATTTATCATGGAAGTACAAAAACTCTTCTCAATATCTATTTTAACAATGACAGGAAATACACAGAATAAAGAATACTGAATTGTTATTCTTTATCCTTCATTTATAGTGCAACATGATTTTAAAAGGGAATGTTAAACATGACATTTCATTTCCAGTTGTGGCGCAGTTTTATCCAGTTTCAACATTATTTAACTCTAAGAAATGGGGGAAATAATCACTAATCCTTTAACATAAAAAATAAAAGAGTACAAGTACATCCTTGACAAGCCAATGAGGCAAACCTAAGAGCACAGAAAATAAAAAGTAAAGCTGCATAACCTCTAATGCATGCTTACTTATGCTCTCCCAAAAGGACAACATGGCCAACTCATCACTTACACATCCCACTTGTAAGTCTATTACACAGTTACTTTCCAACACAGCACTGTTGCCTTTAATCTCTTCATTAACCATGGCATGACACACTTCACAGAGAGAAAATGGATTATGAACTCCATTTAACTAAGGTTCACCTCTACAATGGTCACGGTCCTTCTAAAGGGAGAATGGAAACACTTGTCCCGTAAAAACTCCCGAGGAAGTGGCTTTCCCTTTCAGGAAAACCTCAGGAATATTGTGTCCTGTAGTGGCTCTATCTGCTCTTGCTTTCCTCACTCAACTGAGGTAGAAAGCCTTCTGAGTCCAGGAGCAAGGCCCTGGTATGAAGCTGGTGTGATGAGAGTCAGGCTCTTCCAGTTTGGGGATGATGATACAACTGCTTATAGACAATGCTTTACAGAACCACATTTAGTTTCACACACCGAGTTTAGTACTTTCTGCTTCTTACTCAGCCCTGCACTGGGTGGTCTTTGACACCAAGACTTGCACGTGATTATCTTTTATAACTCAATAATTAACACCCATAAGCTTTACTGTGTAAAAGAAACTCCTTAAGCAGTGGCATGCTATCTTCAGAGAGATAAAAGAACTCATGATGTACTAATTTCTGCCCATATAGTGGTAGCTTCTCTAAAAAAATAAAAACAAGTGATAAAAGAGAATGCTTGAAACACTACAGTGAAATTAATGATAGTGGCTTGCCTTGATATCTGTCTGTAATCTGCCCATGGAAGGACAGTATGGGAAGAAACTCACACTTCCCTGAAGTCAATTGATCTCCTCACCTGAAGTTCTCTCACAGCCTGTTTTAAGCACCCTTAATAAATTTTGGGTCATGAATGCATACAGCATTTCCAAAACACAGTGGCTTTGGATATTGTCTGAACCACAGAGTGTGCTTTAATGAACCAGATACTTTACAAGAGAAGAAACAAACAGCTTTCTCCAAATTTTGTGTATTATTACATTTTTTTGCTCAAGATACCCTTAGACACTCACCTGTATTTACCATTCTCATTTTCCAACTATGGGAAATTAATTTTAAAATGCAAAAAAATTTGGTTTTCTTACAATGTGCACCCAAAATTCAAACCCTAAAGCCTGTCTTTTCCCCAGTCTTGTATGAGGACGCCAGGCAAGGATTCTGTAGGTGCTGTTCCTTACTGATGACTTACTGCTTCCTTTGCAGGCTATCAGCTCAGCACTGGCACAGATGTATCAGCTCTGGATGAAGCAGAATGGTTCCCTATGTGTTCACAGAGAAGATGTAACCTGCATATCACCAGTAAACTGCAACTGAGCTGACAAAAGGGGTGCTGTGGCCAGAAAAGTAATCCCTGTGAAAAAGTGTCATGCCCCTTTAGCTCAGCTTATCCCTTTCCATACCCTGCTGTATTCTTCCACCTCCTGCCTCTTCCATCTCCCTCCCTCTGTTGAATGATCCTTAACTGGCATTCTTTGGTAGGACTTACCTACCTACCACCATGCTGCTTATATAAGCCTTAATTGTAGAACCATAGAATGGTTTGGGTTGGAAGAGACCTTAAAGATAACCCTGTTCCAACCTCCCTGCCATGGGCAGGGACACCTTCTTCTAGACCAGGTTGCTCAGAGCTCCATCCAGCCTGACCTCAAATACTTCTAGGGATGGGGCACCCACAACTTCCCTGGGCAACCTGTGCCAGTGTCTCATGACCCTCCCAGTAAAGAATTTCTCCCTAATAACAAATCCAAACCTACTCTCTTTCAGTTTGAAACCAATCCCCCTTGTCCTGTAAAAAGTCCCTCTCCATCTTTCCTCCCGGCTCCCTTTAGGCACTGGAAGGCTGCAATTAGGTCACCCCAAAGCCTTCTCTTTTCCAGGCTGAACAAACCCAATTCTCTCATCATTTCCTCCCAGCAGAGCTGCTCCATCCCTCTGATCATCTTGGTGCCTCCTCTGGACTGGTCCATCAGGTCCCTGTCCTTGCTGTGCTGGGTACCCAGGGCTGATGCAGCACTGCAGGTGGGATGTCATGAGAGCAGAGAAGAGAGGCAGTATCCCCTCCCTCGCCCTGCTGGCCACCCTGCTTTTGATGTATCCCAGCATGTGTTTGGCTTTCTGGGCTGCAATCACACATTGCTGGGTCATGTCTCGTCCACCAGCACCCCCAAGTCCTCCTTGCAAAGGCTGCTATTGGTCTGTTCACCCCCCAGCCTGGATTGATACCACTGGTTGCCCATGTCCATGTCCAACAGTGCCATGGTTTTTGTGGTTTCCCCATTTACTAACAGATCATGGATTTCCAGTGTGTAATGAATAGCATTGACCAAGAGCTTCTTACTTTATTTTCATTTCCCAAACTGTAATTTAAAGACTTCCTAGCATTGCTCTTGAGCTGTTCTTCTACTACGAACAGCCATCATACACTTCTCCCTTCTAAAACACGAGGTAGAACACGGAAATAAAACCCCACAGTTCTCAGAGAGAGACTAAACCCCAGCTCTACACACTCCTCCAGCCCTCCCCTCAACATTCTGAAACCTTTAGTTCTAACCATTTGATCCTAAGTCCATCCCAGAGAAGATTATAGGCAAATTTCATTCTCACACGTTGAATTAGCAGCAGACTAAACTGACCAGCCACAAGGATCAAACACTTACTCCTCTTGCAAGTGCAGCCTGCTGCAAAGGCAAGCTGGGACATCAAGGCAAACTCTGAATTTGCTCAACCTGCTGCCTCCAGGATGCCAGGGGAAAACACTGTGCCCATCCCAAAAGCCTAAACAGGCAGGCAGGCAAAGTGTTAAATGCCAAATAGTCTTCTAACAGGACTTTGAGCACTATCACCCAAGCAAAGTGAGTTTACATTTATGGTGCTTGCTGGAAACACGTGGAAATAAATTAATATCTGCAGGAATTTATCCAGGAACACTAAGGAGGGCACTAGTCAGCTCTACTACAATGCTTCAGTGAGTGAGGACACACACAGATGTCTCCATCCACAGCTTTCCTCAGAAAAGGTGCAGTCATATGATACAAATAACACACAGAAATCCTCTCTAGCAAGTCTGTGGGTGCCAGCCAGGTGGGAATCGTGGTAAATTAATCTGTATTTCCCTGTATCTCACCACGCAAGAAGGCACAGATTTTGGAGGAAGCTTTGCCCTGGTTTCCAGTTGCTGTAATCTCCAGCAACATAGGATCTGTTTCCTTCCCTGGTGCTATGAGAAGTCACCCCAGGCAGGACTGGGGCAGCACCTCCCTTCCTCACTTTAATCATTAGTACAATGCCATGAAAAGCACAACTCCTGGGCTGTAAGGTGCTCCACAACTGCAGCCTTAAAGACACCAGTGGTGTGTCTTTAATGACCAACAGGAGCTCTGATGGTTGGATCTTACAGTGCTCTATCCCACGAAAATTCATCAGAGAGATTTCATTTACCTTGACCTTGTAGTACTCCTTGACTTCGGGCTGAATGGAATCAAAATCACCACTGATGTAATCAGGCAAGAAGCTGAAAGGAAAGCAACGAGCGGAGAAATGAAAAATTAATCCATCTTACTACATTGAATATTTATTTTCTCAAGAGTACTAAGGGGTACAAGCATTAATCTTCCTAGGAGTTCCTTAAAAGTGTGTTACAACAAGAGTTGATATGAGGTGATATGAAATAAGGTAACAGACAGGAGGTAAGGCTTGGTAAATCATTTGTCCTTTGCTGAGGGAGCTGCACATCACTTCTACCTCTCTAGGTCAGTAAGGCAAGACTTGTATCTGCCTGGTTCTAGAAAGAAAACTCAAATATTTTTCAAATATATCATTCAGCCAGCAATGTATATCTGAATGCAGAGAATATAATTTGTCAGAAGATGATGATGATGATGATGATGATGATGCTGCTTCTTCGACAGCTGGTATGCCATAAATGTTTCAAGGATTTGTATTTTAGCTCTTAGTGATGTCATCTCATTTCTACTCTTCTTGAGTACTGAAAACACTCCAAAAATATACAGAAGCCAAATGCTCAGTGGTTTTTAACTCATCTTGGATGTACAAAATGTGTATGAAATCTGTTTCAAGTCCTAACCATCATTCATGCAGCAATCCTGCAAAGCACATGGAAAGAATTTTGTGATGTTTATCTCAAGTTGCTTCTTGCAGTTTTTAAGTTGCAGAATTTAAAAAAAAATATTTATTGTATACATTCTTATCAAATTCATAATGAAGCTTCAACTGTGCAACGGAACAGTTTAAGAATATTTGTTGAAAAAACAAGCAAATAAACAAAAAACCCCAAACAAACCAATCCAAAACCCAACCCCCCCAGCACAGAAATTCAGTTTTCCATCTGGCACAATTCCTTTAGTTTTAAGAGGCAGGTAAGAAGACAAGTGAGAGGGTTGCAATGTTTCAACAGATAAGGCTGAGTTTTGAAATTAAAGCTGTGATTGATTCCGAGGCTACCACACTTTATGAGGTGTAGGAGAGCTCACCAGCAAATTACTTTCCAGCTCAAACTAAACTTCAAGGAACTGACCAAAGGACATTGGGACATTTTTTTCTACCAGATGATTTTAGAAGAATGCTGCAGGTCTACAAACTCCCCATGTCAGTGGAACCTCCAAAAACCTCCTGTTCTGGCAAGGATTTCCAAAGAGACCACTGTTCCCTTTGAAAACAAAGCTGCTTCAGCTTTGAGTTGGGCCATGTGCAACCACAGCATTTCAAATCCACTGCTCTCTACTCTTACTAAGACAATTTTTATGAAAGGATATGTTCTAAAAAATAATCCCTTCAGAAGATGCTCCCACACTTGCAGCACTGGGAAGGGCAGTCCCTTCTCCACTGGGTTTTATGGAGGGCACAGAAATGAAATAGAAGAAATGGTTCAAAATCAGCAAAAGCTAAACAGAAAATTAGGTTTGCTCCTTCACTGGAAGACTGACCTTTTCAATGTGTAAAAAATACTACGTTTGCAAAATCTAAATTTTAATTTGCTGCCTTTTTACCTTTCCATGAGTTTTCTAATGAAATATTTACCAAATACAACAAGCCTAAGAATTTGCAGGTATTTGTTATTTTCTAATTACTTCTTCCTGGTTGGAGCAGAACCATTAAAAGTAAACTCAGCAGGCTGGGCATGGGAAGCCAACTTGGTAGGACACCCACATCCACTCTGATGAAAAAGGTGCTTCTCTTACTGAAGTGCCATACAGAATTCCAGAAGTGTCTTTGTCTTATTGTTTTTCCTCTGCAGCAGCTTTGTGGTGCTTTGAAACAATCAACCATTTCTCCTGAGTGCTTCAAGAGGGATCAGAATTAGGGAAAAAAAATGTATCTTCTCAGAATCAAATGCTTCTGCACAGCTTTGTTCTCATCCAAAGCAAAATAATTCCCAGGAAAAGAAGCTAGTTGAAGTTGTGTTTGAATTCTTACAGGCAGAAGACACTATTTTGGTTGCCCCTCTGCCAGGAACCACTATGGCCATTCTCAAAACACTTGGAGCAGCCACAAAACCAGAAATTACTAAAGGGAATAAGAAATTGTGGCTGGGGACTTCAACATTTCAAAAAGTCCAAGCCTCACATTAATGATTATGATGAGAAGAATTCTTTCTTCTCTTCTCCCTCTCTTTTAGATACACTAGAAACAAGGAAAGTTCAGGAAGCCACAGCTGATATATTAAAAAACCCAAGTAAATTAGCCTACAATCTGTCTCTCAGACATGATAAAGTCTGTCTGCTTTATCTTTGTAGCTCATGCAAACCCACGGAGACTCAAAGGCTGCATTTCACAGAGTCCTTTGTGAGTTCTGTGGAACAAATTGCCTGATCCAGCTGAGCAGAACTGAGTCAAGGCTCTTGCCCAAATGACCACTGTCCTTGTCTGACTAACCTCAGAGCACATCAGCACTAGCTGACATAAAAAAAGGGCAAATAGTTGAGAGAGAGGTATATGGAAATAAATTTGACACTAAAGTAACTCAAGGATATTGGGTAATAACTGGTTTTCCCTTTGGTTTCCTATGGGTTTGTCTTTACTCCTCAGTAAAGGAGAACAGGCATGGGAGAATCACATATCAAGCCTCCTGCTATGTGAGTGGAAGGAATTATCTCAGGAAAAGAGGAGCAAGAACAAGAAAGGCCCCTCCATGAAATTTCAAACAGCTGCCCTTATTTGAAGCACAGATTAAACCCAGGTATTATATTAGTCTGGCCCATGTTTTCCTACTCTCTGACCTCAAATGCATGAATAATTCTTATTCTGTCACGTAACTGTATTGAAGATGACATATTTCAGTGACATATATGGCACACATCCTTTAGTGAGGGACTTACTTTCTCGCCCATGATGGTAAAAGATGTCTTTAATTCCTGTTTAAAGTGCATTTTAAAATTTTAATTTTTAAATAGTCCAGATGATGCAGTCTACTGCATTTCAGACCCATGTTTTGCCAGTCTCGTTAGCCATTAATTATCACTATGCATATAAGGTCATGACCAGCTCAGCTGGCTTGATTCTCTGCTGCTTTATATTGACATTTATCAGGAGCAAACCAACTCCTTAATCCTAATGGGACTGAAAGTCTAAAATTCATGTGAGATCAGCCTAGTTTCTCCTAGAGCTGTCAAGCAGTTTAACACCAGGCTCTGGGCAACACAGAAAGTCTTCAAAGGCTTTGGGCCAACTTGAGTTTTTCTTTCTCTTCTCGTTCTCTTTCCTTCTTTTGGGTGTTGAGGGGTTTATTTTGTTTGGATTTAGGATGTTGCTTTTTACTGCTGTTTAGAATGGTGTGGGTTTTTTCCCCTCATCAGGGTATTTTAGAGTCATGCTGCATCCACCTAAAATGAGAATGGAGTCAGGAGGGCCAGGATTACCTTCAGACAAGGACCCAGAGGCATTTCCACAGCAGGCTGCTTATCTTTCATCTATATAACTTTTCTTTTACAAAAACCCATGGTTTCAATATGAAACCTTTAAAAGTTTAGGTGGCTTACCAAGGAAATAACAGCACTATTTCTCAGCAGTTTTGAGATAGATCCCAGCCAGAGGATTTATACAAATTGGATAAAGGCTGAATATTAAGTGAAGAGTTTTATGAACTCCCAGGATGCTGGGCTGGAAAGCAGGGAGGGGGAAAAAAGACTCCAGCAAGTTTGACGTAGTTTCAAGATACACCAGTAAATTTTTAGTCACCAGTACCATAAAGCAGTAATTGATTCTTATCATAGACACAGATTAGAAAATAAATAGGAGCTAGTTAAACTCTTGAGGCTCTCATGCTAAGTAAGCACAACTGTGCCTTATGCCTTCAAGTAATCCATCTAACAGACACAGCTTAATTCACGAAGCAGCATTATTTTTAAATATTCCACACTAAGGAACAGTGTGTTAAATTCAAAACAGCGGAAAATTTGGTTCTTTATTCACGCACTTTAAGAATTCAGAGTGAAGTGTTAAATATGCCTTTTTGCACAGTTATGAAAAAGAAAAAACCCCAAAAACTCATGCAAAGCCATCGGTTTATAATAAAAAACCCGTGCTGCCTCCTTAAATAAAATGCTGTGGCATAACTGCTCCGTTCTATCATTAATTCAAAGTTACAGTTTCCTAGTACTATTGACTTTTCTCGTGATGTAGCTCCTTTAGCACATAATTGCCTGCAATTAACCTTCTTTAAACAAATGTTAACATCAGAGACACGAACTTTAAAGGCAGTATCTGCGTACCCTTTGGTCCCTTTGGTTACAGCACAGAAAATAATCCCACTCAGACAAGCCATATGTGTGTCCCAGCTGTGTCACCTGAGGGTACAGAGTGGGTTCCCTCTGCTTTTTCTTCACTACTAAAAATAAACTTCAAACGGGTGCCTTTTACACTGGACTAACAAGCTACATCCTTGTAGGAAAAAAGGCTCACTGAAGATAAAATGCTGCAGACTGAACATGAAGTAAAGTCACTGAAGTCAACTTTGACTTTTGCAAGCATCTAATAGTTGGAAATACAGAAGATAAAACTCTCTATTTATCCTACTTCAGGATAAATATTAAATCATAGATTAACAAAAAAAATTAATTCCCCCAAATCTCCATTTGCCCACTGTTAATGTGCACTTTCAGCTTGCACTCCTGACAAGAAGGATAAGTGAGGGCTGTTCTCACCAGAAAGGTTTTAAACCTGTTTAAATCTGTCAGAAGCATATTGTTATCTGCTGTGAAGATCACAGTGCCTTTTTAGCTCCAGAGACAGGCACAGCACAAGCAGATGCCATTTATATATTGTCTTAGAGCAGCATATTCAGGTGTCCCAACCAGCTGCACAGAGGTGAGCTCCTGGGGAAAGGAGAAAGGTCAGACTGCAAGATATATTCAGAGTGAATATCTATTCCATCTGTAAACACCTCCATGGCACTACCTTCGAGGGTACCACGAGCAAGGGTCACACCTGAAGCTCAGAATACTAAAATGCCAACACAAATAAAGAACTTCAAACTGACCACAGAACACGGTTTTGCTTTGATTCATCTTGAACAGATCCCATTAATGATTCCATAACTTATTATTATCATCAGGCCTTTAAAAAAACATCTGACACACAGTCCTGAGCTCCTCCACTCTCTACTCCCCAGTCAAGACTGTTTTGGAATCAATAAGTTTACTTTTTCTGCCTCCATGGTTCACATCACTGTTATTTCAACACCTAAAGCCACTCTTATCACTACACAATATTTGCATTAGGGTGGCACTGACAAGGACGTGCTTGTTTCAAACAGAAACAACAATAAAAAACCCCTCAATAATTGCCCATGTCTTCTTCAAAGACCTTCATAAACCCTATTGTTTATTATGCAGTTGCTTACACAATTCTCAAACAGCATTTTGCACACTACAATAAATCCAGATGAGATTTAACAAAACAACAAAAATAAAGAAAAATAAGGGGAGGGGGCACAACAACAGCAGTGCAGACCCCAGTTTAACACAGGAAGCAAGTATATGCTTACATCAAATCACATGGAGATAACCAGAATTCTTTGCACAGACTATTAGCAAATCTGGGTGTTACACTCACATAGTTCTGTGGTTAAAAGTACTTGGATTATTTGGCAACTTTGAAGAACAGCCTCTTTTTTCCTTACTTTTTAAAGAGCTTAGTATTAAAGAGCATATAAGTATTATTTCCTTTGCAAAGCCTGTGATTTAAAGGAAAAGATAAAAGTGTGTGCAGATATGAAGGCAGTAATGCATTCATTTATGCTTGCCTGGTATGCAGTGTCACCTTGCAAATAATAAAAAAATATCTGAAATAAATTGGAGACCATATTACCTCCAGCTCGAGCTGCTATGCAAAGCACACATCAGGGGGACAACTTCTGCAGGGGACACCAACCCTCTCCCATTATCACTACAAATAACAAGCAGTTTACACCCTGCCTCAAACCCCTACCCCTCAGTGACAAACAGGAGTGCTAATGAGAGCTACAACTGTTGTGTTTTTCTTTTTAGCAGTCAATATTTGAAACTTTTCTCCAGTCAGCAATCGATACAGCACGAAATAAAGTCATGCTCCAAGATTGAAGAACTCCTCACTTGTTTTCCATGGTGCTGAACACCCTCCTCTTCACAAAACCCCAGTGTGCACAGGACCAGCAACTCCCCAAAACTGCTGCTAAATCCCTGTGCCTTTGTTTTCATCACTCACACGCTGAAGTGCTGCAGAAAATGAAGGCTACAAGGCTGCCAATGTATGCTCTTAGAGCCAATTAAAAGCACTGAGCACAACTCAGCATTGCACAGGCTCTTGCTGCTGGATCCTTGGCAAAAAGAATTGAAAAAAGGGAGTTGAGCTGTGAGTTTTCATCCAGGCTCAGGGCAGCTTATTAACTCAATGGCAGAACAAGCCATTTTGAGTGCTTGGAAAGCACAAATACTTCTCCAGAAGTGACAGACTCTAGTCTTCTAGGACCCAAGGCTAGGGGAAAGGGGGAGGGAAGATGAGCACTGTAACCTGTGACAGGTGAGGGGATCTGACTCCCTGAGAAGGTAGAGGCTGCACACACATCCAAAACTGCTCTCCCTGTTTTCATGTCAAAGCAATAGATGGCAGAATTTGCTCAAAAAATTGAGAAAAATCAGCCATCACATTAGAGACAGGTAAATTGTTTCTTAAGAGTTTATACTGCATGTGAAGAACCAAAGGATGGGATCTAAAATGTGGTAAACTTAGGTCAAAGCAGTCACAAACTGAGATTTAGAAATTTGTCTCCAAAAGGTGGCACTGGAAGCCACAGCTGGCTCAGGGCTTCTTCATGGAGTGCCACTGGGGTTTGTTTCCTCACTTCCCTTCATTTACTTTCTCTCCCTGAGTTTAGCACCTGTTCACAGACTTCCAAAGCCAGTGAAGAAGATCTGGTTGAGCTTGAAGAACCCCCTTTAGAGCCCTTTCTATGCGATGACTTGTGAGTGCAATGAGAAATTTATCCCCTTCCTGAGCAACCTGTTCCAAGCAGGCAAGGAGAAATCTGGAGGTTGTCAAATGTTTTAATTGTGTTTCTGTTTGGGCCTGCATTTCCTGTTCTAATTTCCACCTGCACATCATTTTATAGATTGGTTTTCTGTTTCATGGCCAGAAAAGAGACATCTTGACACTTATCAATAAGGAGGAAGAGCAGCCATAAAAGGTGAATTGTCACATAAAAATGCATTAAAAAATCACCTATGCAGAAGACAAGAAGTCTTCAGGAGGAAACCAGAACCCCTGATTACAACACAAGTACTGAAAGGCAAAGTTGATTCCATACAATTTTTCCTATCCTGGCTCTGATTGCCTGCAGAGCAGTCACTGAGCATACTTGTGACTCTTATTTTTGATGAAGATGTGTTTGAGGACCTTAAATGCATCCATACAATTTCTTTAGGTTTCCATCCCTTTCACTGGTAAGGTACATAACATTTTGCAGAGAAACAATGTATGGAGGATCCTGAAAACACTGGGACTACACAGAGGGACAAAACATATTACTTAATCTTCTTAGGGAATGTGACCCCAAGGAGCAAGGAATGGAGAACAGCCACAGCACAGACAGATGTTTGCAGCCTGTTGTCTCTGCACGGCTGAAATTGGGTAAATCACTGGCACAGAAGTTTTATTAAAGCTTTTGCTGCTGAGCTCTGCTGTAGCTTCTCCAGTGCTGACAGAGAACCTGGATATTCCACTGGAGCACCAGCATTTCAAAAGGCACCTGCACCTCTTGCCCAGCCCAGCAGCATCAATGAGAGAGGCAGCAGAAGATTAATGTGCATACAAAAGGAGAGTTGGGCTCTATCTGATGCTGAGTAACCTTCAGCAGAAAGCATCCTCACTTCCATCAGAATACTCAAGGCAGTATTCTCCCATTTCTACACCATTCAGCTGTACAATGGGTGACCCTATTTAATTTTCTGGAACCTGTAATTTAGACAACAAGGTGTTGCAAAGTGTAATGGAAATTGTTTTAAGGTTCATACTGGTTGAAAAGGTGAAAGGTAGGCCTTGAACTCTGAAGGAAGTCATGGAAAACTACCTAATATACCAATGTCCCTGTCTTCAGTGGGCTGGAGCATCCCAGCTGGGTAAGGCTCCTGCAGCTGGCAGAGATCCTACTCACTTTAATCCCTTTTTTACCTTTCTCTGTATCACCAACTCTACAAAGTCCCAGTGCCATATTTCAGTGAGCAAAGGCAGCAGGTATGAATACACACAAACAGCTCTCTCTGTCACAAGTAAGATTACAAGCATTTCAAAGACCATTTTCATGAGCATAGCTGCAATTAAAATGCCTCTGATAAAGCTCTAATTAAAGAATAAAACCACCTTTTATAGTTACCTGACATATGGATGAAATTAGGAAACAAAATAAAGCTGCTACTCTCATGTATCAATAAATCTGCCTTCTGATCACAGCCTGATGTACTTAATTGAAATAGTTTCCCTAACAAGCTTGTATTTGTTCTACATTTTTTAAGGGATAAAGAATAAGGGACTGATTAAATGTGTTATTTAATGAAAAATCATCTCTTTTGGCATTTTCTTCTGTAAAATGTTTAAACTGCTATACTAAAGGGGTAAGTTCATACCTTAACAGATGCAAAAGGATGTCTGCTTGACAGGGACTTGCCAAACCCAAATTTTTATTTCTTTCTACTGTTCATTAGTGAACAAACCTACATGTAATGAAATCCAGTAATGTAAGAAAACCTGCTGCAGTGTCACCCTGGCCACTGTATGGGCTGCCTGCTTTCTCAAAGACTCCCGAGTACAAGGAAACACTGTTCTAGCTGTTAACATTCTCCTTTAGGTTAGATGCAGTCAGGTTCCTCCTCCTGACAATCAGCACAGCTTCCAGTGCCTCCCAAAAAAAGGTCTTTTTAGAAGTTAGTCATTACCACCATAGGGAAGCTCCCTGCTTGTCCCTGGCTGGCTTATCTAAAAAGGAGGAGAGCAATTACACTGCTATGGTATCCAGTGTAATGGTATCCAGTGTAATGGTATCCAGTGTAAGGGTGGGAAAGTTCATTAGAGGAAAAAATCCTAAATTTTGCATTGGCTGAAGTATCATGTCACATGCTGAAGTCCTTCTTGTTTCCCAGAGCTTCCTTCATCCCCTGAAAGCTCCAGCTGTCACAGAGATACTCAGAGGTACCATCTGATCCCACCTTCAGCTGCTCTCTAAGGCTGGAATAACTCACCAGCAGCCAAGCAAGCCAAGACAGCTTACAGAAGCTAAGAATATAGTTTATATTAATATTTTCACAATATAACCCACAGCTGATAAAGCACAAAGCAGGCCATCTCCTCTCAGACATCATCTCATAGGTGTGGAGTGGCTACCAAGGACACACTGCACTCATTTGACCTACTGAGATTTCACCTGCTGCTTATTAAACTGATCTTAGCAAGGCACCACTGATCCTAAGCACAACAGACAATGGCTTTCACAATCACAGGAGCAATCTGTGCTGCTTTTTTTCTCTGGTACAGATGTAGTGGTCCTAAGCCATGAGAAAGAACTAACAGCAAACCACAGAATCACAGCATGGTTTGGGTTAGAAGGGACCTTAAAGACCATCTGGTTCTAAGCCCCTGCCATGGGAAGGGACACTTCCTACTGGATCAGGTTGCACAGAGCCCCATCCAGCCTGACCTTGAACAATTCCAGGAATGATAAATACATCAAGGCAGCAAATTTCTGCAAGGTCGAGGTCAGCAACTAGTACTTCCTTCAGATCATGTTAGAAGACATCTACCACTGTGAAGCCTCAGCTATAGGTATCACTAATAAGCACCAGGAATCTGCATGCCTGGGCTAAAATCCTTGCCAGGTCTCAATCCTGCAAATCCAGACACATCCAGGCTCTCCTGGCATACATAACCAGCATCTCCTCTCCAGGGAGAGGAAAGTTCTGCATCAGCTCCCTCTGAAACCAGCACAGCTGGTGAGGCACATCCCACAAGGAGTTCCATGCAAAACTCAAAGCTCAGAAGCAAATTCATGCTTATATTCAGACTTGGTAGATCTGAAGAGGATGTAAAATTAAATTAATTCATTATATTTTACTACATTTAAAACTGAGCCATTTTCCACACAATCTTTGCCAGGAAAACAACAACAACAAACCAAAAAAACAA
>JAWWEE010000074.1:51868078-51898940 GCA_035221455.1 Xenops minutus
TTATCTTATTTTCTTGACACATTTCCTGATTTATCTTAGTTTTAGAAGCTTCAAGGCCAGGTACTGATAGCAACCATGACATACTCCCTGGAGCTAATAATTGTGACTTCAACCATGCAGTGTCTTTGCCACTTCAGCAAAAGCCTCTACAACTATTTCTATTAACCCTCTCAGTGTTAGTTCCCTATTGATACCTTATATCAGTTCCCTCTCAGTGTCAGTTCCTTATTGATACTTTATATCAGGTATTGATACCTTATATCCCAGTAACCTCTCCATGCTGTGAGAGGCAGCACCACACTCGTGCACTCATGTTCACTGCTGTGCTGCAAAGCTCCAAGTGATGGATCCGTGCTGGCCCCTTGGTGCCCATGGGAGCACTCTGCTCTTGCAGGGTGGGCACTGCTTCACAGACTCATTTCCCAGCAATGCTAACTCTCCAGAATCCATTCTTCACCATCCTGAGAATTGTCTCCTCTACAAAAACCCCATCAATCTCCTCACACGACTCCCTCCTCTGCAAAACCACCCCAAACTCACCTTATCCATAGCTTTCTTTTTCTTCTACAATTGAAAGCATCAGAAGGTAGGGATACTGACATCCACATATGTCACTTCCTTAATTACAAGTATTTGTTGTCAAATCTCACAGATGATGTTTTAGCAAACAACAAAAAAAAAAAGGGCACTGAGTTCTTTATTGACTCTTTTCCAGGAGTCTTTCTGGGACAGTCTGTCTCTGTCTCACCACTCAAAATACCTTCATGTGCACAATTCCAGTCTGATCTGTCACCAGTATTTAACATGCCTGCTGCAGCATATAGAATTAGAAATCATCAATCCTCCCACAGATACTGCTGGAATTTGCAGAGGAAAACAACATTTTTGTCTTTACTACCATAAAGCCTTCATTTCTTTCTTTCTTTCTTGTTACAGAATAACAATAGCTCCACTGGAATTATTAGCTAGGCTTATTCCAGAGACTTTTCTCCTTTTCAGCTTCAGTATCAAAATCACTTTCATTCCCTTCCCATCTCTTTCCTTGTAGCCTGTTTTTCTCCCTCCCCTCCAATTTTTGCCTTTTTCAGATGATGTCCGTGCCTAACCTGTTCAGATCCTCCAACCACCAGGGCAAAATCCCTGCTGACAAAGAAACAGAGATATTCAGAGTTCTGCTGCATCAGTGCATAAGAACTCTACAACTCCCAGCCCTTGCAGAGAGAGGGGGGGCAACCAAAGGCACTGCTCTCCATGCTCCAGCCACAGTGAGATGCCCATTGTAGAAACAATCAATCAGTAATCAATCACTAATCAATCCACCACTCTACTACTCACTCCCGTGCTTAAAAACAACCCCAAAGAACAAGAGCCAACCTAAAAATCCTACCAGCCTCATGATAAATATTTTGAACTACACCCTTTCTTTCATCCTGAAGAAAAGGGAAGCCCAAAGGTGCTGCCTTTTATCTGCTGCAGTTGCCACCTCCTGTGTCATTGATTCCTTCACCAAGCACTCTAAAAATGCACCTTTTCTAAACTGCTGATCCTTATCAATCTTCACTGGCATCCTGTTAGGTCTGGCCACACTGATGAGTTAGTCCAGTCTCAAGCTGCAAATCCCTAATACTGCTTTCACTTAGACAGTCTCTCTTATTTATGCACAGGGCTTATAATGAATAAATGAAGGGGAACAGCTATGTGATTATTTATTGCTTCTATTTTTTTTAATGTCAGACACCTTTAACACAGAGATCAAAATACTTAAAGACTCTGAAGAAAATAAAGAGCAAACTGCAAGCACCCTTGTACTCTGCCTGATCCCAAAAACATCTTATCTACACATTCCCATTACTCACCTGATGTGATTACCTTCAATTGCCCACTCAACTTAATTTCAAAAGAAAGAAACTTGTTCCAGCTGGAGTTTCTGATCCAGCAGAAAAAGCCAGACAGCTTAAGAGTCAAGCAGTTTGTGTAGGTGGGATATCCCTCAAGAGTTAGTAATCCAAGAATAATTTACTGCTCACAGGATGAATTTCACTCCTGGTGTTACCATTACCATTCTAAATATTTTGATCACGGTGTGGGCACTGCAAAGTTATTCCAAATACAATAGGCAATAATAATTCCCTACTACTGCCAGCTCTGGAATCAGAGTAGCAGATGCTCAAACAATATTTACGCAGCTCAAACGTTTTTTTGTTTGTTTGGGGATTTTTTTTGGAAAGCACAAGGGATAAAAACGGATTATGTCCCAGTCTCTGGAAGACCTGGTTACTGACAAAGTAGCACTAAGTCTTGCTCTTGCTCCATTCATTCCACAGGCTGTTGGAACAATACCAGGCTGCTGAAAGCATTGCATTCAGCTGTGGCAGCTTACCTGCTTGCAAACACAGTGCAAGAATTCAGGGCAATGCATGGGCAGGGTGGAATTGCTTACACATCTAGAGCTTAATATCATCCCAACTATGTCAACAGAACAGCCCGAGTTTGTACAAAAGGTGATGTGGGTCCCTATTCAGCTAGCACTGGCCCCACCTATTCCTGTGCTGTGACAATAAGGAAAAAACAAGCCTAAATAACAATAATTAAAAAAAAACAACAAACAAACCACAAACAAAAAAACCCCCACCAAACCCAGGTTAAAAGTTCTGACAAGCTTGTATGGAATCTCAGTTCCCCTCATTCCCCACGTGCATTTCAAAATCCTAGGAAAACTGCAACCTAATTTCCAGCAGCATCTCCATGCTGTGTGCCCACAGAGACAGTCACTGGTCAGTTTTGGTTTGCTTTTCCTCTCTAGAAAGAAACATACATTTTGACCGTGTTCAGCTGTATTAATTCTCAACTATTTTTTGTTTGACGCTTTTAAATCTGTAATCAGCTCAATGTCCATTGCTACTCAGAGGAATGAGCGAGGACAGTAAATAAAAGCCATGAGCTTCTTACTTGAATGTGCCTCTTCCTTAGCCCATTTCAGTAATTTCCTCACACAGCATGAGCATGTGCCCCTGTCTGAGCCCAAAAGAACCACTACAGCACAGATGCATGTTTATTCTGAACGTGTCCCTGATCAGACTGTCTCACAACACACCTTGGTGGTATTCTGGAGCTGTCATCCAGCCCTTTATCTACTGCCCCCTTCTCTCATCTCCCTGAAGTTCACTCTTCTAGTCATCTCTTTGCAGTGCTGATCTGTTCCTGAGCTGCTGATATGAGCACAATTGCTTACAAAAAGATAAGCAGAAGAATCTTTGCAAGTGAAGGCATTGCCCACAGCACACAGCAGAACCATGTGCTGAGACTGGTCCAGGTGCTGCACAGACACCAAAACCAGTTTGCAAACACACTGGGGACTTGCTGGTGCAGGATGTCCCACACACGTAAAGAAGCATCATAATCAACCCCAGTGGACCTGTATGTATTTCCATTTATTTTTGGACACTCTCTAACCTGGGGTCCAATCTCTCTGCCATGTGATCAGACATCATTCCACTCAGTTATTTGGGATGGGTAGGCAAGAGATTTCTGTACAGTTTATATAATTTCCCACTGCCTTTTGACTATCTTTTAATATTAAACCCTGATGTATTTTCATTTGTTATCCAAGACAAATCTTTCTTCCTTTGCTCAAAAAATCAGAATTCTCTACACTTCCCTATAACTGACAGTCACGATGGTTTTCAGATATATTGACTTAAAAGTTTTCTTTTTAAAAAAGTCTGCATGCAAGACAGACAGCAAATTATCTCTTTTTTTTTATTTTTTTTTTTTTTTTTTTTTTTTTGGTAATACAACTAACCCAGGCATTACAAGACTACTTCTCCCCAGTTTTGCAAAAACAAAACCCAAATAACGAGGCAGGTAGTGTGGTGGTTGCAGAGGGGCCAGGAGTGTGACTTTTGCATGAAATATGAATTGAAGCAGAAGATTGGAGTTTCTCTGGATATAAATGTGTCCAAGAGCAGCTTTGGAAGTACCACTGTACACATTATCCACATGCTTGAGCAAATTATTTCTGGTAGCAGAACAAAACTCATTCTATGATGTCTCAGAGCTCTAAATTTTTAACCAGTATTAACCTTCATGTCTTAAATTATGGAATTTTCAAATCTGCCTGGCAACCTGAACTAGGCCAACTTTCAATCAAGCAAGGAGCAATTGATGCTTAGCCCTTCATGTAGATGGCTTTGCAACTGGTTCTGCAGGGTTTGCTCAATGGTTTGTCCTTGTCAAAAGAGGCACAGGGTATTCATCTCTTGACCCTAAACAGTAAATTCATTAAATTTATCATTTATCAGTAATAAGCATCCCTGATCACAGTCTGAGACACAGCTCCTTGTGCTTGATAGCATTTTCTGTGAAAACAAGAGTGGCACAAAACATTTCTAAATGAAAACCCGAAAGAGTCCATTTGTAAAATGGAAACACCTTTGGAATGCAATTACAGTTAGACACAAATCTTAGCAGAACAACTAGGAAAAATAGTTTAAAGATGAATGGATTTATATTCTAAAGTTTTACTTCTCATTATCTTCTACAGTGCATTAAGTTTCCCCATTCACAAGCTTCTGGCTTT
Source organism: Xenops minutus (assembly GCA_035221455.1). Classification (NCBI taxonomy): domain Eukaryota; kingdom Metazoa; phylum Chordata; class Aves; order Passeriformes; family Furnariidae; genus Xenops; species Xenops minutus. The sequence continues at coordinate 51,872,658 of JAWWEE010000074.1, forward strand.
ACTAACACTAAATTTAAGGAGATTTGAAGTATATCTGCTCTCAAAGTAAAGGTGCCCATTTGAATGCAAATCATTAAAAGTCAGAAATTCTGGATTTCATATATTTATAAAAAGAGAACAGAGTCTCCTGAAGAAAGAGAATATGAAAGAAAACCAAGCAATAAACACCCAGAATATGTCTATACTCAAACAATCACTAATAAGTTTACTGAAAGAGCATTTTAGAGATGACAAAATCTAATCTGAATAATCTACCTATGGGCATTTTTTGTGTTCAGTCCCATCATGTAATATTCTGTGGTTTGAAATCACCTGGAAGGGACTATACCTGCTCTCCCCCGAAATCTTCTAGGCTAAAAAAACACAAACTAAAAACTGACAAAGCAAACAGGTGCTCCAGCATTAGTAATCCCTTCCTAAACCCCTGCAGTGCAACAGTGCAGACCAGTCACACCCAAGGTCATTTATCAATGTACATCCATTCCCAGGCATTGATAGCACATGGATTTCTGTGCTCCCTGACTGAACACTGCTCTCGGTGTTCTCCTCAGTCTTAACACAGCTCCTTTCAAATCTAAGATCATTCTTGCCACATGCAATAAAAAGATTTGTATTTTTAAATTTTAAATGGCAAGTACTGTTGGAGCAAAGACCCAGCCTGGTTTGAGGCTTGTAAGACCTTCTGCTTTTGCTTTGTTTCAAGTACGGGGAAAACTCCCACCCCCAAACACCTGTAAAAAGCATTGCTCTGTTAAAGCAAGCATTGACTGCTTCATCCCTGATATCTATTGATGTTCAGGGATGCAAAAGAAACAAAGGCACACATTTCACCCTAGCACTCCACACTGAGTCAGCTTGTCCTGGATCCAGGGAAGTGCTCCTTGGGCACAACAAACCCATCCACTATAAAGTGCTGAGTGCCCTTTGGCCAGCCCAGGAGTCTTTTCCAAGCTGCTTGTTCCAGATGTGACTCAATGCACGGGTATTTTATCACTGCAAAGTCCTAACTTCGAGCATTGGGGTGGCCATAAATGATTTTTACCATGTCATAAAGCCAGAAATCACCCAGATGGCAATGACATTCCTCTACTTACAGTACACTAGAGGCACAGAGACAGCTATTTGAAGAAGCCGAGGCAGTACAAACCTTCTGATTAAAAGACTTGGGATTAATTGAAAGTGTCCCTATGTTCTCCTTTCCTCAGCCCCTTTATTCCCTGTTTTTTTTCCTAGAACTTTTTTCTGGACAAATTGGGACCCTTTGTGTTCCTGGTTGGTAATTTAAACTCGGCTTATGGTGCTCTCACTAGTGCAGGTTTATGGGCAGAGCACCTCCCTGGCAGCCAAGACACCTGGTTTGTAAAGCTGAACTATCCATCTGTTTTGTATTTGCTCATCACTCCATCTCCCCAGACTTTTCTCCTGGTCCTTCCCATCTACTCTTTAACAGGATTAGAATAATTCCAGAAAAGCAGAGTCTCACACTTAATGTTTGTTGATGTGGCTGAAACAACAGGGTTCTAATGCCATCTCTGAATGTTTTGAGGTATCCAGAAAGTGAAAAAAATCAGTGGATTTATGCCAAAGTGTGCAGATCCATGGGGTGCTCATGGAGATAAAGTTTGCCTCCACCTAGGACCTCCTATTCCTAATTAAATACTGCTCTCATGAGCAATGATACCTGGCTCTTTGATAGGCTCACCTTTTAACAAGGAAATACCAGAAAGGCCGATGAGATCTCAGGAACAAGGACAGCATTTCAGCCCTTTTTAAGAACTATTTTCCAATATCTTAAAGATGACTAAATGAAGATCTGAGATGATTTTGTAACTCACGGGATGACTTTGAGCAAACTGGGAACAAAGTAAAGGCGTGGCTGTTTTCTAAATATTTAAAAGTGGATCCAAAGTCAGGTATTTCCTAAAGCAGGAACTGTGGAGAGGGATGTTTTTTCTGAACACTGCTGCATAATTTATTAGGATAAACACAAGATCCTAATTTTGATCTTTAAACACTGCTATAGTTTTTAGGTCAGGCAAAGATGTCTGATGTAAAAGATCTTCTTAAGCCATTGACAAATAAAGCACTGCCTTAGCTTTCAACTTTCCTGGCTTCCAGACTGTAATCCCTCTACTCAAAGAACCCCTCACCACCAGCAGCAAAGGTGCCAGCTTTGACCTCACAGTTGCAGAGGCTAAACATTTTTTTAAACATATCCTTATATCAATGTGAACAAAGCAAAAGCTTCACGTGTATAACTATCTCACACCATCACATGCCATGAATAGATCTTAAAGACAAGAAAAGACCATTGTACTCTTCTAATACAACTCTACACTCAGGCAACCTCATTCAGTGTTTTCTGCATCAGTGCCCTAAATTTTGCCTGACTATGAAATAGCTTAAAAACAATACCCAGTTTAATTTGAAGAGTTCGGGCAAAGAATTCCTCTCAACTCTACATTAAGCTACATTAATGGCTAATTACCTTCATAAGTACTCTGTTTCTAATCCAATATGGAACACAGCAAAGTATATATGATTTTCTCACTCTAATAATCCTCTTAGGGACCCATTTTTCCACAAGAAGAAGGTTATTCAGGAAATAAGACAGAAGATCTCATCTTACAGGTGGGTTTTGCTAGCTGCTGCCTGGCTGTTTCTTTTTTGATTATCTTGACAATGGAGACACTGGTTCTCAGATTAGGCAAATCCACTGTAAGTTACAAATAGCCAATGCACTACCAACCCTCATTAATTGCCATCCAGGCATCCAGACAACTCCCCTGAGAGTTCTTTCCCCCTTTCACATAAGCAAATACATGACCACTTTTCCTCATGGAAGTTACACTAGCTTAGTCCTCCCATTCAAAGGTTAAACTTACTGCTTAACTTTGAGACTTTGAGCTCAAACAAAGCCCTGGAAAATGCACACAGCACGGGGGGAAACCACGATGAGTTAGAGATCTGTGTGCAGCTGTAGAACTGCAGTCTTGTTGGGATAGTGGGAACACTGATTGAGTGCTGCAGTGAGGGGATGCAGGTTCTTTAGGAAGGGGAGGATGGGAAGATGAGGCAGAAGAGTTGTCTTTTGTGTGAGAGGGCAGCTGGAGTGCACAGAGCTCTGCTTGGGGGTGGATGAAGTCAGACAAGCTAAAGCCCAAGTGGAACTGCATCTGGCCAGCGATGTCAAAGACAGAACTTGCTTGTAAAAAGAGTTTTTTGAGGTCTGTGCTTGACATTTAGCAGCTCCATCAACTGGGAATGGTTACAAAATTTGTCCCTAGTGTTTGAACACACACATAGAGCTTCTTGAAGCTGCCTCCATGCACGCCCAGTTCAGGGGACTGTATAGTAGCAGCTGCATTTTCATGCAACACCTGAGGTCACCTCATGGATGTTTAATATGTAGAAAATGCTACCATTTTCCAGTTTCACTGCTGCTCTTATATTTTATGCAGTCCACAGAAAAAACCTGGAAGGGTGGTGAAAGGCATGTTCTCAGTGACTTGTGTCGCAGAGGAAGTCTGAAATACTGAAATAGTAACCAGAACCTCAGAAAGGCAGTATTTGTCACAAGAGGATTACCCTTCCTCTTACAGAGCTCACTGCTCCCCTCTTTAACCTGACACTCTTAACATCACGAAATCTGAGTACACAGTGGATTTGACATCCTTCTGGAAAGCAGCACCCAAGACACAAGTATTAATGATGGGTTTTAAAGGTGCCAATACAAGGATAGTTTCCAATGCATTTTCACCTTCATCTACCCCGAAACCAGTGACACCCAGGTTAATCAATGCCTGAAGATTTAATCACAAAGTGTTGAGAAAGAACTTGCTGTAATGTGATAGAGATAAGCAGCAGCCTCACTCTCAAGTGAATAATGCTGCTTCCCAGTGTTTCAAGGAAATGCACAGTAGGACAGGCAAGGCAGACAGGATAAGGCAGAGCAAAAATCCCATAAAGATCAGTAACTCACCTTTACCTCTGATTAGCTGCAAGCATTTAGCAATCAAGAACAGTGCTGCTGTAATCCTTATTTCTAAGTTGGAACTGGTGTTAACAAAGAATGAACACAGTCTAAGGAAAATAACCTTTCTGGGCTGTAGAGCCAGAGAGAGGAAAGCAAGGGGATTCCTTCCTTTTCCACCCCTGCTTTTCCTTTGTCCCCAGCATTGATAGCTCCAAGGACCAGCCTCTCTGAGGGAAAGTCATCCTGCCCTTTTGGTCATTCTTCCTCACCCTCCTGCTCTAGAAAGGCAATTTGTTTTAACATTTTTTCTCCTTGTCAGTACTTACAAAAAGGTTTTCTTGGATTGGTTTGTTTTTGAACAAAAATAATTGCAATTCAGATTTACTAAGCCAGTTTTTAACACACATTTATGGCAAAACCAATCAAACATCATAAAAATGACACTACAAACACAGATGAAGACCTAAAACATCTTACATATGTTAATCTCAGGGATCATACCTCAGGGCTAGTTGAGAAACTTTGAAGAAGATTTGAAGGGGGACAGGGACAAAACCAGGCTCTTGAGAGATAAGGTGAGGGAAGGGGAAACCTGTAGTACCCACCCAAGTGGCAAAAGGAGGTTTAAGAGGGAATACCGTGATCAAGTACAGCATCCAAACACATAACAAGAAGACAGGACTATGGAGCATCCCTTTGCACCCATACTGGGATAGTGACACTATCAAAAAACTTGTGCAATAGTCCCTTATTGCAAGCTGTTCTTTTCCCACAATGTTATCATTTATTCCCATTCTAAAGGATTCTTCGCACACTTTAGTGGCACTGAGAATCAAGCCCAAAATATCAAAGTCTTTATTTATCTCTCTTGGATATAATAATCTCCCTAAAATTAAAGGACTATAGTTTTTTAGGTTTTGATACAACACAATTAGATATCAGGGCTTTGAATAAAGTGTAGTTTTAAACAGAAGGTTAAGACAGCATTAAAAATTATTAGCATGTCAGCAGAGCCTGAGCAGACAGCTCTTTAATAACATTGGACAGGGAGTTTAAAGGAAAATACTTCAGAGAGTGAAATGGATATTCTTTCCAGCAGAATGATTTCTTTAAAGAATAAAATCCAAATTATGCAGGGTTTTTGTTTTTTTTTGTTTCAAAAGAACCAATTTGAAGGTAAAATATACCTACCCAAAGCAATTAAGATGAGAAGAAGAAAGACAAAAAGAATACTCCAAGGGCCAAGTATGTAAGACTGAAAGAACTATTCAGTCAAGGTATAATGATCCATTTTCCCCTGAATTATATTTATTTAATACAAACATAAAGGTGTGCAGAAGAGATGAATGGGTACAGGAGAAGGAAAAGTGAAAGTTCTAAAATGTTCTTTGGAGAGCTTCACCCTTACCAAAGAGAACTGTTTGCTGCAAGTCAGTCTTGAATTCAAACAGACACCTATTTGAGTTGTGCATGGCTCTACAAGCAGCTCTTAGGAAAGGAGAAATGCAAGGTTCCAGAAGGAATATGCTATGACAGTAGTGCTTGCTAAACTCCAATCTCAGTGTTAGCCATTGCAGAACTTCAGCCAAACTTCTGACAGGTTCACTTTTACATTTAGACTGGAGGCTTTCTCTCCAACTCTGGTCTTTACTCTGAAGGAAAGGAGGAATCTGAGCTTCCCTTGGTCTCTATCATACACTTGCCATGACATGAAAAGCAAACTATGTGTCAGATTATGAACAAAATTGTTCATACATTCTACCAAATACCTGTCTCATTCCTTTGTGCCAAGTCAGTTCTATCAATTTCTTTGCTTTTATAAAACTACTTATTTATGAATTCTTGCTCAAAACAACTGAATATCCTAAAGACAAGCAAAAGGAGTCCTTAGTAAGTTAAGTTTGCACAGAGTTACTTGGTTGCACTATAAAAATAGGAAAGCATTTGAATGCAGTATTTTGCATCACAACCCCAGCTCAACACTTTTGGAGCAGAAACCTGAGGTATTTTACAACATTAAATACCATTGCAGAAAACAACAACATATTCTTTCAGTCGTATTTCCTCATCTGGTATATACATTTACAGACAACCCCTGTACTTTCCTTTGGTCACTTATGCCCTGATACTAATTGAGAAACAATTCAAAAAGAAGACTTCCTGTCTTATTACCCATCTCACTTCACAAAGTAAGCAGATTTCCTCTAAGGCCTCAGAGGAAAAATGAAGAGGACATACTTTGCTTCAGCTCATGGTGACAGGTATCAGATGTCCCTCTAGGCAACCCTTGCCAGGGGCACAGCACATTTTTGCAGAGGTCTAACTCTGATGGATGCATAAAGCAAGACAGACTGAGAGCAGGTCTTTCAAGAGGAAAAAAGACCAGTGATCTTCAGGGAAAATGGTATTTCAGGCTACCTGTGTTTTTCAAAAGTGTAGGTGGGCATGAAAATAAAAGATAACATGGAGAATATGTTATACTGTGTGCCACAGTTCATTACAGCAGCATGGACAGAGCAGGCAGCTCCTCCAGGGACTGAGCAGCTCCTGTTCCTCTGGATTTGACTTTCACTGAGAGGATGAGTTCAATGCCTTCAGTGTTTTGCTGACATACCTCTCCTGGCTCCCTTCTGTGATGTGGTAGAGACGATTGGCACCTCCATCGGCACAGGCTCTCAGGGCAGCTGCAAGCACAGAAAGAGAACATCAATGCATTTGCATTACAAACAAAACCACACAACCAGTAACTTCATTATTGACAATGCTGTGTAAGCTCAGTTGTACAGGCTGGCCTGGGGAATAAACTTGAGATCTCATAAGGCTTTTTTTGGGTTTCCTATACTTGACTGCTTCCCCTTTCTCTAAATGGAAATTTGAACTGTTTTTATCAGACGAGTGCCAATATTCATCTGACTGTGCCACTGCACTTTCAAATAGCTTATTTCTACCTGTCCTAACCTACTGCCCAGCCAGCTTAAAACACATGAGGGGCAAGTATCCAAAATCTGAAAGGGCCCATCCTCCATCCATGGCATGGACTTGGCACAAAGTGGGAACTTGACTTTAAACCTATCTCCTCACCCAGGCAGAAAGTTCACTACAACCTGCATAACAACTGGAGAAAATAATCATAACCAAGGGTTAATCAGGACAATAACCATTTTCTCTTTTTTCCCCCTCCTATGACACAAAAATACTAACTCTATTACAGTTCCTATATTGCTCCACAGACTGTTTGAATCATCTGATATAAAGTAGGTGAGTTACATCTTGGCTTTAAAATCTTGGACTACCCTGATACAAACCCACAATAATTTGCAGTGCTTCCCCCTACCCTGGGGACCTCCAAGGGGATGTGCTACCAATTCCAGTTGAATTAAACAATTCCAGTTGATTTAAACAATTTCAGTTGATTTAAACAAGCACAGACATCCTGTTCTCTTGTGATTCCTTTGTTTACAGACTTAAGATAGAGAACAGAGACAAGTCTAACACTATTATTAGAAAATCAAACATAAATTGGTATATTTTCTTCATAAGCATCCCTATTAATCATCATTTAGCTAACACACAGCTCTTTTGTGAGATTTTTAAAAGCAGATAAGCCATTAAAGATTGAAAATGACCATCTTGTCTTAGCAGCCTTTATCAGTCGTGCTCTGAGATGCACAAGCCAGATAACTGCAGCACACAAGATAAAAGGAGCTGTGGCTTCCACACCAGAGCAGAGTGTTCCTTCCTGGCAGGGAGAGTCTGACTGGGAATCCTGAGAGGGCTGGAAGTCACAGGGATGGGGGGTAGAGGAGGGAAAAGGGAAAAAGAGGAGAGACTAAGAAAAGGGGAAAAGGTACAAACAATAAGATCAGGCACTTCTTGCTGCTGAGAACTCGATTTTCAGCTAAGGCCACTTTCCTTTGGTGTTCATTTCTCAGCCAGAACAACTCTCAGCAGTGATACAGACCTCTGTCTTTCCTTTTGGGGTACCTTAGGTGGACAATCCACCCCTCCTCCCAGCTTCACCATCGATTTAGGCAGCCTATACAAAGAGGGACAACAAAGTTCACCTCTTTATCTGCTCTCAAGTCATTCTTCCTTACGTGGCTGCTGAACTCCCACCACAGGGAATGTTCTGTATGGGTATATCCACCATGCAATAAATAACACATGAGCTTGGCTGAGGCTTTTCAGAAAGAAAAGAGGAAGCAGGGCAAGACCAAACCTGCCAGTTCAGCACAGGTAGCTTTGGGTACCTCAGCCTTTTTGCTGCAGGGTAGGAGAACAAGCACTGTACTGCTGTGTATTGCTTCTAGCACTGCCCCTGCTCTCTCCTGCCCATTCTCTTACAGCACCCACTGTGGCAAGCACTACTTTCTCAGCCTTCTTGCACAGATCGTGCTCTTCTCTGCCACCTTGTCCTACTTCACCTACTCCTTACAGCCTCCACCCAAACCCATATTAATGAGCCAAGGTCAAGCAGATTTGACCCTGACAAATCTTATTAGGTGAGATCATTTCCAAATTATGGTAGCTGGCCAGCCACTTACCATGGTGAGCCACTGCTTGAGGCAGGTTCCTCACCCACCCTGAGGAATACAAACAACACAAGGCAAGAACAGCATTTTTTGCCTGCTGTGTTTGATGGGATGATTTTGACTTCTCCTCTCACTTGAGGTTACAGCTCAAAAGGGCTTCATGTACTTCCTTCAACCTGGGCATATTTGTTAAGTTCTCTGAGGGAGTCCAGCTCACACAGAATATATTAATGGCCCATTGCAAGAAGAGTAATACCTGTCCTTGAATTATCTATCCTGTCCATTGGCTTATTTAGTAGGCAGAAGGTATCTAAGCAAGGCCTGGGATCCAAGCAATGACAGAATCTCTCCTCTTCCTGTGAGCTACAAAAGCAATTAATCAGCTAAGACACTCTTTATAACCAAAACTATAAGAAGGTTGCAGGAAAATTATTTTCTAACTTCATGTATATAAGCTGCCTAAAGGATGCTTCCCAGGGCAGGGACAGTCCCAGCCTTTTCCTCCTAAGAACAGTGAGTTTTACATTTATACTCCCACATTTAAAACAAATAAGTAGCTTACAACTTCTGGGAAAAAAAATGGGATGAGATACAGAAAAAGAGATTAAAGAGCCTATTATCTGTCTCAATTACATTAAGACAGCCAGACTGCCTTTAACTATTGTAGATTCTCTCAATGGACTTACCACAAGTGAAGCCTGGCCTAACATCTCTTCATCTGGTCTTAGTGTTTTAAAACAGCATGACCAAAAAAATCAAACCAATCTATGCATTACAAAACAAATCAGTCTTCAATCACTCTAATGCATGTAAAACTACTAAGATTCTCCCAAAAACATGAAAGTACCTAAGAAACAGGTCTATGACACTTGTATGTTGTTCACACGGATATGGAGCTACTATTTGACATATCAAATCAAAAGAGTTGCCTTATATAACTGCAATTTCAAACTGCCCCCCACGTATTTATTCTCAAAAATTACACTTCTGCAGCATTGTAAAGTTATTTAGAGAATCTATTTATGAGGTACATGTCCTTTACCAGCAGGTTAATAACTTACACTGGAATCAAACAAAGCCCCGGGTGCATTAAGGAACTAGCAGGTAATTAACAGGTTGGCTGGAGGCCAGTAAATCACAGTATTTCTACAGCTATGAACCAAGCCCTGCTTGATAAAAAGTAATGATATATATATATTAGCTGGAAGAACATGTATCATTATTATCTGGACGTGTTTAAGGAGATAGCCAGCAATTCTAAGCCTAAAGTTTGGACAGAAATTCTCCATGAAAAGATAATAGGAGGTGATTTTATACAGTGCCTTTTATATCAGAGCCAAAATTGCTTTACAGACAGCTATTTGGCCAAGGAGCATCACGGCAACTGTGTGGGCAAACCAAGCATCTCTAGGCACTTTGCAAGAGCTCACACAAAACCTCATTAATTGTTTCAGCAGAAGCTGAACGACCTGAACAAGCTCTTGGCATCCTGAAATCAGACACCTTCTTCCAAGAAGTTTATGATTAAGGAGATAAAAAAAATAAAAATTAAAATGTGGAAAGTGACACAGAGGGATGAAGTGCTGATGGCCACATTTGGGTCAAAGACAAGTTGTCTTCCAGGGTGACCAAAGTGGATGGTGGGGCTTGTAGAGTGAAGAATAACTCAAGTGGTCAATCAGAACACTGAAGGTCTTTCACTTACCTCCTTTTCTGGCCCAAAAGTCACCATCCCATTACTGCAGACCCCTCAGATTTGCCAGGGGAGCTGCTCATAGAAATTCTCTCCAGCTCATGTAATGCCAGAAAGGACTAAGTCACCAAAGACATTACCTAAAGGCTTGTACTTAATCCTGTCTCTGTGAGAAATAACTGAAAAGTCAATTGTGTCATTGTACAGAACTCAATGCCAGTGCCAAGAACTGCTGCCCCAGTTACTGGGAGCGGCATATGTGAAGTCCAGCAAGAGTAAACAGTCCTCATCTCCACCTATGCCAGGGGAAAGGGACACCAAGAGCACATTATCAGCCCAGGATGCCTAAGGGTGTCTCAAAGGCAATGTGGATGAAGAAACCAAAGTCTGTCTGAGCAATGCCCTTCATTTTAAAGGTGCCTCCCTTGATAGGAACCAGTGAACTATTTCCCTTTAGTGACTGCAGTCGAAACAGCAATTCTAGGGCTCATTATTAGTTGTTACAAAAATTATCCTAACACAACAACAATAATGCAAATAATTATATTTTTATTTACCCCTTTGGCAAATACTCCCTGTCCCTATGAGACAGGATATGAATAGCATATCAAACATAAGAAAGGAAGGTCTTGGCTCTGAGCTAACTAGTCCTGATGTTTTTGCAGAAAAGAAGCAAGTATATTACCATATTCAATAGCCCTGCAAATTCAGGCAGGGGAAAAGACTCCACAGAACAGATGCAACTCTTGCAGACTAAGTAAGATGAGGGCAAAAAAAGGGAATACGTTTATACACTGCAGCAATACCTGAGGAAGAAAAGCAGAACCTTATTATTCCTATTCTATTATTCCTTGCCATTGGCATTTAAAATATTTTTTTCTTTATTTTCAAACAGATCTTGAAATCAACCCATGTTTTTTGCCGAAATTCAAATTTATGACATCTCTCCTTAAATTACCTTAGTGTATATCTCTGTTCCTTTACTAATTGTACACAACTTCTTCTAGGTATGCAATCTGTTTCCTTCATTTCTTTATTGATTCAGTAGCCTGGTAACCATAATCAACCAGCCAGCATAATCTATGCATAAGAGAACTCTGCTTAATTAATGACCTGGAGTGCTGGTAGTCATACCTATGTGATATAATGGGAGGTATGCAGAGAATTGCTTGGTTTGTTTGATACACTGGGCTAATGTATTTTTGTCCCAGCATTGCTCAAAAAAATAGTGGTTACCCACAACAAAATGCACAACCAGTATTTATGTGCCTTCTCAATTCCTCCTTTGTCCTGCAGAAAATTCAAAAATAAATTTAGCAAGCCCGTGGCTTTATATAGCTGCAGATTGCTAGCTAGGTGATCTAACTGCATCTCCAACCATTCCCTCCCATCCCTGTGTTCCCACCTGTGTTAGCAGGGCTGTATGCAACTGCTCTCACATATCAAGCACTGCAGACATCCCTCTTCTGGTCAGCTGCAGCTCTGCTTAGCAAACCACCTACCAGCCCATAACACACTTCTGCTTTGCACTTGGCCACTGGTCTTGCAAAGAGGCTTTTGAACTATTTAAAATAGGTCTATTCTTGTGTCTCAAATGAGTGGTTTGGCCACTTAAAGAAATACCATCAAAGGTACTGGTGAAGGCAGGGTTTGATATGAATTTGTGAAAATATGACTTTACAGAGTTGGATGGCAAGGTTCACTCTGACTACACAGATTAAAGCATGAAAGGGAAGGTCCAATAAGAAGCAATTTGAAATTATTTACATGGAAGCTGGGAATGTGAAAGGAGGTAAGGGTGCAAAGGTAAGGTGAAAAAGGGTTTAACAGCACTTAATCACTGACTACTTTAACATTTATGAAGCAATTCAGTAGGGTTCACTACATTTATAACAATGACTTAACTCCAGATCTGAGGTAGTAACATTCACACCATAATCAATTCCCATGCACACAGGTAAAACCATGTGTACACCTCTTTCTATTTGTGCAAAGGCACCTATCAAAAATTCCCCTCTGACCAGCGAAATGCCCACATCAAATCCCTCTGCCTTTCCCAACAGGCAAGGGCTGCACCTCGAGCCATGTGGAGATGGGACAGGGCAAGGGTACCAGCCTAGACCTCACTGCCAGCCACGCTCCTTTGAGTGTCACCAACCTCAGACTTGCCAGCTCCAAGGTGTCCCAGTCAGAGTGCCCAGGGGTGCTCCAAGGGCCTCATTTAGGGCCAGTGCTAAGGTGGCTGACTTTGGCCATCAGCAGGTTTCCATACTGCAATAACCCACATAGGGGACTGCTGGGCTCGTTTCCCAAAGTGCAGTAATGCTGGCACTGTGCCACTTGGGCCACGATTCAGGTCACTGCTTTAACAAACTACAAAGCAGAATTGCTCATCCTTTGTTTCCCACCTTGGTCAGGGGCTGATGCTTCTGATTGTTCCCAGATTTACCATGGAAGAGTTCCTGGTAGGACCAGCGAGCATCTCCCAGCCCAGCTGGGCATGGGATGTGTCTCAGCTCTTAAAGCTTATCGAGATCTTCTGAGATCACATCTTCAATTGTCTGTGTACCCAAGAAAGATCCACCAGCCACAGATGTCTCATACCTGACTTCTAACTCATCTGCATCACACAGAGGACACAGATACCCAGCAGCCTGGAAGGACATGCATCACCAATCCTGCAGCTGGCAGGCTGCTTCTGTATGGACTGGACTGTGGATCTCAGATGAAAAACGACTGCATCTCTAGTAAGGTAATTATATGTTTCCTATAAAGCTTCTTTAATCACTCTGCTTTGAGCTGTAAATGTCACAGAGATCTCAGCCAAGCAGAGGCAGAATTCATTAAGCAATTAAATATGAGAAGACAAGGAAGAAACCAATGTGAGAATGAATTAGGAACACTATTCTTTTTTCAGTACATTGATTCAATATTGGCAAAAGCCACACAGATAACAACGTCTCTCTAAAAGCTTCACTTGGAAATGAAACACAGGGAGAATCAAACAATTTCTCCCACAGAAAAAAACACCACTGAATTTTAGCCAGAAACTGTTACACAGTCATCAAAACAACATCCTGCTTTAAAAGAAAATCCTAAAATCATTTATATCTCAATGATCACCCTGGGGTGGGGGAGGAGTTAATAAAAAGAACATATCAACCCTTTAAAAAGCGAATTATTAAGTACCAAAAAACATGATTGCAAGAAAGAACCTTGAGTATCAGTAAATATAGTAGGAGTAATGTGCTGTCAGAGACAGAGGCAGCAGAGCACTGTGATTTCACAGAGTTTCTGGACTGTCATCAGGAGCACTTCCATGCAGAGTTCATTACCATGATTCATATTCAAGGCTGCCGGGTCTGGAGTAATCTCTTGTCAGGTGTTAGATTTAATATTCCTACAAGTCTCACTTAGGATATGATTTTCTCTTCTCTTTCCCGTCATTCTTCTCCCATTCTGACAAACCTGGTTGCTCTGGCACTCGCTGTGTTGCCTTAAACCCACTGCTGTGAGAGGCTCCCTGGGCAGAGCAGCCAGAAAAGCAGGAGGAGAGAGCTCAGATGTAAAACCAAGTTCTTGCTGCCATCATTTCAACCAAAATCCAAGCGACCTTTGCATGACAAGGCCACCTGGCTCGATGCCACTGGGGGAAGAATCAGGAAGAAGTTTATTCTTTTCATTTTCTCCTTTTTTTTTGGCTCTCTGATAAATGACAGCCAAGGCAATCATGTAACATTTAATCAGCTTTCATTTTTGCCCTGAGCACACATCTATTATTACTAGGTAACAATGAAAACACACAGAAAGGGCACACACCAGAAAAAGCTTACAAAAAGGGGAAAAATGCACTGAAATATATAATATTAATCCTGTTTAGTTTTGGGGTTTTTTTTCAGATTACCCTAAGAGTGCCCAGGAGCTCATCCTGGGCTGTGACTGCCCCAGGGGACCATTTTGGCACCCGAAATGTCTCATCCAGACCCTGCCCAGGTAACCCCAATGGATGATGGGGGATCCAAAGCCCTGGTGGTCCTTCCTAACACATCCCATCAGGTTGCCTTTCCAGCACCACCTCCTGCCATTGCTTCCTAAGCACAGTGTGCCTCGCTATCCAAACTTTGCCAGAACCTGCCTACCCACAGAAAACACCCCTGGAAATGTAATTCAAGGGAAAGAACTGAGAATGTGCAGCTAGCTTTTTCTGCTATGCAGAGCATTCAACATTAATATTATTTCTGAAGTTTTGCCATTATATTGTTTAATAATTCGGTGTAACCTCCACTGACGTCAAGCTTTGAATGCAGCTTTTTATTTCCTCAGTTCCCATTTTCCATTGCTGCAGCATTGATTTCTGACAGAAGAAATCAAGCAGCTACAAGCATGATGGAATATCCCAATTTTTAATTGCTGGTCAGCATTTGTTATTGGACAAACTTCAGTAACAAGCTGAGTCTATTCCTATATGGAAAAAAAAACCTGACCAAGAAAACCAATCACCTTTATTAGCTGTAAAACACCCACATTTGCACAAAGGATCACACTGTAGAGAGGGGGGGAAAAAGCTTTTTTTAAATCTGGGATTGCATCAGCAATGATAGCCTGCATGAAGGAGAAATAGTGTCCCACTTCTAGTGGCACCAGCAAGACCACAGTGCCCATCACAGCAGAGTCAGTGCTGCTGTCTCTTCTGCTTCCACTCAACAACATGCATTAATAATTTAAATTAATAATTTAATAATTTAAGCCAACCTGCAAGTGTGAAGCAATGAGCATGATAAGTTCATATTCATGTTCTTTGATTAAATATTTTCAGCTAATGCATTTATATTTCAAATTTTGTTTGCCTAAATTGGATTTGCGGTAGCCAGCAACTCATCAAAAAATTAATCATGCACTTATTTTAAATTGCACAAAATGTATTAATTCTCATGCTACTAAAACACACTCCGTTTCTCAGCAGCCCAGAATTATTTCCACACTTCTAATCATTTTATATCACAGTCTAACAACAACTTTTAAGCAGCAAGGAAATTTCAGAACTCATAAAAGTCAGAAACTCCAATTTTTTTAAAAAGACAACTAGAAAACCTACAATGCATAAATTTCTGAATGAATGAACCATGCTTTGACACCCTCTTGAAAAAATTATTTTAAACATTCAAAAGAACAATCTTGGTCTAAAAGTTGTTTGGAAATAAGTATCAAAAAGAGGGACAAACAAGGAACGAGAGAAGGAAAAATTAGGATGACACATACATTTTCCTAATAATCTTGATCCCCAACATCTTTCTACAGAAAAGAAATCTAAAATTGAAATAATATTCTTGTTAGGCACTTTCTTTTTAAGCTAAATTTTCCAATAGTCAAAAAAAAGGTCAGCTAATATAAGCTAACATAATGATATAAAAGATCAGATCTATGGTAGAATTTTCACAAATGCATTTCTTTAATTATTTGTATTTGATAAAATAGTAGAAACACCCATAATAGGATATTTTCATTCTTAAAATAATACAGAAGCTGTGAATTAGCATTTTTTAAAATAAATAATCACCACCAACAATAATTTTTACAAAGTTTTTAGTTGTCTTGGTGAAATGACATGTTGAATCACCACAAGACACAAAGACGATGTATTTGAACAGGCAGAATCAGCTACAGTTTCTAGACTAGAAACTGCAACTCTGAGTGCAAAGTGGGATTTCTCATCTGAATTCTCTTACATAATGCAGATGCAAAATCAATGCTGCCATCCATGAAAAAAATAATCAGCCTCTACATGCAGTGTGGTTATGAATGAAGATGGCATAGCAGTAGTTTCCCAATTCATAAAAGTGATGAAGAAACAAGGGCATTGATTTCAAAACCTCTCTTTATTACGGCTATAAAAGAACTCTAAGATGAAGTTTCCAAGTAAAAATATTTGTAGGAGGCAATCTAGAGTTTACTGTACAAAAGCAATTTGGGACTGCTCAGTGTTTTGGAAAAACCTGCAAGCTTCTGGACTATTCAAAAGCTGTTCTTAGGAGCACATTTGTCCATGTGTAATGGCCAGCTACAAAGATGATCAGTGCACTGCACACAATTTCTATCAAAATGCTACAGAATTATTGCTCCAGGCCTTCAATTTCAATGGGTTACATAGATAAATAGCCCTAAAAGTGCAAAATTAAAGAACTTTTCCCTCTCTTTTTGAAGAAGAGAGACTAGGCTTTAGCATACATTGATGTCTGGAGTTCAGAAGGGAATTCGTGGAAACCACGTACAAACTCTTTGTTTTGTTTAAATTACCTCCTTTCCAACTGTATTAAATCCCCTTTTAAATTAATGCTAATATGGAAGCATTTTGCCATCCCTTGAGCATAAGCCAAACCATTTAATCTTTATTGACCCAAAATATTGGCCTCTTCTTCGGGGCCATTTCCCCCTTGTAGAAGAAACGCGTGCTTTCAATAAATAAATCCTTAGATTTAGCACACCTGAGCTTATCCTGAAAATCTGCTTTAGGAGCACATTCCCTGTGAAACAAACAAGCAAAACCCCAAGACACAGCCTTGTTCAAATGGTAATACATTACATATTGTATCTGTTGCTCTTTGTTCTCAAAATGGTTCAATGAAAAAAAAAAACCCCAAAGAGCCATACAGGTCTGCAAATCTTACTAAAGTATTCTGTTTTAATGGTGCTAGGAAATTGGAAATTATCACCCCATTAAAATTTCCATAGAAACACAGTTTATAAGGGTGGGAGAAAAAAATGTCCTAAGTCTATCTAATATATCCATATTTAAATCAGCCAAGTGCTGGCCAAAAAGAATATCAATATTCCATTTAATTTACAAGCTCTGTCCATACTAAATACTTCATTACCAGGAACAGAAAATATTAGAAGACGGGATGTTGAAATGTGAATTGAGTCCCTACACCAATCCCATGCTACCCTGTGTGCCAGATGTGCTGGAGACTTCAGCTTAGTACACAGCATTTTCATTTAAAACAGTGTGATCCTGCTCTTGACCTTGTTTAAATCAGTATTGCTAGAGAGGAGTTGGTAAAATGATAAGAAAACCCCGTTACTTGTTTAATCTGAATTTCATCTTTCAGGAGCCCTTGGAGCCCCCAGTGTCATTACCCTCCTGGGCTTTGAACACAAGAATTATACCGAGGGCACTCTTTTCACCTGGCTGGTATCTCTCTGTTTTAAAAGAAGAGAGCTCCTGTCTCTCCCAGAAACCCAGTTTTCTCACCTCCATTCTTGACCAGAGCTCTGACAGCATCCCTTGGTAAACATACAAGGGAATTCCCATGCCTAAGTCTTAAACGTTGAACATTAGAGAGTTAAAAACAAACAACAAAACAACCACCCCGCATAAAAACAAACAAAAACCCCCCACAAAACAAAAAATACAATTGCACAATAAGCACACATATTAGTGTGTGGAAGAAAGGACTTGCATCTAAAATATTTATTTCCTCACTGTTTGTTACCAGTTTACTTCCAAATGTCTGTGTTGGCCATGCATTAACACCTGGAAGGACACCTCTGGCTCATGAGATGCTACACAGGTACACCTGAAGCAGAAAGGCAGCAAGCACAGGGCAAGAACAGACCTGCCTAAGGTACAGACAGCAGAGCTGCTGGGGGATTTGCAGTATGAAGGGGGTTTTGCCTAAGGATGAAATGATTTCACTGTGAAAGATCACAAGATGACCAAAATGCCATCCTTACTACCTGATGTTAAAAACCAGAGAGAACTAGATATCCTCATTCTCAGGTAAAACAGTACTATCAAGTCACAGTTCAGCCTATCAATAGTCCCTTGGCAGGGGGAAAAACTTTGGGAATTTGGTTTAACAGCTGGCTTTCCAGTCTCAGAAACATTTGATGTTGTTGCTCTTTCAGCAAACCACAATCAATAGCTGTGACTAACAGAAGTAGGTTAAATTTTCCTTTATGTGATTAATTCCTCCTGTAGCCAACTCCACTCCTAACTTCTGCAATTTTAAAAGGCTTATCTGGAGGGGCATAAAACAGGATTTGCTTTAAGCCATGATTTAAGAGGTTCCTGCATGCAGCTGGTCCTGCTGGGCAGAGTTCTCCTCCCCAAGTATCAGATTCAAACCATACTCAGCACTCTACTCAAGCACAAGGCCCCTGTAACAGCTCAAGCCACAATGCTATAAATGTTTTCTCTCTCTTCACTATCTGTCTTTATCCCTACTATCTCCCTCTTTGCCATTTCATCTCTTTGGGCTTCTAAATGCACACAGCATCTCATCAGCTTGGAGAGACAAAAACACCCTCTGTCAGCCTCCTTCTTCCTCCCACACACATCTCATCTCCCTTTCTTCACTGATTGTCTCCACTCTGCCCTACTGCTGCTCCCCAGTGCTGTTACCTCCTGTTTCAGGGTCTGCTTTATGAACCACACAATTATACTACTCTACTTAAAATCCAGCAATTGTGAGAGTGAAGCCAAAAGTATAAGGAGCAAAGTAAAAAGTATAAGGAGCAAAGTAAAAAGTATAAGGAGCAAAGTAAAAAGTATAAGGAGCAAAGTAAAAATATAAGGAGCAAAGTAAAAAGTATAACCAGAATGGATTTCCTGGGGTTTAGTAGAAAAAAAATATCTGAAAACAGAGGAGAGGTTCTCACAAAATAAGCAAGAATAAAAGGTGATGCAATAACATGAAATAACCTCATGCCCTGCCCTGTCACTCTACCAAGGATGAGATGACCCAGCCAAGCTATTTCCATGCCAGGAGTGTCTCAAAGCCCATATCACACTGCAGGCAGTGCAGGATGGAGGCAAACAGGTCTTGCAGGGAGTGTCTGTGAAATCCATGTCAATCCATGAAAAAGCCTTTGCAGGGGGAGGAGAGAACCCCCTGCTCCCTGGGAGGAATGCACCTGGCTTTGACAGTAAAGAATGGGGACAAATAGGAAATCAAGTTATACCTCTTTCCTCCTCAAGTGTGAGCTGTGCATTTCCCTGCAGGGATTGAAAACAGCAAGAGATGGTTGAAGAAACATTTACTTCCCAACACAACTGAATTCACCAGGGCATTCCCAGTCTCTCTTCTAAAGAGGAACGACACCACCCATTCAACAGTAAAACCATGCATTGGGAAAATAAACAAGCAAACCTAAACAAGAGAACCACAAATCCACTGTTCTTTTCAATAATAAGAATACTGAGAAGGAAATGCTTGAATACAAAGAAATAATATAAACCAGCCATACAGAAAAATAAAAATAAACCCAAAAGCCAACCCACGACAAATAATTAAAGGTAACCTTTAAATTATTATTGCAGTCTATAAGAGACCTGCTGCAAACTTTAATAATATTGTTTGGAACATCAGTCATTTTGCTCTTGCTGAAATTCATTTTTGATAATGCAATAGTAACATCTCAGGAACGATATTAAATTTCTACTTTGTATTAAAGTAGAATTGTATTAGCATGGTACAGTATGTGTATCCCTGCTGGGATTACTTTCATGCTGGAAAAAACAATGTTATTTTTCTATTACTGAAATAAGTTATCTATTTTGACACTGGAAAATATATTTCACTGAACTCTAAACTAACAAAATCTCTCGTCTAAGAGGATATCACTGACGTTTCTCTCCTGGTGTATTTTCAATTCCTAGCCAGCAGCCATTCTGCTAATTTTTTTTGCACAAACTCATTTGATTTGCAGCACACCTGTGAGACCATACACTACAGTTAGTGTGTCCAGTCCAATTATTCCTGTTCAATCCTTGACCAAGCCACTGGGAAATCTGCCTGAGGAAAGAACAAAGGATTGCAGCTGACAGATGTATATCTTTCTGAGCAAAACTCAGGCAGCCCCTTGCAGGAGCTCTCTTGAGTCAGTCTTTCCATTTGGCTACCTGCACCCTAAGGAAGTGAGCCCCACAGCAGCTTGGAGAGAGAAAGAAATGGGGAATCCCAGTTGCATTCACATTCAAACACATCTGTACTTTACTGTTGTCATTTTCCAAAGCACTCAGCCTCAACTTTTGTTTTCCAGTTTAAGATGTGGGATCACCAGTTTCTATTCACCTTTCATGCACACTGATGGGTAACCTTGAGCATCCATCAGCTGGCCCTAACCCTCCAATATCTTGTCGGGGTATGGAAGAAATGAGCTCTAACAGGGATTTTAAAGAGGAAGAGAGGGAAGTCACCTTACCTGATAAAATCTGCCTCTGGTGTAAACTGCAAACAGTTCCAGATATGAATTAGGGCAGTTATCAGAGACAGGCCAGGAATCAAGCCCCTCACTAATGGATCAATCCCCTATTAGTGGATCAAGACCATGGCTCAGCCAAATCCAGGCTTTAGCCACATATTTACTTCAATTCAAGTACTTTTCCAAATACACCCCTCAATGCCCTGAGTGATGTGCCATTCCCAGTGCATTCTGCATGGCTTTGGAAGCTGACCAACACAATTCATGCAGAAAGCAGCATAGGCATTAATTCTGGGACTGGCACAAGTGTGCCATGTGGCATCCAACTGCTGGCCCTGAGGGACTTTTTCTTTTCCTTCTGCAATAACACCACAATCAGGAAGACAATAGGGAGCCTGAATATATGCTAGCAAAGCTCCTGGCAGCAGCAGGTGTCGCTGCAAGGCAGAGGCACAGCAACCAGCAAATTATTGGGACACACACACACACACACACCAGCAGGTAGAGATGCTTTGTGGGATGCACTGAGGACATTCTTGACAGCTGGTAGCTGTGCACACCTCTTGTGTGAAGAGTTTTGGTTGCAAATGTGATCAAACAGCACATTGCTAGTGTACACCTGCCTAAGGAAGCCCAAGGAGAGTCTTAACTACTGAGGGAACAGCTGGTACAGCAGCATTCAGTAGGGATGCTTTTCCACTCACCCAGTGCTGCTCCTCAGTGCTCACAGAACTCTGTGCAGCACCCAGTTGTTGAATCCCCTGAGAAGAGCTGCAGTGCCCAAAGGTGCCTTTAAGTTCTTGCAGTGGGGCTTTTCAGGCTAAATTCCTCCCACAGTAAGTCACTGTAGTGTCCAGTCACCCCAGGTTATGGATATTGCATCTCCCAGGGAGCAGTGTCAACTGGGTCATGCCCAGCCCAAAACAAGGGCCAGGCACCAGTTTGTTCTGCTCTTCACTTGTGTGGCATTTCAGCCAGGGGCTGCTACCAAAGATCACCATTTCTGACCATCTTCAAGTCCTTTAGGATTCTATAATGTGTTTCCCTCCACACTGCCTGGAAATTGCATAGGCTGATGTCTCCCTGAGAGGAGGAGAAAGCTTTTTTCACAAGTGTTTTCAGCCTCCTGTCAAGGAGTCTCTCCCTTCTCCTCTTTCATGCCTGAAATATTAGCCTTCAGTTGCCACTGACACAAAAAAGCCATTTTCTCCTACAGCATTGAGCCATTTTAAAAACAAACTGTCAGAGAAATTAAGAACTAGTCTTCCACTACAAAGCCTGACAAGGCAAGGGGAGTAGTTTAAATAGTGACAAAGCAAGAAAAATACTAACTCCTTGTCCAGAGACTGCTACAACCACAGTGCCATGATTTACTCAGATGGAAAAGAGGGCTAGTCCTGCCAAGAACAGATCCCACAGGGTCTTGACTTGCCCTAATGGCTTTAAGCCAGGGGTATAAAAGTCAGTGCTTCTGTCACCGCTACCGAAATCTACTGGTAGAGGTGCTAACTTTGTTTAAGAAGAACATTAAGAAAGGAGATTTACACCATATAGGATGTGCAGAGACTCCAAACGCCTGCTGGGTGCCACAGCAAACTCAGCTTCTGAACAAGTGAATGAGGGCACTGCAGGGCATCAGGCAAGCAAAGCACCTCACTGCATCTTTTAGTCCTGTCATTCATCAGCCTCGACTATTTTAAAAACAATGTAATATCAACAGGACGTGGGACGAAGAGTTTTTGTGCTTACAGTAACTGGCACATCATAGACCCTCTCCAGGCACTGCCTTAATAAAAAGAAGACAGAGAAAGCGGGGAGAAAATGGATAACATAATATCCACAAAACAACCATACCCACTGGAAGCAACCTGCAGGCTGCCATGCCTGTCCCTAATGCAGTGCTAGTCTCTTCCTTACGTCTGTACAATATCTAATAAACTGCAACCTCTGGGAAAGGAACTCATTATCTCCTTCTGCTCCTCTGTGCAAGCAAGACCTCCTGTTAATCAGTTCAGCAAAGATCCTGAGCTGTGACCAGGCAAAAAGGCACCAGAATGATGTACTTTGCTATGGGCTGGCCCCATCCTCCCTGGCTGTGACCAGCTGGCAGGAGGTGACAGGCTCAATATTGTCCCCAGGCTGTGACCCGAGCAGGGAGGGCACAGCAGACAAGGCTCAGGCTGGGGCAGTGGGACACTGGGCTGCCACATCCACCTTGGAAGGCAAGTCCAAAGGCTGAGAACACAGCCTGAACCAGGGGGGAGGCAGCAGCTCATACACCTGCACTGCCAAGCAGCTTCAGAGGAGGCAAGACAATCCTGCAGACCACAGCCAGGCATGAATAAAGCTGTAAAGGGATTCACTTCCCATAAAGCATAACATCAAGTTAGGGATTACAGGCCAAACACACTTCAATTTTATTTAAATATTGGGTTTTGACTGTCTTCCCATTTTTTTAAAGGTTATAGAGCTGCATGGCCTGTTAAAATTGAATTTTCCTTGGGCTTAGCTTTTGTGTCTATAACAGGAACTTATTGCTTGCAATAGCCCTTTGACAGACAAGTTTCAGGGAAATCTGTTTCAAAGCATACTTAGTAGTAAAATCAGAAACCATTTTCATACTGAATGCTTCTGTTTTAAAAGGCATGACTTAAAGAAATGTTTGTGGTAATACATGGAAAGGCAACCACAATGTAAGAAAAAGGAGGAGAGCCTAATGTGTGCAATGAGCAAGAAAAGATCACTGCTCAAAATGTCCTTTTCTGCAGCTTCAAGTATTAAAGACTGTTAAAATTTCACCTAGCTTTTTATTTACTATTTCATGGCAGCTTTAAACCAGCCTTTTTAGTAGTTTTGTCACTTAAAAATATCTTTCTTCTCCCCTTTTGTCTAGCTGAATGGACACTTTTAAAAAACAATTAAAGTTTTAAGCTATCAAACAGCAAAGAGGCCCTAACAGCAAAACCAGGTTTTGTTACTGCAATTGCCATAATATCAGAAATAGGCCCTGGGGGTGGCAGAGGGATATTTAATTCAGAATCCCACTGCCAGGAGGGGCACTTTTTGTTCCTGCTGTATATCCTCAGCCCTCACTTTTAAACCACCTGTTATCACACCAAAATCCAAAGGATTTTGTATCAAAGACAGAATAAAAGACAGCTGAAAAGTCCATAAATATATATCTCCAAGATACCTGCCTAGCCTGAAAAGCACGTTAATAAAATTCAGAAGGACAAGCAAGGTATAAGATTCACAAAATCATCCTAAAATATCCATTAAAAAAAAAAAAATGCTCATCTCAATTTGTGGGTATACATTATCTGTATCAAAAAGCTTCTAACCCCTTCATGACACGAACATCAAAGGGTGGTCTTTGGTATCACCCATGGTATCTTTCTTGATGCTTTTATGTTATTTATGTTGAGTTGGGATCAGTATCGCCAGCTGTGCCTTCTCCTCCCATTCTCTAGTCTTCCCAGCAAGCATATACTCCTTTTACTCAGAATTAACTCCAATCAAATCTTAAGTGGGTGTCAGAACTAGGCTACATAAATGGCACTGTGAGCCAGAAGTCAAGAAGCACCAGAAATCGCTGCTTCAGAACAAGCATTTTTGAGATATTGAGCAATTTCTTCTTAGTCTTTAAATTGCATTATAATAATACTGCACCTCAGGTTCAGGAGAGTTGGATAAGTACAACAATTTTAAAACAAGCGAGTTATGACAAAATTGAAAGCAACTGGAACATAAAAAGTGTTACAAATTTTCTTAGAGAAACTTTCCTGTGCTTTTCAACTTAAATTGAGCAATGAAAAACACTTACACTTCACGTCTTTTGAATGCAAAGCTGGGCAGTAATATCTGGGAAACAGCCAGAATCAAACTTTAACCAAAACTTCCAATTTCTTCTGATAAACTAAGCCATAGAGTTTGTTGTTTGGACCAAGTTGTGGGATATGAATGGATAAAGGAACAGCCAAAATAATCCAAATTCCATCTACTCCCCATTCAACACAAATATGTTGCAAGCCTCAAATTACCCACGTGTGAATGTTGTAGTAGTCCTAGTCTTCACAGGGATGCCTCCAAAACTCCCTTTATTCAGCTCACCTTGACTCTCTCTTGCCAAACTACCATTAATGTGGAAAGAAAATACAATTTACATCTCGCTCCTGCTAATCAAATTTGAGTAAATAAAAAGGCATCATGTACTCATTAGTCTGAAACAAGGATGACAGTAATACAGACACAGAGGAAGTCTAAGTAAATAATTTTATTTTTGTTTGGTTTTTCCCCCGCCCCTAACTTAGGGGGGGACCATTAAAATCCACTTTCCTCTGCCATTTAAGAATGATGTGGTAATCCCAAACACATGAAAATAAATTCTTTATTCCACCTCCTTTTCCTCCATGCTCTCTGCATTTATGGTGGCTGTAATTTTGCTACTCATAAAGAGCGGCAGAGAATGCAGCCCAAATGCAGCAAAGTCAGCATTAACTAATAAAGGCAAATCTCATCACAGAAGGGAAAAGTTATCAGCAAGCTTAAAGCCCATCTGAAATTAACACACAAATCCACTTCCCAGCAGCCCCACAGCACACGGAAAGCCAATTCCCTCAAGGAGTGCTCAGCTTGGAAAAGGGGATAAGGGAAGGAGAGAGGAGAAATAAGTAAGGTCAGAGAATCTCTCTGTGTACATTTATGCACATAAATTTTTATTATTTAGCATAGTCACTGAGCAAGCAAATTCCTGTGGATTTAAATATACAGCTTTAGCATGTTATTTTCTGTGAGTTTTAAATGTACAATTTCTACCACAGCTTCCAAGTCATTAAACTTAATATAAGCATCTGAGTGTAGAAAATAAAAAAAATACATATATTAAGTAATTTTTAACAGAACTAGACCAAGCAGAACTTTACTGGAGACCCATTCCAAAAGAAACAAGATAATCCAAACAAGTTTAGCAGGTACAAATTACTTTCAAAATGAAAGAAAATGGAAATTATTATTTCACAGCTCATGTAGATCTACCAGCATATTTTATTATTGTCTGTATTGGGACCTCCTACTTTAAATCCAATATCCCCTTCTTTGGCAGGGGAAGTCTTTTTAATCTACTAGAACCTTTAGGGAATGTGCTAAAAAAAATGACAAAAACAAACAAAACCCCACCAAGCTGAGCACTTTTTATTTATATACGTACCTAAAAATTGATTCTATGCATATTAACGTCATATATACAACACACACTACTAAATTAAAATAAAATATTTTTGAATCATCCATAGTCTGTAGGCCCAGAGAGTGGGGAATGGCACTAAGTGCCTTTGGTGTTCAGTCACCCCTGGTGGCCATCGGGGATCAATTCTGGGGCCAGTTCTGTTTAACACCTTTATCAGCGACCTGGAGCGGGGAATCGACTGTGCATTTGTGGATGACACCAAGCTGATCTGCTGGAGGGTAGGAAGGCTCAGCAGTGGGATCTGGACAGGCTACACAGATGGGCCAAGACCAACAGTAGGAGGTTCAACACGGCCAAGTGCCAGGTCCTTTGTTTTAGCCATGACAAACCCAGGCTGGAAAGTGGTCCAGGGGAAAAGGACCTGGGGGTGCTGGTCAACAGCTAAATATGGACCAGCAGTGCCCAGGGGGCCAAAAGGGTCAGTGGCATCCTGGCTTGTATCAGCAATAGTGTGGCCAGCAGGACCAGGGAGTGATTGTCCCTCTGTACTCAGCACTGGTGAGGCTGCACCTCAAGTCCTGTGTCCAGCTCTGGGTCCCTCAACACAACAAAGACATTGAGGTGCTGGAGAGTGCCCAGAGAAGGGCAACAGGGCTGGGGAAGGGTGTGGAGGGTAAGTCCTACGAGTGGCTGA
>JAWWEE010000074.1:51899768-51929321 GCA_035221455.1 Xenops minutus
TAAGAGAGGACACAGCTTCAAGGTGCACCAGGGGAAGTTCAGGTTGGACATCAGCAGCAATTTCTTCATGGGAAGGGTTGTTAAACATTCAAATAGACTGCCCAGGAAGGTGGTGGCATTTAAGAAAAGACTGGATGTTTCTCTTGGTGCCATGGTCTCATTGACAAGTGGTGATGGGTCAGAGGTTGGACACTCTGCCAACCCAAATGGCTTTGTGACCAAGCTTTTTTTAAGGTTGTTAACAAGTACTTTAAACCATGAGTCCAAAGAGGATCCCACTCAGAGCAGCCAGAGTCAGGGTGCTGTGGCTTCACCAAAACAAGACATTTCTCCATAATTCAAGGCAGCAGGACTGGGTTAAAGGTGCACAGTTCCAACGGGGAGGGAAAGGCAGTAAAGCATTAACAAAACACCACCACCATCAAGTCAAATTCGGGTCAGATCTTGAAAATCATTCACACCAGTAATGCATGCACACATACAGATCCTTGGGGGGATGTAAGCACAGACCTCTGCCGTGGTCCACAGCCAACACCCTGCCCAGAGCACACTGGCACAGAGGCTGAGTGCCCGACACAGGCTCCTGGATGAGGGCACAACATCCTCCAGCACCTAAGCAAGCACAGTAATTCCACACTTGGCCATACACATCATGCAAATGCTATCTTAAATTAAGGTCATGCCAGAGAATCAACACAAAGTCATTTTTGTGCTCTCCAGCAAGCTCAGACGAACTATGCTCTTCCCATCTGTGATTTGGGAACAAGGGACAAGAATAAAACCCCATCTATTATTAAGTTCAATAAAAACACATGAATGAACATGGCTCCAAGAGCCCCTTGCTGATTTGAAAGCAGGTATTTTTTTTTTTTATGAGCTATCATGTCTGTTTAGGAAACTGAGTGTTTGTTGTTATTGTTAAAAAATAAATATATATTATCATAACTCCAAAACAAACCCTAGTAAGCTGAAAACTTTGCCACCCAGCCCAACAAGACATTCTTACTGGGTGCCAGGTACAAGGGTAGCACAGGAATGCCCTACACATCACCCATTCTAACCCAGTTCTGCTGCCCCAACCACACAGTTGATATTTGGCTGCTGGTACTCTGGGATGGAGATGTGTCCATGGCCTTTTTCCATCCTTTTCCTTACTTTCCCTCTTCCCTCTCCATCATTCAATTCCGTTTTGTTTGTTTGTATGAGCACACAGCAAGTGAACTGAGCCCACACCGTCCATTAAACCAAAGTCAATTTGGAAAGAAATACAGAAGGTTAATTAACTGCTAATGATTTTGGCATTTGTTTAGGTTAGTCCCCACACTTAATTTATTGATGTGACAGTATATCAATGTGCCATGATTCAGAAAAGACACTTGAAAAGCAAAAAGGTTGGTCATGCAACATTCAGCTGCACACTAAAACGAGTACAGGTGTAATAAGAACTGCTTTAGAGGAACACTGAGATTATAAACATGAATTTCACACCTGAAACAACATACCAGGGGAGATTTGTTCTGAGAACCAGCCAAGCCTAACAGAGCCACAGAGTATTCTTCTCTGCCAGCAAAGTGTAAGTACTTAAGTTCCTAATATGTCACAGAGAGTACAACCCAGTAAATTCACTTCAAGTTAACTTTCACGTAAGAAATTAAAGCCAGCTGTGACAGCAGCACGAGAGGGTAAATAAATATATGGTTCTCAACCACTTTCAGTCACGAGTCAATCTTCCAGGCTGAAGCACCTGAGCACAGACAGATCTGGCTTCTCAGAGGCACAGGTACAAATCAGTGTGAGTCAAGGAAACCCCTTCTTGCTGCTGAGGTGGGAAGGCAAAACAGCATGACTTAGATGGCATCTGGAAGGTGGCTTTGAGAGGCATTTAGGATTTGGAACTACAGCAAAGATTAAGATCTGGCCATGTCTCAAGTTCTGCTTTCTTTTACAGCTATGGATGAATTTGGTGGGCTTTCTCTTTTTCTTAAACACTTGAGATTTTTTTAAGGTGAAAGTAGGTGAGAAAAGCCATATTACTAACTTCTGGAGCTTGGCTGCCAGTTCTTCCCCAGCTGACTAAACCTCAAAAGGAATAAAGGTATTCCTTTATTCCCAAAGGAATAAAGGTACTTTCTGACCAGACTTGGTACATGTACCTCCTGCCCACAGGGGTCAGAGCTGAGATAAACAGGTAAGAGGCTGGTGCTCAGCACCACAGGGTGAGAAGGAACCACACTGCCATTCACTGACTCTCCTATGCTAAGGGTCCTGCAGGAGGAGCACAGGGGATGTGCAGCCTCAGGCAGAAGCATCTGTCTGACACAGCCCTTTTCTTGCTCTAATACCAACACTGCAGCTCCACACTGTGACTTCTAAAAGGACCCGACAGTCCATCATTAATCCTGTAGTCAGGATTTTCAGAACAGACCAAAGAAAACCTCGGCACATTTTTAGCAGCCAATCTGCAGTGTAAATGCAGGGCTCAGGGTAAGAAAGAGACTGAGATAGCAATCAGCATTTATTGCAGTAACCCAGTGGACCTGAATAAAAGATAATTAAGTTAATAGTGAACTCTCACCCAAATCAGGTCTGTTCATCATTAACAGTCTGCAACCATGACACAGGTAAATGGAAGATGATGATAGGAAATCATTCAGGAAAGCTCTACAGAAATAGCCCTACTTGGTATAGAGAACATCATGTTGCTATGCTGCCACATTATATATAGTGCATAAATTCAAGCAGGTATATTCAAAGATGTGTGGATGCTTACCCAACACCTTGAATCAAGAGGTACAATAAATATAAGATTAATGACATTTGTTTGTAGGGAGAAGATCCTCAGACAAGATCCTAAATAGTAATAACAAATGATTGTCATCTAATATGCACTGTTATGTAGTAATATTATCCTTGAGATGACACATACACAATAGACCATAATATATACCATGCCATAAACAAGTCCTCATTGCCCAGAAACTTGTGAAGGATTAGCACTGCACCAAACACAGCACAGGGGCTGAGCAGATTCCAGCCCTCCTTTCTTTCTGCTGTATCCCAAGGCAACTCTCAGGCAGACATTCAGCTACTTCTCTCACACTTCAGGTTTCTGCCTGTCAGCCACAGCAGCTTCAGGGTTGCTCCTGTGTGATACCACACCTCACATACACCCCCAGCTGCAAAGGAACCAGTGGTGCCTGCTTAACCCAAATTGTTAGGTCACCCTCCAAAAAGCTGCACACCTTCTTAGTCCTGTCTGCAGAGTTACTGAGGGATCACTGCCATATTCTGTCTCATCCTCCCTTAACTCCCTCAGATATACACTGATGATGCACCTTGTGGCACCCTGCATAGAGAATTTTTGGGTTTGCTTGTCAGGTGATTGCAAGATTGTCCTCTGAGACAATCAGGACCAGACCTCACAAATTACCACTCCCCCATCATCTGAATGACAAATGGCTGTAAACTTTATTTGTCATTCTTCTCAGTGCCCCTGAACCCATGGCTGCCCAAACCAAACCAACCTCTGACTGCTCCCTGACACTTCCCATCTCACAAAGGACATGTGTGAGTAAAACAAAGCTACAAACCCAGAGAACAGCAACTACTGTCTTTTCTCTTCTGGAAATGAAGGAATGTGGAAGAGAAGAAAAAGTTAAAATAAAAAAAAAAAGAGAAAAGGTTGCTTTTATAACTCCCATCCCTTCCTATGCCAGCTGTACCTGGCACATTCTCTCCCTCAGAGATGCCCTGAGATGTCACATCAGGCTTTTACATGTTGTCATAACAGGGTCTAACTCAGACTCTCAGTCACCCCTGTGTGCTCCCAAGTTTCATGACATGCTGTAGCAGTGGACAGTAACATGTCAAAAGAAAGCGTGGTACAGAAAGGGTGAAAGTGCTTTTCTTGTAGATTTGAGACATTATTGGATGTGCCTTATTGATCCAGCCATGCACAGCTCTGAGCTGTTATCAGGCAGCTCCAGGAATGCAGCCACTCAAGGCCAGCACCACAGGAATGGCAAAGAGGGAAGCTGGAAGATCTTTTAGCCATTCTGAAAATCCCTCAATTCAAAACTCCATCTTCCTGTTTGCTCCAAGCTTATTTTGAAATCCAAAAGCCATTTTTCACTTGCTGCTCCTGCCTCTCTCCCCTCCTGATCCCTGACCAGCAATAGCACTGCAGATCCATTGTTCTCAAAGGACCAAGGTGCTGCTTCTTTCTCCTTGGACCCACAGCAACAGCAAAGCTCCTCTTTAGCTTCCCCTTAAAGACAAATGAACAAAACAACCCTCCAAAACAAACCCCTCACAAGTCTTGGGGAGATAAGTGAGAAGCAGTTTGATTCCTCTTCCTCCCTACAGTGCATGCTGCTTTGACCACTAGTCAAAGCACCTCCTTGCACAGTGATGGACAGTGCAGGGAGAAGGCTGTGGCAGAAATACACAGCCTAATTTTGAGGTTTAGTCAGCTGGGGAAGAACTGGCAGCCAAGGTCCAAAAGTTAGTAATATGGCTTTTCTCACGTACTTTCACCTTAAAAAAATCTCAAGTGTTTAAGAAAAAAAGAAAGCCCACTAAATTCATCCATAGCTGTAAAAGAAAGCAGAACTTGAGACATGGCCAGCCAGCTGAAGCTTTGCTGGAGGGAGGAAACCACATCCTTGAGAGTGTCTCAGCAATTCCTGTCTTCACTTCACACTGTGAGGAGAATGAACATGCAACAGCCCCAAGGTGCATCCCTCGACAGCACAAAACTGGCATGTACCATCACTGCCTACAAATTAGTCATACTGTCCTTCTGTGCCATACTCCAGACTTCTGATCCCTGCACCTTCACCAGGTCCACAGCAGAAACCCTGAGCAGAAACCAGCAGCCACCACACTCCTGTCAGTGATGCTGAGAGGACAAGAAGGAAAAGGAGGAGCCTGCAGAGAGGTGTGTGAGACTACAGCTCTGGAAGGTTCCTTAATTGCCAAAGCTATGCTTTCTCTGCAAGGGAGCATCACATACAACTACAGTCTTCCCACCACGGCAAGAGGTTTAATCAATCAGCACTCAGTTCATTTAAAAAACTATATTAACATACCCCCATTACCTTCTGATTTATTAGCAATTGATGGGGATTTATTAGGACTGGAAAAGTAGTTTGAAACAGGGCAGAACGCTTTAAAAGCTGTATTCCTTTTCTGAGACAAGATAATAGCAAGAAGAGCATGCACAGAAAGTTTCAGGAGGGCTTAAACTGGTAAGGGAGCAGCTGTAGGTGCAGAACTAGAAACCAAACAGTCTGATTGTAGAAAAGGCTGAGACTGCTGTTCAGTGAAGCTCTTTGTCTCAAAACTGACATAATAATATCTAATGAAACCTTTCCCTTGCCCCATATTAATTTTTTTAATGACACTCAACTCAAAACTAGCTGTTAATAATTTCTTGATAGGTACTAATCTTCCCTAATCAACGCTAGCAGAGACCTACAGTTTCCTAAGTGGAGGCCAATACTTGGAGCTTAAAGCTGAGGCTCTTCTGTCCCAATTGTCAGAGCACTTACTATCCACTGATCCTCCTGGAGATATCATCCACCTAAATTATTGATTGAGCCACTGGCAGTTGTTTCATTCTCACTCGTCACATATCAAGTGAAGGCAGCCCAATGGCATGCTGCAGATTTTGTTTTCTTACTTTCTATGATATATGGGGTGGCTTTTTATTTTTTTGGCAAGAGGTATTCACCCAAGTTGCTGAATGAATCATAGTCTCATAAAATCATAGAAAGGTTTGGGTTGAGAGGGGCCTTAAAAATCTTGTAGTTCCAATCCCCCTGCCATGAGCAGGGACACTTTCTATGAGATGAGATTGCTCAAAGTCCCATCCAGCCTGGCCTTGAACACTTCCAGTGATGAGGCATCCACAATTTCTCTGGATAAACTGTTCCAATGCTTTATCACACCCTCTAAGTACAGCCTTTCTTCCTAAAATCTAATCTAAACCTGCCCTCTTTCATTTCAAACCATTGTCCCTCCCTCTCTCTCCTTTTTATAAGCCCCCTTAAGGCAGTGGAAGGGCACAGTGAGGCTCCCTGAAGGCTTCCCTTCTGCATGCTGAGTGACATGGATTTGAGTCAGGGCAAAGGGCAGGAGGAGGAAGACAGAGCTGGCATCCAGAGCTGGAGAAGCTCTTGCAGAGAAACAGGGCAACTAGTGCTCTTACTGCTCAAAATTGAAGAACACTAATACTGCATTACCACTTTTTATACTATGCCCAGCTAGAAAAATGGGTTTACATGGTAACAGATACCTGTAAAAGCATGAAGAAAATATTCTCTGTGGGGCTTGCACTTTTGGCACATGCTTTACTGCCCTTAGTTCTCTCAACTGAGGGAATTCAGGGATGGATAGTACCATCAATTTTTTTTATTTTTTTTTTTTGCTCATTGTCTGTGTATTTCAACCCCTGCTGAATGCTTATGACCAAATCTTTTCTCACAATGTCATCATGCAACAACAAAAGACCCTAGAAGATTCTGCTGAGAGAATTATGGAAAATATAAGCCAAATGCAGACAGTTTACAATTCAAGCATTCAAGCAATCTGAATTATAGAATCTAGATCTAATGCGTGAAATGAACATTAACAAAGAAATGCACTGTCCTAGTCTCACTATAAATGTTTGCCTTAATTTTGCCATGCTATTTACACTATGAATATTTATATGTTGTAGTAATTAAAATTTAGTGCTTGGCATAAATTAGGAGGTTTGAATTGATTTGATTATTCCTTATATCACTGCACATGTTTTATTACAGAGCTGGCTAGGATTTATTTACTAATTTAGTATTTAGTTGAAAACCCAGGGACTAGCTCTAGAAGAGAAAGGCTCTAATTTTTGTTTGCTGCTGTCAGCTGTACTGCAGAGTTTTCCCATGGATGCTCATATTTTCTGATGTTACTATTTTTTATGCCATTCATAAACTCACATTATATGAATGGCATCAGTGAAGAACCAGGTAACCAATTCAGTTCCCCCATATAGTTAAGTCAGGAGTGGGATGAAGATGTCTGTAGTTCTTTTGTTTCAAGGAGAACCTGCACGTTTACCTTCTGTCACATGAGAAACATTAAAAAAATATTTTGACTCCCCCCCTTCTATGTTGCATTTCCTGCAGAATGGACCATTTGAGTTAACACCACATCTGTGAGCCAGATTTTTTTTTCTCTGAGATCCACTCAGCTTGCTTCCTACACAAATCAGATTGTCTCAGTCCCTCAGTACATTTCAGTTAAATCTTCTACTCACTTATTCATCACTGGCTTTTTATATAGCTGTGATTGAGTCCCTTTGCACAGCCATTAAGATGTCCCCACAAAGAGGACAACATAAGTGGAAGCAATAGGGTATCAGCACACTCTGCAACTCCCTCCATCAATTTATGTGCTGAATATGAATCTGGAAACTCCCGTGAACTTTAACAGGCACTGTGTACACAAACACCCACTGTCCTCTGAGATATCCACACTCCTGAAATTGGAAAGGCATAAACCTCCTCCTGAAGCCACAGAGAACTCAGTATTACTGCAATTAGTGGAATTGGTATTTCCTGATCAACTTTAAGTAGCCCACAAAAGTGACAATAGAAAAAAGCAGCTAGAAGTGGTGAGCTTTGGGCATGTTCAGTAGATTGCAGTCCCACCTTTGGCACAAAATGGGATTAATTCATGTATGAATGCATATTTTGATATTGTGCATATTAAGCATCCATTTCTGAGGTCTGGCTTCTCTCATTTTTTTAGGAACACTAAGAACCCTCAATACTCAGTAATATTAGTGAAGAATGACTAAGATATTTTGCACTGCTACCAAGAAATCAACTTAAATAAGGCCAAAACAACAGTGGTGATGTTCTGCTAGCTGCTTCAGTCACTAGAATGGGAAGGAAGAACTAGCATTAGTCATTCTTGCACTACCACACTTTGGCCTGTTTAGTAGATAGACAACAACTTTCCTTCTCTCTCCCATTTCTCTCTTTCAGCCCATACATTTATTTAAAAATAGTTTATTCCTTGCAGATTTTGTCATTCTTGCCTCGCTCCATTCAGTGATAACACTTAACACACATTCAGTATTCACTTCCCTACACAAAACGTGTGTAAGCTAAACCAAGGTATCTGAAAAGCAGTTGCATTTCTACAAACACCCTGCTTGCTGCTCTGGCTGAGGTCTCTTCTACACTGCCAGAGAACAACTGATTGATTTATACCCCACCTTCAGATCCTCTTATTACTAGCCAAAATGCTGTAGATGAGTCCTAGTGCAAGGAAAAAACCCCTTGACTGAAAGTTCTCTTATGGTTTTGAGTCTGTGATAACATCTTGATAGCGGTGATAAAATTACTGTATTGTGAAGTTGCAACTTTGCAGACCTTATTCAGTCTAAAACATTTCTAAAAAGAACCTTGCACAAAGCCTAGATGTACTAACATCTTCCTGGACAGTTTCTTATCACTATATCTATAGTAATATTTGTAGTATCAGGTGGGACACACCACTTTTTGGAGAACTAGCAGGCTAATATGATGCTGTTTCAGCCACAGCATCAGCTGATCTCTGAGTCCAACCTCACTGCTGCTTGGCTCACACCTCCACCAGGAGAAGGTGGACACAAAAAAGGCATTCCTCTCCTCCCCTTCCCTGAAAAACAACCTGGGGAGTGACAGCCTTACCAATGCACACATCCAGGTGTGTGACACCTGCCAGTGAGGCACAGCTTTGTCAGCCCCCTGGGAACTGAGACTCCTTTAGAGGGTAAATTTCCAGCTCTGTCTGCCTTCAGCAGATTCAAACCCAATCCTCAATAGCAGAGTGAGATCTATTATCATTTTAAGTTTGGAAGACTCACAATGGAGACTGAAGGAGAAGGTAGGAGCTCCTTCTGGGTCTCATGGCACACTCTTACACCTTCTGCCAAATTCAGCCTCTGAATGGAAGGGCTAAAACACATTCAAAACACTAACAGAGGACAGCAAAAGTGAGCCAAGAGGTGGTATAAAAAAAGTTCCATCTGAGACACTCCAGTGGGCCATAGCAAATTTTAAGTCCCTGTCCATTAAATGACCACCAAAGGAGCAATCTCAGCCACATGCAGAATATTAAGTTGACTTGATTTTTATGTATACAGGCAATTATTAAATCTCTGAACAGAGTTCTTAAGGTAGCAAATAAGCATTCTTTTCTTTCACAGTCAAGCCCCTAGTAAGTCCTGGAATCTCACCTGGATGCCCACAAGCAAATTTAACCCTCAGAAGGAATGCTAGCACAAAAGAGTAACCACAGCCCATACTTTCCACTGTGCTAGAAGTTCACTACTAGAAGAAACTGATCCAAAATACTTCAAGAGTTTATATGAATAAAAAAATTCTTTCATTTTGGGAAAAAAAAAGAAAAAGGAAGAGCCAACTTTACTCCTGGAAAGGCATACTTAGTTTTAGTTAAAAATACAGATCACATCAGTGCACATCATATCAAGGTATTTCCTGTATTAGGATGGGCTTCAGTCCCTCCATTCTCTGTGCCCTGACTTTAATTCTCACTTTTGTTCACAGAATTAGAAAGAAAATGAGTAAGTAGTCAGGGATAGCATCAGTTTCTTTTGGTTTGGTTTTTTGTACTACAGGGTTTGGTTTTGCTAAGGAAGCCTTTTGTACACTGGAGAAGAATAAATTAGATAATGTACTATAACAGGCAGCAATATCTAAAAGCCTACATTACTGTACTCAATTATATTATTTTGTCCTACCTTCCATTACCATCTTCTGCTATGCTTTTTAATTATTTCCAGCAAATGCTAATGAGATCATAGACCATAAAAACCCAGTATATGCAAGGCTCACTAAAAGATAGCTCAGTCTTCTTTTAGACTAGAAAGGTTTTAAAAGGGACCTTTCCACTCCATCTCTGGAACAGAAACCTCTTCCTTCTTTTCCTTCTAAAGAGAACATGCACATAATCATTAGAGTTGTCTGTTGCCATTAGTCAGGTTACACAGAACTTCATTACAAAAGGAAGATATTATGTTCTAACTTTGCCCTGAGAGCAATGCTTCTTGGTAGCTTAAACCAACCCCCCTAATTCCTTTCTTCTGCCACTCTCCCTCTATCCACTTGCACTTAACACACATTGAATTTCGCCCCATCTTTTTAAAGAAAAACGCTGTTTTGTTTATTTTCACCAATACTGGCGTGAACATGTGCAACATCTGAGGAAAAATGGAGGGTCTGGGCATTAACTCTTACAGACAAGTGTGGGGAGGAAAAATGGCAACCCTGCAGCAGTGGTAGTTCTCTGAAGGGATAAAACTTCCCAGACCTCTTTTCTGTGGCTGACAATGTCAGTGTTTTACACAGGGGAGGTTTTCTGGGGTCCACCTGAAAGCTTATGCTATAACTTCAGTGAGACACTGGGTGGGGAACCAGCAGGAACATCAGTCTCTCTCAGTCAGCTCCCCATACTCACACACCTTAGTTCACCTCATTATTGGTGAGCCTTCTATCCCTCTGTCAATAGAAAAGCTGGCCTGCCAATTCAAAACTTGTTTTGGTGGAAAACCAGTGCAGTCACATGTGCTTTAAATGACAGAACTTGGCTATCATGGATGTAGAGGGAACAAAGAGGATATTCTATTAATTCCCAGCAGTGAACACAGGTGGGCACAAAGAACTGCAACACCTTCTCATGCCCAGGTACATTGCACCTTGGCTTGGGCACCTTCACCAGCCCTGGGCAGTGAGGTGTTTGTGTGAAAAGTTTCTGTGAAAGCATCAACCTTGTGAAAGGTTGTAGTTGATGTTCTGCACTGTGCTGTGACCAGCACAATTCAGTGCTGTACTGCTCACCCAAACTGCAGTGTTTCCTGACAGCCAGCTTTGGGAGGGGATCTTATTTTCTTTTCTTTAACATATTTCAGTTCTAACCACTATTCAAAAAACACCCGTGCTGCCAGGCATTTTAATTTTGCACTGACATCTACTAATAACGCTCAATTAAGGAAAAAGCCCTGTCCCTGGACATAAACCAGCTAGGGTTCTTAACAGCCTGCTCATTTGCTTGATTTCAGCTATCATTAGCCTGTCCCAGACTGCAACTTTTATTTGATGTTATTAAGAATCTTTTAATGTATTGCCTAGTGACTTTCACAACTAAAATTTATTTTTGGCATTAAGCAACCATTAGTCAAAATACAAGTATCTAAATTATTAGCATTTCCAGAAACTTAACATCATTAAAAGGGGAGCATCTTGTAGTTCTTGTCTTAGGTATTTCACCTGTTTAGTTAATATAGTTTTAGCTATTTTCTTATTTGTTAATGGCTAGTATATACATACATGTAGAAATTTCCCATGGCTACAAGTTGCTTAGTGATGGAAATGACTTGGACTCACTGAAGAAGCACTTTAGAAAGTATATCCCACATATGCATATGATAAGGACTGCTGGTATATGAAGAGCCTTAACCTACCCTGCCACCATACTGACCTAAGGGAAAAATGTAGATGGAAACCTTACATTTCTATCCATTGAAATACATGGGTTTTTAATACTGGGCAGTTCCAAGTACCACCGGCTTTGTAAGCAGATAAATTATTCCAAGTTAGAAATTTTCTAGGGAATTACTGCACTGCTTATCGTGATATATGGAAAAGTGTTTGGACTACCCAGTGTATATCCTTTACCAAGCCATTTTTCATAAATGGAGGACTATGAGGTGCTGTGTTAAACACCTACACAGGCTCTGACTTGCCAGTGTTCCCACTCACACCTGAGCACCTGCCAAAAAAGAGCTGCAACTGATTCCTTACTTCCAACACGGGTGCAACAGGGACCTGAAGTGTAAATTTGATCTGTTAACTCACAGCAGTTCTTCTGCATGAGCAGGTCTTAACCCAACCAGCCTGTCATTATCACCAGCACCATGTTCCTGTGTAAAAGTGACTGTCATCTACCAGCATCAGACAAGCTCGTTTAGTATTTTACTGAGTTAGACCAGGGGCAGAAATAACCTGTATACTCTTTACTCATCATGGAAGTAAGGTAGGTGCAAATTTGTGAATAATTATGGTTGCATAAATTATGGTTGCATATACTGCAACCACTATAAAAGCCCAGCTAGTTCATTCCTGATTCCCCTGTGGGAAATCTGTTCATTTTTGGAAGCAAGACTGTGCTCCTTTCTTGAGGGTGTAAGCATTATGTTAAAACTGAAACCAAACTCACAACCATTGTAATAAATATCCCTCACAATGGTAATTATTGAGAAGCTACAAGCTTGTTGGAAAGCTGGCTACATTCCTGAGAAGTTCACTTAAATATGAATCACATCTTGTTCTCCAATTACGAGTTAAGGTAGGAGGATGTGACCTCCAGCAGAAGTCACAGCCAGCTCTGGTGTAAGCAGCCACTGACTGCTCAAGCATGATACCACTTGTGAGACAATTCTTGGTGAGTGAATGCAAGGCTCTCCAGGGAGAGGCCTGAAACATCCAGGTATTAACTATTTACGAAGCATAATGTGAGTAAAAGGGTGGCCCTGTGTGAGAAAGAGCTGTATTGTCAGAAGCCAGGCTGAGAGTGAGCAGGGGATGCGGAAAGTGGATGCTCTGCAAACCTCGATGTGTCAGATGGAAGGCAAGCTGAAAGAAAACCTCAAGCTTACAATTATCAAGGGAACTAAGGTTCAAATACACAAGCTGGTCCTGATCATCCTGCTAACTGATCCTAAAAATCTCTGCACAGCAGTCAGAAGGACAGGAAAGGAGACTGCTCAACAGGGGGAGCTGGGTCAGGACCTCAGTGTTGGCACTCCAAGTCACCTTTTGGAGATGTCTCTGCCTCTCCCTTCACCAGGAAGAACCTTCAGACAGGTAATGCAGATGCTGAAAAGTGGTATTTTCAGAAACAGATCAGCCCTTCTGTAGCAGGAATGTCCTTTGTGATTGCCATCATCACACATGGTCCTGGTGCAACAGGGAAGGGATGGCTCAGTAACATCTCAGTGCAGTAACTACAACAGCAAATTGGGAAAGACAAAGGGAATCACACTTGTGTTTAGCCTTGCTATGGTGTGACATGGCTGGACCAGCAAGGAACATTTAAAACAAAACAAAACAAAACAAAAAACCAGAATAAGGTTATTTTCACCCAGTCTGTTTTCTGGAGGGTGTAAGCATTGTCTTCAAGCTGGCAATAAAACTGACACCCCCTGTAATAAATACCCTTCACATGACACTGTGATTGAGGAGCTCCTAGCCAGTTGAAAAGCTGCCATTCCTAGCACAGCCAATTTGTCCTATGTGTTCTATAGCCTTGTTTCCTAAGCTTGTTTTCTTTCCCATACCAAAGGCCCTTTCACCTCACGCCATAAGTTTGTTCCACATGAAACCACTAAACTAGGTACTTAATGTACTACTTCTCCCACAATCCCACCTGAGAAGGGATGATGAGAATGACAAAAATGCAGCATTAGAACCAGCAGAACAAATGAGTTAAAGGATCACAGAATCCCTGTAAGTCAGTTCAACTTAGCAACCAAGGAATCAGAAAGCTCCTGCTTAAAAGACTTTCCCCTGGCTAAGACTGAAGGTTTTTCTTCTCCATACAATAGCTGATACTGACATTGCATTATTCCTTTCTTCTGTGGACATCTTCTTCCCTCCCTGTCAGACCTTCCTCTTGCTGCAAAGGGCTCTTCCTAGCATTTTCAGCATATTTTCTACTAAACTGCATTTTCTAAACCAGCTGCCCTAAGGATAAAGCAAATATTCTCCTGTCTCCTCCCTTTCTCCAGGTGTGTCCCCAGTTCCTACCACAGAACTAACCTGTTACCTGAGATCAGCTATCCCTAACCCTCCTAAAGAGATAATTTATCCCACTGCAGATTCAAATCCCATTGATGTCATGAACTTGGTGCTGGTGGCAGAAGAGGAGACCCAAAAGGCTCCTTTGAGCACACCAGACTTCAGTCTGGTTTAAGCCACACTTACTTGTCTCAATACAAAATTCTAGCACTGTCTTTGTCCTCCTTCATTCAAGGGAGATGATGTTTCCCTGCTATTTAAAATTCTTCATCCAGCTGTCCTTTCATTACTACTTTTGGACTGTGGTCTGTAATTACATTAGGTGCTTGTTTATTCCAAACACTCCCCATGTCTCTCAGCCTCCCTTTGTAACAAGCTGCCAGCTTGCCTTTCTGTTCAGCTGATTCCCATTATCTGGGCTCCCCGTCATCTGAATATATTTAGTCTCACCCAAGTAGTTTTGATTATCAAGATTCTACTATGGTCTAATTAGTGACATTTTTATTACTAATTTGTCACTCAGACACTTTCAGTCACATTAAAAATTCCTGCCAGCTTCTCTGAAATTGCTGCATGTTCGGAGTCTTTTTCTTTTCACACAAGATCAGCTAAGCATTTTTATTTCACTGGGTCCCTGGAGACTTTTAAAGAAACACTTAGGAAAATAGTGTTAAGTAGTAGGAGACTTTTGAGCACCACCAGGAGGATGCACACCACAACTGACATTGGGCATTCCATCTCTTAGAACAGGTTGAATAGCACTGAGAAGGACATAAAAGCCACTTGAAACCTTTAGGTGCTTTCCATTTCGTTTCTAAAAGTAGTTGAGTTACACTTCCTCACACTCATATTACTAGCCAGCAACAACTCTGGTAGTTGATGGGAGCTCCACATTTGCAGTGGGCTGCCAGAGCCTGCCAAAACCAGCCGGAGGGGTGAGGCTGGGCTTTGGGCTTGGGGTAGGTCTGCCAAAACTCCACCTGAATCTCAGCCCTGCACATCTGGGGCAACACAATTGTCCTTTCAAGTGAATGGACGACGAAGTTTCCATCTGTATATTCTGCCACCCATTGCCCAGGCTGACCAAATTCAGCCCACATCACTTCACTTGCCTTCACCAACCTCTGAAGTTAAGAGACAACACCAACCACCAGATTTAAATCCGAGGGGTAAGCCTTCCAGAGCAGCACACATTTGTCAAGGGAGACAATTTCTGGAGACATGATATAGCCACAATTGCTATTTGAGATTACTAACTCAATATTACACTTGCTTCAAACCAAATGTGTCCTGGCCTTTAGCATGCAGCCATACATTGCTTGCAAAGGGTTAATAAACAATGGCAATATGCATGTTACAGGTCCAAGGAGTATGTTTTATAATGGTTAATTACATAGATAGCTGCTATTATAAATAGTTCTGAAGCAATCCATTAACCAGATGGCTTTTAGCAAATCAAAATTTATTACTTTTTTATGAGCTACTTATAAAAATGCAACTTTCAGATAAAGAATGTGAAACAGATGAAGCAGTTGTCCATATCTGTTTTCCATTATAGCATCTTTGAGGGTAGGGGGAGGGAAAAAATAGAGTGTCTTATTAACTCTGCACAGACAGCTCATCCTATTGGAACCTTCCCCCTTCTCCTCCTGGGGAAGGACAACTCCCACAGAGACCTCACTGCTCTGGGCAGTGATGAGGTCTGGCAGAAAGGGCAGTGAGGGCAGCCAAGGACAACCCTTCCTTCTGATGCTCTGGCTGCAGTCAAGGAAGCAACTCCTGTTGACATGAGCAGGAACAGCAGCTCTGCCTCAAGTGCCTATGGCTGCACAGAAAAGCTAATGATATCAAACTTCTGAACAAATACGTCGGTGTTATACATTGGTTTATTACTCCCTTCCTTGTGAATCTACTGAAAAGCATTCTGAGAGAGACAAATGTAATTTCTTTCCAGGCCAAGCCATCAGTATTTGTTTACATCTCTGAAGATTTTATGTTAGAGATTTTGAGAAGGTAAATGTGGCAGCCTGTGCTTTCAGAGGCCATCCCCTGCACAGGAGCACAGGAGAGGGTTAACTTACAAATGTGTCAATAAAATCCATTTCGCAAGAAGTATGGCCTAAATAATATCAGTGGGCAATGAACTGGAATTCACACTCATTTGAAACTTTAATAGATTAAACTCCAACAGAAAGTTGGCAGATAAAAAAAGTTGAGATTGAAAAATGGCTCCTAACATTGAGGATTCATTTTACTGCATTTCCCCAAAGAACATTTATCCAAGGAAAGCGTTACTTGGGAAAGTGTTGCTGTGTGGGGTTTGTCTGGGTAAGCTTTTTTTGTTGGACCCTGAGCCTCTTCTACCTTGTGGGTTTGTGATTGATTCTCCTACACAAAGTGACACCCAGAACGGTATGCCAGCTCATCATCCATGGTCCATCACACTCGAAGGAGACAGGCATCGAGCCAACATTTAATGAAGTCACAGAAAAGGCAACCAGTAGCCACAAAAAAGCCCACCAATGGTTTCCACACTTTGCAGCGTTTTGCCAAAAAGAGCTCAAGGAAGATTTATCCATCTCTGTTCTCTAAGCATTAAAATATCATACAAAAAAGGAAGATGGCAGTGTTCAGTGTGCATTGCCACACAACCATACACAAGGTGAAGGCTTCTGGTCTCTTGCCTTGTCATACCCAAACTCTCCGTGTAAATCTTGGAAACATCAACATTGACGATCATCACTGCTTGGCTAGACCTCAACAACCACCCTGCACAAAAAGAAGACCTGTGCTGTGTGGATGCTCACACCTTAGCACAACAGCATCTCTCCCCATCTTTCTTTTGTAAACGAGGAAAGACAGTCTGGGGATCTCAGTTAGATGAACGTGTATTTTTTACATGATTAGAGTAGGATTTTCCAAGGAATCAAAGGCAATGAAACTCATGAATTATAAATGGCACAACTTCTCCAGGCTACTTTGAAAAAGCATTTGTTACATTTCTTTATGCTCAAGTATATGTTAACTTCAACATTTCTCTTGGAATGCCCAAACATGCCATATATTCCCTGTGAAAACAGAGTGTGCCAATCTTCACACTCAGCTTCTCTCTCAGCTGTTTCTAATGCAAATGCAGAATGCCTTTCCTAAACAAAATACATCCACACTAGGCAATTACCAATAGACTGAAACCACACTCTGAAAAACCAGTTGCTTTAATACAAATAAATGAATGGTTGGCTCTCAGGCTCTGGTGAAGCCTGGGATAATTTGTTTATTTTAGCACTATATTTCAAAGGCTGAGCGAACTGGGGGATATCCCAGAAATGGTTTAACATCATGTCATCACAGAACTGGTTGCTCAGAACACGGATGTTTCAACCCTGACTGTGGTGCCAGGTCCTCCTTTCTGCTGTTTCCCTCAGTGTCTGGAAACATTTAGCACTTCACAAAGACCACAGGCAGGGGATGTACTTGCAGTATGATTTGAAACACGATTCTGATTCTGGTAGTGATTCCCAAACAGAAAACGAGGTGCGACGTGAGAACAAGAAACATCTCTAGACCCAGAAATACCTCTTAAGTGACCTCTAGAAACACGTACCTACACAATTAATCACCCAGGTTTAGACAGAGAGGAGTTCTTCCACAGAGATATCAAGGAAGGCCTCAGTGCCCTCCTGCAAATCTGTGCCCCACTTTCATGTCCTACTTTTTCCAGATTCCCTGAGGCAGGGCCAATAGCTCCTAACTGATTGTAGAACAAATCAAGGTAACTCTCAAGGGAGCAGAGACTGAAATGACTTCTGACCTCTCCACATGGAAGAAAACTGAAGAGGGGAAATACACTTGTTTCCCAAATCAAAGCTCAAAATTCTTCTGCCTGTATCAGAGTGGGTTTTGACTAACAAGAGCATTATTTCTTACCATTCTCTAATTCTAAAGGCTTCAGCACGAAATTCTCAAATCCACTGACACCCACTATCTACTAGGATCTAACACAGACTTCTGCCTCCCACCTGAATGTCTACAGTGGTCTTGCAGCCTCAGTAAGAAAAAAGGAACATCCACACAAGTTCCTCTTTTGCATCTAAGAATGAAGAAAAACACATCATTAAGCATTCAAAACACCATACTAATTCACAGGA
This sequence comes from Xenops minutus, assembly GCA_035221455.1. Lineage (NCBI taxonomy): Eukaryota > Metazoa > Chordata > Aves > Passeriformes > Furnariidae > Xenops > Xenops minutus. Next base: position 51,917,764 of record JAWWEE010000074.1, read on the forward strand.
AACAGTGATAGCTTTCTTTTACAATACAATGCTAGGAAATGTATCACAAACAAACCAGGAATACAAAGATTACCAAGCTTACAACACCCCCAAAACATTCCAAACAAAATTCTTTTCTAGTTTCCATTTGCAAGACATTGAGTTTGCATGCAATGATTGTGCCATTCTTCTGGTCCTGGGAACGAGCTGAATAGTCCTTACTGCAACCACAACATATAAAATGTAAATTGAATTTGTTGCCCTCAATATCCTTTTTCCCAACTTTTTACTGCTAGTAAGATGGGTTAACAACTACAGCATCCTGCACTACCCTGATAAAGAAGTGGCCTAGACAGCATGATGCTACTGCATCAGCAAGGACAAGGGTTCAATGTGCAGTTATTCATGTGATTATAAGCAGTCCCAGTGGGATAAGACAGCACAGTCATAAAAAAATCCAAACAAAAACTCCACAAAAACCTCCACACCGAAAATATTGCTAAGACTTGCAGCAAACTTCAACAAATTTTGCATGCCTCTAAACTTACTATCTAAAAGAGAGCAGCAGCAGCATGCACTTGCAATAGAGAAGAAACCCCTTTTAGTAAAGATTTATTATGGTAATAGCATTAGAGCCTACCTATTGTCCTGCACAGTTTTAAAAAAGGACACTGCATATGTGTATTCAAATTGCCAGAGATGAACAGTGGGTCACAAACAAAACCTAAAATGTTCAACTGTGTCAGCCAAATTGATAGTGCATTTATTATTTCTACCCTTTCTTATCCATTTTGGCATAGTCAGCTCTGCTGCCAAGGTGTTTCTAGAAGGTGACTACAAAGGATATCAAGCACTATAATCACTGAATGAAATATGACCAATGCATTAATGCTCACTCAAATCTAGAGATCTAAAGAAAAAGCAATAAAATTAAATGCATGATTTAGAAGTAAGCTTAAACACTAACCTGATCCTAAATTCACCAAGGAAAGCAAACTTCCCAAATCGCTGCCAAGAGCATTAGCAATCTCCCTCCCAGACAAAAGGTCAACTCCAGATGCCTCGTTAATATGTATCTGGGTTTCACACAGTCCTAATGAGAATGCTGCTCTTTGGCAAAGGTGCATCAGCCCACAGTAAAAGAGGTGGTCAAGGAAAACGACAACGAAAGCATGCTCGAAATTAGATGATAACATTGCAGCCCCCAGGGGCTTAACCCCATTGTCCTTCCCCTGTTGCTAAATAGAGAAGGGAAGTTGGAGATGGCTATTGGGAAAGACTTGAAGGTAGGAGACAAATAACACAGAGACCAAATAAAGCAGATTAACTACAGCCACTGGCCACCACAGAATGCACTTGCCTCTTGGTTTTGCAGCAAACTGGCCAAGGAAACAGAAGAGGAAATAACCCAACATCTGGGCTCCTATTCCAGCCCACACACCCCCTCAGTTTTAGGTAGACATATCTACATTTCTGTGGAGAGTCAGCAGGCAGCTCAGGTCTCTTGAGACTGGGAGGAAAACACTGGCACCAACCCGGGAAACTAAGAAACTTCGTCTACATGTCCCAAGTTAATGGGATGTCACTGGAGGACCCAGCACACTTCTATTTAAGCAACTTCAAACCTGGTCATTTTGAGATTTAGGGGACATTTGCTATGCCACATGCACCCTGTTACTCTTTATTCTTTAAGGAAGCAGAGAGAAAAACAGATTCACAAAAATAAAAATTAAAAAAAAAAAGAAATAAAAAAGGGAAACTGCAGCTTTTGTCAGAGTTGATAACATTCACAGTTATTTATATTATAACACCACCAAGGACAATGTACAGACAAACTGGAAGAACCAGCCCACTTCCTTAATATGTTAATGTTCCCAGGAATTAAAATTGGCTGCAATGCCTTTTGTCCTGACCTAATCTTTTTTTCCTAAAAATGATGGATTACACACGCTCTGTGTACTTGGGCACGTTCCTCTCCCACGCTCTCTGCTCCTGTCTTTCCTCACTCTCCATTCCCAACATAACTTTTAAAACAGTGATCCAACTTCAGGAAACAAATCAAGCAGCACAGTCTCCAAGTCTCTGACTAACTAAGGGGAGAGAACTCTGAGATATTTTGAGGTTTCCACAGGCTCAAAGTTCTTGATGAGACTACTACTGCTGCACAGAAACCTTTTCTGCTGGTCTAAAGCCCATCCTGCAATCTAAACACACCTTCTGATATTCCATAAGAGCCTTGCACACATCAAAATGGTTACACAGCTCAGTTAAGCAAAGCTGAGACATGATCTCTGACACACCACGGGTAACTCATCTGGCAATGACCAAATGTCTTGAGGACATTTTGTGGATATTAATCACTTTCTCTAGAAACCTCATAGAATAATCATGTTCCAGATCTGTAATTTACATCTTTTTAGCAATGAAAAGATCTAAGTCTGGATGACCACAGAGGCTCCCTCAAATGCAGCATCTATCACATGTTCACTTAAACTGGGATAGGAAAAAAATAACTATGAAAATTAGAGAGCATTTCTATACTACTTCTATGATGCAGGCTTACCTAGAAAACTCTTCTCCTGCCTTCTAAAATGCTTTAACTTCAGAAGATTTTAGAGAATGAGAGAGTATACCACATTGCTGCTTTGCAAAGGTTTGTTGGCAGTCATGCTCTGTGAGCGGAGTAAGGGACTTCATATTCATCCTCCTAGGAATAAAAGGTATAATTCTTATTCCCTTTGTCTTGGGTTAGCTGTCAAGACAGCGAGTGGACTGTTCAGACACAGATTAAACCCAGGCCAAGCTGTTAAGGTGTGCTGCAGGATTGCATCATGTCCCAGCTGCTCAGGGCTCAGTGGGAAGGCTGGGAAACCACAGTCCATTTAAGATTGCAATTTGGGCATCCAAAACCAAAACATAATTAACGTCTCACACTCTTGGTATGATCTTGGCCAGATACTGCCCTTAGATCACTTCTGCTTTGTACCTCAGAAGACTTCAAAGTCCAGTGGACTCACCTTAACCCTGTATTAAAACACTAGCTGTGTTGTTTTGTTGAACCATGTATTTTCTCAGGCAAAATAACTTCATCAAAATTCTTTGTAAAGATCTGAAGTTTAGTAGTAAAGTGCAGAACTGGTATATCCCCAAAGTAATTTTAAATCATTGTGACAGCAAGTTACAAATTGGTGTTCTTTCTTAGGCCACTTATGCTGATGAACCCTGAGCCTCTCCAGTTCTTCCACTTCAACATGACTGGGGCTTCGTCAAAGACTTGCAATGTCAAATCAGTCCCTCTTCCTCTTTTCCTCCTCGAATGAAGCACATTTGCAGAGTGCTGTTCTAGATTTTACTCTTCAGGTTAACTGGACTATCAGTTATTGATGGCTCATTACACCTCACAAACACCAAGCTAATTCAGTGGGCTGCTGTGCCTTACTGGAAGGTGGGAGCTAAAGCCAAGCACTTGTAGGCAACATCAAGAAGCTTGAAGGATGGGTGCATGCTCCAACACAAGGAAAAACTTAGTTACCTGCTGAATAAGCCAGAAACAGAACTCCCAATGAGCCAGCCCTTGGGTCTGAACATAAGCAGCTGGGATTTTCCAAAAGAAAATCCAACAGAATAATATTCATACTCTAAAGTACCAAATTAGTTCAGTTTACATTGAACCAACACTAATTGTTTTGCTCACACCTTATCCAGGACATCCAAGTTAACATTAAGGTTTATTTCAGTGAAAACAGAGACAGGCCCTCTCTAAGGAAAGAACTTTATGAAAGTCTGAACCAAATTAATTCGAAGTAACTGATATCTAGATATTGATATCTAGAGCTTCTACATCAGGCTGCTTCCGATAATGGAAGATGATAGCAAAACATCCCTAAAAATTATAGGTTGTCCACATTATTTCTGAGGTCAGTGGAATTTTCCACAATGAGAAACATGGCATTTTTTTTGTTTCCATTCCAGTGTGAGTCACTGTCAATGAAACCAAAGACAGGCTGATGTACACCATTGTCTCCTCGGTGTATTAGATAAAAATGGTTAACTTGTGAGTAAAAAAAAGGTATTAATAGCACAATACTTGTTCCACTTCTTTGTGCTAATTTTTTGGCTAAAATCTAACCAATTACACATTACAAAAAAAAATAAATAAATCTCACTGTGCTGTTTTCAAAATGCAAATGCAGGTAACTGTTTTTAGTAACACATTCATACAATGCTGAAATCTAAGAAAACAGCCTACCTGCACAAAAGAGCAGAGATAATGAGTAGAGCAGAGATGCTGGCTACTTTCTGACTTGTATGAATTTAAAGTTCAGTTTCAATACTTGATAATGTGGGTGAGCACAGGACAGTCTGTAAACCATTCAGATGTGAATACCAGCAACCCACCATCAACATCCTCCAACTACCAATGTGCCTTCAGGCACAAACACAGTGAAGGATGCACACTCAGGCACTCAAGGAGCTAATGAATACTAGCACAGTCTCAACATAGGCAGTGAACAGTTTAATTCTTCTGTATTAAGTTACTCATTATTCTAATCATGGTGATAAAGCCATCAAAACTTTTCAGTTTCAAAATCTGGAGATATAACTAGATTTGGGCAAATTAACATGACAAAATACCCCTCTAAAAAGCAATCCCCATTTGAAACAACTGCTGGACCAAGGAGAGCCATTTGGACCAGTATAGGCTTCTTGGGGTTTTTTTAGGGTTGGTTGTTTGTTTGTTTGGGGGGGGGAGGTGCAAAATGCCTCAGTGAGGTGCAAGCTCAGCTGGGGATTTGGCCACCCCCTCACAAGCTGGAGGAACAGGAACATCCCCAGCTCCCCATGTGAGTGCCAAGTGCGAGTGTCTTGGGGTGGTCTGGGAAGGCAGAGCCGGGTGGAAGATCAGAGAGCCCCCAGCCTGTGTCCTGCTCTCCATGGGGCAGGCTGGGCTTGTTAAGGCAGCAGGAACTGAATGCGGAGAGACTGGCCAGAGAAGCATTCAGCTCCTGCCTCCCTTCCCTGGTCCTTCAGCACATGTAACGCTGGGCACAATCCTGCTCCTTCACTGGGCACAACTGTGCTGTGGAGGCAGAAGAGGCAAGAGGGGGGCATTGTGGGGCTCACTGCCAGGCTGGTGTGTCCCAGGCTGTGTGATGTGCCAGTGTTGCATTGCCAAGTACAGATCCAGACAAAAACCACAGAATCATAGAATATCCTGAGCTGTAAGGGACCCACAATGATCATCAATCAAAGTCCTGGCCCTGCACAAGACACTCCAACTATTCCACCCTGTCCCTGAGAGTACTGTCCAAATGCTCCTTGAGTTTTGGCAGCCTTGGGGCTGTGCCCGCTGCCCTTGGGAGCCTGTTCAGTGCTCAACGACCTTCTGGGGGAAGAACCTTTTCCTGAGATCCAACCTAAGCCTCCCCTGGCACTCCCTCGGGCTCTGTCACTGGTCAGAGAGAGCAGAGCTCGGTGCTGCCCCTCCACTGCCCGTCAGGAGGACACTCCGTGCACGTTTGCCCCTGCTCAGAGCTGAGCTGCACACACTGTCATAGGTGGGGATTTCTCTCCAGCTCTCCAGAATTCCCATCCTTGGATCATGCAAGAGACTCTTTCCCTCCTAGAACACCCCAGCACACCAGTTCCAGGCATCTTCTGCAGAGACAAAGAGTGATGTGACCCCAGTCCCTGAGCAATCTGTCTTTTTAATATCCTTCCTTCTGCCAGGTAGGGATATGTGGTGCTTCCAAGAAGTGGTGAATGGCAGATGCCCAGATCTTCCCAGCACCATGCAGGATGCAGGAGTTCAGCCTCTGCTTGGCAGAGTGCTATCACTGCTCAGGGTGGACATTCCACCACTGTTTCCACCATCACATGTTGGGCAGAATGTGGCACTGGGGTACTCTGACTATGGGGCTGCATGGGTGGGGAGCACAGGGGATGTGCATTCAGCCAGAGCTCACCTCTCCTGCCCCTGGACCCTCTCCCTGCATGGCTCTGCAGGCAAACTGCTTCAGCAAGGGGCTGATAAACCACTCTGGTCTGAACCACTGCAAAATGGGGACATTTTATGGAGCCTTCCTGGGGAGGCTCCTGTTGGGATGACATGGAACAAATTCTGCCTGACAGTGAAGTGCTTCCTACTTCTGGTGGCAGCCTGAAAGGCCCTGCCATGCCTTGCACCCACCTGCTTTCAGCAACTGCCAGTCCTTGGCACGAGTTTCTGAGACTATGGGGTGGAAGAGTGAAGTGATGACCTCAGCTCAGCCCTTGTGCCCACAGGAGTTGGCCTTGGTCATTATCCCTGAGCCCATCATTACGCTGAGAGCATCACATGTTCATGGCTTGGTATCAAGGGGAGCTCTGACTTACAGACTGTCAAAGCCCAGACCAAATCTTCATGCCCCAGTTAAGATGCTGTGGCAAGTCAAGTGGAGGAAATGGGGAAAGGTACCAGCAGTGGCAGCAGGTCTTTAAGGATGGTCCCAGATAACCATGACAGGAACAGGAATCCCTTTGCATTTCTGATTTCAAACCACTTTTCATTTCACCCTTCCCTCCATTCCCTCATGTGTGTCTGTCTTAACAACAGTATTGTGGGCTCTTTCCCAGACCAGACTCCAGCCCTCCTGTCTGGTAGGACCAAGCTGTCTGCCCCACTATATGTGGATACCATCTTCCAGGGGATGCTCCCACTCCACAGCACAGCCCCACAGCCAAGGGACCTTGGTGGGTGTGAGTGGAACATTTGGCTCTGTCCTGTTAGTGGGGGCCCTTCACCACGCAGCATCCTCTGGAGACAGACAGCATCAGTCACTTGTGCTTGGCTCCAGCCTAGGTGACAAATATCCTCCTGGAGACACCTTCCAAATTTGTATCAGACTGGGTGGGCATGGGGGAGTCTCCCTCTGTGGCCAGGGATGTGCTGTGCAGAGCCCCAAGGTCAAACACAGGGGGTGCTCCTGGTTTCCCTGACAGGTTGTTGTTCTTTTTGGAGTGGTGGCCCTGGAGTTGGAATACAGAAGAGTGTTATGACCTTATAGGGGGGTTCCTGTCTGCTCAGCTGCTGCCGGTGGATGGAGTACACCTGCACCACCACAGCAGCCTGGAGATGGGTGGGAGCCTGCAGGAGCACCAGGGAGCCCAGTTCCATCACCTCCTCACTCTCTTTGACCAAAATCAGGACTGGTTGGTACCTCTGGGTGCTCTGATCTCAGGAGGATGGACCCTGCCCCAAAACCCTCCTGGGGGAATCCAGGCACTGATGGGTTGTTGAGGTCTCTCCTTTGAACTGGGGAAGATGGGGTAGACCAGCCATCCTGGCCAGCTGCTCCCAGAGAGCTGCCAGTGGTGAACAGCCAAGGAAAGGACCAGGTATTGAAAAGCCACTTTGCCTGTGTCATGGTGCCTTGCTGTCACCAAGGGAGATGTATCATGTCTGTGTCCTCTCCTCCTGCCCATGGAGTGCTTGCTCCTCTCTTCCACCTAGCTTCTGAAAGTCCTTTTCTCTTCCCAGTCCCACCTCTCTGCCTGCCTCTCTGCAGGTGGAAGGTGAGGGGAACTCCCCTCATCAGCTGATTTGGGGAATTTCCTCCGAGACTGCCAGGAAAGGAGTCCAGGCTGTGTGGGGAACTGCTTCTCGGTGCCCCTTGGCTCTTGTTACAGCACAAGGAAGGCAAGGGTCCTAGGCACCCGGCTGAGGTGGGCCACAGATCTACTGCTCCAAAAAAGGCTAAAAAAAGACCAGCTACATATTTTTTGGCACTTGCAGAAAGAAATGGTTTCCTCAGCCTTCCCCCATCCCCTCCCAGGTGGAGTCTTGCTCCTCTGCCATCCAGCCTCGGGATGCCTTCTCTCCCCAGGTCTGAAGAAGGTACCAGTCTGCTCTCTGTGGGATCCAGGCAGGATGGCCACGTCCTACCTGCCACCCTCGGGTAACTCCGAGGCTCTCATGTCTCTGTACCTGAGTTCCCAGCCCCAGCCCAGCAGCTCCCAGCTGCCTCCTGCCCTCCTTCTCCTTGGGTGCAGTGATGGAGAGGGCTGAGGAGGGGCCGAGCACACCTCCACACACTCCCCTCTCCGAGAGGATCGGGCTCTCTTTAATGAAAAGCAACAGATGGATGTAGCTGGCAAGGCCGGGCTTCCAGGGCGGGGGCGTTTAATGATGTCTTTAAACAGTGTGAGCGTGTCTCTCTCTCACTCGTGTCCCTTCTGCTGTGCAGTGGGGACGCCTCTCCCCAGGCCGGTGCCTTGGGAAGAGCCCTCTCGCCAGCGGGGCAGGTCAGGGAGATGAAAGCATGCCTGTGAGCCCCAGCTCCCACCTCCTAGGAGACGGACATCGCCTCCCAGCCCGGGGACAATGGCCGGGTCTGGTCCCCCCGCGTCGTCTCTAGGTGATGTCACATCGATCAGAGCAGCCGAACCGAGGGGAGGGGGACAAACACGCCTCACACAAAGGAGCCCGCTTTGAAGTCCCGCGGAGGAGCGTGCCTGCTGCCTCCGGGCTGCCCGAACCTCCCGGCGCTGTGTGAACGGGACCGGGGAGGATGCCCGTGGTGGCCGCACAGGAGGCTGGAGCCCCCGAGCATCCGCTGCATCCCGGGAGGCAGAGGGGATGGAGGCTTTGTTTCCATACACCTGCCACAGCTCTCCGCAAGCCCATGTGATGGAACTTCTTTGGCAGGGGCTGGGAAAGCCACACTGGCCTTTCTGTGGCCAGAGGGATGTTCGTGGACCCTCACATTAACCACACCAGCCATGCTGGGTTTTGCAGAGTCGCTCTGGGTTGGCAGACAGTGGTGCTGCTGGCAGTGACAGAGAGTCAGTCACTTGGCCACCCAGAAACAGGGCTCCCATTGCAGGAAGTAATTAAAACACATTTGGGTTCTATGCATTTCTTTCCTGGACCAGTTTTCTCCACCACTGGTAGGCCTGGGAGCTTCTCCAGTGAAAATGGAAACCCTTGTTGCACCACAGAATCACTGGGTTACAGAATCACAGATTCACAGAGTGGCTCAGGGTGGAAGGGATCACAGTGGGTCATCTGGTGCAACCTCCCTTCTTAAGCAGGGACATTTCAGAGCAGATGGCACAGGATTGTCTCCAGGTGGGTTTTGAATGTCTTCAGTGAGGGAGACCATACCCTCTCTGGGCAGCCTGTTCAGTGCTCAGTCACTGTACAGTGAAAAATCTCTTCCTCATATTCAAAGGAAATTTCCTGTGTTCCAGTTTCTGCCCATTGCCTCTTGTCCCATTGCTGGGCACCCCTGAGCAGAGCCTGGTCCATCCTCTGCCCCCTCTCTGCAGACACTGACAGACATGGGGGAGGTCCCCTCTTGAGGGACATCTTCTCGAGACTGAACAAGCCCAGTCTCTCAGTTTTTCCTAGAGCATGACATGACTCCAGGAGCTGGGGATTTGCTGGGAAAACACCAGTACAAATGCTGCATGTGCTGGCGGCTGCCATAACCAAGCCTGGTGCCTTCAGCAGCTTGTGAAGCAGAACAGATATGGGCATATTAAAATGCTGCAGACTACATGTATCAGTGACTGGATTTGCCATCAGATTTTCTGCTTGGCTGTGCACAGCAGTGGGTCCCATTCCCAAAAGAAGGAACATGAAGCACCCATCAACCTAGACCCTGTCCATCTTGGTCTTCCTTCAGCCAGTATTGCTGCACTGGAGGCATTACTGGAGTCACCAGGATCCTTCCAGCTGGCTACTGCAAGAGGTAAAACATGTATAACCCCCATGGGACAGCCCAGACCAGACCTCTTGGTGCCAGAAACCAGGGAGATGAGCTGGGAAAACTGGGCAGAAGAACGCTGAAGATCTGCTCATGCCTTCAAGATGAGCACATGGAGCAGGAGCAGTGACAGCAGACTGGACAAGCTCCCATCCATCCGGAGCCACATCCCCAGATCAGTCCAGTGCTGCGGGATGGGGAGCATTTCCTATTGACTTCTGAGTTCATCACAGAGGCTGCACTTACTCCTCAGAGAATAACTCACAGATTGGTATAATTTTCTCTCATTTTACACACCCACTAAATGCCACATCAGTGCCAACAACCCTCGTTTCCAACCTCCGCCCAGAGCATAACTTCTGGCCTTGGTCACATCACAGCTGAATGAAGCAAAAGAAACTGTTGGCTCCACTTTTTAAAAAGTGACTAATTGTTTTCAGCATCTTCTTTTTAATTAAAAAATTAGAGATCAACCCAAAAACACCCGAGAAGGACTTGATTTTTAGAGAGAGAGGCGCACTTGTCATCTGGAAAAATCAGATGGCAGGCAGCTAAAAATAGTGATCTCCTGAACTTTGGAAAACTGTGCCCACTCGCACTGGTTTTCTTCCTCTCTAGCCACACGCAAAGCCATCAAAACCTTTTCCTCTGCTCCTCTGTTTGGGCACCAGTTTAATCAAACAGCCCAGGGAACAGCGTGCGCCGGCAGCTGCCAGGGGGGCCGGCAGACGAACCCTGCTGACAAGCAGGCTCTCTGTAAACCGTGGCTGCAGAGTTTGTTTGCAGTGTTAAACGGCCATGAAAGTGGTGGCGATATTTAAAAATAAAGATGCTTTTTCATCTTCTGAATGGAACTCCCAGCCCAGCCTGTGTTGTTGCAGAGAGGCACTTATAGCCTCTCAGGAGCCAGGATATGCTGCAGCAGCTCCTGCAGTAAGCAGGGTGATGTTCATGCCAGGACCTTCTTCTGGCTGCCTCTACATCCACCGTGCCAAGCTGGCACTGGGCCCACTGTGACCTGCCAACATCCCTGTTCTCCAAACCCCTCCAGACAAAGGACACACCTTGGCACCAGCTGGGCCGTGCCTGCCTTGGGAACACAAGTTTGCTGATGCCCGCAGCCAGCCCACATATGTCCACACTGCCATCCTTGCTGATGAGGATACAAACGTGAGACACTTGGGTTGTGCAGCTCTTGCCCTCTGAACTCACGGTGTTGGCAGATGTGCCCACATGGCACCAGGCACAGCATATTTTTCAATGGTAGTGCATCTTCCAGAGCATCTCTGCCTTTAAAAGAATCCCCTTGGAAGCTTGACCTGGAAACCTTCGCAGCCAACTGAACGGCCAGTCCCATCTTGGGAAAACTCCAACACCACCACACATGGCTGGGAGGGAAGGTAAAAGACATGGCAAATTAGCTAAATACCTAAGCAGAAGCTCTAGGGCATCTGAAAAGGAAGGAGGAAAAAGCTTCAGGTACCATCACATCCTTCTCTCTCTGCTCCTGGTACAGCTCCTCTCCCATAACAACGCAGGGCATTATTGCCCCTATACGCTGGCAAAAACCTGGAAACCAACCGATGGAAAACCCTTGGGCTTTCATTTTCCACCCAGTGGGTACATTTCTCTGGCATCTTGGATGTCAAACATTCCTGAGGCAACACGGTGAAAACACACTCAGCTTGCAAACAGGGGATGTTTTGGGTCTGCAGTAAACACCAGAGCTACTCCCTTTCAGGGACTTCTCCTCCCCTCTCCGTAACCCAGACTGCACCACAAAGCAGCAGATGCTGGCGCTGCTGCAATTTATTTTGATTCCAACCCCCC
>JAWWEE010000074.1:51929421-51952167 GCA_035221455.1 Xenops minutus
GGGTTTATTCGTTTGGGGTTTTTTTTTGAAATAAAAAGAGTTTGTCTGCCCTAAGGCAACCCTGGAGTAAGGGAAAAAGGAAGACTAAGACAGTGGTTTGATCCAAAGGCCATCACAGCCAGTGAGAAGACCCTGACACCAGCAACTCTAGATAACATCCATCTTTTACAAGACCTTACACTTCACCCTAGCAGTGGATTCATGTTAAGCTCTAGCTATGAAAATAATACTTTTGCCCTGTAGTAATTCCCAGAGAAACAATCTTTTTAAATGCTTTTCACTGTGTAGCTCGAGGCACTGAAAATCCAAGCGTTCCTTTTATGGGATTAAGAACCTGCTCTTTTCTGTCACAGGTCTTACTTATGCTAACCTCATGCATTCACCCCTGCTCGCTGGGTTCATTCCCAGCCCCATTTCTCTTGTTGAATCACTACCAAAATGAGCTATGAATCATCTTTTTTTTTCCTATTGCCTTATGCTTCTCTTTCTGCTTGGGGTGCTCCAAAGCACTTTCCTGATGATATTTTCCAAAGCTCCTTCTTTCAGGTCCTCTGGGAAGCACAGTGGTAACCAGATATATGGCATGATGCTATCAAAGGCATCTCTACAGCAAATCCTGTGACAATAGAATGCCCCTAATGGGATTTGCATCCTGGCTTCATAAAAAAAGGCACTGCAATAACCTCCCATTTTTTATTTGAGCTGTAATCATCTGTTATGCTTCTCACGAGTACTTCAAAGTAATTCTCCATTGTTCTCTTACTCTGAACTTCAGCTCAGCAGGGTTTAGCTTTTCAAAGCATCACAGAGGGGAATCTTAATTACTCTTTTTTTTTTTTAAATTTTTTCCAAACAAAATCTCAAATCCATTCAACAAACAAAAAAAAATCCTTCTAGATCTCAGAATTTTATGTTGCTGGATTTTAAGAAAATTAAAATCAGCAACCACAAAAAAATGCAGGCTAGTATGACTCAAACTTTAACTACAGACCTCATTCTATCACAGCTCCTGCTGCCCTGAGGGAACTGGAACTACGCAAAAGGCCTGGAAGATCATCTCTGTTCTCAGCTTTGCCAATAACTCCACAAATTCACAAAAATCAATGAGACCCATTTTTCCAAACTGTCCACACACCTGGGCTATGTCTCTCAAGAGCCCCAATTCTGAACCAGAAAGACACTAACAATATCAGTCACAAACAGGATAATTTACCGTATTTCTGGAGTTTTAAGTGTAGTTTTTTGAAGATAAATGTGGAGCTTCCAGTTCAGCACTGAAAATCTGGTAGGCAGCAAGCTTATACACTGAGTCACAAAGTGTGGTCTAGAAAAACTCTCCTCCCAAAATCTCTGCAGGATGGTGCAAACTCCAGCATGTCCAAAGATCCAGGTACTACTTTGCACCTCGAGTCCTGTGTCCAGCTCTGGGTCCCTCAACACAACAAAGACATTACTGAGGTGCTGGAGAGTGCCCAGAGAAGGGCAACAGGGCTGGGGAAGGGTGTGGAGGGTAAGTCCTACGAGTGGCTGAGGTTGTTTAGCCTGCAGAAGAGGATGCTCAGAGGGCACCTGATCACTCTCCACAACTCCCTGACAGGAGGCTGTGGCAAAGCAAGGGTTGGTCTCTTCTCCCAGGTAAGAGAGGACACAGCTTCAAGGTGCAACCAGGGGAGGTTCAGGTTGGACATCAGGAGCAATTTCTTCATGGGAAGGGTTGTTAAACATTCAAATGGACTGCCCAGGAAGGTGGTGGGGTCACTATGCCTGGAGGCATTCAGGATGCCACTGGATAGTGGGTGCCATCATCTGGTTGACAAGGTGGTGATGGGTCAGAGGTTGGACTTGATAACCTTGGAGGTATTTTCCCTCCTAAATGATTCTGTGATTCACTCCAAGCTTAAAGCACAGGGCTAGCAGCCCTAGAAAGGGTCAGATTTTCTTGTTCCTAAAGTATATGATAGATTCCCTACCCTTAAGAACACTTAAAACAACTTCCCTCAGGCTCCTGTAGTTGAAGGACCTTAACTCATTGTGCAAAGCCCAACAACAGGCACACCACGGTAACAAAATGTATTTAAAATCTAATTACAGTGGGACAGAATAGCTAATTGAAGTTCCTAAATACAAACTAGAAATTATATTCCTGTTTTGATTCAAATGTGGAAAAAATGAACTTCACGGTGACATATCCAGAAGGTAACAGAGCAGAGTCCCCCTGTTGTCAGTGGAGAGCAGAGCAGCTTAGCTGAGGCTCACACCAAGAGTTACTGCCAGTCTGGATGCCTGCTGGAAAGTGCAATAAAGCACACCAGGCCATGAGACATCCCAATCACCATTTTTATGAACATTTTCCTATTTATTAATAGTTGCTGCTCTGAATTCCCTCAAGTTTTATGCCAGCTGCCAATTCTGGGTCCAGCACAAATTTGAGATATATTACAAGTAAGTTCAGCTAGAAACGGAAATAAAAGGGGAGAAAGAAAGCTCACCATATGCCAACAAGACAAGCTCATTGATGACAGGGAAAAGGGCAAGTGAATGGCTGTACCTACCAATAATTCCAGAAGGGTAGGTGAGTTCAACTGCTAAAGACATTGGAGGAAAAGGTATCAATTATGGACAAAACACCACCAGGGAAAATCAGGTTATTTTCCTCCTGTTATTAAACTACAATATCCTTTCCTCTGCTCTGAGAAAATGAAACTGTCCCACCTGACCTGCTGCCTTCCCCTCTGTGTATCTACCTGAGCTTTGCATCACCACGTGCATCTGATTTCCCTGTACACATAGCACCCAGACCTCAAGAGAAGACATTCAGAAGATCATTCATGGGTTAGACTGCAGACAAAAGCATATGGAACACAAACTGCATGGGGGCATGTGTCATTCAAAGAGAGAGGATTGTGAAATTGGTGATACAAATGAGCACCTTTCCTGACTTGGGGATGTATTTTGTAATGCATGGTCACCCCCAGCTGCTACCCATCCATTCCTTAGCAGCATTTTCACCACACAGGAGGCTGACCTCCACAGGAAATTTGCCTCAGATTCAGGGTGAAATTTAAAATCTAGCAGTCACTTTGATTGTTGCAATGTGGGTATTAATAGAGATGGAAACTTGCAAAAAACTCAGTTTGTGGATAAGCAATCACAACAGAAGTGGTGTAAGAAAATAGCATTTACATGAAGACAATTTAACAGAGTTAATTTATTACACTGCTGCTGTAGAAATATGCTTGCTGTTAACTCAGACCTTCCCCCCTAAAATATAGAGCTCAAATCTTCAGGGTGAGCAACATCCCTCCTTCTGGAATTCCTCCACGTTCATGATCTCCAAAGGATCATCAAATGACTGCATGGTGTGCATGTGGAGAAGTGGCTGGGAGTGTTGTCAGGAGGGCATCCTAAGAGACCATGGCTACACCCCAAGGTCCTTCACTGGAGAGAATGGCCCATGGAAGTGACTATTTAGGGATGCACATCTGAATTAGGGATGCACATTTTGCATCCTTGTCAGGATTCAGTCAGCCCAATGCAAAAGGATGTCGGTAGTTTATGCTAGTACACCAGCCAAAGACATTTGGTATTATAAATGGATGGTATTTAAACTATTTCAGCATGTTCTGTGTAATTAAAAGCTTTCATGGAAAGTCTTTATTTGCAGAAAAAGATCCCAACCCTCTTGAGGAAGGCACAGTGGCCAATGTATCACAGCCACTGTAAGAATTGAGAAACACCCACGGACACATTTTCTGACTGCAAAGCACAACTTCATCAGATTGCTGTAGAACGTTGCCATTTTACTCTGATTCTTAAAATAATAATAATCTTGTTTTTCAAATCATAACTCCTTGCTCTTTAGAGCTGTCACTGTCAACATTTGAGAGCAGAAAATACTCTACAATGTACAGTCATTTAGCATCCTATCGTCGAGCGCAGACATGAAGGCAATTCTAGACTGTTTGACTAGCTTTGAGGGACAATGTTCTCAGAAACAACTTTCAGATCCTGAACCTGAGACAGTTTTACAGAGGTGATTTCTCAGCACTGCAATAATTCTGCCTCTTCCCTGGGGAGACATCAAAACAACAGAGGCACTTGCAATCACTAGACATTGCTGAAATGCTTGGCATAAGTAAGTCACTGCATTTCTGATTAAAGAGACTTTAAAGAGCAGAATCAAAGCCTCAGGAACTTTCGTTTACTCTCCAGAAAGCCCACTCTGTTTTCAGCCTCTAAAACCTGTGCTTCTGTACTTTTCAAACATAAATACAGCTTTAGACTTTCAACTCACAGTAATTTCTGCCAAAGAGATATTTACATTTGAAACCACTTGCAAAGTAGCCCTAGAGACTACTGCAAACTGGATTTTTTTCACAACCATTGTTTTTTTTATTAAACAGGATTCAAAACAGGAGCTAGGAACTTCACACCAGCAGGAATTTAGTGCTGTTAAGGTAAGGCCCCACTGGATCCAGTCCCTCTTAGAGAAACCTCACAGACAGAAAAAGGAGCAGCTCTGAGGAAAGCAGGACCCTGACTCTTGCATGTGTTTTCCACACTTAGGATCAAAACTGCAAGGGAAGCCATACACCTATCCACAGGTAACAATCACTGCACAAGCAGCTGTGATCAAAGAACTTCTGATGGATTTCACTGATGTTCCCAATCTTCTGCTTACACATAGTCTGCTCCCAACCCTCTGGATCCACCTCACTTTTCCATATTCAGTCTCCTTTTATCAGCATCACTTACTGTGAGAGCTTTTTCCCTTACCTGTTCCCCTTTACTGACCTATTCACTTTCTCTTGCCATTTGGTACTGAACACAATACATCCTTCAGGGAACAACCAGTGTTTTCTGCCATATTATTCTTCATCCTGCTTTTGCCAACTATCCCTCTCCAGCATTTCAGCCTGAAATGTCATCCTTTAGGACAGCACTAGCACTGCATGACTGTACCTAACACAAAGAGAGCATGTTCTAGATTGATTTACTACATAAAGAATAGAATAGGCTACAATCATATAGTCTTAAACCGGTACTACCTCACTATTGTCACTTACCCAGCTTGTATGGCAAGAGTGGTAAAAGATTTCCTCTGGAAGTGATGAAATCTGATCGGTGTCCTTCAAAAGCACACAGACTTGTACAGACTGAAATAGTTCTTTTTGAAAGTATGTCAGTAAAAATAGATTTCACACAAGTCTGTAATAAGACAGAGGCTAATTAGCTGCAACCACTTCTTCTTGAGGTCATGAGGAGTTACACCTGGGATGATTTTAGCCTAGAATAGCCACACTTAGAGAAGGGATTTTTTTTAAACTCAGGACACATCACACCTTCGTTTTTACTTGACACTAAACTGACAAGGCTAATAAAACAAGTTATTTTGATAGGACAAAACCTACTTGGAAATAACACTTATGTCTCAGAATTCTGTACTCACTGTAACACCCAAGACCAATGTAACTTAGAGAAGTGGGACAAGATTTTATCTTCTTCTTTTTCCTTTGCATTTTTCTCTCCTTTTTCTCCCCAGCTTGTGTAGCTGGCAATATTCTGTGGATTAACAGCCCCACTGTTTCCTTCTCATCACTCATTTAAATCTCAAGCAGGTGGCGATCAAGCACTGTTTCTAAGGATGTTTCTTTCTTTCAGAACTTCTTTCAGTTCACATACCAGACTCCCCAGGTTCTCCTAGTCCTGCAACAATCTCAGTGCTGGAACTCCTTCAGAAACAGGATCCAGAAGACTGCTGACACCTGCAGTAGTCCACTAGAACTGTAAGCCAGGAATTGCCAAAACCTTGTCCTGGATTCACTAAGGCTTGCTGAATATGCTTTGGGGAAAATAATTTCAGGTTCACTTTATCATTTTACTTGGTAAATATCCACCTATTTCTGAAAGTAATCTACCAGCAAAAGCCTTATTAGCTTAATGAGGACTTCTGCTCCAGACTTTCACAAACTCTTTGGAAAACTATTCACAGCACCAGTGATCACTTACAAGGCAATTATGCTCAGAGAACAGGAACCCACTGGGGTAGTTTCACACAAGGCAATCTTTGGGCTCCTCGATTTTACTCAGCTTCTCATCCCAACCCCTTACAGAAGCACTACAGTTAAGGGCCCATTCGTGTTACAGCAAGAAGCACTTCATGCCATAAGGTTAGACCAAAAGACAAAGACTTAAAATTCCAAAGGACAGACAAAAAAAAGTCTGATTAACAGAAGACAGCAGAAAAGCAAAGTACTACAAGACACCAGTTACTGCCATTCAGTAACTGGGCATGTCTGGTTTGCTGAGTCTTGTCTTAACCTCAACCCTCAAAACAGGAAAGGTGAGACAAATATGACCAAAATACTTCACCTTCTTTCCTTCCCTATTTAATACAGAACTGGTCTCTCAGTATCTGTTTTTAAATGAAAAAATACATAGGATCACATCTGTAAAATAACTTGACAGCCTTTGCACTTCCCTTTCTTGCTGATTATGCAAATGAAAGAGAGTCCATCTGGGGTACAGCACTCATTCACATGCTTTGAATCATCCTGTGCAGCTCTCTCCCTTTTTCCTCACTCCTCTGGCAATAGAGGCACCTAATTTGGGTTTACTGGAATTAAGTGGTATGAATACATCCTGCCCACTTGGTCCCTTATTTCAATTCTTTTCAGCTGTACAGCTACCCCCTGCCAGTCCGTGTGCCTGTGATGAAATCACATCGCTCTGCCTGCCCCAGCCAGTTAAGAGCAATCTCTCTGTGAGGTTCCCATCCTGGTAACAAGTTAGAGACAGTTCCTGTGGCTTTTTAGAAAGCTTCTGAAGGACTGCATTCCTGCACTGGAGGAGTTATTAGTTCCAAGCTTGTAGACATTTACATACCTCCAGAAAACGTCACTAAACCTGAAGCTGTCATACCAGAGCTGATGATTAGCACGGGGCATATTTAACAAAGGGAAATCTGATTTGTGTATTTCTGACAAGCACAAGAATTCCCACTGCTCTCACAACTTAATATCTACACGGTCCATTTTATTTTGATTAAAAGCAACGCGTTTCACTGATGACCTTTAAAGGAAGGCTTGTTTCCAGGCTCTTAAACGCACCATTGGTCTGCTACACTTTGTCAGCAAAACAATGATGGTTCCTATGGTGCCTCTGGAAAGCTACA
This sequence comes from Xenops minutus, assembly GCA_035221455.1. Lineage (NCBI taxonomy): Eukaryota > Metazoa > Chordata > Aves > Passeriformes > Furnariidae > Xenops > Xenops minutus. Next base: position 51,936,596 of record JAWWEE010000074.1, read on the forward strand.
GCCTCACACAGAGCAGTCCATAAAGTTCCCACTGACGGGCGCAATGCAGAGATGCAAAATTTGCATAATCAGCTCATTTGCTGCACTCAGCAACAAGGGGCATATTCTGCCAATTCTCTCCCTCGCCAGAAGGTTGCTCCAGCAAAGAGGAAATTGCCACGCTGCAATTCGACAGACATCACCTACATTAGCTGGGTAGCAGCTAAGTAAATAAGCAAATGAAGACGTATGTAAGTTATTATTACCTTTGCTCCACAGACAATGAAAATGACCTTTGTTGAAAGGCTGGTTCAGAATCAGAAGGCAAAACTTCAGGTTTCCTGTAAGATAAATGTTGATTCTCATTAGCAAGGATATTGATCTTTTTTGTCCTTTCTTTTATTTTCCTTTTGCCAGACTAATTTTAATCCAGCCACCTTAGAGCAACTCCACTAATTTTCTTGCTTCTTAGGTTTCACCATTTTCAGATCAAGAAGCTGCCAGAACTTCATTAGATACCTTTCACTGGGTAGGGCTTTGCTAAACATTTAATTTATAAGTGATTTTTACTTACTGAAGGCCACCCTCAACAGGACCCCACATCCATACAGCTCTCTCATTTAATCTCCCACTTGCTGCTGCTGCTGCCTGGATGCAACAAACGCTGATTTGTGCCTCCCCATGGCCTCTATTAGCAGGGAAGGCTGTAGGTGACTTCATATGAAGATATCTCTGACCTACACCCAATATTCCACCCTTCTGGCAAATGAAGAACTGTCGCTGCCATCAGAGGCTTCTATGCCCACGTTTTCATATCATGTGAAAAGCTCTAACTGTGGTAGATCCACTCTGATAGGTACTTTCTAAGTACAGGATGAAAGGCCATGACCCAGGAGCTTCAAATCAAAAGCTAGTAAAAGCAGAAGTGTTCTTTAGCCTGGGTTATGTGGGTGATACTGCAGACTAAAAATCTCAGTGGATTTACCAGTCCAACTTGATAGAGCTCATAAAGCCTCCTGCCCCAGCAAAATGTGCATTGTGAAGGTCGAGAATAAACCTACAGATACAAAAGCCTTAAAAGAAAAAAAGGATTTATGGTATGACACACTCTGAATTCAAAGAGTAAATACGTAAATCTTTTGAAGGCTGCCTGTGGTGGGATTTGCATTATTTCACTTCCTAATTATCTTGCCAATCATATAGGAATACAAGTTTCCTCTGGAGCTTGATATCCTTAGGCAATCAGGTTAATGAAGTATTATTTGGTCATGTGAAGCCACTGTAATTGAAAAAGAAAGCCCCTATCACTAGAAAGTCTTCTGAGCAGATCCTGTCTTGCAGGAGGCAGAAGGCTACAGGTGAGGCTGTGGCTTAAGCCATGTGATGTTATCAGGGAAAACACAGGTGGAAAAAGTCCTGAAGATGCAGGAACATTTTGGGGTGGGAGTTGGGAGGAGCAGCATTTAAAATAATGAATTAAATGCATGGTTAGGGGGATGCAGGGAAGGTTAGGAGGCTGGGATAGCACTATTCTGCATCTTGCCTTTGGAGTGAATGTTTCCCCAGTGGCCCCATTCTATGGCTAAGCAGAAGTTACTGTATTGTCCTCCTCCATAAGGATCACAAGGAACATAACTGAAGATTTGGGTATTTTTTACACCAAGAAAAAGTCTACATGATTATCACAACTATCTTCTGCATGGCATGTGGAAATACCTTCCTCATGCCTTCCACTTCCATTTTTGCTGACATAGTCCACACTTCCATCTAATTGGTGTGTGTATATAGGGGAACAAATTTACTTGTGGAATAAATTTTCATAGGGAATAAACAGAGGGGTCATAGGACCAAGTAAACAAAGGAAAGGGAAAAAACTGTTTTCTTTGTGTGGCCTGAACAGTTTTGCCTTGTCCTTGAACTTTAAGAGAGAGGTAGAAAACATGTTCAACCAAAGTGCCAATTTCCACCTGCCTCCCAAAATGAGCCCTGGGCAGCAGATCTCCTAATGATTGTTAAGTGAGAAAGGCTGCCAGCTCCTTCCATTAAACACAATCCTCTCATGATGCCCTCCACTGCAAAGAGCCAGCAAATACCACTGCTCCATTACTGACAGGAGAATACAAATCCACACGGGGGCTGTAAGCCTATTCCTGCTGGTCAATCCCAAAAGGCATTCCTGTGCCTGTTTTAAACCCTCAAGCTGTATCACACAGTCAGAACAGGGCGGGGTTTGTGAGTTTTGGGTTCTTTGTCATTTGTGGGAGTTTTTTAAAGCACGGTTATAGGTTGAAGAAAAGTGTGAAAATGGAAATTATTGTTTCTCCTGCTTTTAGAAAAGTGAGCATTGCAGTAATTTCAAACCACTCATTTCAGGCAATTAACACATGATAAAATGCCATGATTAATGCTACGATTAATGCCCCCCAAATGAGTCCAAATGTCAGTATTTTACTGGCTCTTGCCGAGTTAATGTAAAGCTGCACAGAGGGCTCAGTCCTTGCTAGATGTAAAACAGGAATAAAATTGGGCTTCAGTAATTTCCCACCATTGCCCTAAAAAGCTATTAATAAATTGGGACATCTGATGGCAAAGACCACATCAACAGAGAGAATATGCAACATCCATCACACTGAGAAAAACTGATGAGAGCTCACTGTGCCACTGCTCCCAGCACTCTGCTGGCCACTCACTTGAAAACAAATCTACTTCAAGGCCTTTTATCTTTAAAAGCCCTGAACAAATCAGGAAGCATCTATCTGCTGGACTGTCTGCCCATCCATTTTGCACAAAGATAATTAGCACCCTGACCCAACCATTAATGACACTGTGCTCTCTTTGGACTAAAGCTAAAGAGGATTCTACAAGCAAGAATTCAGCAGCAAAATAACCTGTCCCCATCTATGAATATTTCCACTGAAGAAGCTTCATGGGCCTCTTGCTAAAGGCAGAAAAGTTTGTCTCGTGCATAGTTTCTTCCATTTTTAGCATAACTCTCTTGCATTATGTCCTCCTGCAGCTTTTGCAGACTGAGCAAATTCAACCGCCTGCAGCACAAGCAGAGAAGAAAAATCCCTCCCTGCAAACTCTCCAGCCAATTCCTGATGTTCACATCAACACAGAGAGCAAATGGAGCCAAATCCCACAGCCAAAAAATCCTCCAGTAGGGAAATCAGCCACGAAGCAAGGCCTGATTTCTACAGGGCAGGAGGATGACTATAAGAAAATTTTACTTGCATTTATGGAACCAAACTTGTTCCCCCTCTCTTGTTTTCCTATTTGCTGCTTATAAACCTTGCAGTCCTACAGGCATAAGTTACAGATGTATGTATTAAACAGATGCACAACACTACATCAACAGGCAATTACATGCAAAAATACAGTTAAAAAAATCTTTTAGAAGACTTGGAAAATTCCTAGTCTTTGGATAAAGCTGGATCATTTTAAATCCTGCTGGAAACACAGAGAACCCTTTCTTTATTTTCCTAGGTTACAAATCAATCAACCAATCAATCAATCAACAATCCCAACTTGTTTCTACAAGGACCATAAGTGAATAACTTCAGCCTTTTTGAAAACTTTTTCTCTTCTCTGCTTTCCAACTTTTTTTTAACTGCACTTCTTTGATGAAGCTTTTCTTACAGTTGCTTAGAAATTCCTTTAATCAAAGGTGTTGTGAATGTCCCTGACAGCCTATGCAATGCCTTTTTACCCCGTTGTAACTCAGTCAGAAAAATTCCAGTGTTTTAGAGCACAGTTCAGCTATTCTAAAGCCTTCTTGGCTTCTCCCTGTCCTATTACAGTCATCTAGATACTCTATAAATATTTATAATATCATTATGTATTTCTTATTGATTTCCCCTTGTCACATGCCAGTCTTCAGGCTCTGTGTCTGTCACAAAGCATATGCAAAAGGCACATATATTTTTAAAAACAACCTTTTCTCTGGTAGCCAGTAAAATACATATGCCACTTCTTTGCTTCCTCTGAGTGTTTGAACATCATCACTGGGAGCTATCCCACCTACTATGAGGTTCTTGGCTATTAGATTTTCCAAGGTGGGGGGAAGGGGGAAGCTTTTAATGCTTCCAACAAGGGGGCCTTTGGGAAAGATCATTATTATTACCTGCCTTTGTGAAATGATGGAAGGGTGATACCCAAGGGGGATACACCATGCTAAGACATGGGCATGTATCAAGGTGCCAACAAAGTGTGACTGGGCATCATCCCCAGAAAGGGGCTCCCACCCAGCAATTCATGGTTTGGTGTTTGTGTTTTACTGCTTGCCTGAAGAGGAATCATTCCTGTCCTGTCCTTTCCAGTGATCTATCAAACGTCTTCTACAAAGAGGCATCTTTAATACAGAGGAAGAAGCAGCAAAGAGAGAGGCAATATGGGGGCAGAGCTGGAAGAGGGATGATGGTATCAGTTTCCAGAAAGTCTTTGTACTGACAGAAACACATCTACATACCCAAGATACTAACCAAGATCGACAGAAGATACTGCACTTACACATATTCATAATCACACAGGTGGAAGTCTGAATATAAAAGCTTCTGAGAGAGAAAAACTCTGAATGATCTCACTGAAAATTTCTTCCTGCTCGTGATCCTGCTCTCACATCAATGTCCTGATAGTAAAAAACAACCAAAAAAAAAGAAAACAAAAAACCAACCACTAACAAACCAACCCAACAATGACAACAAAAAACCAAACTAAAACAAAACAAAAAATATTTGGTTTCCAGCACCATACAATAGCAGGAAATTCCTAGCCCTCAGATTCATTTTTTTAAATGAAAAGTCACTGCCTCCTTAAATGTCAGAGTATGTAGGAAGGGACAAGGCACTTTGTCACTGCTCCAAAACTGACTGATAGGACAGCAGAGCAACAGGCTAAGGCAGCCTTTGCATGGCAGCTGAAGTTTCTTTTGCTGCAGAAGAATTAAACCCAAAAATATGATTCTAAGAAGTCCACATAAGTCATACTTAGTGGGATCCTATCCTAATAAACCCTCAAGAAAGCAGTTCATAAAAGCAGGGAACATAGCAGGGTAATGTTCATGCAGAACTGTGTGATGGTAGATAAGGCTGCTGCTACAGATCACCAGAGCAAAATTACTGCAATAGCTCAGGGGTTTAAAACTGAAATAAAGGAGTTTGGGGGATCAGCACCAAATCTACACCCTTTTCTGCCATGTAAGTCCCTGTATCCAAGGGCTAAGGCTGAAACTGATGCTTTGGGAAGAGCTACTTGCCAGCTTATTGAACTGGACCATTTCACCCAGGGCTTTATTAAAGAGCTACCATCCACTTCCCAAACATACTCCAATGGAACAGTCTCCCCACCAGAAATTAGGTAAATGACTGATTAGACAGCAACTAAGGACACATGGCTCCATCAGATTAAGGAGAATCCCCATTCCTGAGAGGGTTCCTTCAATGTGGTTGTCTGCTTTTTGTGTTTTGGATATGGAAACACAGCACCTGTAGTCTCCTACCTGCTACACAGACACAATTCCTAATAGGGAATTTAATTTTCCTGCTGGTGCAGCAGTTCCTGAAAGCTGACTTCTGCCTCACAAGGTAAGGTTTTGGGTTTATCAATTAGTGTCTCTGGCAACTCCCTGACTCTGGGGGCTATGTAGGTGCACCTTAGCAAGCAGCATGGCAGAATAAAATCAGGTCTGCAGAGCAAAACTCTGGATGTGAAGGTATGATATGCACACTGTGTGTGTTTTAGGAAGAAAGGGAGGCTTTTTCAGCATGAGACTAGTCTGGTTCTATAGACTAAATATCCATCAGATAGCATTATGTGCACTCCTGGACCACATTTTCCTTTCACCCAAAAGGGAATTAGCTTACACACTCCAAAAGCCACTCTGCAATGTGAAGCAAACCACAGCAAACAGGCAGGATCTGGAGTTTGCTTCAAAATAGTGTTCTTGATCCAAAATAAAATGCTAATGTAAATATGCCAATAGCCATGTGGCTTTTGGCTTATCAACTTTTTATTTTTATTTTTTAAACAATGTCTTTACCAAACTAAGATGAATAATGCCACAAGATCAGTTTAATTTATATGATATTTTTGTAATCTTATAGTCATCGATATTTGGCTACAACTTTAGACGTACTTAAGAGACAAACTGACACTTCTATCTATCATAGAGGGAAGATGTGGGGGGTGTTAACCCAAAACTTGAGCTTATTTGCTTTATAAATTCCTGAAAAAGCACTTAACATCAAAACCTAAGATGCTACTTTCAGGCCAAAACCTCACTTTGTTCAGAACAAATAGTGCACCTTACACCAAAACCCTCCTCATTCTGCTCTTCTCTCTGGGTGTCCCCCAGCAGTGCTTCCCTTCAGCAAGAAACCCAACACTCCTCTGTGATAGCAGTGAATGTAAAAAGGATCAGTTCAAACTTCTGCAGGCCAAATCAACACTCTGAAACACAAATGACTCACTCTTAAAATGTTTCACAACTCCTGCAGTACTACTTTGAACAGGGGAAAACTTCAAGTCAAGTCAGTAAAATCCACTTCCTCCATCTGTACTCTTGCTAACAAGGTAGTTGTCAGCTTTAATTCAGAGAAACAGTTAAGCTAGGACTATTATATTAATTATAGCCCCTACTTATAAAACATTGTGTAGCTCCATTTTACCACACTGAATCCCAAGCCTCCAAACAAGCCATTTAATTTTCCTCATACGAGTGACAACTCTAATAATAAACCAGCACAAATTATGCAGAAGGATCACAGACCTCACAAACATGTTCTCAAACTTATTGAATGAATAAATCAGATATGCATACCCGACTGATTTTCGTGCAAAGGCAGTGTTATCCCTGTCAATGCATTTTAGTGTTAATTTTTTCATGTAAATTCTATTGATTTCTAAATATCTCACAGCTCTTAATTCTTCAGGCAAATTCCAGCAAGAGGAGTGGGAAGAAAAGGGGATTTGTGCAAACAGCCTTACTGAGAAGCTGCAACGTGTCACTCTCTGGAGAGCCCTCGATGAGAATTTATGCGGATGAATTCAAACCAACTAATTTAACACAGTAAGTCACAAACACGGACGTCCCCACGGGATAACCCCCCTCCATCATCAGCCACTGCTGCTCCTGGAAGGGTGCTATGCCTTGCAAGGAAATGTAGCAATTAATTCTGGTGCTCCTGTGGAGGATGTGAGAGCTGCATCCCTTCCCTCAGCATGTGATGGGACACTTCTTTCCACGCTAACTCCTCTATCTGCAGCTGCATTTCTGAGTGCTCGGGACTTCTGCTCTTCAGGTGTCAAACATCTCAGGCTGGTCAAGCAGAATAAGATCTCACAGTTCCCAGTAGTGAATCTTTAGTTTTAGATAAACTGTCCAGCATCACAAAGAAGCTTCGTGGCAGGATTCAGCTCTCTAGGGCCACATTCAACAACTGACTGATGAGAGCTGTCTATTTAAATAGAAATCACAGCAGTCACACTTCTTACGATTGTATGCCTGGAAATGATGCTCGTGCCCCATTATCAGCTCTCATTTGACAATAACCCTAACAGAGTAAGCAGTCACTTTGGGCAGGCAGCAAGGCACATACCCCTGGTTTAGCAGGCTCTTTAGAGACACATTTGCCCCTGCAAGACCTTTGGCTTGGTCTGCCTCGTGCCCTTGCTGTTCGTCTCCAGGGATGTGGCCAGACCACACATCCATCATTCTCTGCTTTGTGCAAATAGGAATTTCATTTCAACCTGAGCACAACAAAAGTCAGAATTAGCTGGAAAGAAATTCCAGAAATTAGCTGGATGCAGCAGGAGATGTTATTCTCCCAGTTTTCAAGACTGCACTCAAATTGTCCAGCAATAAAAAAAAATAAAATATTTCTGATACAGGCACAGACAGGTAAGGGTCTAGAAGATTATTCAGGTGTATTTCACCCTGTGGCATAGAAAAAATAGCCAACTGAGGCTGAAGAGATGGATAGTAAGTAAAACAGCAGGAGGAGGGACAATTTTCTGCAGAATGAGAAGTTTAGTCCCCAAGGCTGCAGAATCTGTCACAACTTTCATACTTCAGATAAGCTCTAAAAGTGTACGAATTTCACTGCACCTACCTTGTAAAAAAATACTAAGTACTTTGCTTTGTTATTCACAGGCAAGTTGTCATCTGAAACAGTACCCATTTTACACCTTCTGAGTTTGATACCAACTGGAAGCCCTCAAGAGACAAGAATTAGACAAACAGGCTTGCTATAAAAGTATTGATAGTGTTATGGTAAATTTGACCTTTGTGTTTAAAATATCCAAGCACAGAGCATTAGGATTGGAGCGTAAATCTACATCAAAGTGAAAATGAAAGTGGATCTAGAGAAAAATCTATGAAATTTCCATTTTATCTTGAGGCTGAAAAATAAACAGAAATTACCAGAAAACATTAGCTTTTTTTTATCTCTCCTCAAAAAACATATTAGAATAACTTCACTTCCCAAAAAGTTTAGGAATCGCTGACTGACCTCTTCAATGACATCCCAACCACTATTACTATTTGAGGAAGTTCCAGCCTTGAAAGAAGACATTCAGCTCAGCAAACAGTGTAATGCCATCTTAGTTCACCTATCCATGGTCAACAGATATCCTTGGGCATTTTCTACAGGATTGACAAAATTTCAGAGGTATCTCATGGTTCACATGTCACAGGACTGGCCAAAGTCCAGAAGTGCCTGACTGCTCAGCATTTAAAACCACCAAGCACTCCAGTGACACTCCAGTTACTGGCACTAACACTTCTATGCACATAAAAGTCTGACTTCTGTTTGCACTGAGATGCTTCTTAAGAGGCTGACAGAACCTGATGCTTCCTCTGATGGCAAAACACCCCCCCATCCACTGAGGAGACATTTCCCTGCTGATCTCATGGGAAGGACATGGCTGAAGCAGATGCTTTTAGGGAGTACCTACTGGATCCAGATGCACAGGGTCAGCCACCTCCTTTTTAAAGGCTGGGAAAGAGCTATGCCTTTAATCAGCACAGATTGATGGTTAGAGGCTGATGACCCACATTGGGTTCCCTCTCTGTCAGAGGGAATTCATGTGCAAATTCAGTCAAGACAGCACTCTCCTCCTCATTATTCTCAGGGAAGCAGATTCTTCCCTCCCTGCTCCAAAATTAAATATATTAATGGAATTATTTTCATAAAACAGTTAAACAGGAGTAGCTTGGGGAAGTCCAATTCTGACCTCAATACAGTTTGTACTCCAACATTTACTTACTCAAACCTCTCTTTCCCACTTGGAATAAATCCTTCAATTACTTCACCATGGTACTACAGGAACATTATATCCACCCTTGCCTCCTTCCTAATGTGTGACATGCTTTCAGAGGAAAGTGCCACCTCTGGTTTTGTGAGATATTTTTCAGGCAGGAAGAATGGTTCTCTCACTATGCTCAGGAGACTCGGCACCTGCAGCCACCAAAGGAGGGAATAACTTCCTCCATCCCAGCATCAGATGTCCAAATCCAACAGAGGAGGATTTTCGATGCTTCATTCTTCCCACTGCTCACAGAATTCCCACTGACAAGCTCAGCTTGATTCCTTCTCAGCAAGCTTATTCTGATGGATTGTAGTCTTCGTATAGAAATTCTCTGTGTCCTGCATATACAGCCTGCCTACCACGCTCAGGACCAACACACCATGGCTAAAAGTCAGGAACATCTGCCCAATAGTCCCAGGGTAAAACTCCAGTGTCATGGTTTGAGGGCAGACAGAAATGTCCCATTTTTAGAAAAAGGAAAATAGGCATCATGTGATTGCAGCAAGATCACACTCCTATTCAGCAAATGAGCCAATATGGAAAAACCAAAGTTCTTTTCTGTTTCTCAGCCTGATCCTAAAAGAAACATTACAAATCACAGGTGGCTTCTGGCCAGACTAATTTGGATAATTTACAGACTTCTGTTTCCCAATTTCCCTTCAACCACCCCAGTGAAATGCAGCATCTTCTACTGTCCTGGACTCATGTACTAATTAAGCACTCACTTAACTGCACAGAGCATTCAACCAGGCTGCCACAGCCTTTGGACTTGGTTGGGTTTCACCTTTAGAAGGTTCAGTGAGTTTGAAAAAGCTGAGTAAATTGTGACTGACCCCTGCACCCATCAGTTATTCACTCCTCAGATACAAGGGGTGAGACTGACCAGCAAACACCCAGTGACTCCCAGCAGGTCCTGCAACACCTCCAGCCTCCTTCACAAACATCTCACTTCTAAAATTATGTCTTCTGTTTTCATGAGCTTCAGTTGATTATTTCTAGAGTTGATTTTTTTTAACTAATGAAGGCAGCTCAGCTCTGCTACCTGTTTTAGGATGTTGTATAACTTTGCATCCACCACTGGCTTCTTTTTTTAACAAAACATTTTTAAGATGTACTTCTATGTATTTTATAAATATAGATAAATCTACACTTAGAGAAAACAAGGTAAAATAAACAAAAAGAGATATAAAAACCACAAAGGCAATGAAAATTGCATTACATTATCAGTCAGGTACAGAATTTTTATGTAACCTGGATGAAGTTCCTCCTCAGATTTTATTCTGTAATATGTCATTGTGTTGCATCTGGCAGAAAAATAAGACCTGAAATTGAAGTTCTATGGACTGAATAGCTCCAATAAGCTTACTAAAATCAGAAACTGCCCAACACCTGTGTCTTGGAATAAAACTACTGGGTGATAAAGAAAAGAACAGAGAACACTACCCGAATACTGACGCTTCTTTCAGAGGAATAAAACAATAATAATGTTGAAAATTTTGAAATGAGAGCTGTTCATCCTTCATATAACTTTCAGATATGACTGAGAAAGCCCCTTACAAGTCAATGGTCTGAAGGCATTATTGGGATCCCTGCAGTCAGGTAGAACAGGACACCATATTCAGCAAAGAGAGGCTCACAAAAAATGCCTGTGAGTAGACTCCTCGCTCAGGCACACCATCCAAATCCCTGTGACAAGCTGCTCCCACAAGATACCCGTCACACCAGTAAAGCTGGGCAGGTTTAGTCACTACACAAAGTCTCTGATAACTGCTCTTATTATAAGCCACTTGTGCTTGTTTATGGTGCCTTGTTTTGACACGCTGCAGATGATGTATAATTAAAGACAACTGTTCCTTTCTTCCTTCCCTCACAATGCAGTAAAGGCTGTAAACAAAGACAAGCTCTGGGACCATTAAGAGAGGCCCTTGTTTGCAGACTGTCTTTCCAACCAGCTACTTCCATTTCAATGCTAAAACTGTCAAGCTTAATTAAGAGTTATGGGGCATAACCATTTCAAAACCATAAATCCATACAGCAGAAAAGTAATATGAGTGCCTTAGTGAACATCTCTCTTTAAATAAGCAATATCTCTTACTGAGACCTAATTTAGGTTCTTTATACACAACTTTGTAATATAAATAACTTTATTGCTTCTCTTGCAGTGAATATAAAGACCACCATAGAATAATTTCATCATGATGTCTTTTGGTTTATTTGACTATTTAAAGTGGACCTCAATGCATATTGTAGTGCTTACACTGCTATTCCATCCAAATTCACCATAGCTTTTTGTGATCCCTCTGCAATGCCTGCATAGAACTGCCTTTCTCTACAGCTTCTTTTAAGATTCTTTTTCTACAGTCTCTTTGCCTTTTGAGTGTGCCCAGCCCCAAGCAGAATGATGCTGAGAAAGAGGCATCAAGAGATGCCCCATTAAGTGCTGCCCTTTAAAAACACCTTTAACATTGAGCACACCCAGTCTGAGGCACCAGTGAAACATTCCACAAAATCCACCAAAACAGCACCAGAGTTAAACCTTAAATCCACCTTATCCACTCCAGGGGAAACACACATTTTAACAGTGCTTAGGTCTCTCAGCAGAACCTCTACCAAATCAGCATCCTAGGGAGAACAAGCCCAGTTCAGAAAACCTACTGCAACCTGGGTAACATTGGTGCTTTCAACCAGAAACTGAAGTGGAACAGAAAATGCTTACAGTGCTTCAAAGGCCCAGAATTTTGCCTTTTCCAGTGCTAAAAATCTCCCATGTACAGTCTTACCAAGGAGTTTCATATATTTAAAGTGATTTTCTGGACTTCACAGAAAACGAGTTATCCTGGAAAATGCAAATCCTAAAGGCTTAAACCAGAAGGGTGATTAAAACTGCATCATGTGTATTAATATTTCTTAATGTATTGATTTTTGCTGTATAATTGCATGAGGAAACCTTTGGGTTTCTTCATCTTCATGGACTAACACATTAGTTCAATTTACAGAACTGCAGATCATCTCAGAGACTACAGTCACCCCCTTAAAACAAAAGTTTCCTTAAAAACTTAAATGGTTTCTACCCTGACAAGCACTTTTTAATGTTTTAAACAACACTTGGGCTAACTTATAGAGGAAATTACGGCTTAATATCTAAAAGCATAATTTATGCAGACTAAACATTAGCTGTAAAAGATTTTTATCATCTGTTTATCAGAACCAGAGAGGCACAGAAAACACACCCAGCAAGTTAATACATTCTGGGAGAAGATACTGAGGAAAGGAACTATGCCTCTCTCTTCTTCATTACCCTATGTGGAAAATGTAGTTGTTAATAATGCTTTGAACTTAAATTTCCATTTGTAGATTTGAAATCACTTTACAAAGGTGCATAAGCATTATTATTCTCATTTCACAGTTGGCCTCACTAAGTACAGAGCTTTGTAGCAATTTGTATGAGAAGCAGCATTCTCTGGTGAATAAGTTAAGAGCCTGAAATTACCTCCCCAGGGTTTTCTTCCCAGCTAAGATATAAATTTCAGACTCCACCAATACTCACCGTGGCCAAACCAGACACAGGCCATCTGAAATTGGAAGGTTTCTGCATTGGCAGCAGAACAGGCTACACACTCATGACACAGATACAAAGAATTTCTGCCTTGCATTGATCTAATCACTCAAAATTAACTTTCTGGACCACTGGGGAGGTGGTGATCACAGAGGTCATCACAGTGTTCAAACACAAAAAAATATGCAAATAAATGAAATGGCACCTTTTGGGAAGAAAAAGGAAATAATAAGATATATAGCAATGGACAGCCTGGACTTTGGCCAGAGGAACTCCTTTATCACCCTCATCACACGTTTTTCTCCTCTCTTACTGACAAAAGATCTCAATTTCCCATAATAACATTTCTCTTGCGCTCTGTAATTCCTCCTCTGGACAGCAGCTCCTGCACAGGGCAACAGCTTTACCTATGGATTTTAAACTCTCATGGAAAGCACGTCTGTGTCCAGGGATTCAGGAAAATACTGAGAACTTCTTCTCTGTTAACGGAAATAATTTTAATATTTTTTATTCTCAAATATCACTGAGGTTTAACTTTAACCAACATTTCCAATGTCACACTGGATTAATAGCTAAAAATGAGGAGGCAGCACTGTATTTTCCTTTTTTAGAATTATGGGAATGGTAAAAAATCAGGCCTAGAAAGGCTAACACGTAGGAAAAAATATTTTTGAGGTTGCAACCTTAAAACTATTATCTATTCCTCAAAAAGCTGCTTAGATCAGGGTCAGGCCCACAAAGTCAAAAGAATCTTCATCAGCTTCAAAACTACTCCAGGTTTTTTTCCCCCAACTATCAGCTGGACAAGAAAGGATACCAAGAGAGATACAGTTAGAAGATGAAATAAAAACATGCCAGCAGACTTTTAACTTTAAATAAACAGAGATCTTAAGTATTTGCAGAACTTGTATTTTAAAAAAAACCTGCAATAGTTGCCACTGAAATCAATCTGCAACAGCCTGTATATATAAAATAGGTAAGGACAACCAGTTTTGTACACAAAGGAGAAAAGCCTAAACAAAAAACCAAACAAACAAATAAAAATGTTACATATTCTTAATTCAGTGGTACTTTAGTAAATTTTATATATGAGTATAAAATAGAGAGATCAAACTGCTTTTCCAAAGAAGATGCCAAACTGAAGTTATAATAATTCAAGATTTTGCCACTGAGGTTGACGCCCCTGAAAAATTTTGTAAGTCATAAGCAAGTGGTCAATATTAAACAATTAAAATGTAGTAAGGGGATATTTTTTACACTCCTTATAATCACAGAAATGCCTGCTCAAACGAATCAGAAAAGAGCAGCTGACAAAGCCAGTGTGTGTTTTGCAGCTCAGGTCGGGCAGCATCGCTTTGCTCCGATGTCACAGCTCGGTGCCAAGGCATAAACCCACAATGGGTTTGTGCTCATCTGTGCCCAGTGGGATCAGTGCAATGCTGTGTCTGTGTTTCTTCCCATGGTCACTGGTCTAGCACTCCTGTGGACCCACAGCTGCCCAAACTCTGACAGCTGATGTGTGCTGAGGGTGGTGGCAGTGAGAACAAACCCTTTGGGCCATTCACAGAAAGCCCAACTCGTGTAGTCTGAGCTCCAGCACCAAGATCTCTCCATCAGCTCTGTAACACACCATGGGCATTGAATCTGTAAGGAGGGGGGTCCCAGTGCCAGCCCCTTTGCCTGCCCAGCCAGGGCACTGCAGGGTCCCCAGCTGGGAGCATCCCCTCTGCAGGTGACTCTTTGGGACAGGGAGGGTGGCACCCCCTGTAAGAGTCCACCAGAAGAGAGAAGTGGCAGAAACTCTGATCTGCTGTTTTAATGTATTTGCTGTGGTTACCAACTTTTGCTTCAGCTCCACTGTAGCTGCACTCCAAATCCAAAACACCAAATCCAAGATCTGCTGAAGACACACCCCCCTCTCAGCTCCACAGCTTTCTGGCTTCCTGTGCCACCTCCCACTCCCCCTAAAGCCACCACAAAGACCCTTATTGACTAATATGACAACACCTACCAAGGGCAGAGCTGATAAACCACAGGTCTGCTCCTGCCTACAGTGCTCCTGTGCCTCCAGCAGATGGTTCATCTGCCTCAGTTTGAGACAGGAGGCAGCACTGCAAATAAAGGCAGAGGAACAGAGGAAAACATACAGAAGGTTTTGTTTTAGAAAGCACACTCAAGGAGCACCCCTAAATATAGGCAGAATGGAAGAAAAGAAGCATGAACAGTAGTCTCCTTCAGGACTGAGCTGATTTTACAGTTCTGCACGTGAATATAAATAAATGTTTAATCATCAGGGCAAATTACAAGGAAGCAGAAGTCAAAGAAGAAAAACAAAGAAAGACAAAAGCATAAAAATATTCATGTACATACACCCCACACACAGAGCAAGGCCTGTTTGCCATATGGGACTACTGCTTCCTATTAGCTGATGGATTATGCACCAATAAAATTAAAAAAAAAAAAAAAGGCTGAATATTACTTTTCCAATAAAAATAAGTCAAGGATTAAAACAGAAAAGCCTTTTTAATGAAAAACAAATGGCATTTAAAACTTAATAGCCCTCAGGTCTAATAAAAAAGTCAAAGCCTTTATTTAAAGGACAGAAACTTCACTAATCAGAGGCAGTGCCATGCACAGGAGGAGCCACGTGCAGTGCAGTGGGTCCCACGGAGGGCAGTGTGGCTCTGGCACACTGTGCCTAGGACCAAAATGATAAATAAACACTCTAAAG
>JAWWEE010000074.1:51952961-51970179 GCA_035221455.1 Xenops minutus
TGTTTTTGGTGGAGCAATCCCCCATGCACCCAGCACTGAATAAATGTCCCTTCTCTACAACTACCTGGTTGTGGGGTTATTCCGCACGTCAGTTTGAGCACTGGGAGAAAAATTAGTACAGAAAATTAAAGTGTGAACACAAGTGTTTCACTTTCAACGAGGTGAAAACAAGTTACAGCTTCACCAAAGCAGCTCTTATGTTGCAGTCCCTCTTCCAGCTCTTCCTTGAGCCCCAGTATGTTGGCTTTTAGGTTTATCCTATCCCAAAATTCCCTCCTGCCTTATTAGCTCCAATTTTATTACCTTAAACTTACTGAAATAACCAATACCAACAAGAGTGGTCACACACTAGTTACCTTCAATAGCTGCATTAATACAAAGCCCTTTTTTCCAGTCTCCCTAAATACTGCTGTTTTAAAAGATGCATTGAATTCTTGTATCTTATACATTCTAAGAGCATGCCTTCCCTTATTTCCTTTTTTGCTATAATGATGCTCAGATAAAACAGGTCAGCAACACTTCAGGTTTTCTTCATTTTCCACAGAGGAGATAATGGTTTAGACGGATGTGCCCTATCAACTGGGGTTTGCAATTTAATGAAGAAAGTTTCACACCTGTAGTTTTAAAAATCAATGAAGTTTCAATGATAAAAAAACCCCAAACAGCAGAGTGCAGATGAAGGTTTACTTCCAGCTCTCTATTCCTTACAAAGCTAAAATCACCACCATATACAATACAATAAAACTACATATGGTGCTTGCCCTGCAAAAAAACTTCTTGCTGAGGCTTTCTGTTTGTTTCTTCTTTTTAATAAGTGTAAACCTGTGCTTCTCACAGCATTTTGAAATTCAAATGACAATTCAGTGGACTGCTAAGTATACCTCTACAGACACACAAATGAATATTTTCTTCTAATTACCTTACTTCTGTGATGTGAAATGTGGAAAAAAAAAAAATCACATAATTTCAGCATTAAAAAAAGTGATTAAAATGCCCCATTTGGCACCAAATGCTATCATCATAAAAAGAAATGGAGGAACCTGAAATGTGTTTCCACTTTTTGAATATCCAAAGCCATGAATTTCAAAATAACGTGGATCTGAACTGAATAAATACCCGAACGTTCTTGAGTGACAACACAAAACCTGCTTATAATGTGGTGTGACCTCCAAAAATTGAGAAGCACTAACACTACAGTGCTCCTTTAAAGCATAATTTTCAAAAGCTCTAATATTTTTTTGGCTACACCTGAAAAATAGGGATATAATGGAGACCTGATGCTCTCTGGGAGAGGGAGTGTTCACAAAGCCCCCAGGGAACCAGCACCTGCACAGGCAATCAGGCCAGGGGAGTGAAAGGGATGCATCATAGAAAGTGCTGATTTCCCATATGAGAAGATCAGGTAGTTTTTTGGGGATGTGGCAGCACATCACTTCATCTGCTCTGCACCTTCAAACCAAACCCCAACCCACTAAATTAACAAAGGTTACCTGGTGAGATGGCTGCCTTTCCACAGAGAAAGCCTTCCAGCTTTCCCTAGAGCTAGATACCCACACCTGGCTTTTCAAGGAGCTTTTTAAAGTCCCTAAGGCACAACAGCTGGGCTGCAGAACTTCACATCTCGTGCCCAGCAGCATCCCCAGGGGGTCAGCCCAGACACAGCTGCTCTGCAGTTACACCTGCCTGTTCATTCTGCTCCCATTCCCAAAAAAAGCCAGTGCTCACAGGAAGGCTGGAAGGGGCAGCAGGCAGGAATTCAGGATATAGAAGGAAGAAGAGAAAAGTAATTTCATGTGGGTACTGATGGTAGAGATGACAATGGGGAGATCATCATGCACAAAGAACTGGGTGCTACAGACCAACAGCCTATCTTAACTCTCAGTAATAACATTAGATATTATCCAAATAAGAGCAGACTACTCCAAGTCAACATTAAAAGGCACGTGGGTAAGTTTGCTGCTATTTGGGAGTGTCTACGAGACAACAGGAAATTGTGGTAATTAGGAGCTTATTAACAGTAAGATATTACAGAGCTGTGGCAAGAAGGATGATGGATTTGAAGACCTGCTTATCCTTCTTCCAAGTGCACAGCAGTTTATTGCAGCTCACCACAGCAAAGTTTGCCCTTTGCTAAACAGATGTCAAGGAGGGAAAATAATATGTTTGTTTGAGGGAGGAAGTGCAAAATCTGGCCTGTGACCCACCTCCCATCCTGTTCCTAAACCACCTTCTAAGTCTGTGCACCTGCAGCTCTTGCTGGAGTTTGGTTTAGAGAATGCAGCAGCTCTTGGGGAGGGTCCTGGACAGAAACTTGGTTTCAGGTAACCCAAATCACTGCTTGGGCTGAACACAATCTCCAGCCAGGTAAAGAAACGAGAGATGTCAAGCCAACAAAACAAAAAAAAACCTTAGGAAACTGTAGTTGCAATTCCCTCTTTCTTTAGCAGAGGCCCTCAGATCCTGTCTATCAAAATATTATGGACATAATGCATATGTTTGAAAACAGGAAAAGAGCCCAGATGAAGAAATAATGAAACAGTATCTACTTATTAGCCTCTGGTTTTGTATGTATAAAACCTGACAATAATAAAATAAAATAAAGATATTGACACATCTTAAATAACATTCTTACAAACTGGTAAAAGTACTGTGGGCTTGTACAGAGCCAGAATGGGACAGAGAGGGATAAATGTGAGTTGTTGAGCTTTTCAGAGTGTGCAGAAGCAGCAGGCTCTTTGAAGCTGAACTCTCCATCACACATACATTTAATAAGTCTGATATTCCAGTGGAAATGTAATTTGATGTCTTTTGAAAACAACACTTCACTATGACTTTAAATTATTCCCCATGGGGGACCATTTTACTGCAACGTGCTCTGTTTACCAGCTCTGCTGCTTCCAGCAACCTGCTTGATAGATGCCAAAGATGAAGATGAGCTCTGTAATGCACATTTTTGGATGACTGAAGACAAAATTCTCTGCTTCTTGTCATAGCTTTCCAAATGATCATGATTCTTAAAGCATTCATTACTGTGTAGTAAGTAAGGCAATCTATATTTCTGTCAAATCCTGTTATTTACAATTTATGGAGAATAAAGATTAGGGAGATACTTCAGTGAGCAAAACAACACACACAAGGAACATTTTCTGCTCTAATTTTTATTCTCCCCAGTGACCTTGTTATCCCTGTCCTTAAGTGACAGAGAGAACATTAACAAGTCACCCACTTGGAAGCAGGAATGGTGATGGTACAATAAAGTACTTGGATATAAAAGCATTCTAGATTACAGGACAGGACAGCCTTTCAACAACAAGATAAACAATTAGTATATTCTTATTCTTTCTTTGCACATTCATTCTTGATTATGACTGGTTTCAAAGCAGCAGCCATGAGCTCCAGTGAAGACCAGTTTCACTGCAGTGGCACTGCCCAGGAACATAAGAACAGGTGCTCTGGATTTAAAGAGCTGATTGCTAATTAGATCTAATTGCCAAAAGGAGAGAGGAGAAGTGCAGATCAAGTCACTGAAATAAAGTGCCACTTGCCACATACTTTGACTCATGCCAGCACCACAGACAGGTGGGAAACAAAAAGCAATCTCCTGATCATTAAAAAAAAGTCCAGCCTTGAGGCTATCCAGGCAAACTCATGTCATGCTTCTCAAGCAGCTGGTCAGGCACGTAGAAAGTTATCAGAACAAAAAACAAAGCCAAGTAATCATCTGAACAGTTCATGTTAATCCTACTGTTTCTAAACAAATGCCTGAACATCATCTGAACAAATTCCAAACAATCATGACCCAGCTCTATCCATAACTACTGTCAGTGGTCACCATTCTCAGGCCAGATTCTCCTTTTCCAAACTGAACCTTTTACCTGTGCTCTCTTCATCTCAGCAAGGCAATACTAAGCTTTGTGATGGAACAAAAAATCCATTTATCATAATAAACCATTTTTTTTTTAATTGTGATGACAGATGTACCCCAGATATCTTTACAAATAAGAACATTTTTCTGCCACTTGTTTCTCCACTGAGAGTCCACACTAAAAATAAATAAGCTTTCACACTCCTAATTAAGTGCTGCAGTTTTTCATACTGTTTTAAGATGTATTAAAGGTCATGACTACCCTGGCTCGATGCAGATGCACCAATTGCAGCAGATGAAGCTTAGATGGTCAGCATTAGTCTGTAAAGAGAACTGACAATTATTTGCCATTTTAGCCATGTGAAACTTGGCAAATGTGTCACATGTCACCAACAAAGTCACCGACCACAAAGTCACTCTGCAAAGAGCTGCTAAGATATAATACTCGTGTTATCTGCCTGATCTGCTCCTTTGTCAGTGCATGGCCAGCACACAGACACCACTGGAAGCTTTATACAACACCAGGGAAAATCAGCTGGGGAAGCCCAGCAAGCTGGGCAGGACTAATCTCAAACGAGCTGTGTACCAGCCAGAATCAAAGGCAAAACATTTGTGATCTGGTTATCCCTGGGATCACTTCCATTCAGGATTATGAGCTGAGTGCAGCAAGAACCACGTTTCTCTCAGGGCACAGATCAATGCAGTTACACACACACCTGCAGATTTAGGGACATCACCAATTTACTGAGCTGGCACCTGAAGTCCTGCTGACAAAATGATTTATTTTTGACTGTAGTATATATACTGTACACTTGTGCACCATGTAGGCTTTCAGGCCTGTTTTGTCCAAACAAAACACTGACTTTATTTTGCTTCCAGACCATTCCTGACTTACTCATGAGCTACCTGTATTTATAAGCAAAGGTTGAGTCCAATAACCCATGACATACATCTTAAAAACTGAACTGCTGTGAAAAAGATAATCTGATCTCACATGACACTTCAGACACCCAGTTCTGTCATCTGTAATTTACTAACCATTCCCAATCCACTGTGGTCTTTCTTATTCCCCCCCTGTCCTCAAGAATCCCTCATCTATAAATCCTGGGAACTATTCCACATCTGGCCAGCCTGCTCTCTCTTCAGCAACAGGCTCTTTTGAGAACAAGAGTGACCTGAAACCTTCCTCAGCCATTCTCACTTCCATAGGGACTGTGGTAAAATGAGATGCTATTCCTTTGAAGCAAAGCTTGCAATCAACATTTGTCTCAAACTCTGCACCTCTGGACAATTGGCAAAAGAAAGTATTTTCTTACTTAAAACTGCTCATATCTCGCCATTAAAAGGTTATGTAAACATTTTTTACAACTATTTTCCATATGCTGTTATTAAAAATTAGAACTCGTGCAATGTTAATTAGAACTTATGCCCTTTTTCAAGAGGAAGGTTTCTCCTGGTTTTCCACTGATCATGCTCCCCTTCTCCTCAGTTTCTTCACACAAGTTTTTCCCTATAGCAAAGTAAAACTGAGCATAGAAATAATTCATGTCCCTAAAGATATGTCACATAACCCTGCTGGAACACGTGACCCAGGAAAGTTTTGAAAACTAGGAAGAGAAAATGAGGATTGCTTTTGAAGGAAAAAGCAAACCACAAACAAACCACCACAACAACAAACCCACCAAAAAAAAGGCCCCACAACAAACAACAGAAACACACCCCTACAAAAACAAAACCAAACAAACCAAACAACAAAAAAATCCCAAACAATATAAGAAAAAAAAAAAAGAAAAAAAACATTCACGAGTAAGGAAGAAATGTTTGGAACCAAATTATTCAGGCTCATTTGTGACATTCTGTCATCTCAAACAGCAGTCTTAAAAAACTGTAGGATGGTTGAATTCTGTTTGTCTTTTTTATCCTATAAACCCCTACCCCTATAGACTTTAAGCCAGCCTAGGCCAGCCAAGATAATACTGCAGTGTTTTCCAAATTCCCACATTATGCACAGATATGGGCAGCAAACAAGGATAAACTCTGCTTAACACCATCACCTGCATTAAGCCCCAGGGCTGTGTGATGCCTCCCAGCTCCTCCCAAGCATGAAAAAGGATTAGACAAACATCACAATGTTCAGTGATGTGGCTGAGTCCCTGGGAAACCAAAGGCACGTGAGTTGAGTCACAAAAGGTCACAGTGACAAGAAACTCGAGCCTGGTGCACGGTGAAGGCACAGAGAAATTTGGAGATGGAATATGAGCGAGCTGGGAGGGAACAGCCACACATTGCCCTGCAGACACTCCATCCTGCCATGCCTTTGCTGGATCAAAGAGCTCTCTGTGAGCAAAGCTCTCTTACAGACTCTTAGAAACACCAGAACTGGACATGGCATATAGGATGGGAAGGAGAAAACAGAGGTAACAAAGAGTTTCCCTTGCACAGAGAGGGGCTCTGGCACAGAACCTCTTTGGGAATTCATGTTCACTGGAATGTTTCTCACTCCAAAGCCACCCCTCTCTGAACTCATTTTTTATTAGCTTTCACACTGTATTGGATTTCATTTTAGTCACTGAACCCTACCTGTCTACAAGCAGTTCACCTAAAACAACCCAGATGCCATGGTACACCACGCTCTTCCTCTTCATTGCTGTTTCCCACTCCATCAACATTTGTGTCCAGAACCACTCCCAGTAGTGACTTGGCATTTTCTCTCCTTGCAGCCAAAATATGCACAAAATCCTGCTGGGCTTCTCAGGGAGCACTTGTACACTGCTGTACTTCACTCAATCACCCATACAGATACACCAACTCATTGTGTGCCACACCAGTTCCTAAATCCAAAGCTCCTTGACACGTGTCCTACAGAACCCTACAAACAATACACTGCCCCTGTAAATGTCCTGTCCAGGATTTGCTTCACTTGACAATCCCTTTGTGCAGAGCCCCTGCTGACAGGTGTTTTCTCAAAAGCATTTGGTTTAGTTGTAGATTTAAGGCTATAACTATCACCAAGGTTTGGGGTTTTATCTATATACAACCTCATGTTGTTTCAATTTGCCTTACAGAACAGAACTATTTAGATATATACTTTCAGAACTGAGTTAGTTTTACTAAGACTGTAAAAATGCCCTAAGAGTATGTCTAAAGGGGTAGAAGTTCCATTACTAATACAGAAAATACACTTGAAATAGATTAGTCCAACAGCATTGTTATCTGCTTTCTGCACTGCAAAATAGATCTTTAATTTACAGAGAAAAAACATGGAAAGTGGGAAAATTATAAAAAGAACCAGAGGCTGCTTTTTACGTTTTGGTTGTAAAAATTATATCATCTGGAAGGGGTTTTTTTCAGGTCAAACAACAAAAAGCTTCACTGCTCAGCATTACCAAGGGTCCACAAGTTTTCTAAAGAAGCAACTGTCCCTCTCATCAGAGGAAGAATAAGCAAGGTTTGCTAAATAATCTAAACAGTATTTGCCAAACTGAGCACTGGCACAGGTTGCCCAGGGAGGTGGTGGATCAGCCCTCCTTGGAGATGCTCCAGAGCCACCTGGGGACACTCCTGGGCCACTGGCTGGAGGTGGCCCTGCCTGAGCAAAGGGGTTTGGACCACGGGACCTCCAAGGATCCTGTTTAAGCTCAACCCTTCCTTGGTTCTGTGATAGAAATGTCTCATTTGCACTGAAAAAGAAAGTATAACCACAATTTAAAATGCAAAGAGTAGTTTCTCCTCTGTAGAAAGAAAAAAGGGATTTGCAGCAACAGCTGATGGGGTTTTGTAAGAGACTGCCAGTCTAAATTGGAGTGTATGATTAAAAACTGGTGGTGTTGCAGTGTTTCATTCTGGTTGAACATCTGTTCTGCAGCTGGTTTATGCACCTTGTTCAATTCCCAACCAGAACGTAGAATGAACCAAGTTTAAAAGATTGTTCTGAAAAACAGTATGAACAGAGCCATGCTCAGCACATATTATGCAATACTGTATTTCATATGTCATATTACTATCACAGAATAAACCAGCAATCCCACGGGCTCCCAGCAAAGTGTCATTTTGATCTTCAGGTTTCACAGTCCTTTCCCACAGCACAGAGTCCCTTGGCTGGGTGCTGTATGCCATCAGTTTGGCAATATTTTGAAATCAGTCACAAAAGAATGTAAGTTATTGGCTCTGCAGCGTTAAGCAGAGAATGTCATATATCTCCTGGCAAAGAAGCAAGGAGCCCAGAGTTATACAAATTCAAAAATTAATATGAGTATATTGCAAAGGAAACTCGTGGGGATTCTTTTGGTTTATTTTAAAGGGCTGGCAAAATTTCTTGAGCTTTTAGTTTTAAGCAAACGCTGCCAGGCTGAACAGGTCAAAGAAGGTTGAATAGAGTAATTGAGTACAGTTTAAGAACATGAGCAGTTTGTTCTTGCTGATAAATTAGACAGCTTCTCTGAATTACATTTCATGCTGTTTTCACACAACAGCTAATTTCCTCCTGCTAGTTCTAAAGCTACTTGGAACTGCACGCAATTAACTCCACCACCTTTCCTTTATCCTTCAAAAAACACCAATTTTGTTTGCTTTGCAGTTAGTTCTCCACATATTTCCCTTATTCTATAATATCATAAAAAATAAACCACATTTTTAATAGAAGAAATGCATTAGCAGCATAATGCAAGTTCTAAAATGAATAAGATATATGATATTTCAATGGTAAAAAAGTGTACATTCTTGTAATACAGAGCACTAGTGCCATTGCAAGCTCCCACAAATTGGGGTTTTTTTCCTCATTTTCAATATATTTGGCAACTCTAAGTATTTCCCCCCCGTATTTGGAAAAATAGTACAAAATGCTAGTATTTTTATTTTGACCATTTATGCTTTTTCATCAACTCACTTTCAATCAATATGCAAATCACAATGTAAGTGGATCCAAAAGGAAACTACAGCTCTTTCCACTGAAAAAACAAAAATAGGAAAAAAGAATAGGAAAGTAATTGTGATTGTAATTGTGATAAAGACTAAGGTTGCCCAAACACAGTTTAATACAAAGAGACAAATGAAACACGCTTTTAGGAAGAAGTATCTCTTTGACATGGTAAGAGTAACATATAGCAAAGTATATCTTATTTTAAAAATGCATATTTTTTTAATTTAAATTGTAAATACACTCACCCAATATAAAGCCTTGCACTTAGACTTACTTCTCACCCAGAGGAGTTGAAAGCAGCATTAACAGCAAGTTCATTTAACATACTCTGCGTAGTTGTTAATTCTCTTATGGTGACAATTTTTAATGACGACAAAAACATGTATGATTTTGCTTTATAAGTTGGCAATACAAGCCTCCTGGTAAATAAAAAAGGGGAGTTTCTGTTATTCTTGCAGTTATGATGCTGCTAAAATAATGTATTACGTTGCCATTTAAATTTCATTTGGACATTCTTCTAGCAAGGGAAGGTGTAGGCAAATGTTAGATCAAAGGCTATTTTCTGAAGGTCCAAATAGATAGTCCTATAACAAATGCAAATTGTTCTTTTTCCTGCTCTCCTTACTGTTCTATTCAAGTATATAGGTTTTAAGTTGTTTCAGTAAATTTCTGATACTAAAATATGAAAACAGGAAAAAAGAAAAAGAGCCTAATTTTTGATTCCACCAGGTGAATCAGAAGTGCAATGTTTGAATTAAGAGCTCTTGAACCAACTCATTACTGCATCCTCACATTTCAACCAACTTTTCCAGCAGTGAGTGCATCTGAATGACATCTGTTCACAGCACTGCTGAGCCATACTGGTACGCAGGGATTTCTTCTTTTTACTTGCTCCAAGTGCAGAAGAGAAAACTTCCAAGTTATTTATTACGTTGGGGAGGAAAATTAGCTTTTAAAAAAGACAGAGGCAATATCCAGGCGAAGCTATTGGGAACTCTGACCTTAAGGATAAGCATTTTCCCCCAGTGAAAGTACTTAGCAACTTAATTTTATGGTAGGATGAGTTTCCCAGTTTGTTTTGCTATTTCCCCTGAGAAACCTTGTTTTGTGTGACAGCTCTCAGGCCAAGCACAATTGGTGTACAGGTAATTTTGGCTAAAGCCATGTGAGGGCTTTGGCACAAAACCCAGATAGAGGGGACCTCTGTGGTGTTAATTAAAAAAAAGGAAAAGAGAAAGCACGACACTTCACAATTACTTTGCTGAAGTGATTGTGTGGATACTCTTGACTAATCATTAAATAAGACAAGATGACTAATTTTAAGCTTCTTATTTATTTATTTCAAACCAATTTGCTTTTGGATTTAAATGCTATCCTTCTTACATGTAACATATTTTTTCTGTTGACTTCAAAAACCAGTCTACAAACTTTTAACCCTAATCACTGTGGAAGCATTTTAAAGAAAGAGAAGAAAATAATGCACATATACTAGTATAGTTAATTATTGTCGATAATTCAATAATTATAGGATTGAAATTTCACGCCCCAAATTAATGTCCTGTTAACATTTGAGACTCTTTTCATATCTTTTCTTATTTTGGACTGTTTCTCATTAAAGGCAGCATTGCCTCCCTGAGCAGAGCTACTCTTGTCATTTACATCAGGAAAGCAAAAATAACTCAGATTTCAAGAAAGAAGCAGTCTCAGCTGTGCACGTGCCATCAGTGGTCTTGTGTGTGAGCACAAGGGTCTGCAAAGCACTCTGTAATTTTAAATGGGGCAGGGGGAAGAGAAAGAAAAGAGAAAAATAAAAGGAAACAGCTGAAACAATGACAGAACCTTCCAGCATCAATTTGGAAGACTTGCAAGCAGTTTCATGATACACAGGATAATGCAATCAGAACATGTCAGAGGAACTTCCCAGCAAAGAAAAATAAAATGCTACAGATGGACAACGCACATTAAACCAGATTCAAACAGCCAGTGAACCAAACCAAAACAGAGTGGCCAATTTCATTGGTTTTAGTCCAAAGCACTGAATAATATTCCGGATGAAGTCACCATGAGACAGCTCTGCAACAAACCCGGCAAAGGACTCCTTTTTTAATATCACAAATCTGTGATTTATTGATCCCTCGCAGAGTCTGATGGAGGAGGAGAGCCTTTTAATTAAAGAAAGTGATTAAGTGCGGATTCTTCCCCAGCCTTTTCTGAAAATCTTGCTTCAGAGAGTGATTTGAAGAGCCAGAGTGGGGCTGAGTCAGTGTGCTTAGAAAGAAAAGGTGTGTTCATAACGAGATTAGTTGCACTGAGTTAAGATACTATTGAAGATAAAGGCAATTTCTAGTTCTCAGTAGGGAAGAGCTGATGAAACCATCACTGAAGAGTACCTTTTTCCTTTGCAGAATTAGCAAAGCTACTATTATTATGCCTCCCAGAGAATTTTAGTGGGTTTAAAATTACCCTAACACATCCCTTTGTTTTATTAACTCTAATGACAAAGAACTGAATCTTGTTTAAATGGAGCTATTTTTGCATAGCTGTAGCAGGGGAAAGTGTCATAGAAAGAGATGACTGAATATTACCTCTTACTACAAGGTGATACCGTGGCACTGCAGAGGGGCCTTTTGTTAGAGAAGCTCAGTTAGTTAAATATATCACTGATGTAACCTCTTTCATTTCAGGCAATGAGATGGAAATGTCCTTTTTGATTAAGTTCCATTTTGTCATAAGTGAATCAAAAAAAAAAATTATCTCCATAATTTCTCATTCCTCTTAAAACAGCCATAACATGTTGGGATCTATGATTTTCTTAATGAACTTTTCCTAAAGGTCCTCTTCCTCATTAGGTTTTTCTTGAAATTTTACTTGTATATATCAACCTTATTGTTATTTATACAGTGATTGGCATAAAACATTAAAGCCAAAAATAATTCCAGAAACAAATTTCTCGATGCAGAAGCTCAAGCAAGAAGAAGAAAAAAAAAGTCACTACAAGTCACACACAGACAACAAAGCTGTATAAATGATAAATACAACCTGATGTTGCATTCAGCACACAGAGAACAGCAAAAACCTTGTATCCAAGATACAAAACCTCCTATGGCAGGTTCCACACAGAATGTTCACACACAAATGAACTGGTATATGTTGCCCAAAAGAAGGGAATTTTCTTAGAAGACAGTTCCTAGTTATCAGAACAATGATGTTTTGTAGTATCAACAAAATGGGAGAGGGTAAAAGACAAAACCCTCCTGCTGTTACATAAAAATAAGAGCTATTTGAAAGCAAGAATAAGATTACATTGTGTGAGATAAAAATTGCCAGCCATTAGATGACCCAGCCAGACATTTTCATTCTTCTTACCTCTACCTTCTAGTTTACCAAGTCATTTTAAGAGCTGCACTCACTACAAATCCAAGGAAATACATTATTTAAAACCTTCAGTAGCAGCATTTTTGTTTCCAAAACAGGCAGCATTTGCAAAGTACAAAACTGCCTGATCCATATCTGCTTATAACAGTATATAACCTAACACTGGATAATATAAAACTGTTCAACTCTCTTTTGCCCCTCTGGAGAATATATTTACTATGCTGGGAACTCTCAGGGGTGATTGAATGCAATGCAGTCAGTCTGATAAAGGTCCTGTGTCCCAGCTCTGCCCACTGTTTGGTGCTGCACTTCAATAACCCATCTCCTTTCCCACACAAGGTCATGGCACTTTCCAAAACTGAGAGCAAAACCCCAATTATTTATTGGCTATGAAGGGTCAGTCCCTCCACAGGGACACAACCCAAAACTCAGCTCTGTTGCTTTCTCCAGACCCAGGACTGCATCCCATGGTTCAGGGGAACTGCTCAGGAGCTGTCACTGCAGGGAGTGCTGAACAATCAGCCAAAGAGGGCACGGTGCTCTGTCACCAGCTCTCTGGAGAGCTGCACTCAGGACAGCTTTCTCCACAGATAATGCACAGTGTTGACACACACTTATGAGTATATTTACTTGGGGTTTACTGGAGGATTGGTTATCAAACAAGTTTTTATCGCTCTGCTTTGCTGGGGAATTTGTATTACAAACTGTAGTGCTCCATGGCTCAAAGCAAGCTTGTTAGTTTTTAATATGTCTGTAACTAATTACAGCTTCTTTTTTTTTTTTTTTAATTTTTAATGTAAGTAGAATTCTGTCTCTTGCAGATATTTTATTTATTTTTTTTCTGAGTTCAGGTGATAAGGTAGGTACTCTGCAAATATAATGAACTCTTGCAAGTTAAATATCCACACTACTAGCCAGATTTGCTTTTGTTTCTGCACAGATGTCATCTCTCAAGTGATAAAAAAATACCATCAACTATTGGGTTTTTGGTTGGCTTTGGGGGATTTTTTGGCTTGTTTTCTCTTTTTTTTTGTAAGGCAGAGAAGAATCTGATCCCTTTCCTGCATCATCTTCCTCAGCACTTTGCCATAATCACCAATATGACAATATGATTGCATTGCATTTGCATTTACATGGAGTTTTCCATGCAAGGTGCTCCAGCTCTTCAGAAAGCATCCAAGAGGGAAAGCTCTGCTGTCCTTAACTTGTTCTATGATGTGTTTTAGCTCCACAAGGAACAGCTAACATGTGAAACGAGGTCCATATGAAACACTGTGCTAGTTAAATGCCTTCTAAGATCTCAAATAGTGTGTATTTACCGATGACAGAAAAGAAAAAATAGTGACACAGTTCTAGTAAGAAAGGAAAATAATGCAATTCTTTGCATTAAAAACTATCCTGATAGGATTTTACTGCTATCAGAGGATCATGGAATATGATTTGGAAGAGAACCATCAAGCATCATGCAGTCCAACCCTCAGCCCTGCTCAGGAAAATCCTCTCAGCATCATCCCAACACCCCTGGAGTGTGTGATAGTGACTGCTGTTTAGTTCTCCATCAATTTTTTCAACATCTCTGTACATCTTAATGCTCTGAACTGCCCCCATATCTGTGGCTCTGAGAGGATACAATTGAACTGCAAAATTAAAATTACTTCTTTTGCTCCAAACCTTCGATGCAAGAGGTTCATTTTATACCCTCAGCTTTGGCAGAAAACTCCCCCCCAAACATAAAAACACAAGCAGAAAATACTTGTTCCTGGTTTGCATTTTTTGGGGTAATAATGATTTTAGAGGCTTCTACTATATTTTCTACTATATTTTCTGTCCTCTAGTCTATTTAGCCTCTTTCCATGGAAACACTCCATTGCACTGATAGTCCTCATTACCTATTTCTATCCTTTTTTTTTGGAAAACTCCAGCTGTACAAAATTGCCCCTGTTTGCCCTACACAGTCAGTTTGGTCTGACCCAGCTTTCATCTGACCCCGTGGCAAACAAAACTCTCACCAAACAAAACTCTCACCAAGTTCAGCCATCTAAAGTCAAGCTCTTAACTATGTTCATGCCACAGCACCTGTACTTGAAGTACTTTACTAATATTCATTGCACACCCTAATAAAAAAAGCTAGGAAATACATACTGGTGCTAACATGAGTGGGCACAACAACAGCAGAATTAGTGAGAAAATGCCAAGGCATGTCATGTGAGAATCTGTCATTAGATGCATCTTACTTAGCAAGAAACGTAAAAGGCTTAAATGGGCATAGTTTGAAAGAATTACTTTCATCTTATCATTCACCACAACGTTTCTACAATGCACAGTAATCTTCTGTATGCCAGGATTGCTCAGTAAACATACAAACATTAATAAAAAAGGCATGCCTATCTAAATTACCTTATTGTTTTGCCTTCCTTTTTGAAGTACAGGTATAAACTACTGCTGTCTGAGATTTTAGGTAAGGGTTGTATTATTTATCAAAGTAGTCTTTCCTTGACTGTCAGCCTTTTTGTTGTCTTACAAAGAAATACAAGCAGACATTAAATTTAAAGCACATTGGAATGAAAATATTTCTGTAAGAAGCACATGTATTTTATCATGCAGTACGAGACTCTGAGTTTGCAGAAGAAAAAACGTGCAGCAAATAGAGCAAACTGGGACATTTTTGAGAAAACATCTTTTTGTCTCAGAATCAATACTCATTACTAAAACAAACTGTTCACGGGAAAGATGAGGTTTGATAAACAAACTTGTTTTCAAAATCTCTGAAGTTCTTAAACTCTCCTAAGTCATAATGCTCCAAGTCAGATATTTCACTGAGCAAGACTGTTCATTATGAAAGCACAAACTTGAGCAGTCACATCTGAAATAAAACATTTTAAGATCATTTAAATGAAAATGCTTTGGTTAATCTTAGCTGTAATTTAGGAACTTCTCCAAGAACTCAACTTCTTCTCGTCATTTAGGACATGGACCTCTTTTAAAAATTTGCATATTTTTCCAGGACAAAGGAATCTTCTTATAACTCAAGACCTACAGCAAAGGCACAAAGTGAACAGGGGTGCTTATCTAACCTTACTGTTCTGGAAACAACCCTTAGTGAGCACAGCAGCTTCCTTTTAGGAGAACTGACTTTCTACACTCCACAGGAGCAGACAATCTCTCTGGATCTGCTGGGTGACAGGGAACTTTTATTGAGGTTTGTTTGCTTTTGGAGTTTTTTTCCCCTAAAATATGCAACGTTATATTTTTAGCAAGAATTCCATTAAGCATCCCTTTAGATGGGATTTTTTGTTTTTTTACTTCACCTGCATCTGTGACATATATATAGTAAGTGTTATTGCACTAATAACTTCACTCCTCAGTCCTTCGTCCCTCCCAAAATAACTTGCAACAAAGAGTTAAAAGTGTAGTGAATAAATGTCTCATGACTTTCCTGGCACTGTATCTCCCAAAATTACCTCCAGCCTTCCAATATCCACAGGTGCCCCTGGTGGCACACTGCTGAAATGACTGCAATCTGAAAATCAATGTCACACTCTAGGGTGCATCTTGGACACACACACAACCCCAATATTCCCATCAAAGATGTTAGAAGATGTGGCAGTCTACCATAACTTCATTATATTTCTGCAATGTCATTTCAATGAAAGGAAGGGAATATTAAAGAGTATTCTAAAAGCTAAAACATACCTGTTTCCTGTCTACACAGACTGATTCTTTCTGGTGAACATAACCATCAGAAAGTGGCAATAAGATATTAGGAGAAACAATCACTACACTCACCCCTTCTCCTGTAAAACCAACAGTCACATCTGTTGTTTGCATATCAAAAGTTTATTGGCAATTTTAATGTGGATTTAGAAAATAGCACTCAGTTATTGCATGGTATTTGGGGATTTTGGCTTTTTGTTTATTTGGCTGCTGTTTGAGTTTTGGTTTTTTAATACCTACATCACCTCTAAACTCTTTCACCGATAGGGAATACACAGATTTTTAGTGATGTCTGAAAAGATCACAAACTAGAAGTATTAATTCTTATCAACTGTCTTCAGAGCTTAATTCTTACAGAAAAGAAACCAATACAACAATAAAAATGTTAATTGAGAAAGTTTTTGGAAAGATGCTGCAGACAATACAACTACATGCACGGGAAATTAATTCTGTAGATGAAGTGTAAAAGATGGCTTATAAAGCTAACGAGATATTACTTAAGGCAAAAGAAAGAATTAGACTATTAACAGTGAGGAGAAAGCAAACATTTTGCCATCAAATGTAATGAAACTAATTAAAAGTGAAATGAAAATTAAGATATGAATATGAAAACAAAATCAAGATAAAAGGCCAGAGTTCAGAGGCTCAAAATCCAAACCAGTGTATTCAAACCCACAGCACTTATAAAGAACCTGAATGGACTGTTAGTTTACCATTTTTGCACATGCTAAAACTGAAAGATCCATCCCCCTTCAGGCAGGTCTGCTATTTTTTAAGACTAGAAAGAGATTTTATGGGTGCCAGAAACAGAACTAAAAGGCATGGGTGTAATTGCAGAGAGAGTGAGTGCTGAAAGAGCAGTGAGCTGCACTCTGCAGTCAGGTAATCCTTCTGAAAAATCTGTGATGTTTCAAACATTTCTTCTCCAAGAAATCTTGCAGTCACACACAGCCATACAGCAAGTGGAATCTCTAGCTGTTAACTTATATTGCTTCCCAGAAGAATGTTTTGATGCCACACAAGCATGACAGTTGCCATATCCAATTCTGCTTACCCCACTGGTCCAATTCACATAACCTGATGTAACAACAGGGGGTTCAGACTCATCATGGTATTTCACCCTATTAACATTCTTTCCCAGTCAATGCCATCATCAGCTGGAACTGCACACAGACACTTCAGTCCCCTTAGTTCTTTTTGTTAGGCTTTTGTGAGAGAACCAGAGTACTGACTGGTTTAAAGACTGGTTACCAATGCCAGTGTATTTCTGGCATAGAGAACCAGAGTACTGACTGGTTTAAAGACTGGTTACCAATGCCAGTGTATTCCTGGCATAGAGAACCAGA
>JAWWEE010000074.1:51970279-51989057 GCA_035221455.1 Xenops minutus
CTGGTTACCAATGCCACTGTATTCCTGGCATAGAGAACCAGAGTACTGACTGGTTTAAAGACTGGTTACCAATGCCAGTGTATTCCTGGCATAGAGAACAAGAGTACTGACTGGTTTAAAGACTGGTTACCAATGCCACTGTATTTCTGGCATAGAGAACCAGAGTACTGACTGGTTTAAAGACTGGTTACCAATGCCACTGTATTCCTGGCATAGAGAACCAGAGTACTGACTGGTTTAAAGACTGGTTACCAATGCCACTGTATTCCTGGCATGCAGTCACTTGCAGCTTCTATGGGTCTGTCTCCACTTTTTATTTTGCTTTCCAAGTCATTTTTTGTCATTTCTTTACTCCTTATTCTCTTTCAAAACTCTGAAGATCCTCTGATTACCCCTCCTCTCCTCCTGTTTCTGAATTACTAGCTTCATTATTGGATGATGATGATGATGATATCCTTGCCCTCTCCTCCTGTCTCCTCTCTGTCAGCATTGACATCTTGTACATGTTTTGCTCTCGGATGTCCTGCAACAATTTCAGCCCTAAAGATCTATGGGTACCCTTTGAATTTTCAATGCCTTCTGTTAAACTGTCCCACACTTGTGAAGACTCTGGTCTGAGCATGTATTATCCTCAAGAACCTCTCAAAATTCACCTCCTGCCACCACACCACAGGCACAGAAGGGCAGCCAAGTGGTTTGCATGCCATGATTACTACACACGGTGCTGATTTCAGTTGTCTCACCTTCTCTTGGGGCTTCTCTTCTCTCTTTTCTCACAGTTTACACCACAAATAGCTCTTGCATCTTAGCAGTTTTGAATAAGACCTGCTCTACACACTAATTCCCTCTAGGCTAGAGGCATAGCATTTGGGGACATATTTCAATGCAAATATAAGTTTTAATTTAGCTTCACGCAGCCCCCATTAGTACATCTTAATAGTGCTTTCCTCGTGCTCAGAAACATATAACAAGGTAATGTGGGATGTCTTAGGGAAATGTCCAGAAATAAGGAGAAGGGACAAAAAGCAAAGCAGCAACAGAGCATCCTAAAAGCAATGTTCCCTAATTGTGGAACACACAATTCAAGAAGATAATGATACCCTCTCCTGTCACTTCGAAGCACCCCTTGCTAATTTAGCCTTTGAACAACTTGGTACATTGTCTGCAGAACATCAAGCAAACCTGCAATAGTGTATAAAATATAATTGCTTAATAATGAATTGTGGAACAGTGTGTTCTCAAGAGAAAAGGAATAAGCATTTTCCAAGTAATTACCTTTTTAATTCTGATTAGCTAGCCTGTGTCTCTACTCTGTATGTTACAGGGACCAGGTCTGCACAGGATGAAGTCTCAGCCTTCAGAGGTGTGAGAATTACATTGCTACCCTGACTCACACACGAATCCCCACAATTCCACTAACACTGAGAGGATGCTGACCAGCACATGAGGAGCTCTGAGCCAGCTGTGATGCCCACCCAACATGTACCTAATGCATGGGTACATGGCATTGTACCCAGCATGTCCAAGCATGGAATTCAAGGTGACTCCAGTGCCAACAACTAAATAACTAACAGTTGTAAAGGTAATAATGTCACCATACGTGATGTTTTAAAGCATGCATCCCATTACATTTAATTGGAGCTATGCATGCATTTAAAACCCAGCAAACATAACAAGCCATGAAGAGCTTGGGTAGCTCTGGGAAATGCACTGAAATACCTTAAGTGACCATATCTGTTTTACTGCAATACAACAGGGGATTCTATTCTCTCTTGCTTCCATAAGAAGTATCAAAATATTGAAGAAGCTGTTGCATTTACAGTGAGGTAATAAAAAATGCTATTTGGAATTTTAAAAAAAATCACTTTGAAAGAAAATAAGGCTACAATTGAACAAATTTATAATAAAATGTAATAGCAGAAGCACAATGTATGGTGCAATCTCCAGGACCATCTGGTGCTACAAGCACTGACCACATCTTTGTGGCACAAAACACATTTCCATGGGTCTCTTGATCTCTAGAAAGTGACACACTGAAATGAGGAAAGAAGTTTCTCAAATCTTAAGTTTGCTAGTGAGAAGCCACGTGTGAAGTTAGCAAAATTTCAGTCCATAATTCAAATCAGAGCCAAAATGAGACCTTACAGGATTTTTCTATTGATTTCAATGTTATCAACACTAGCACTGGAAACTGAAAGAGTACCCTGCCACCTCTCCACTCCCAGTAAGGGACTGTCCCCAAGGAAATGCTGAACAGGTATCTGGAAGGTATGATTTTCAACCAACTTAATTATACTTGTACAAAAAGCTGCCTGGACACTCTGATTTCAGCTCCCACTAGGTTTACTTTAGCTTTATTTAAGTTCTTTTTCTTAGGGATGCATTTCAGATGAACGGAGTAAGCTGCTTTCACATCACAAAAGAGAGTCCATAAAGGGATTTGTAAACGTTTACTTACACAGTGCAGCTCATGCCTTTAAATAAACCTTCTCATGTGAACAATACCAAACTGCCACTTGTCTCCAGATTCCCCAAACAAGTTTAATACCAAGGTGCATTCATTTCTCTCCAGCACAGTCAGAGACTCTACCCACTCAGTGATGCTGCTTCTAGACAATACCCTTTTTATTCCTAGCATGTTCTTCAGGGATTCCCTAGGGAAACATGCTTATTTCTAACAAACTACAGGAACACACAGCTGGAATTCTAGGAATATTTCTGTAGAACCCATCCAGAGAGAACAGATTTGAAAGACAGCACCTTTTATAATGACCCAGCTGAGCCATCTGTACATCACTTACCAAGAGAAAGGACACAAGTCTGCACAGCAGGTGCAGAAAAGATCCTTTTACATATGATCATGGTTGAAAACAGATGTGCATTTCACACTCCTAATAGGATTTGATAAAATCATAGCTATAGAATAAAAAAATAGGTTAGCCAAGGCACAAGAGGGGTAATGAAGTTCCCAACAAATGAAATACATAGAGCTCCACAATTTAACCAAAGAAACCCTATGAACCACTGGAAGGCAAAATAACCACCGTTTTCATTAACTGTTCTGCATTGGCTAAGTTCCAAGCACTGGAGTGGCAATGCCTAGTTTCAAGCTCTTTGACTTTGTTTTCAAGTAGAATCAAATGCCACACATCACAGGGGACAGAACTAAAAGACATAAGATAGAAGGGTGACATTAAGCAGGCTGTATGCTCACTGCACCCCATTCACGAGCTCCACGGAGCTGGATGCATTTGGCAAAAACCGATTGACATTTATGTTTTCCTCAGTAGACCTAATTAGGTCTGACATCCATCCATTCACACTCAAATAGGCACAGAAACCTTCAAGGTTATTTTCCAATTATTTCCACCTATGCTGCCTCATTCTGAAAGGACTGGAAATCTGAACCTTCAAAAGACACTACAGCTGCTGCTCGTGCATCTTCTCTCAGCGACTGAACCCTTGATAAGAAAAATTACTTAAAACTAGTGGCTTTCAGTACAGGAATTCTAATCTCAGCCTCTTTGATCCCGTTTTTATTTGTGACTGACAAAAGTTATGCCATTTTCAACACAAAAATGGTATAAGTACTGCTCTAATATTGTGAAAGTGCTTTAAATGCCCCAAAAGCCATTTCTGTTCATAACACTACTATTAATTTAGTAACATAAATATCCATCTGAAAAGCCTAAAATGCACTAAAGGAGAGTAAAGTCAATTTTCACACATGGAAATGGACAATCAAATAATACAGCTTCCCCAAAGAGGCTATGAAATATTAAAGTTAAGAAAAAGGTCACCAGAAAAGACACATCACATTTAGCACTGTATCATGGGGGGTGGTAGAATCCCCAAACTGACTAATCCCTTCTCCTTGCTTCTCTCAGAAAAGTGGAGCTTGCTCTAAGTTTACATAAACATTTGGATGAAATGCCAGCTGCCCATCAGGAGTCAGCTGCATTTCCACAATGGCCAGGTAACCTCTGAAAAGGAATTCTTAATTTGGTCCCTAAATGCCATAACATTCTGGATGCTGTCTCCAAAATATAATTTTTCCTGTAATTTTGTCACAGATTTTGCAATCTGTTGTATTACAAACTCAAAAAAGGAGTCAAATCAACAACGTGATTAAAGATTATCTCAGAAAAACAGGGGAAAAAAAACCCCTTGGTGGGACCTGTATATTTTTATACCACATCTGTTCAACTACATTTGCTTTGCTTCTGACAATGGCATTCAAACTGCCAGAGGCAGAGGTGATTATCCAAGAAACAGCAATAACAACCTTTCTGGAAGGATTTAGGAAATGTTCTTTAGGTTCTGGCAAAGCAAACAGTGTTATCTTGAAATCTACAATTAACATGAACATTAAAAGAAAGGGGGGGGAAAAAATGTGCCATTATGGCTGGCTAAAGTTTAGAACTTTTCAACAGGATATTTCAGCAAGTATAATTGTCTCTAATTTGTTGATGAGAAACTGAGGCACAAGGTTAAAAGCCTTCCCAACATTAGGCAGCACAGGACTCAGGGAAAGAAACCCAAGTACCTTCAGGTTCATGATAACTGGAAATGAGGAAACTGAAAAGTGCTACTGCTTGTACTGCACCCAAGAGCCTTCCCAGAAAAACAGTTGAATAACCAGCAATATTAGTGTTTAAGGCAAAAATTAATTTAGTGGCTATGAAATAAAAAACCAACAACTTTGTACTTAACAGCTGAGAAACAGTGAACTTCTGGAGTGTCAGAACAAAACCGCCCTAAAACATACAACATGTCGTGAAGTGCTGGGATGTCAAAATCTAAAATTACTTCCCAGGTTTGTAGAATAAAGCGTGTTTAGCTATCTTTTGAATTTCCATACAAATGCAATGACCTGCAAAGCAGATACTTTGGCCAATGCCTGTGCTATTTGAGCTGCTCCCTTTTTGGCTGCAATGCTGTGTAAGCTGTACCTCTGCACAGGCTGTGGGTTCACCAGGGGGCTGCTCTGGCCAAGGGAAGACTTTAAAGCATGCAAGGTAAGAATAGCATTTTGTCACCTATATTTTCTATTGCAGATGTCCTGCAAGGACTTGAGGGTGTGAGAATAATAGGAGTAATACAGTCAAAGTTCAGGCTTCTACTTAAACCTAAACCTAAGCTGTGTATCAGTGCCTTCCTAATGTAGACTTCCCTGCATTGTATTTGGAGAAGCTTACTGTCTGCCTCTGTAACACACCCTAGGGTATCTCACTGTTCCCCATTGTCTCATTCTGGCATTCCAACATCATTTTCGGATCTGAGGCCAATGCTAGCACATTTCCACCCTTAAACTCATTCAGTTTATGCTTCACTCTCACATTGGCTATTTGCTTCTCTCCTCTGAGGAAGCTCATAGCATGAATGACAAAATATCAGGAATAATCAGGGAAACTACTTTTATGCCTCTAAAGGACAAAATGCCATCTTTGCCCTCTCAGGCAGGGTGCTGTCTTCCCTTAATGAAAAGAATGGCTTTTAGCATCCATCAAGTAAATCCAAGCCAGCATATCATTAGAGACTTCTTGTATTTATTCCTGTATCCTGCTCCATTTCTTCCCTCTGTTTTATGATATTACCTTCTGCACCCCTATAATCATATGTGAGAGTGGTAGCAGAAAAGCTACTAGCACTGCCACTACCCCTATTCTCTTCCTTAGGAGAATCACCTATAGCTTTTGCTATTCCAGACTATTCAGAAACTTAGGATCTAGCACTCCAGAAAATTCTTTTCCCCAGCCTCCTGCTCTGCCCTTGCCATCTCTGACCATTTTATTTCTATGAAGCAGTTGTTATGAGCTACCAAGCACTGGCACTTGACATGCCTATCCAGGGCTATCAAAATAAATTAAAGATAGAATGTTAAGCATAATTCACACTACAAGCACAGCTACTTCTTGATACGAGATATCACAGAAAACATTCCAGTGCCATACCCTTTTCCTGGCTGCTCCAGATTAGCAGCTCAAAGTACACAGCAACTAAACCCCACAACCAACCAAAAAAACCCCAAAGAGTTGTACAGTAAGAATACAGTTTGTCTCAAAGCCCCAGTTTGTGTGCCAAGATGTGCAGTGGAGCCAGTGGTTTGTTGCACACCACCTTTCAAATGCTGAAATGTTTTGACAACGCTGCCACCAAGTCTGATTTTTAAAGCTGAAGAGAGAGTAGATGTTCACCTCAGCCATCTGCCAGTGCAGCAGATGAACACCATGTACACAGACTCCACAAGTGATGCCCCTCAAACCACCCGAAATCCTGTGATTTGAGGCACACTGGAGGTAATGACTACAGAAATTACACTGACAGCAGGGTTTGTCTCTGGGGTGACATGCACAAAAACTAAACAAAAATTAACTCTTCCTGTACAAAGTGGATTAAACTACAGAGAAACTCTTTGCAGATCCATTCTCTTGAGGATTTTTACACTCCGAAACACATACTTGGAGCTTGTGAAAAAAACCTAAAGGTTATTATCTGAAGCTTTCTTTTTGAAAAACTAAAGTGCCTTTTGGACATCAAGAGAAAGTACATTCCTGGAAAACTCATCACAGACTCCAGAAGACACTTGTGTTTCGTTTTTAACACATAAAAACAGAGTAAGAGAACGTGTAACTGTTCAGATTTTTTTTCCAAGGTGATCTCTCTGAAACCTCTATGAATCCAAATGCCAATTACCAGCAGTTTGGAAATAGATGAAATCACAGAGACAGATTTCACCATCTGGCGAACTCACAGTGATTGCTACACGCAGTTTTCACTCCTTATGTCACAACTTATGGAGCTTCTCTCCTCATACCCCTTTTCACTTTTGACGTCAGCTGTGGATTAGCTAAAAATAAGCACCATTAATGCACTGCAGAAGAAAGCATCAGTAATTTACAGGAGGAAGACTTCCAAGCACTCACTTGTTCTGTACATCATATTTTCGTACAGCTAGTCCATTTCTCTGCCCCTAAGTAGAATCAGTTCTGCAGATAATTCCTCTTAGGGCACCCCTGAAAAAGGAAAGGCTCCCAGTGACTGTATCATCTTCTCAGATAATGTATTCCAATGCTTCCTCCTCCAATGCTGTTTACAAGTTTTCCCCTAATATCTAACTCAAGCCATCTTTGCTAGAATTGAAACACATTTCTTACCCAACTGCAATATAATCATGGCAATGTTCCCAAGGTATGTTATGGATGCTTTTGGGGAAGCTGTGAATGAGACAATTCTATATAGACAGGCTGTCAGCTGCAAAGGTTCTTCCACTGAATAGAACAGCAGGATCTCCTTCCTGAATTCTCCTCTTTTCATAGGCTCCTTCTCTCAAGAAAAGTAACAAAACTTTTACCGACTGTTTGTATCATGTGTGTTTTCCATATCTATTTGCCCTTGGGGGAACAGAAGAAAGGGGAAGATTAAACAGCAAAGGATAAGACTACAAGCCTGTAAGTTTATAAACTCTCAAATAACATTACTAGCTTTTCCTGTGTATTCTGAAATTTAGATTTCCTCTCTGCTGTTTTAATTTACATTATATGGGCTGTATAACTACATTATTTTAGAGTTCAGTCCCTTTGTTAGTACTCTGAAGCCCTACATTTAATCAGTTCCAAGTTTGCTCTCAAAGGAAACTGGCTATTTATTTCAGCAAATATATTCAGGAAATGCAAATCTGGACAAGAAACAGAATAGTTGGGCATAAAGTTGTATAAGTTTAGCATAACTATTCGCTTCACTGTCTAAATTCCAGCTTTTTTTTTCTTCTTGTGGGATTCTCAATTATAATATTTATAGATAAATAAGAATAGAACCTATGGAAATAATTTTGAAGCTTTCGATAGCTCACAGTAACCACCAGTAAATTCAGCACCCTGTGTAGTAAAACCTTGGTGCAATAACTTCTTGCTGCCTGGGAACCATGACAAAATACTACAGGGCTTTTTGGGCTGGGTTTTTTCCAACTGTGAATCAAAACATAAGGAGAGAGCACAGCCCTCTGAATTTCTGAATTACATCACAAGAGCTCTAAGGCCTCCTCTGTGACATAAGAATAGCCACTTGGTACTTCATGCAGCAGCATCCCATGATATACACATTCTTTTCTTTCCCCACAAGCCTGTCCATTCTACTTCAGCAGAAAGGAAAAGAAGTCTCTCACTTGGCAGGCTAAGTGTTCCAAATTTATACACTCAGAGGCCCAAAAGAATCACTATGACAATCTGGTTCAGCCTTTTGTATAAAGGAGAGCCTGAAATTCTTTTTTGTTTCAAATTAAGTATGGCTTGCAACTGATTTACACTGATGTGGAATCTGCCTTTCTCCAGGTACAGCATTCAAATGGTTGGTTACTCTTCTCCACATTAAAAATCTGTACGTGGCTTCAATGGCCAACCTCTGTGCCCTGTTATACCTCTGTCTGCCAATGAAAACAATAAATTGTTCTGTGTGTTATCTAAAGAGCATTCCTTCTTCACTGTGCCCCTAGGACAGCTCCAGCACTACCTTACTGACACTCAGAGCTGCTGGCTACTCGTGTGCCATCAAGCATCTACTGTGACACCCCCTGGAACACCACATATGCAGGATAGTCACCACTTCCAAGCATGCAGCTGATACACATCAGATGAATAATACAAATATTAGGAAAATATACACCATATGGTCACCTCCACCAGGGGTACCACAAAGCCACAACCCAGCTCTCATCGCTGCCTGTCCTCTCTGGGCAAGGCAGACACTGACTGATCATTTCACACACACTTCCCCCTCCATCAGCAGGGAAAACAGCCCTGTGCAGTGAGAGGAGACACGCAGAGCTGTGCATGTCCATGTCACTGTCAGAACACCCTCCTCGTGGAGGTGCAGCATACTCTAAAGGAAGGGATGTATTTTGTCTAGCACCTGCTCCCAGGTGACAACTGCTGTGCTCTCTGTGTAACCCAGCCCGCACCTGGGGCTTTGGCAATGTGACTGTGGCACCTGGGAGTGGGAGGAGAAACAAATAAAACAAAGATCTTCACAGGAGACAAAGCAAAATATTACATAGTAGACCTGATTTCCTACTGACTTAAAAAGGTTTGTTGGCACTGAAATTTAACTTAAGATCTTATGACAGGATAGCAGACTAAAAGAAAAGAAGAAATGTTTCCACAAGCTCCGGTGACAAAATTCTTTATTATGAATCAGGTTATTACAGCATCAGCATTACTGCTGACCTGTACACAAGAACAGGAGTGCAAACAGAGGCACACAGATCTAAGAAACTGAGTTTCCATATGAAAGCCTTACAACAAGTCAGTTCCAGGAAGAACATCTGATCTCAGTGATTTTATTTCCCACAGTTACAAAATGACCATTTAAATCCTCTGTTCACAGTTACCAAAGTCATTAGAAAGGCTCAAAGCCTGAGCATACAGTACTAAATGTCATTCCCACAGTGGGTTGCGTGCAAAGAAAGCAGAGCTAATAGAAAAGCACTCTCAATAACAGCAGGAACACACCAGCACCCTAAGAAGACAGAACTGCAGATAACACAGTTCCACTCTGAACCCAGTGAAAGTCATACCATAGAACTGCAGAATGGTTTGGGTTGGAAGGGACTAACCCAACCCCCCTGCCATGGGCAGCACACCTTTCTCTAGCCCAGGTTGCTCAGAGCTCCATCCAGCCTGGCCTTGGACACTGCCAGGGATGGGGCACCCACAGCTTCTCTGGGTACCCTGTATCAGTGTCTCACCACACTCACAGTAAGGAATTTCTTCCTAATATCTAAGCTAAACCTACTGTCTCACAGTTTAAAGCCACCTCCCCTTGTTCTATCACATGCCCTTGGCAAAAGTCCCTCCCCAGCTGGCTTGTAGCCCCCTTGAGGTACTGGAAGGTGCTCTAAGGTCTCTCCAGAGCCTTCTCTTCTCCAGACTGAACCACCCCAACTCTCTCAAGCCTGTCTGCATAGGAGAGGTACTCCAGCACCCTGATCATCTCTGTGGTCCTCCAGCAGGTCCACAACCTTGTGCTGAGGTCCCTGGAGCTGGACAGAGCACTCCAGGTGGGGTCTCACAACACTGGAGTCACAAGATTGGTCTGAGGCAGTGTCTTGTGGCAGTACCTTTCAAGAACACTGCTGTCTAAAGTCCAGACAGCCAAACATTAACCTGCCCTTAACCAACGTTACCCAGCATTGCCCCCTTTTCACCTTTCTTTCTATTTTTTTAAGTAAAGAATAAATCAAGCTCTTCTTTAAGCAACTTGATGGGTAAATTTTCCATTCATAGCAGGAAATGGGAACATGGACACAGACACTTTCATACCAGAGCTTAATCACCTCCAGCATACCCAGCTTGACTCATTATGAAATAAGGGGATGACACATTGCCCAAAATATTCTTATTTGCACCCACAGCAGCTAAGCCACTGCACCACTTCTGCTGGCAGCCCAAGTGTCCAGCTGGCAGATCTTTAACTGCTTGACTCTCCAGCTGCCCTCCTGGACATTTGTTTCTCTTTTGGGTTCACAGGATGGCCAAACACTGCTTGGATGGTCTGCACCTGTAAACGAAACAGCTCCACATGGGGACACAGGCCATGCTCACAAGG
The DNA here is from genome assembly GCA_035221455.1 of Xenops minutus. NCBI lineage: Eukaryota > Metazoa > Chordata > Aves > Passeriformes > Furnariidae > Xenops > Xenops minutus. Next base: position 51,980,882 of record JAWWEE010000074.1, read on the forward strand.
CTGTGCTTTGCCCTGCACAGCCTGCAGAGCACTCTTTTCCTCAAGTGGAAGTGATGCCTGCCTTGAAGTATCTGCATTAGAGGCTGTCAGTTGCATTTAAAGCAAAGACCCTGATACCTTGTAAGCATTACTGATACCCAGGCTAAACTCCCTAGCAGGGACTTCACCTCAGCCTCCAGGATTTCCCCCATACACAAACTCTCACCAAGAGTGCAAAGTCCCAAAAAGGAGCACGTGGAGACTGATTATTGGTACAGCTGCTCAGGGACACAGATCCACCTGGGGAAAGCTGCAAGTGGTTTAAGTCACACCATGTGCTGAACAACTGCCCAGGTGTGGTTTCAAACCAAGAGCGTTCTAACTCATGCTCAGCCTAGGTCTGGTCTGTAGGTCAACACTTTGCTTGCCACACCTACATTACCTGTAAGTACAAACACAAATAAATCTCACACATGCACACAGAGATTTCACTGACATGGCAAGGCCCTTCTGCTAAGAAAGCTGAATGCAGGAAAGAAAAGAAAAAAGAAATTACTCCCCTGACAGCCCTTGCTGTGTCTGCACCAAGTCCACAGACACCCTTACTGACACTGTCAAAGCTTTTCTAGAACATGAACTTTTGAGGCCCCAGCATTCTGGGACATCAATATTTTCCTTTTGCAGTAAAGCTAACTCCCTTCTGTCACACATACAGCTGGTTTTTAGCAGCAAAGGCACTGGACAATTTGGTCAAAACCTGTACGTATAAATATTTATTACTCTCTTATTGCTGCATTGCCCAGGATCAATGTTGACCAGATAATGTGAGGGAAAGAACAGGCCAGAAAAGAAGAGCTAGAGTAAGAGAAAACAAGAAATAAACCAAAACAGAATGCACATCAGCAGTCACAACTATAAAATAAATAAATTGTGAGGGGACAGGTTCTGCTCCTAGTGAATTCACTGGCCAGCTTCCCATTTATTTCAATTGGCCTGATAAATACATGCGTCCCTCCAGCTTCTGTCCTGCCAGAGAGGAAGGCTGGCAGACAATCCATCAACATAAGCCACAAAGAATCAGCCCTAGCACTGAGAAAATTCAACTGCCATTCAAAATAACATTCAAAGCGAGGAAATTACAGGAAAAGCCTTCCAGCAGCTCCAACTGCTACTGAATGTACAGCAACAGATTAAATTTAAAGCAAGCCAAAAGCTACTATGTGTATTCTCTATGTAAAATTTAACTAACAGAATGTTCCTGTAACAACTTTAAATTCTCAATCCTTTTTTTAATTTTGCAAAGGCAGTACTACACGAACACTGTTAATCATATTCCTCATGTTTAAGGTCAGAGCTGGATGGAATGGAGAAGCTGTTTCCATAAATTACTCCCATGTAATCCACCACAGCTATGATTTACAGAAAGATGTAAGCCAAAAATCTTAACAACTGTTTAGACTTCACTGTGACAGTCACACTTCGGTGCAAGGGACAACAGACAGTTCTTTTCAATATTGAAATTATTTGGCAATTGATCAGATTAGTTAATCTTGCTGGACAGAATGCAAATTCTAGAGATCAGAGACAGGGAATGTTCTATACTGTCATAACAAGCAGGTGTATACATCACACTTCTGGTCATTTACTACCTCTTGTACCAGGTAAAATCTACTAATGGGTTGTTGGGATTTGTGTTTGTGCTTTATTTGTTGGTTTGAGGAGGTTTTTTTGTCTGGTTGGGGGTGTTTTGGCTTGTTTTTTTGGGAGGGGGGATGACAAGGGTCCTCCTTCCCCTTTTTTAATCTGCATTTTTCAACAGCAGTGCTTTGAGACTGGCATGGGTTATTTTTATGTCCCACAGAACCAAATTTGTTACCTGGCTAGTCACCTCTACAAAGTTAACAGTGCTGTTGTTAAAGGTCCTAATCCCTGAAGTTACATTCCAACCTAAAACTCATTACAAGTGAAAGCTGATAAGAACTTACCAGCAAAGAGAAGCTACTAACCCTTTAACTTGGTTACCTTTGGTTTGTTTACTTGGCTTGTGGGTTTTTTTGGTTGGTTGGGGTTTTTTCTTCCCTTTTTTAAGACTTTGATTTTAGGTTTTACTCTCGGTGCTGCTATTTTCTACATAGATTAAGCTGTGATTAATATCCTAGGATGTCCAAACTTGAAGGGAATCCACAAGGATGCCTGAGATTTTTTATTTTGGATCCTGACAAACTTGAAACCTACATGTGTTGTGTAAATAAAAGTGCCTCATTTCTATGCTTCATATTCAATTTCTCCATAAAACAGACTTGGATGAGCCTTGTAAACAGGAAGTCTGTTTTTCCCAGAAAGTAAAACTAAATTCTATATACATGTATACACACAAATTTGAGATACAGCATAATGATAAGGTTGCTGTGAAACTACTCCAGTGTCTTATCATGCAAGTGAATACAGCAGAGGAGAAACAAAACTTGAGAGTCCACTCTTGACTTCCTGTACCTTCCTAAGATTAACATTTTGCTCTTTAAACACTAACAAGTTTCAGTGGTTTCCAGCAGTCCTGCACGTATTTAATTGGATACAAACGACATGAGCATTTTGAAGACTGGACTAAGTGCATTTCCCACCTTCTTATCTGAGGTTAAATCACAGAACAAAAAGAAAAAAAGATCCTACAGGAGGTCAGCTAGTGCATTTCCTAGCTTTAAGGCTCAGTCTCACAGAATTCACTGCAAGCTGCTCTTAAAAGCCTCAACTGACAGAAAATAACAAGATCTCCCAAAAGGAATTTATCCAAGTGCTTTACTGTCTGTGCAAGCAGTAATGAATGTGAGCTTCTGTCCCAGAAGCTCCACTAACATCATCATTGCTCTTACAGTCTGGTGTGGTTTGGGTTGTTGTGGGGTTTGGGGTTGGTTAGGGGGAGTTTTTTTGGGGTGGGATTTTTTTTTTTTGGTTTGTTTTTTTTTGAGTTCAGATCACCTCAGTGCCCTCAGCCACCATATTTCCATCCAAAAGGGAGTCAGCTATGCCCAATTAGTGACTGCAAAATATGGAACTACTGGTGCACTGAGGCTGCACAAGATGAGCCTGCATCATCCACATCAATAGAAACTGGCTTTGAAGTCTATGTATTTCTGTGTGTACAAACTCATCTGTGCCAGGGAAGGTTTAGACTGGGCATTAGGAGGAAATTCTTCCCAGAAAGGGTGATTAGATATTGGAATGGGCTACCCAGGGAGGTGGTGGAGTGCCCATCCCTGGAGGTGTTTAAGGAAAGACCTGATGTGGCACCCAGTGCTGTGGTCTGGGTGACTTGGTGTTGTTCAGTCATAGGTTGGACTCAGTGATCTCAAAGGTCTTTTCCAACCTGACTCTGTGATCAGAAAACATATATTCATTTTCCTATTGCCTTGTTGCCCCCTTTCAAATAACACACCTGCATACAAAGCATTAAAAAAAAAAAAATATAAAGAACATCAAAAGCTATCAGCGTGTGAAAGCAAAGATCCAACAGAAAGTGGTGAAGTTAACAAGGACTGTGACTGCTAAATGCCATCTGTAATACTTCACTCATAAGTGCACCTGGAAGTAATCTATACAATAATGCTTACAGAACAAATGCTGACCCAGCACAGCAGATTAGCAAGCACCAGGGTCCAAGGCTGAATAGTAACAGCTACTTCAAAAAGCAAACTAAGGCATCCCAGGTAACTAGAACAAATGAATGGTGTTGCTTCTTATATGAAATGAAGAGCAGGAGCAGGTCAGCAACATTCACATTAAAAAAAAAAAAAAAAGGAAGGCATTTTAAATGTGTTTCAATTAAAAAAGACAGAACAGTAAAAGAGCCATATGGAAGTGCTTCCTAATTTCATCAAGGAACTCCAGTAGTTGTCCTGAAAGAACTAACACCTCTGCTAACATTTTTCAGCTTTGGTGAACTCAATAATAGCTTTTGAATGATCTGATTCACCTGAAAAACTTCACCAGTCTGACCCAACAGCAGTGGCACAAATGCTGTCAAATTACAGCACTGTCCAATAGTTTGGGAACAGACACTCTTCCCATATTCCCTTGATACTCAAGAGCTAACAGAGACCATCAGGTGATTTCCTAACCCCATGACTGTCTCAATTTCTACCACAGAATTCTGTTGGATTTGTTAGATTGCAAGATAATGCATGAGAGCCCCCACAGAGCTCTAGTGAAGGGGCATTTAAATAGTCATTGGCACTTGTACCAGGCTGGAGGTCATTCACTGAATGGCAAACACACTTTCCATCCTTAGCTCAGATAAAAGGGAACATTAGGGAAGAAGTTCAAGCCCCAGGCATTTAAAAAGAATATGGTGATAGAATGCTTTCAGAGGTAACCTGTTTACAGTCAGTAACACTTCCAGCAGAAGACATATAGTAAAGCAAGAGACAATCAAGCTTGCAGAATGATGGAAGAGCATTCACAGCGCATTGTTGCTTCCTCTTGTTCTCTTTGCTTTAAATTCAGTGCAGAATTTTATAGTCCCTTTGCACAAAGCAACAACTATATATTTTCCCCATAATCCTGAAGCAGTCTTTGTCCTATTTGTTGTGGCTCTGTCTCCCATGGCATATAAATGACCTTGCTTTGGTGAGATGAAGGTGGCACACCAACTCTGAACCAATTCTTAACCACTAGTGCTCAGTGCAGCACAGTTCAGGAGTGCATTTGATTTGGGGCATGGAGAAGTGGGAAAGGGGGGGAAGGAACCTCAACAAGGCTCATATCAGGAGCTGTTGGATTACAAACTGAGGAAGGTACCTCCTTCTGCACCACTCCACTTGATAAAACCAATAATGAGCCACACTTTAAGGACTATGCCAGGCCAATCACTAATCACATCTGGAGATGAGTGAGAATCCAGGCCATATTACCACAGGCAACATAAAACATTCCCTGGGAGAAAACACAGCTTAGCAAACTGGCACTCTGCCCTTCTCCAAATCTCAAGTGGTGTTCAGGGGCAACCTTATTAGAGGATGCTCCAGTACTTCCACTGTTAAGCAGTCACAAGCACAGCACACTCAGCTCCTGAAGATCACGGTATTAAAATAATAAATTAGAAACACTTGTCTCTCTGCAGAAGTGCCTGCAGCACAGTCTGGGACAAGCAGCAGGAGGCAATGACAGTGCAAGAAAAGGGTATAACCAGCAGGAGGGAAATGTCGAATCTATCAAAGGATGCTCCAGAACAAACAAAGCTACTCTTGTCATAAATTCATAGGCCATAGTGTGACATCATTATGAGCCTTCTACAACAGCTTCACCCTGTGAGACTTCTGCCTGACCCTTTCACCACAGCCTACAGGACTTCATGGTGGACTTTTGTGAACCTTTTTAACGATTTCATTTCATGAGGAAACGAAAATATATTTGAGCGCGCAAGACAAATCTAGAGCTCAATCCCACTTTCAATTCTACCTTGTTACCCACTCTGAACTGCATTAAGCAAATCAGCACAGCTCTTAGGCCCACGGCTGCAGCATGGTGATTTTCAGCAGTGCTCCAGCTGTTCGACTGAATAATGTTTGAAGTCCCTGAGCACACTTAGTTAGCACAGCAGTTCTGCAATATCCACTACCGGGACTTCAATCAGGTGCTACACAGGGACATGTACAATCTCAGAACTCGCTCGAACTACATGAAAATTACCAAGGCACACAAGGCCCTGAAATTCCAATTCAGACACCTGATATTATAAACCTGTGTTTTATTCTATTCTGTATAAATAGCAGTATAATTTCTGAACATCTTCAAAAAGAGAAAGCAATTAATAGCCTCCAATCAGAGCTGACCAATCTTTCACAAGCCCCCCCACCATAATGTGCCACTGTGTTTGCACAGGGCTTTAGAGAGCAAGCAGAAACATTATATACATTGCTATGCATATTATTATTTCTAGCACTTACAGGAAAAGGGCAAGGTCCATAGCACTCCAATGGCCTCACAAGGGTTTATTTGGTAAGCTCACATCTAGCCTGTAAGAAGTGCCGTGTTCTACATCGATTAGCTTTATATTTTTTGGACACTTAAAATGTGTATCCCATCGAAGCAAACAGATTGAGGAACTACTGGTAGGTACTTCCTCCAGAAGAAATCAGGAGGCTCATTTTATCCACCCAATTTTGAAAACCTTATTTCTGTGTTCATCTAGAGAGACACCAGTTTAGACTGTGAAACTGCCAAATAAATCTGCTCAACCTTGAATACTCTGAGCAGGCTAAACCAACTGGTAATTCTGGTAATGATGACAGGGATCCAGATGCAGGACCACTGAGCTTTACAAAGGCACAACATCCTGCAACATTCAGACACAGGTACCAGACATCTCCTTGGAAGAAGCAGGATTCTTTACACACAGCTGAAGCCTCTGGTGTGAGAAGTTTTTAGGTCACCAGAAAACCGTGAACAAACATTTCAAATCCAACCAGACATAACCAAAGAGGAAAACAAACAAATAAAAAAACCTTAACTGAGGACACGTAGTAGCCCTAATATAATCCAATGCCTATGAAAGACAACTGTCTTAGAATGTAAACAGTGATGCCTGTACTTCCACAGGGATAAATCCATAAAATCACAGAATGTTAAAGGGTCAGAATGGACCTTAAAGATCATTTAGTCCCAACCCCTCCCTGCCATGTGCAGGGACAGCTCCCACTAGACCAGAAGGCTTTACCCAACCTGGCTTTGAACAGTGCCAGGGCTGGGACACCCACAGCCTCCCTGGGCATTCTGTGCCAGTGTCTCACCACTCTCACAGTAAAGAATTTATTCCTGATATACTTCCACTTTCAATTTGTACCCATTGCTCCTTGTCCTATCACTACAGTCCCTGATGAAGAGTCCCTCTCCAGCTTTCCTGCAGGCCCCCTTCCGACACACACAACCTGCTCTTCTCCAGGCTGAACAGCCCCAACTTTCTCAGCCTGTCTTCGTAAGCGAGGTTCTCCAAGTTCTCTTATCAACTTTGTGGTCCCAAATTCTTAAGGGAACTTTTTGTCTCGCCTTATTGCATGCTTAGTAAGCACTCATTCCTTATTTCACACACGAGGACATCACCTTGCAAGGAATCAAAATTAACCCATTAAAACCTCACCCCCCTGCTCATTCCCTCTTTCCACCCAAAGCTACAGTGCATCTCAAAATACACATAATCCAGTGTCAAACACACATTTCTGGCAGGAATACCTGGAGTACAGCTCTGTTACTAGATTTGAGCACATCCTGAAGAAGTTTTTAAGAATCAGAGCCAAAAAAAATAAAATAGCAGAATGAGTTTAAACATTCTGTTAAACTGCTAGGTATAAAAATGTATTGAACTGTCAGAAGTGTACATTCTGTTAAACTCTGCCCTTCCTGCGGATCTGACTAGTAAATTAATAACAATATATGCCTCACCATGGTCTCTGTGCCAGAACAGAGTCGAAAAGAGCATTGTAAGTTGGAATTCAGCTGCTATGCCCAAATGATTTTTAATGCAGCTTTAAAGTCACGTTATAGAAAGATAAAAATATTTACTGTTTATAATGTTGTCATTGAATAACGAAGTGGACCCTACTGAATGAGACACTGTAAACACACAGTGACAAAGAGATACCTACTCCAAACAGTATGCAAGCCACTTAGGGAGTCTGTGCTTATTTCATGTGCTCCATCCTTTACACAGGTAATGAGGTTAATGATCTATGCTAATAAGGATCACCGCTCAGGTCTCAAAAACAATATGGGAGGAGAGCCTGGGAAACCCAAAGAGAAACCCCAAAGTGCTGCTGTGCGGGGCTGAAAGGGACGGGGGAATGGGGACAGGGAGCTGGGACAGAGCAGAGGGAGAGGGAGCGGGGACAGGGAGAGGGGACTGGGAGAGGGGACTGGGAGAGGGGACTGGGAGCGGGAGGACACAGAGAACAGGTAGGGGGCACGGGGAGAGGGAGTGGGGACAGAATACAGGGGACAGGGAACGGGGACCGGGAGAGAATAGGGACAGGGAGAGGGGACAGGGAGCGGGAGGACACGGGGCAAGGCAGGGAGGGACAGCGCGGGGCTGTCACACCCAGCAGGAGCGAGGCACAGCCGGGGTGAAAGGCATGGATTGAGAGGCACAGCCGAGGGGGAAAGGCACAGCTGGGGGGGACAGGCACAGCTGGGGCACGGGGCACAGCTG
>JAWWEE010000074.1:51990427-52014900 GCA_035221455.1 Xenops minutus
CCCTCCATCCATGCCTCCCTCCCGCTCCCCCTCCCTCCATCCCTCCATCCCCCCTCCATCCATCCCTCCCTCCCGCTCCGCCTCCATCCCTCCCCCCTCCATCTCTCCATCCCTCCCTCCATCCCTCCCTCCCGGTCCACCTCCATCCTTCCCTCCCGACCCTCTCCATCCCTCCCTCCCGGCTTGGGACCGATGATCTCGGGGGTCTTTCCCGACCTAAGGCTTCTGTGATTCTCTGTCAGTGAGGGTTTCCAGTCAAGCAGGAGGGGAGTGGGACTCAGCCTGTTACTCAGTCTATGCTGTTAGGCTGAGAGTCACACTCAGGTCAACGTGACTTAAATGATCTCAGTGTTGGGCCAGGCTGGGACACATTTTTAGGACAAAGGGGAATGAAAGAGGGTAGGTTTAGATTGGATACTAGGAAGAAATTCCCTACTATGAAGGTGGCAAAGCACTGAAACGGGTTGCCCAGGGAAGTTATGGATGTCCCATCTATGGAACTTTGCAAGACCAGGTTGGATGCAAGGATGGAGCTCTGAGCAGCCTGGTCTAGTGGAAAGTGGCCCTGCCCATGGCAGGGGTGTTGTAATGATCTAGACAATTTTTCAAGGTCGCTTCTGACCCAGAGCATTCTGTGATTATCTCAATGACTGGAGTTGTGCCTTTGGTTTGAATGCTTCAAGCACTAAAACTTTGGACCTTCCAGGTAAGCTGCCCTGCCACCTCTAAGAGATTACACTCCACAGTTTTAGGCCACAGAGACTGATAGAAATTCAGAAGCATTAGAAGCATTCATGCCTTGACAGTGAGAGAAATGAGATTATTGGTGAACAAGTACATTAAGGACATCAAATGATTACTGTTGTTTACACCATAAATTTAGAAAACACTTTGTTTCACTTTTGTGTCATTAAAAGTTTTCTACCCTCTCCACTGAGACCTTGAATTTCAAAGGCTGTCAGGGCTTTGGTATCATCCCAGCATTTCCTTCTTCAACCAGGTTAAGAACAAACAGCACCAGGAAGAAGCAGCTTGCTGTCGCCCCAAGAAGGGACACCATGTAGGAACCACCATGCCATTGGCATGTGCTCTCTTAATTATTTCTTCTTCCACTCTGTCTCTCCACCCCCTTCCTTTCAATTTTGACAAGCACTTTCCTACTGCCTGGTAATGTTATTAAACTTTCTCCAGGACAGCTTATTTTTCTTCTTCAGTATCTGTCAGTGTCTCTGTAATTATTTTTTTAATTTGTGCTTGAGTAGTACCATCTGGTACAAATAGTTGCTGATAACCAGCTACTTATCCATGAGAATAGCCATACTTGCTCAGAGGGAGGGTCTGTCTCGGTCAGGACCCTGTTCCTGGTGGTGTTCACTTGCAGGTCTTCTTCCTGCTGTTCTCTTCAATGTTTTGTTGTGGTTTTTACTGTAAACGCATCGATTTCCATCTCTCTATTCTCTTCATATCCCACAAGATGCTTTTTCCACCTCTGTCACATCTGGGCTTCCAGGCAATCCTTTACCAGCCACTGCTGCAAAAAAAAGTCATTGTACCTCTCTCTGCTAATCATAGTAATGCATGATTCATCACAACAATAGCATTGCAAAGAGAAATCAGTCCTAGAGAGCAGCCTGGTACGAAAATCCTTTCAAGATGTGCAAGGGTCTGCAAGGCAAGACAAACTGCCAGCCCACTCCACAACTAGGCAAGGGGCAAACAAGTCAGACACACTTTCTCTCCCTGAACCCTGGCTTTCTTTTACTGGTCTTTCCTTCAGGTGCAAACCACAGTATAGAGTTCTTTTTAAGAGTCAGCTCCACAGGAATAGGTTCAGTCGATGCTCAGATGCACTGATCTGTAAGGCAGGACCTGACAACTATTTAACACTGTTTATCAAAGCCTAACAAAGGTATCCAGTAGAGGAAGTTTCAGAGAGCAAAATGAATAACTCGGCACAAAGTGGCGTGTTCTCTTATGGATAGTCCCTTAAGGACAATGAGCAGTCAGCAGGCTGATTTACTTTTTTGAAATATAAACACTTTCACTTACTTCTTGCACTTTACATCTGTGCTAGGACATCCATTGAATTTTCCTGTGAAGGGCTACCATTTAATGAGCTAGTGATGTTTTTTCTTATCACACATGGGAAATTCCTCAGTAAATATTACACCTGCTTTTCCAGGCAGTGTATGAGATTCAGCAATACCTTTTCCCTTTAGCTGGATCTCAGACCAAACTTTTTCCCCTGTTTTTTTTTTTTTATTTTTTTTTCCCCTCTGGCTGTATATGTCTGCATTACTTTGCAAGATTTGCAGGACAACATACAGAGGGGCTATTCAAGAAAGACATCCTTGGAGCACTGATGTTGTGCTTTGATTACTGCTGTCTCCTCTGATTAGTTAAAAGGAGGGCAGGTGACCTCAACCCTAAGTGAGCAAATGAACAGGCAAGCAGATGTAGTTCGTGGGTGACAGATGGGGCTGTCTGACAGAGGGACTTTCAAAATGACTTACAGGAAGGGCTGAGGGAGTGTTCAGCCCTCTTAAACCTCTGATAACTAACCAGCCAGTCATGGCTCTCACCTGAAATATTATCCCTTAAAGTTTGTGAAGACTTGATGACTGGTCTGCAGAAGGAGAAACTACGATTTATATGTGTTATTGCATACATTTATATATGTAAAAAATCCTTCCTAGCAGCGTCCATATAGCTTCCTCTGCTTTAGGAAAACTATTGAGAGGAGCAGTCAGTTGGGTAACTTCTGTGGAGCACGGTTATGACACGACCAGGACTGCACTTCAGCACCATTAAAACTGATCAGATGGGAAGAGTTGCAGGGTGATTAGGAGGGCAGCAGCTTTTGTTTACTCATAACATCTCCTGGGACTCAGCAAGGAAAGAAGAAGGAAGTCAGTATGAATTGCAAGAGGATTTATACAACAGGGCTAAAGGCAGCAGTGTTTGCTGCTCTTCCCTAGGATGATCAGTCTCTGCATATCTCAAAACAGATATACTGCTAAGGCTAACTTATGCATGAGTTGCTTACAGAATTTTTTTCCTTTTTTCAAATGGACCAATCTAGTTTAGACTGAAAGGGTTAGAAGTATTTAAGGATTTTGTTCAACAAAAAGATAGGACCTGTCTGTAACATTCACAGCATAATGCCAGACATCATCATTTAATGCTTTATTTTTTGGCCCCTTCCCTTCTTCACCAAAACAGGAATCATCTCTCTGTGCTTGAGTGAAAGTACTTTGGGTTCTATCCAAAAACTATGGCAGATTTCAGTAATTGGCAACCTGTATCTTAAGCCTTTTGATTGGAAAGGATGTAGAATCAAAACTACCCAAGTAGCTTCAGACGTCCCTCTTGGTGATGTCTGAAACAAGCTGCTTGTAAAGCAGGGGGCATTTGTTCCTCCCACTACTCCAATTTTATTGCTAAACCAGAACAGTCTGTACAAGGCTGGCAGTGAGGATTCATGCAATGTGTAAATGTCAAAAATATTTTCTTCTTCTCTCCATGGCTTAACTTTATACTAAAATGACTCCAGAGTTAAAACTAGCAGGCTGGGATGGTTCATTCTGGTATCTGTCCCAGTATTTATGCAGAATAATAAGGTTGAGACTGTTTAGCTAGCTCAGCTGTCTGATTGTCTGTACATCCCCAAGTGCTTTATAATTCAAAAAGCACAGGCATCAGTAGATAAATGGGATGCTTTATTACAGACATTATATCCTTGCAATTCTCCTGTGCCAACAATTTAAGTCTCCACAACCTCCTCGGAACTCAAAACACCAATTTGAAAGGTACAGTCATTGAGGGGGCAAAAAAAAAAACAAACTTGCAAACACAGGCAGACAGAATCTAACACACCTCCTGTTCAAGTCCAGGTCCTCAAACAGTTAATAGAGCCAACTACACATTTGTTTGAAATCCTGAAGAGATTAGGAAACTGAAAAATTAAGTGCAATCAGTTTCTGTAGTGATGTGGAGCAGGCTGGAGGTAAAACTTATGCATTATATTAGGTCACACAGTAAAGCAGAAGAAAATAGTGGAGTACTAATAATAATAATCTAGTGGCTCACCAGGCAGGACACTGCCTTTGGAAGACCTGAGTTTTAATCCACACTCTGCTACTGGTGTGCATGGGCAGAATCAAACCCCGTGGATCCATAGCCTCAGGTGTATATGATGTCTGAGGAATTCAATTACCTTTGGGAGATCTGGTTTACTGCAATCTATCCCTTTGTTGCCTCATCTGTATAATGGCATCAAGGAGGTATACCCATACTTTTAAATCAGCCTGAGATCCACAGCCAAATACAAATAAATCTGTATTACTAATGAATAGACAGATGGCATTTGTTTATGAATCAATTCTATACAAATTGAGAAGAAGATTTATTGTGATCATCAACAATATTCTGTCAGGAAGATGGATGAAAGATAAACTTTGGAAAGAAGATTGTGTATTCAAGTGATAACTTTTACAAATAAGGCATTTGCATCAAATCAGCTGCTCTCAAGACACTGTGGGTAACAGTAAACAGGGATAGCACAGGCTAATACCTATCACTATATTCTTGATTTCCTGAAGGCAGGAGACCGTGCAGATTACTGAGATGACAGGCAAGCTGTTTGACTAACCTGGCTGGGACTCCTGAGAGGCCTTCTCTGCTGTGACCTGGCAGCACAGGAAGGGTTGAGAAGTAGGAACAGCCCAGTGATTTGCTGGCAGAATTGTCTTACCTTGACTGACGTGTACAGGAACTCTCATTGTCTTCTCAGGGTGGAGAATCAGGCTGTGAAGAGTGGCTCAGGGGAAGCACAGGACCAGCCCCTGCTCACCTGTGTCACCTGTGCCCACCTGGGCTGCTCGGTGTTCTCCATGGGGATGGCAAGTGGGGCTATGGATAACTGATCATTTACAGCTGTGTTGGCCTCTCCAAGCTCCTGTTCTAACTCCTCAAAGCAAGGGAAGAAACGTGGAGTCCTGCAGGGACCTAAATCTGTCGGGGACAGTGTCATTGGAGGGGGAACTGCTTAGAGGGATCTCTGGAATGGAAATGATGGGAGGCACCCAGCTGGTTCTCTGTCTTTGTTAGGTTCCATGAAAGTGGCAGTGCTGTCTGATGAGCTGTTTAAAAGATAGCAGTAGAGGAAAGATAATGGCTGCTGTTCTGAGCAAAGCTGCCTGAGCCTGCCCTTAACTCAAAGGCTAAATCTGTTACGACTTTCTTGCTAATTCTGCCTTTGGGTCCCAGGTGGAGGGAAAAGAACGTCCTGCAGGGACAGAGGGCAGCCCTCAGATATACCTTCTGGAGTTGTTATATGAGGGGAAAAAACCCATATAACCCAAGCTGCTCTCACTCGCACAACCTTTTTCAAGCAGTGCATGCAAAGACACTCCCTAGCTGGAGGTGGCTGCCACTAATGCCTCTTTAATTGAGAGGATGAAAAATTCCCCAGACACCCCGTGGGGCAATGAAAGACCTGCAGCACAAGAGCATCACGCAAGGCAGAGCGCATCATTTATTCACGTGCATTAGATGCCGCTACTTGTGGGCATACATACAAATATGCACAGAGATAAATGTGTTGCATCTTCTTGTAGTTTAGCTGCTTAAGTTAGCTGCAGGCTGACGTATGACAGAGTTCACATTTAAATCTTCGGGGTAAAACACTTTGAAAGCAAACCTATTAAGGTTAATAGAATGAACTTACAATGCCCATGGTTAAGGAGGAGGGGGGAGTGAGGCACTCAGTAAATTGTTCACCAAATAGCCTGTCACCTCTCGGCCTGCCCATGGATCATTCTATTATCTTTACTAAGCTTAATTTTAAAGTGGTAGGCACATCAAATGTAAAATACCAACTCCGGTTTTGCCATTTGTGGTCCTGGATCTACCTTAAATATGTTAATAAAGAACATATACAGCCTCAGAAAGTGTAAAGACATTATATGCACAACACTCAACTAAAAATGTCTAAAATGTTAAAAAAAAGAAGAGTATTTTTGTGCCTTAAGCTAGTCCATGCATAAAAACCAGTACAGTATGTACAGATTTCTAAGAAATACATTCAGAACTGAACAAACTCACCAATCAGTTGCTTGGGGGTTTTGTACCTACTTCATGAGAACACAGCCATTTACTTAATACTTAAGGTCAGATTTTCCAAGTGTCTGAAATGCAGATTAGAACCCGAGGAGATTTTGCTGTACTCGACTGCATTCATCCTTGGCCAATTTGTCACCTTGGAAAATTCATCCAGGGATTGTAAAACAGACTGGCAGATCCATCTGGGCTGCTCATGCTTGTGCTGAAACACGCAGTGCATTTCTGCTCCTGCAGCACCTCTGCTTTGCCTTGCCCCCCTTTAAGAGTTCTGCTGAGTATGCCACAATATCCCCACATTTCATAGAATGGTTTGGCTTGGAAGGGAGCCCAAAAATCATCTAGTTCCATCCTCCCTGCCATTTCAGATGTTTTAATCCCCTTGGCCACTGCTGAAGTTGCTGACTCCCCTGACAGTGCCAAGCCATGCCCTGGCATCTGCTGCAGGAATATTGTGAGTCTAACCAGGGACATTGCTAAGAGGTTTCTCACCATGATATCCAAACACCAACGAGGAAGGTGTTTCAAACTGAGATTAAATGTGCATCAGCCCAGTCATGGAGGTAGAATGGCCAAAGATCACTAAAGCACCACCATTATTTACACCCCAAGGTTCTGCCTATGAACCTAAAGGACAGAGAGAGGGTTGACAGTGCAGCTGGGGAAAGGAAGAGATGGGTAAAGTAACCAGCACAGAGCTCAAGGGTGTTCTCCCCCTCCATGGAGCAGAAGTGGCAAGGAACAGAAGACAGAAGGGAAAACCAAGCCTAATAACAAGCTATGACTGCTTGCAACTGCATAAGCACCTGAAGACAGTGTAATTCTGGGGAACTTAGTTGTAGATTGATGTTGGCAGGTGTTTGTAAACTGAGATTTATCCCACCCAAAGCACTCCTTGTGCTTTGACATGTACTTTTGCCTGACTTTTACTGGCTTATTAATTTGACCTGAAATTTGTTACGTAGACTGGGATAAATTCACAAACAGACAAACAGAACCAAGGTCTTAAATCAGTGTATTTTTAACAACCAGATTGTACTGGTTTAATTATCATTGTTTCATGCTACCTGACAGGGTTTATTTAACTAGTACAAGATTGTATTTAGGCAATTCCTTTAGCTCAGTGCTTCAAAGTATTTAAGCTTTAAAAGGCTTAAAATTAATATTTTAGCTGAGCATCACTATGGATTAGGATATCTATACTTCGTATGTTTCCTTTATTCTTGTTTTCTCTATATTCAGTATTTGTTTCTTCATGCCTTTCTTTTTCTCCTTGCTCCTTCCTAAGTTTTCCTTCCCTTCTGTTGAGTTCTCTCCCCTTGTCTTCCCATGGGCCCTCCTACCTGAAATAATGGAGCAGAGTAACTTTAGCAAAGCTGATTAATATTATTTCCTGCCTTGGCAAGAAGTGGAGAAGGGAATACTCTTGCAAATATCATCTACTTAAGATGCTAAGCCAAAGAAATCTGTGTTGCACTTGAGGCTATACACTGCAAATGGTGTATCCCAAGAAAAGCTAAAGATCTTTGCGGGGAGGAAGAAATTGCTGACTCTCAATGAAATTATTTCCTGAAGATATTTAATCTGGGATATGACTCCTGGCTCAGTTCAATATAATTTTAATGAAGGCCACAATTATAAAAGGTGCAGTTCTTTCCTTTTTGTCCCCTTGCACCCCATTTCCCTCATGTAGTTATACTCAGGCTTTTATCCCATGTCTTTTATTCTAGGGCAGATGAAGCAGTGACCTTAAAACTTCTTTAAAGTTGAGGGGCTGTTAAAACATTCACAAATTTTTGCAGGCTGTGAATTATGTTTTTGTTTTTGCCAGATGCATCATTAGAGAAGCTGATTTCAAAGTGTAGTAGATTTGCATGCCCCAAGTAGAGGAATTGGTTACACAGGAATATTTTATAAGGAAAGGGAGAAGCCTGGTAGGCCAATTTTAATTAGAGCTGAATTTTACTTCAACAGTCGTGCTCTGGGATTTAAGAACAAAACAAAACAACAGAAAAAAACCCAACACCCTCAGTTCTCTAGAAATTAGAAAGTAAAGATCTAGTATTGGGTTATTTTCTTCATTATTACTATGGAATATATTTCACCACACATACTATAGTACAAAATATTTACTTTGGACGTAGCATGGCAGATGTGAGGAAGAAGTAAATACAACTAGTACAGTAAGTAACCAAAAGGTGGAAACCAGACCATAATAAGACCTTAAATTCTTTAATGCTATGGTGATTTAAAAGCATCCTGTATACCGGAATGCAAGCCTGCCATCAGAGCATAATATGGTGCCTCAATGGCAAATCAAATGAAGGGGATGAAATGAAAACACTTCAGAAAGTCTCTGTGGCTACTCAGAATTCCTATTCATAGAGTACAAGACCAAGAAACAAATTCCATGCTATTTCTTTATGGGCTAAAATGATGTCCTAGTCTGTTTCATAAAGGAAAGGAGGTTTTTCAAAATTTCAGAAAGTGAATAATGAGGATCTGTACACATGAAAACACAGGAAAAGGTGAGAAAAAGAGAATTTGGTCGTCCCTAGTGATTTCTGAATTTGCAGCTCAGTTTGCATGTTGACAGAGTAACAGGTTTCTTCCAGTTTCATGCTAAAAACTGTGATGGAGGAAGGAAAATCTAGGCTCATGTTAAAGACAATGGAGAATCCTCCTGGAACTATTCACTTCCTAAGTTTTGCAATACAGGAAAACAGATTTATTAAGTATTTGCAATCAGTCTCACATAAGTTGCCAATACATGAGTGTTTTAGCATTCACGTAAGGGAGAGTGGAGTTTGGGTTTGAAGGGCAGAGGCCCAGTAAGTGGAAGCTTTGAGAAATATCAAAGAATAGGGAAAGACCAATTTAACCTTCACATGGGTAATGTCTGACTTCCATTACCTGAAGAGCAAGG
This sequence comes from Xenops minutus, assembly GCA_035221455.1. NCBI lineage: Eukaryota > Metazoa > Chordata > Aves > Passeriformes > Furnariidae > Xenops > Xenops minutus. Next base: position 51,999,474 of record JAWWEE010000074.1, read on the forward strand.
CACCAAGCTTTGTTGTGCATCAGCTTGTTAGAAGCAGAAAAAAGTGGAAACTCAACTATGTTAATTCAGCAAAATATGGTGCACCAGATTTACTGTGGATTATGTTTTTACCATCAAAATCTTCTTATGAGCAAAAGTTAACACACTGCCTATTGAGCTAAGAATTCATTTTTACTCCAGTTACTGCTTTAGCAGCCAAATAGTCCACAATGATCTCATTAATGCAGAAAAACTTAATTGATGGTGCAGTTACATTAGTTATATTTTTAATACAAAGTGCCCTAACACCAGCCCTGTTCACTGCTTAGATTTACCTCTGGGTCCTAAGGTTGGCTGTCTCCTTCATCTCATGGTGGTGGTGGGAACTCACATCATCAGCATCCTGAAGTCCTTGCTAGAAGGACATTAATAGTGGGATTTTCTTCCTCTCCAGTCTTGGGTCTGCTTGGGACTAATTGTGTTCATTTCCTAATCCCAATCTCATTCTTCTTCATCAGATCCCAGCCCAGGTTTGAAAGCAGCCTCACTGAACCAAAGGGCTGCTGTTGTGTACACCAGGAAAACGGGATCTGTCAGTCCTTCACCGTCAGTGAGGCTCACCCAGCACAAACCCATCTGCTCAGGCACCACTCAGGTGGCTGCTGCAAGCTCTACAAACACCTTAGGCCAGGGAAAACCCAGTGAAGTCCTGACACCCTGTTCTGTCAGGTCCAAGTAAAGCTGGAGCCTTTTATTACCGATTGCAAAAAAAGCATATTCCCCATCGTAAAGTGGCTGGAATAATTTTTACTGGCTTACAATTTATGCTGTATATAATTGATTAATGTATGAATCAGCCAGTATGAAGATAAGATGACTTTTAAAGAATGGCTGTTTAGAGCTTTTCCCCAAGGTGATATCACAATGGCTGTCATTCACATTATCTCTGCAGTGCAGCGGGTGGGATGCTCAGGAAGTCTGTCTCTTGTTACAACTGACTTTGATTTCAAAAACAAAGGCAGGAGCTCATAATATGCTTTTTTCCTTTTCTTTGCTGTTGCAGGCACACCCTTCAGTAACTTCATCTGCAACTCCTGTAGAGGGACGGACATAACACATCCAACAAACTGACTTGAAAAATGAACAACAGTAATGAGAAGTAAAGTGTAAGTTTAATGAAGGAGGAAATTTGGCTTCATTAGTTCCAGGATTCACAAGCCTGTTTAATGTGTAGCACCTCAGGCTGGATAAAAGTTGCCCAGAGCCTTTCCTAGCATGGTTACACAAATTAAGATCCTCAGTGTGACTGAAAATCCCCTTCCTCTGATGATGGAAGGGATCTCAGAGGGCTGTGGTGTGTAAAATCCAGTAAGGAAAGAACTCTGGCAGGGTAGGATGTCGACGACTCATGTACTGGATTACTAGAGAATAAATGTGGTGTTTATTTCAGTAAGCTCTTTGGGTAGTAAAAAAGAAATCAAACCTCCAGAGCAGTCCTCTTCAGCTGGCAATAGCTGCCAATACAGCTATGGAACTCCAGCCCTTCACAAAGAGCTCAGATTTCAGTGTGCTCCCTTCCACCCTCGCAGCAGACAGGTGCAGTTTTCCTGATGGGGACAGGAAAACTTGGGATGTATGGAGAGCAGGTACTAACAGTTCCAGCCAGCAGGAATTCTACTGCAGCTGCAAGGGCAGGAAACATTTCTTTGCCTATCCAGTGAGAATTTCAAAACCACTTCAGATAAAGTGAGCAGGCAGGTTAGAAAGAGAGAAAGGCAACTGACCACAAAGAAATGAAATGAATTAAGGCATTTGATGTTTTTTACTCAGCCTCACCTGCTTTCACCACTGCCTTAGAAACGAGATGAGCAGGACATCATGAGTGGACAGGTCTCTCAATTGGTCCAGGACCAGGGGTGTTTGAATCAGATGGAGAAAAGGCTGGAAAGCACTGTTTGATCCTCCTGAGGACAGAAATAGTGGATACAAGAGGCAGAATATCGCTGTTTGCATTTTAAAGATACATGCAGCAGGAAGTCTGACCTCCTGGCCACTTGTCTTCTGAACATCTTTTCCCCCCTCCACTCTCCATGCCATCCATGAGTTCAGACTTTTCCAAAGGCAGAAGCTACAGGACTGTCTAAATCTCTGAATTTTCTTTCCCTCCTTTGGCTTACAGCCAATGCTGTGACTATTTTGGACAAAGCCATTCACACCCCCCTGGCTCCTGACAGAATAAATGATAATCACTGCTCATTTGTCTCCTGCTACTGAAGCTGTGTAAATTGGACCATGGCACCACTCAAGTGAAGACAAATTTTGCCAGTTCCCATTTATTATTCATCTCCACAGCAACTTCTCATCAGCAAGTGGTGTCCACACAGTGATGAAAAGTGGGCTTAAATTTGATATTTTAATAGTGCTTACTCAAAAATGCTAATGCCCCTGCCCAAGACCATTGGGAAGGCATTAATCCTCCTCCCAATATATTTTAAAATTTCCTTCTATAGTAAGCAGATCAGAAAACATATTTTAACCTCAGTGATTATTTAAAACAAGCTGTTTAGTCAACCCTAAATTTCCAAGAGCAACAAAACAGAATTTCATCTCTTAATTAAGCCGGCATTCAAAATTTGATTCAGAAGAGGATCTGAGTAATGCAGTAACACTGAAGCCACCTACTAGGGTACTCCTCTGGAGGCCTGGTTTATTGTCTGTGCTCCAATCAATGGACCATTTGGTAAGTGACTTAGACAAAATGCTCACAGATTAAAAAAAGAAAAGAAAAAAAAAAAAACATCCATTAAAGGTTCTACATAGAGAAACTTTTGATATAACACTTTCTTTGGTATAAGTAAAGAATTTAGCAGTTCTTTGCTTTGTCTCTGTTAATTTTTTGTGTCTGGTCTTCATGCTTAACTTTATTACATCACCTCTTCTGTCAGCAAGCACTACAACTCCCTTCTGCTCACTGAGGAAGGCAATCAAATATTTCCAAAAAGAGCTTTGTGTATGTATTGCCATGAGCCAATTTCTGATTTTTTTTCTCCTCATAAGGACTTTGAGCTTAGCTATCCAGTGTTTTCAAACCCAGGTTTCCTGGGTTTCAAAACCTAGGGAAATTCTGATGCAGTAAAAGGTGGGGCAACTGGCACATCTGGAAGAGTGAATATTTTTGAGGGAAATTCAGGTCAGTGCTTCAAGGGGAAGGAAGTCAAGGAATTGCTGTCTAAATCTGGAGCATTTTCAGGAAAAGGAGAAGGTAATAGATCTGGCCCTTTGTTTCACATTGAAAATAATTGGCAGGCCCTCAGACCAGCATTGTGAGTCAAAGTTCTTGGTTGCCATGAGAATAGGGATAGTGAGAAAACATGAGGCATTTTGGTATTTGTTAAAAACTGCCAAATCTCCTCATCCAAATGAGTCTAAACAGGTTCCACCAAACCCACAGCCAGGGACCTCTCTTCAAAATGCATCTTCCTTTTTCCAGAAGTCTAGAACAGTGAGCACTGAAACTTCTGCTAAGCACAACTGATCTTTAACAAATAATCATCTTTCACACCAGTGAATGCTCTAGATGCAAAAGATTAGAATACCTTGTAAAAACCAATGAGTCACTGTTATATTTACCACTCAAAGAGAGCCACATCTGGAACAGCAATGCAGAGTTGCTTTGCTACTTGATATTAGATGCAAAAAATAAAAATAAATCCAAAGCAAAGAAATATAATATAGGTAAAAGTTAGTTTAACTGCATGTAGAAGAGAGTTATTATATCAAAAAACCCTGATCGTGAAGAATAATAATCTTGCATTTCACAAAAGGGGCAGCAGAACTGCCCCAGAGCAGTCAGAATCCCTCATGTATATATTATCAAAGAGCTAGTGCCTCAGCAATATATTTTCTCTGCTATTTTCTGTAGTTCTCATCCCTAATTTAGAATGAGCTCCTTGCAGTAGTCCTGAACCACTGTCATGCCCTAAATCTCAAGCACACATCAAGGCAGAGTGTTAATTCTGTTGCAGAGTGTAAATGGAGATAGGTGCAAATGGCAAATTATGGGTTGCTAAATAAGCAATGCCTAAGTGGTCTGTAAAATGAAGACCTTCCCATACTTCAAAAAATAATCTATTTTAACCACCACTATTGCTGCAGTAAACTAAAAAGCAAATTAATACAATGCTACCACTTCAGAAAAAGGAAATGCACTCTGATGGATTTAGGTGATATTAACAATCATAACACCAGAGCTCTTTTATCCATATATCTCACTTAAAGCCCTATTTCTCACTTAAAGCCACATAACAATTCATGGGCAAAGTTTCTTACCTCTGTTTGCATAAATGAAGACCAAACTACAACAAAAGAACAGAGCTTACCCCACACTCTACCCCTGCAACAAACACAGAAAAGGGCAAAAACCAAAGGACATCCCAAAAAATTAAGGAAGATTATTTAATACTTTGAAGGCTCAAATTTGGAGGTATTGCATTCTGTAAGGATTTGTTATGTTCTGACTAGTCTGTGGAGAAATAAGGCCTCTAATTATCTTAGTCTTGCTGTGCAATGCTGCATATATGTTAACATAATTTCCTTGAACTCTACCCCTTAAACCAACTTGAGATTTTAAATCTGGGCAACTTGCCTAGCAGATCTTAGTTATAAGGTGCTATCAAAAGACTTCTGCTTTAATATGTTTCCTGGTATTTTTCTTCTAAACTGTTCTCAGTAACATTTTTGCAGTATATTTCCTGAGAGAAGTTGTTTTATTCCAAGGTGGGAGCAGGCACAGAGTGCCAGCCAACACCACAGGCAGAAACTTTCCCTCTGGCCAGCAATCTGCAACAAGGCACGCTGAAGGTCCACAGCATTTGTGCAGGAAAGGGCATGAAGTTACCTTTTGAGAGCTCCACACTATCTTTTTCATCTGAATAAAGGTGCCTGTGTAGAAAAACATACACTAGAACAGCCAGTTTTGCCTGGTTTTGCTACTGTCTTGCATCAGTACAGAGATTTTTTAAACACCAAACAACCCATAAACCCAGAGCATGTTACAAGGGAGGGACACCTTTATGGCGAGCAGCAGCAGCTCTACTCCTTAGTGTTGTCTTCCTACCTTTGAAATTTGGTCTTTGTTCTTCACAGCACAGACAAGAGAGCTCATGAAACCCTCGCCAGGCTGCAAGAACTTGCCAGTTAAAGCCCATATGGAAATATTATGAAGAGAGGAACAGTTATAATAATGACAGATGGACTGTACGTAACAGATAGCGATTTACTTCTTCATGGGTAATTACAAAAGTTGTTGGAAAATAATCAGGCCCTTATTTGGCCAACCAGGAAGATGGAAGGCAGCTGTACAAATACCAATGTTCATTGGGAAGTGCAGCCAAAAATACGAGCTGAACTGGGCATCCTGGAAAAAGTTGTCTAAATGCATCAGTGCTTCACGATGGGACCACTCAGAGGTGGCTGCACAAGGAGTTGGGAAAGGACTGTCAGAGAGTAATTACAGTGGCTGGTTGTTGATGTCCATGTGTCCAGGGGCATTCCAGGGGTTTGTCCTGGGCCCTGCCAGTGTTGGCAGAAGTACCAAGAGTGATAAAAGAGAGAACATGCTTCTTACATTTTCTGGTGAGCTCGAGGTGGATGTAACTGCAAGCACCCAAAAAGGTTGGGGCCAGAATTAGAAAAAGCAAAGGCAATTACACGCCAAGAAGTACAAGGTACAGTTTTCCAGGCACAGTCAAGTGTCACTCATAAGACAGCAACCTACACCTTAACCATGGGGGAAAAAATGGGTATTTGAGCAGATTTTAAAGATGTGAATCAATAGTGGTCAAATGAGCGTGCTGCCTGTCAACACAAGGACATATTTTTATATCACTGGGAAACTGGGATAGATGCTCTCCAGGACAGTTTTCTGGGCAGTTTTGGGCATATTCATTAATAAAGATGGAAAACAGCTGAGCTTAGGAAATAGATCTGAATAAGTGAGGGTTGTAAAGACAAGAGAAAAGAATGCTGAGTTCTCACCATAACTGTTCAAATATGTAGCAAGGTGTAGAATAGAGGAGAAACACGTCCTATTTCTCCTTCTCCACAATGAACAGGACATGAAGGGATTTAAACTTTTGCAAGTAAGACTTACAGTAGCCACTAGGAGAACAAATAATGATGGTTAAACAGTATAATACAGTGCCAGGCAAGACTGGGTGTCCCTCACCAATGGGAGCCTTTAATTTCCTGGAAATGGTTTGTGCATGACTAACACAGCCTTGGGAGGTGACAGATTTTATTTTCCTTGATTTTATCCTTCTTATGTGCACACACATACCATGCCTCCTCTGCATATTCATGTTTGAAAAACAAATTAACTTGATCAAATTTGATCAGATTAGTTTGATAATTTCACAGTTCTGCCCTGCTCTTTCAAATCTCCCTGTACCACTACTCACTTTCCATATCTTTTGGAACCTGTGGTGTTTTTGACTGCATCTCCTTCATTCCCTACTCCCCTTTTCCTCCCTTTAAAAAGAGTCATTTTTTCCTCTGAAAATATCAGCTACTAGGAAAATGCACAAAAATTAGAGACTGATAATTTGTGACCTGGAAGAATGAAGGGTGGAAACACAGGATTTATTTGTCCAATTTATGTCCTTCGAATATTTTTTTTTTTTAATGTTCTGTAATATTTTAAAAAAAACATTTCCTATTGTGAATTCCTCTCCTTTCCTGTTCTTTGCAGAACAACTCGAGTGCCCATCACTTTGTGACAAGTCTGATCAGAGGCTGCTGCAGCCCCACGGAAGCCTGGCTGGTGCTCCACATCTCTGCTCCTCTGCTGGAGCTTTGATCATCCTTGGCTCGTCTTAGTCAGGAGAAGCACAGAGGCATTTCCAGAGGACAGGTGAGCCTACCTGGGGCTCAGACATGCCCTCTGGAAATCCCTTTCTCCCCTGACTACAGAGCAAGCCTAGGGCTTGGGTTGTGACCTTGCCTCTGGAAAGCACCATACCCTGAAGAAAAACACGTCGAGTTGCCCTCAGAAACCTCCTCTCTTTCAAGGCACACAGTTTTCCTGAGGCAGGGACATCCTCCTGCTGTCACTTAGTTGGCACATGCTTAAGGTGCATACAGGGAGAAAGAGGGCATTCTGATTTTTAGAGAATGCCTAGCCTTATTCACAGAGCTCCTACAAATAACTTATGGACCAAAAAGAGTTTAGCACCCTAAGGAAGGCCTTCTAATCAGAAATGTGTCCTCAGTGGAAAGCTGCTGCCACACAGCATTGCCTGGAAAGGAGCAGGAGCTGAATGGGGCTCCCAGCCCCGAGCAAAGCCTACAGGATGCAAAATGTTAAGCACCTTCTCAGTAGAGAGCAAGCACTTAATGAAATGGGAACATTTGATAGCCCAATAAACAGATAAATAAGACAGGCAGCTATAGATTACATAGGTTTCCGGTGACATGATTAATCATGAGAGCACAGCTCATCTGGATAAGGACATTACTAGAATCTCTTTGTTTATGGCCTTGTAATTTATGCTGTCTGCATTATAAAACAGCATTCTCAACAACACATACAAACTGGATGTTTAGGCTTTTTTTGGCAGAGCTGTATCAAACAAAAAATTGCAGATGTCAATTATTTTTCTCTATGAAAAGAAGATCTTTTAATCATTCAAATTCTGTTTCCTTGATGGCTGAGCTGAATAGTTTGGCTTTTTGGCTGAAAAAATACACATAAATTTAGAATTTCTCATTACGATGCCATGTTTCTGAATGACACTTTTCATACCCAAACAATAAATAATCCTTGGGGCCTTTCTTGCCCTCTATTAAAAGGAGAACTGAAAGCATATTCAGCAGGGTATTTCCATTTCTCATGAAGCAGAACACACTCAATCAATCATTGGTATGGAAACTCTCCGAAAATTTCACATCTATAGTTGCACTGCCATTTGTGGGGACTGCAAAACTAGGCATGATGGTGGGGTTTTGTGCCTGTCACCTCTGCTATTCAAAATAATTGTGGCAATAAACTGATTACAGAATTTTCTGATTGTTAAAACTGGTTGCAGTGTCTCCATAAACACCATAAACACTAGTTAAAGTTGGGGCAGGAATTATTCAGTTTAACAGGAGCTTTGAAGTTTGATTTAAAAATTCTCTTTGAAGTCACCTATAAAAAATGAAATTTAATTTTTGAGTCATGAAGTTTTCATGTCATCAGTGAAAATTAGGTTGGCACAAAAAGACTAACAAATTAAACCATCAGGAATTTTTGACAGCTAGAAAAATGTAACCTGATCTTTCTTCAAAAGAAATCTAAACAACTGTAATTCCTCACCACATTTCCACTGTTGTTTCTCATCTGGTCATCTGTTTTCTTTTGAAGATGTTTCTCTCAATTTGTCTTGTTTTTGGTTGGGTTTTTTTCATGACAAATAACATAAATAAATAAAGAGCCAAGTCCAAGCTTTAACCTCTGGCAATATTTACATTTTATGTCCAGGAAAGAAAGCTCTCCTGCCATCGAGTGTGACAGGTGACACATTGTCCTTTCAAATAGAACTGCTTTGGCAGCAGAGGAGATTCTGCCCTGCTCTCCTCCACAGTGATGTGCTAGCTAGGCAGGACTGGCTCCATGAACTGACAGCCTGGCAGCACACAATCTTTTATTTTGTGGTTTTTTCCCTTTATTTACAGCAGCTTCGCTCCACCTCTATATGCCCACAAAAATGGGCTCTGATCAGCATCCCAAAATTTGAAACATGGAAGTAAAAACAAACAAACGAAAGTCTCTTGCAACCGACATTGCCATCCCCAAAAACTTGACCAAGTGCTAATGATGCACTTCCCTGGCTCCTGAACATCACATCAGAATTCACCACTTCACAGCCAGTGGTGAAGTCATATTGCCCCAAAATTGCTGAGGATCCTTGGAAGGTTTGGCACCGGACTGGGTATCACATGGCATTTTGATACATATTGCTTTGGAAAGTGAATTTATTGAAGAGATTGAGAGCTGAGTATTTTATGCACCTGGCACAGATATATGAACACCCCCCCATATGTACTGAGGTACCAAAACAGAAAAGTGAGCTGCTGATTTCATTGGAACAGGGATGGTTTCATGCTCTCTGCTGACTCCAGAGCTAAAAATTCAGTGTTTACACACTGTTTTCAACACTCAGGTTCGTGGGTAATTTTTTTTCTTGTTTTATGACCTGCATTCATTCATGTATTTTGCAGCAGTTTTAGTGTCAGTAGTTACCTGGACCTTTGCATTTTGTAGCTGTCTTGTTCTTCCAGGGAACTGAAAAGAACATGGAAATTATTAGAAATACTCATCTCTTACATTTTCAATAGATCCTCTTCAGCTGTAGCATTCTCCAAATGTGCAAACACAGAATTCATGAATTGTGTATTGATATAAATTATTGAAATCACAAATGATTACAGTTGTACCATCCTCTGCTGCAATATTAATAAATGGGATTTGTGTGCTCTAGCAAGTGCAATAAGAATGTGCATTTCTCTGGCAAGTTCTCTGCTAACTCTGAATTTTAGGTGAGGCAAATAAACTGCTCTTCCCTTTCCTATCCATGCTTCTCTTTGCACTCTTTCCAAATTCTAATTAAAGTGCCTCATACCTGAGCACAACAGCTCTAAAGGGAATTCAGAACTGTGACTTCAGGTCACTTCTGCTTGAAGTGCTGCCCAGCTTGTGCTTCTTTTGTCTTCCAGATACTCTGGTGATCACCAATCCCTTCCTGCTGTTCACATTAAAAACACACAGGCATTCACCTCCACACCCTTTCTGAGAATCCTGGGACATGGGCAAGTGCCTGAGTGGAATTTGCTGATGATTATTCCTTCAAAGCTTAATCTCCAGGGGAGAGCAATAGTAGGTCAGTAGGAGAAAGCTGCTGTTGTAATTGTGCCACAGGTAAGGTTGGCAGGTCCTTAATTACCCACCCTTGGAAACCTGGCCAAGCTCTTGTGGAGCTTGTGGGGTTAGTGCCTTTGTATGTTGTACTGTCTGGACCATAAGGTAATAATTTATTCTTTGCTATGCACAAAGTTAACGGGAAGTTTAAAGCACAGACGTGCCATTGGATGTGACTAGATCAGTTTTTCTCTGAACTCTTCCTAAGCTCGTAAGAACGACTAAAATAACTCAAAGAGAGGAAAAATAAATGAGGCATTAAAAAAACAAACTATATACATAAAGGCAAAAGGGACAAAAATGTATAATAAAACCAATAATGACAAAGCTGGGGAATGCATTCTCTACTACCATGTGTAGCTTGTTTATTGGTGTCCCTTCAAGGGAACTAATGCACACATGAATTGGGTTTTTTCATTTAGAATTCATGGGACACCTCACCACTGACTGAAGCTTTGCAGCCCTTACCAGAACAGCAACACTCCTTTGTTTGCCAGCAGTACAAGCCACAATGCAGCAAGTTTGCTCCTTTATTAAAAGTAGCTGTTACCTTTCTTCCTTTCCTTATTCTGTGAAAGATGTGTGTGTGTCACTTCAGTTTCTTCCACCTCCTGAACTTGTCTCGGTGTGCATCACATGCATACCTTTAGCACAAAATGCTCCCTCTCCAGTGGTCCAGTCTGCAGGACCAGACTAAAACCAGTGCAAAGAACAGCACAATGGACTCAAGATGCTCGATATCAACTCTTTCATCCCACAGATCTACTCACTTTACACCTGCTGAGGCAGTCATAACTTCTATTGAACTGTCATTTTTCTTGAAAAACCCATTCTGTGGCTTTGTGCTCAATGCAAATAAAGTTAAGAGCTCCCTTTCCAGATAGCAATTTGGATACAAAACACCTGTCCACAATGTGGCATGTGTTTTTTCCCCACTTTCTACCCCGTGGAGCTAGTCAAGATCGATGCTGCACTCTGATTATAGTCACTGTGACCATATCCTCATTATAACTCCATTACCAGCTGCTTAATAGATATTTAAATTTTAGATCCTGTATCTTTTAAATGCATGAAGTCTTAGAATTGAGGCCCTTCAGGTCTGGCTTCTGAATTGCATTCCCTTGTGAGCTGACAGACCTCCAGAAGAAACATCTCATGGTCCCATTACTCAGGACATTTAAAATCAGAACTGCAGCAGGAAAAGAGAAAGTAATGACACCCGCTACCTTTAATTCCAGATTTAGGTGCCCCCTATAGGCAATGGAGAGGAGCAGATATTCTCTGAAGACCAACTCTGCACGACTAAATTAGCCTCCTTCTCTGAATTGCCCTCCAGAGAAGGATTTGCTTTCCACTGCCATGGGAGGGAGTCCAGGGAAAGCATCTGGCAGAGTGCAATCACCACATCACCTTGTGTGAACATCCCCCCGTGTCGCAGTTAAAGCCAGAACCAGACTAGGATGCACATGGGCACTGAAAACTCCCATGCTGTCCCTTTATTGCCCTGTCTCTGTTATAAGGTGTCTCTCTCTCCCAAAGCATCTCAAACCATCATACCTCTCCTCATTTCCTTGGAGAATCCCCCTCTTTCCCTCCCCTCCTCCTTTGTGTGATCGATGGGGGAGAATCACTGAAAGTCACTGTCTGACCACTTATCTCACCTTGCTCAAATTTGCTCAGCAGGAAACTCTCAAGCAGTGGCTCTTTCACTAAAAAAATAAGGATGCAATGCAGCACAATGGTAACACTTCCAGCTGGAAAAAAGGTTTCAAGCATCTTTTTTTTTCTCTCTGAAAAATGCACATCTTGAACTGACTCTGCCAGGAAATCTGTAGTGAATTTGCTCAATTGTTTTCAGTGAAAAATCAGAGGGGGAGGGGGGGAAGTTTAAACTTTTCAATGACAATAGCATAAATTCTTCTCCAAATTTTTCTGCTAAAGTGAAACTATGGCAATTTTTTTTTTTATGTGTGGCTTTTTTTGGTTAGCTGGAAACCCTGAGAGTTTGGCTTCATAGCTAGCCTGAAACAATTCCCACTGATGTGTTTCACAGGTTTAGCAAGTCGCCAGTAAAAGATATTAATCAAGGTTCCATTCAAAACTGAGGCAGACACATAATAGGGCTTTCTAAAAAAATAAAATCTGATTTGTAATACAGGCAAATATAGACAAAATATCATGAGCAACCACCTGCCTGAATGACAATCAGAGACATAAAGGACTTATGCCTTGATTGTGTTAGAACCACGGTCTCTTAGTCTGTAGTCTCAATACAAAAAGACAACTTTGCAGAGAAGTCAAAACTCTGGTTTAATACCAGTATTTCATGGAAAAAAAATGAAGCCAATAATGATTTTGAAGTGATTTCTCTGGTTCTCATGCTTTACCACTAGTAGAAAGGGCTGTCAAATATGACACCACAGACAGAGGTGACACCAGTCCTATGTGTTTAAGGGCAAATTATTTCAGTAGTTCAACACTGTGAGGACTTTCAACCCTTCCAGTAAACCAGTAAGGTGGTTGAGCGTTTTGCTTTCATGTCTAAAAATAAATAAATAGCATAAATTGACCTATGCTAAGTTTGTTTAATTGTATCTACAGCACCTGAGCACCCCCATGTGAAAGGTACCCCACAGTCTAAGACCCTGCTGACCCTCCCAGCCAGCAGTCCCTGTGCCCACACCTCTCTGGGGCTCTGCAGGGACTTGCTGTGTGGTTAAATCAGCACAAAGACCCCAGCACAAAAGTCTTACAGAAATCAGCACCCAAGAAATGCTGCTCTCCTTTAGAGTTCCTCTGGATAAAGGTTATTACACAGCTCATTAAGATCTGTTTCTAATAGGAGGTTATAGCTGTAAATTCTGAACAGTAAAGTTTAGGCAGAGCCCATGTATTAATCTGTTTTCCTTGTGAAGTTTTTTAAAGTTAGTTCAATACCAGATCTGGAAAACTTCTGGTGATGTTCTCCTTTAATCTTATACTTTCTTCCACAAAGTGAAATTTAGGACTGAATTCATTCTAAATTTCTGCAGGGTTATAGCAGAGATAAATTTGGCCAATATGTATTCATTGCTCTGCTAAACACGTTACAGTAGTTTTCTTGTGATATTGCACAGAAGTGCCAAAAATAACTTGTTTTTCCAGTGTCCTCATCTACTTTTACAACAAATATAGTTGGTGAATGTAAATTAATGGTTATTACAGCATCTGCTCTGCATTTCACTTATTTTTATAGTGAAAGGCTGACTAGACTTTTTATTTTGATATTGCAATAGTAACACACCTGCTGGAGCCTGCTATATTGCTACTCTAGGGAAAGATGGTTAATTGAATTTTCTGCCTGTTAAAAACAGAGGGTTTTAGATTTAGTATTGTCTTCCATGAGGTTCTTTAAACATCTTATCAAAACTTTAGAATAAAATAAGCAACCCAGTCCTCCTTGCTGCCCACCAAGAAAAGCTCTGCAAAACTAACTTCTTGGAGAGTGAGTCCAATCTAATTAATGTATTTTATATCTAGAGTAATAAACATTCAAGCAACTACAGTTATAACAATAGTATCAGTTATTATGTCCTTACCTGTATGAAAATGACATTTTAGGAGAGGACTAATGCAGTGAGAACTGTAAGACTTAAGTCTAGCTCACAAACTACAATGCATTTTTACAGAGAGAAAACTATTGGCAAAGTCAGAGGAAAGGTCCATTTCTCTTCATTTCATCAAAGAATTAAAAAAAAAAAAAGAGCCAAAAAGTTAAACTTACAGATGATTTACAAGCAGAACTTTTTTTGCATGTACTCAAGATAAAAGCAGGTACTAAGAGTGCTGTTGACTTGCTAAAAGGTGAGTGGGTGGTGGATTGGCAGGGGAGGACACTACTAACAGCAGGTGACAGTGATCTGGAAAAAGGACCAGGAATTCTGCCCTTCTATGATGGAAGCAGGAAGGGGAAAAAAAACCCAAGCTAAACAAACAAAAAAAAAGGAAGAAAGAAAGGCAAAAAGAAAGGTAACAGAATTAAAGGCTTAATCTGGTTTTGTGTGCCTTGGCAATAGGCAGTTTCTGTGGATGGCATGGAAGGATCTGGTTAATGTGCCTTTTAGTCACCACTCAGAAGAATAAGGAACAGGTGTTGATGACATGAGAGTCCTGCAGGGACTCTGGCAAATGAAAAGCAGCAGTGAGCAGGCGCCCACACAGGAACAGCTGCTTGATGGGGACCATAAAAAAAAAAATAAAAAAAAGAAGGAAGAAAATAAACCAAAAGAAATCCCCCCAACCTGGAGTAGGGGAAAGAATAATAAAGGAGCAAGAGCAAAATAAAGTCAAAATCTGGAAGTGAGGAGATGAAGCCAAAGGCAGCTTCTCTTGGCCAGTGTTCCCATTGTCAGTGGAGCCAGTCCCAAACCCCAGTACAGCCCCTGGCAGCTCTGCTCCAGTTTCCCAGTCCTGGGCTCCCTGCTCCAGCACATCTCCTGCCACCCAGTGTGATTAGGAGCCTCATTTCACTGCCTCCACCTCGGCAAGAGGGAGGCTGTTTATGTTCTGCACGCAGGAGACTGTTCTGAAATCCAAATTCAGCTGCATAAAATTGACTTCCATGTAGTTTCAGGCAAGTGTTTCCCTCTGCTGAAGTAATTGTGTTTTGTAATCCATTTTAGAGTAAGAGACCCACCGAGCATCTTGGGTACTTTGAGAGGAATAAAAATAACCAAACACAGACACCTTACAATGTTTTTCAGCATCTGAAGCATACAATTTGCATTCCAGCATGTCCTCTAATGGCTGTGTCCTGTAGTGTTTCCCTGTGTAACGTGTTGTTTGCATTTATGTCTCTTATTGTTAGTGCTAGCATGAGACATAATTCATTTTCTCAAAGTATATGGAATTACATGGCTATAAAGGGAAAGTAAATAAAAGAGATGTAGGATTGGGTATGAAAGTTTGTTTTCATAGTGAAACTAATATAAAACTGGCCTAGCTCTGTTCATATTCATATTCAGGCACAATTCCCTCTTTAAATAAACCCTCCCCAGAAGCAAGCCTATATCTTAAACTGTAAGGACTTCACTTTGAGACTGTGGTATTTGCACAGTGCCAGAATAATATAACTGCTGTTTTCAAACACTGCCATGGTAGGGATGAATCCTGTGAGTAAAAATAGCTCAATGGAAAGAAGAAGAAACTGCATATGGATGGGAGGGGAAAAAAAAAGTAATGAGCATACAAGTCAGGCAACTAACAAGAAGGTTGAAGGCTCTTCAGGGATAGGAATGGTAAATGGCATCTTACTGTTTGTCTATAATATCTATGTACAATATGAAGGC
This sequence comes from Xenops minutus, assembly GCA_035221455.1. Classification (NCBI taxonomy): domain Eukaryota; kingdom Metazoa; phylum Chordata; class Aves; order Passeriformes; family Furnariidae; genus Xenops; species Xenops minutus. The sequence continues at coordinate 52,014,735 of JAWWEE010000074.1, forward strand.
CAGGGCAAGATCTCTTAAGAGACCTGAGCATGTTACAGTAATGCAAATAAGAACAGTTTCTACTTAGAGGCTCTAACCATTAATGATGATTTCTTTTTCTTTTTCTTTTTCTTTTTCTTTTTCTTTTTCTTTTTCTTTTTCTTTTTCTTTTTCTTTTTCTTTTTCT
>JAWWEE010000074.1:52015000-52034080 GCA_035221455.1 Xenops minutus
TCTTCTTCTTCTTCTTCTTTTTCTTCTTCTTTTTTTTCTTCTTTTTCTTCTTTCTTCTTCTTCTTCTTTTTTTTCTTCTTTTTTTTTTCTTCTTTTCTTCTTCTTCTTCTTCTTCTTCTTCTTCTTCCTCTTCTTCTTCTTCTTCCTCTTCTTCTTCTTTCTCTTTTTCTTTTTTTTTAGTGTGAATAAGCCTCTAACAATGTGTTAGGTTAAAATAGCTGTACTGCAAAATTATAACACCAAAAATAAAGTAGCTTTATCAGCAGAAGGAGAGTGTTTTTCCTATGCTTTTAGTGGATTTGGCTTATAAAGTACAGGATAAAAAAATAGGAAAGAAAAAAAAATCTAGGTTGATTCTTCTTGCAAGGCAGCATACTGTGTTATAAAATATCTGAGCCATGGCCAAACTAAGACACAACTAATGCCTAGCAACGAGGCATTTTGGAGACTAGAACAGCTCCTTACAACCAGGAACAATTTCTCAAAGGCTTCCTCTTCACCAGTCCAGAGTAGACAAGTTGTTTCATCAATGCAGCAATGCCAAATGCTTTGGGCTCCTTCACAGAGCCACCGGTTTGGTCCTGAGGTCACTGCCCCAAGGTAAAAGGACAATTTCAGAGAAACAGTCTCCAGGGACAAAGAGCATTTGCTTGTTAGGTGAGGAGGGTGAATCAAAACATCTGCTCAAATGCTCTAGCTCAAAGAAAGTTGATCTGCTGAGGAATAATTGCAAAAAAACTGCTGTTGGAAGGGAATATGCTGTGTTATGAAGGAGGCTGATACAGCAGCTGGAAATGAATACAGTCTTCTGGCTCTCCCAGGGACTCCTGGCCACTGCTTTACTTTGTTTCCATCAGACATCTCTTGAATGGGTATAATTTTTCTTACATACTTCACACTAATGCTTAATTACTTGCTTAAAAAGTGACCATGGATTGTAAGGTACATTGTGCTGGAAAAGCACATTTTATTACTGAAAACTTAGTCCATGGCTCTCCTGAGTATCTCTTCTGTCCACTTCATCTACAAAAAGCTGTACTGTTTTGAGCAGTACCTGGAAGATGGAAAACACATGGATGTTTCAAAATCTGCATGGGAGTTGTAGCTCTAGCATCCTCTTTCAGCAGCTGGTTAGAGCTTCTGCCTGGGATATTCCATCCATGAAGCACCGTGGTGAGTCACCAAGAGGTGACATGGGTGGCTTCTCATAAGGAGTCTAGTTTGGACTGGAAATGTGTTTCAAAGAGAAGGAAGACCTTGGGAAGCATCCACTTGAATTCCCAGGCAAAACACTGGGGGTAGTGGAAGGTTGCTTATATTCATTCAAGGAAAAAAAAGTAAGATTTCCCACAGGGGGCACACATATAAACAACTGAGTTTCTCTGTGTGCGTGCTACTTGTTACATTTCTTTAATATATATGTATGTATGTGTATATAAATATGGACAGTTGTGACAAAATAAAAGCAGTTCACACAGTAATTCCATTAGACATAGCAATAATTAATGCACCATATAACTATGCCAGACAGCATATTTCTGCTGCTGAACTTCAGTCTGGCAGACTTGTACCTTAAAGTGATGCCTTTGAAAGAGCTGCCTCTTCAAGCTCCAGCAGGAACCATCCTCCTAGAGACATAATCCTTGGCTCTCGAGGTAAGGGCTCACCTATCAGGCACAGAGGAAAAGCCTAATCAGTCCAACTGGAGGAGCAATTAAGACATTTTTCCTTCTCTGGTACTCCAGGAACACAATAACAATTGAGATTTTGCTAAAGTCACACTCTGCTTGGTGTTCAGAAGTGGCTGAGCTGTGGAAGCTCTTTCTCAGTGTACCTTGACTGAGGCAATGAAATAGTCTGAGAGGTATGATTTCCATAGGTGGGACTGGCTAAATGTATGCCCACTGTATGCTCAGCTTCCTTGGCCATTACAAATCAGCTGAGTCCAACACCCCTGAATCCAGACCTTTACAGCAGTGTGGTGTAACATGTGGCAAACACACAGCAATGGATTTGCCAGGGTTTTAGCTTTATTGAGGTTCTCTTCTCCCAGTGCCCCTGCTGGCACATGTGTCTGAGGAGCTTACTTTTCCTAAATTCCACTTTCTGGCAATATCAACCCTTAAGTCTTAAACTTTATATGCCCCAAAAAGTGATGTGGTGTTCAGAATTCTCAAGCACTTGGGAATCCTACTGATTTTGAAGAAACTGAGGGAAAACAAAATTCAACTAGAAGTCAGCCTGTTTGTTTAGTGCTTGGTTAGGGCTTTAAATGTCTAATGTGGACAACCAGATTGGGCTGTTTGGCCTAAATAGCCAAAGACACACTAAGAAGAGGAGTTAAGACTGCAAAGGAGGTAGCTAAACTGCAGCAAGCACTAGAATAAAACCAGCCATATGCTCAAGGTGCTTCACTGGGGAAAGAGAAGGGCTCTGCTTTGCAGGCTGGGGCTGAGATCCAACATAGTACACCTGAAGTGTTTCCCCATACCAGAGCTCAATCAAGGGATCCCAGTACAGCCCAAGCCCATTAACTCCAGGCAAGCATGAAGTGTGAAGCTACTGCTGCAGAAAGAGCTGATTGCTGTTTTGAAAAGCAGAAACAGTAGTATTACCCAGTGAGGAACCCAGGGAGTGATAACAGCCCTGTTTTACATCAATTCTGCAAGGCCAAGTCTGCAGCTGTACACACCACTCTGGGGCTGCCATTACCTTCCCTTCTCTTATGCCAAGATTTATTTTGTAAGTCAAGCTGGTGCTGGTGGAAAAGCACTGGCTTCAACCCAAAATATGAAATCAATCAGAAAGAATCCAATGAGGGCAACTGAAGTGATAAAAGACTGGAGAAATACATTCAGTGCAGACTGCTAGAAGTGAGTGTGCATGTGTAGAGACAACAGGATAATCTGATAACATGCACGTACCTGGAGAAGATTAACTGTGAGTGCAGTTTATTCTCAGTCATGAACGTGGACATAAGAAAAGAAAAATTTTAATTTCTGAATATCAGAAACAGTAAATCCTGTTTTCTGTGGCTTCATGGATAAGCTTCTATGTGGACTCACTGTTAGTACAAAAATCACACAATTATCTCATTTCTCCTCACTAGTCTTGTCTCACCACGAAGTTTGCAGGGACTCAGTATTTCCAAGGGATCTACTCATCCAGAAAAGTGTAGCTGAAATTGGCAAACACTTAAAAAACTTCAGGGGCAAAGCAGAAGATGACAGAAAACCAGCCTACTAAACACAAGATTAACAATGAAAGTATTTGACTAAATACCACAAAGATTTTTTAGCAATAAACCAGTCCTGCATTAACTACCTAAAGTATGTCAGGAGAGGAAATGGATAATGGATTCTTGGCTCTCCTTATGCCATCCCTGTGTTATTACAGGAGGAATGCCTAAGACAGAAGTTAAATGGTCCTGTCAACTCTGTTTACTTCTAGCTCTAGGTCTCTGACACTTGACAAGACAATTTTTGAGGAGGGCAAATTTTAAAGGCTGCCAGACTGAAATTGCAATTCATGAACTGTTCACAGCACCTAAGCTTGAAAGGAAAGTCCAACAGATAAAAGCATAGTGACTGAATTTTGAAAATATATTGGTGGCATAAAGCACAGGGTCTTAATGTGATGAGGGATCAAAAGCCACCAAACAAGACTTAAGTCAAAGCACAGCCATTTTTTTTGCTCTTTGACAAAACAGTTTTGTAGTACCAGCCACTTTATAGAAGTCCATTGCATATGTTGGCAGTGACATTTTCCATGAGAAATAAATAGATAGCTTCAACTTCAATAGGGAAACTCTTTGTTTTGAATGATTTAACATTATTAGATAACAGCATAACAGGTCCACCACTTTGTGAAACCAAGGAAGTTATCTACACCTTGATTTAAGCAACACCTTGACATGCAATGTCTTTATAGCCAAACTGGAATGCATACCAGTTTCCATGCAGAAAAACCATTGCCTTCAGCAGGTTTCCCCTACTGTCTGTGCCTTTACTGCTTGGCCTCACATACAGACCACACCAAGCTGGGTGGGAGGGTCAAACTGCTGGAGGGCAGGAAGGCTCTGCAGAAAGATCTGGACAGACTGGATCAGTGGGCTGAGGCCAGTGGAATGAAGAAGTCTTGGGTCCTGCACTTGAGTCCCAATAACCCCAAGCAGCACTGCAGGCTGGGGGAACAGTGCTGGAAAGGTGCCCAGCAGAAAAGGACCTGGAGGTGCTGGTCAACAGCTGAACATGGGCCAGCAGTGCCCAGGGGGCCAAGAAGGTCAGTGGCATCCTGGCTTGTGTCAGCAATAGTGTGGCCAGCAGGACCAGGGCAGAGATTGTCCCTCTGTACTCAGCACTGGTGAGGCCACACCTTGGGTCCTGTGTCCATCTCTGGTCCCCTCTCTACACGAAAGACACTGAGGTGCCAGGACAACAAAGCTGGCAAAAGGTCTGGAACATCAGTGCTGAGAGAAATGGCTGGGGTTGTTCAGCCTGGAGAAGAGGAGGCTCAGGGGAGACCTCATCAGTCTCTACAACTCCCTGAAAGAGACTGTAGGGAGGTGGCAGTCAGTCTCTTCTCACAGGTTGCCAGGGACAGGACAAAGGGAAATGGCCTCAAGCTGCACAAAGGGGGGTTTAGGTTGGATATCAGGAGAAATTTCTTCACTGAGAGAGTGGTTAAACATTGGAAAAGGTGAAGTCACCATCTCTGGAAGTGTTCAAAAAATGAGTAGACATGGCACTTGGTGATATGGTTTAGTGGGCATGGTGGTACTCGGTCAAAGGTTGGACTCAAAAATCTTGGAGGTTTTTCCACCCTTAATGATTCTGATTCCATTCTGTGTGATTTCTGATGGGATAAGGCTCAACACCATTTTCCCAGGGTGTTACCCCTGCCTCAGTCCATGTTAGCCAGCCTGCAGGTCAGCCCAGGGGTCTTCTAATTTTCTTGCTCTTTGTGCTCTGTGTATGTTCCTTTAGTGTAGAAGAGTTAATGAGTTTCCAGTTTGCACCAGGCTCCAGATATAAGCAAGGGGAAAAAAAGTCAAATCACATAAACTTTAAGTAAGCTGCATGTAATGTAGAGCACTGTGCAAATACACGCTTGGTTAAAACAGCTTTAACAGAGTGGTGCAGAAGGAGTGTTGTTTCCCAATTACTTGACATCCCTTGTGAGTTTATTTTGAGTGTCTCCTTTCCCTAGTAAAGAGGAATGGAAGAAGGTGCTCACCTGGAACTTCACAGGCACTCATTCCTAAGGCAGACCCTGAACAGAAGCAGTGCTGATGAACTGCAAGCTGGCCCAGCTCTTTAAATGCAGACAGATGAACAGCAGGTGTTGTTATCTGCCAAATGAATGCTGAATTTGACCCACTTCAGCCAATTTTTCGTTGCCAGTTTCTGGCAGGTTGTCTGATTTTTAAGAGGATGTGCTCCATCAGATTAACATGGTGGGGATGCTGGATCTAAGCAAAGTGTTAGAGAGCTGGTGGTTGCATATGCAGTTCATGGGCACCTTCTGATTTAAAAACACTGTTTCCTATAAATGCAGTTCCCTCAAATCATCCTTTGTTATGTTTCTTGGATTTGGTATTTTAAATTCCACTGTATGTATGTATACATATACATATATGAAAGCATGTACATATATGAGTGTATATTCATAAGTAAATATCAATGACTAGTGTGCATGAGTGTGTAATTTTTTGATCCAAACCCTAAGACACAAAACTGAATTGTTAATAGCCAAACACTGTTTTCTCAGCCTCTGGGCTGGTCCTTCATCCTCCTAGTGAACGTGGCAGTGGCTCACTCCAGCACACAGATTACTCCAGCAGTGCTCCAGTAACTTGGGGAGCTGCTGTTGGAAAAAAAAAACCCAACTTTTCCAAAGATTATCTTAGTTTACACGGACAAAAACCCAATGCTTTTTGTGCTGGCATGAAGGATAGTTAATGCACAAAGAGGATGGTTGTATGGGTTTTTTTAAATAAACACAAACATAGCCTGAAAGAAGTTTCAGTAACTGACCAGTTTTCAAACATCGTGAACAGACCCAGCATGGCATCATTGTGAAGATTATGCCATTTCTCTATTGATCAAGCTCAGAGATTTGCAAATCTTTACAAGGAAGAACGATTATCCTACAGCATTTCTTGTGGGCTCCTGTGCACTTCTTTTATCAAGCTTTTCATTAAAGATGCAACAAAGCAAATGCAAATGACAGACTACCATTTAATAGCCACTGGCTTTATTGCTTGTGATAAAAGAATTTCACTTGGTTACATTCACCTTGCATTTGGGAATAAGGAGGCATGGAAAAAGCAGGGCTCCATAACTTACATAAATGATCAACAAAACTGCTTTTTTTGAAAACAAAATATACAAAGCATTACATTTAACTGGATGTTAAGGGGCATTAGGGACTGTTTGATAAATTGAGAGGAATTTTAAATTGAAAGCCTCTGGGAAAGAAATTGCAAAACCATAGCAAAGTCTTGATTTACCAAAGTGTAGCTGTGGCCTTCTTGTTTTACCTGGCCAACAAGCCACTTTCTTAAAATCAGAGAAAGCCTTTGGAGACTGCAGGAATATCAGAGGGAAAAACATATGGCCAAGAGTGAATTAGATCAAACAAAATAAAGTGATGGAATGCTAAACGATTCAAATCTATGACCCTGAAAGGGCAACTTTATTTTTTCAAATGAGCCTTTGGTTACTGTCTTTTTTTTTATTTTATTGCTGTAGCTGTGATATGCTAATATATAATGAATCAAGGCTGGAAGGAAAGGTTAGAGATGTGGACAGATAATGGAAAGATAAACTTTCAGGCACAAATCTCCTTTCTCCAAGTCTGAAACAGAAGCAGCAAACTTCAATAAAAGCAGCTTCTCTGAATTCTCCTCAGATTTTATCTGTCAGAGTGGGACACTGCCTAGAGAGACACAAGCACAGGATGGTCTCTGCAGGACAGAAACAAGAAGGTGTTTTTTGTGGAATACAGACTACTCCTCAGAAGTAGGGCAAGTTATAAAACGCCATCAAACCAGTAAGACTAATGAATAGATGTTTTTAATCCTTAATAGAGCCAGGAGGTTTTGATTTGTGCTTGTCTTTTAGGAGGTATTTTGCATGATGTGTTTTTGAACACTTACTGTAGCGAATGATAAAAGATGTGCAATAAAAGAGATATATTTTGCATCTGATGGCAGTTCATTTCTGCAGAAAAAAAAAACCCTGTTTTCACCTCTGTAATGTTGTTTCCAGCTAAACCCTCACAGACCAAGGGAAGGACAATGCTCCAGGTAGAGGGGCAGTTGTGTTACCAGTAAAAAAATGCACATTACACACAGGCATCTATGATCAAATTTAAGAAGTAGCTCCAGCTCAAATTGTTGAAGCAGCTCCTTTTCCCACTTTGGCAAACAGCTGAAGAACAAGGAGCCAAGAAGAGCACTTAGTAATCAGTTTCAGACCCTACATCTAAATTAGTAGCCAGTGCTGCCTCTTTTGTGTCCCTAAAAGGTTAATTTCATCCAATCCAAATATTTTCAAGGCAGAGTCTAATGGGATCTATTATGAATAGTCCAAATAAATAGGAATTAGGGTTTACTAAACCAGTTTTAAAATAAAGGAACAGGAAGACATTAGGCAGGTTCAGGTAGTTATTTCACCCCCTCCATCCTCCTGAAATTATAGCTGTCTGTGACCATAAATTAAAAGAAGAGAAAAAGAGTTAGTTAACTTTATTAAGTGGATAACCTCTTTCTCATAATGATAAATGCAAATTGTATTTAATTGGCAGTCGCCTGGGGACAATATATTTCCGACAGATGTCATGGAAGCTTACCAAAAAATTAAACATAAACTCAAGGCATTTCATTTAGTGCCCAAGGAAAGATGATTGAATACCTGCCAAGCTGCCACCGAGAGCCATGGATTTATCTGAGAGATTTGGAACTTTCTGATCAAATGAAGATTCAAAGCCTTCTCAACTCTACTGTATTTATGGAATTACTACACAAAAGGATTTACTGGTTTGGAGGCGGAAATCAATAACAGTTTGTGAAAAGCCCAAGTTAGAAACATCTTGAACTAAGACAAGCGTTCAATACAGAGTTCATCGTTATAGACTTTAAATTGTCCAGTATAAAAAGAGGGACTGACGTTTGACCTTCACCAGGTCCTGTGTGAGGAGGGGCAAAAAAAGTGCATTTACAGGAAAAAAGGGATGAAAAAAGGCCTTCAAATTGAAGTGGGAGATCAGGCACACCAGTTAAAGGCAATTGATGGGCATTTCCAAGCAGGTCTTGGCATGGCAACACAAGGCCTGATGCTCCTTTATAAATAATTTGCTATGGTTCGACTGCATTAGCCTTTCTCCAGACTCCAGGATCCTTTTGCACACAGCAAATATATGTTGCATGCTTTAGGTACTAGCTAAATTACTAATAGGTCCTAAATTACTAATTTACTAATTATCATTATTTAATTTTATTATATTATTATTATATTATAATTTATTATTACTAATTACAAAATTACTAATAGGTACTAGCTAAATTCCTAATCTATTGTAGGTGCAAATTTTAAATAAAATGAAATGATTCAGGTCTTCATCTGCCAAATGAAAAGGCTGCTAAGGGCTGTTGACCTTTGTTCTTATGGAATGAGATCCTGGCCTGACTCGTTGTCCCTCAGGGGTGTTTTATGCAGTAATTTCTAAGAAGCTGGGATTTCACCCCCAGTCTTTGGTGAAACTGGTGCAAGCTTAACTGGGTGTCACCAACTGGTACCTCAGCCTTAAGAGCTGTTTTTAATCAGTGAAGAGCCTCCATGTCTGAAAGCAAGTTAAAAAACTAAAAATTCAAAGAAAATCTCTGGGATGTGACAATTCAGCATCATCTGAACTGGGATGGCTAGGCCAGGAGTTTGTTACAGCTGTGAAATTTAAACCCCATGCCCATGCAGTGGCAAATCAACTTCAAGGAGCATGTGGGGGTGGTTCCTCAGCATTCTCCAAATCCCACCTCTCTCCAGGAAGAAGCAGGGTCATTACTGAGCACAGAGCAATATTCTGGAGACTTTTCCCCTCTGCGAAATCAGCCTCACATCAATTATTTCCCTATCTCGCCTAATTGTAAATTATTAGCTTTTGGAGGTAGGGCTGGAACCCCTGAAGCAAATAAACCAAAGAAGCATTTTAAGAACACCTAAATGATTCAGGAATCTGAGGCTTACTGGACTTCTATGAGATTTAAGACATTCAAAAAGCAATTTAGCACAGTGGGAAAATTTTGTGTATAGTACTTGATCCACTGAATTCTAGTTCTTATAAAGATTCAAAGTACAGTATGACAAAAATTACCAAATCAAGGATGGGGCAAGAAGTTATTTAAGGTGAAATCTGAACTCATTAAAATAGCTGCTCGACCAAAGTTATAAGTATTTTGGTTTTTCCTCATTTACTCATTTTCTTCACTGCAGCACAGAAACAAATTTCTAGCATAGTCTAAAACTATCCTGCAGTGCAGAATATTTAGTCTTAGAAACTAAATTTATCCTTTTTTTAGATATGTCTTTTAGGGTTGTTCAAATACTCCTTTAGAGTAGTCATAAAGCAGCTACATGAATAGCAAGTTACCTTTCTTCTTTTACCTACAATAAACTTGCCTCTAAAATCACCATTAAATCATGGCAGGTGTTGGAGAACTGATGCAAAATGAAAGAAAATTAAAACTACAGTCATGAGAGTACAAAAATCTGAATTTTGGGTGGGTTGTTGGTGAGTTGTCCCTCCATCACTGAGAAGATCACCTGTTTTTTCAGGGTGATGTGAGAGCAGACCTGGAGAGAAAGGAGAAAGCAGGAAAAGAAGAACACGGTGGAAGGTATGAGCAGACAGAGAAGACAAAGCAAAGAAAAGCAGCACTAAATTCTGGCACAAAAGCATTCTAATAACACCAAAGTATTTTGCTTCCTTTTACTAACACTTCTTTTTTTCTTTCTTCTTGAAAATAACAGAGATGAGATATTTCCAGGCAGTCAAAAGTGCAAAGGTTAATGAAGCAGCTCATTAATCTTTCATAGCTGTAGCATGCCCTTGTGACCTTGTGTCTGTGGTATAACAGCAGTATTCTGGTTGTGATTTGGAAGAGCTGAAAATAAGATCAAAATCCTGTAAATAAAACCCCAGCATGCCTGAGAATAGGAGGTGTGGAGTGCCATGCAATTCATGGCTGGAAGGAGAGTTGGGTCCTAGGAAAACTGAGAAGGCAAGAACTGTATCCCTTCCCTCTCTGCCTTATTTGCCCTTGTGTTTGTGAGTCAGTAGAAGGTACCACGAAGTAGGGAAGGGCAGGACAAGGTGCAGAATAACTGGGCTGGGCTGCCACGAAAGTTTCCAAACCAGCATTGTGTTGTCTCATTCAAAGTGCCTCCTTCAGAACAAAATGGCAGTGTCTGCAGACCACTAAAAGGAGACAGAGGGAGATGGGGAGTGAGGAAAGCACTCAGTCAGCAGGCTGGAGGCAGCACAGCCTGTTTTGTTCCCTTGTTAAGAAATGCCAGCCTGCAGAGGTTCCTGGCAGGGCCATTGGCTCCTGCAGCACTGTGACAGCTAACGGGGAGACTTACAGCCAGCCAGGGGCTCCAGGGAAGGAGAACTACAGCCAGTGGGCTCTGACTTGTTGATGGCCACTGTTTTGCTGTCTAAGTGATATTCTGTCTGGTTTTCCTTCTTGTTTCTCTGCCTTTAATCTGTCTTGCTCCTTGAATGAGACAGTTCATCCAGGCCACTTCAGATGTCTGATAGGTGATACAGATCCTGCTATCCTTCTTGGAAGATTAATCCAATCTCCAATCTTATCATTCCACCTGCAGGCTTACCTATGCTTTCACTCTGAAGGGTGTAAAATTGCCTTGCTATCTCTGGCTGATAGAGCAGTACAAGCAAATAATAGCAGATCACTCCTTGTGTTTATTTGTATCACACTCGTGGCTAGAGATTATGACATCCATTGTTAGGTGCCATCCAAACCCAGCGTGAGAAATAGCACCTGTCCCTGCAGTTCTTCAGACACGTGTGATGAGGGAAGGAGGAGTTCAGAGAGAAAGGCACAGAGTCTCTCGGGGGATGTTCACAATCACAGTGCAGCACTGAGGAGACACAGCCTGCAAGATACTCTGCTTGCCACTCAGGGGGTTAAGTAGCCTCAATAGAGTGCTGTGTGAACAGCAGCCCTCTTCCTGGCACCTAACTAGCTCGGGAACATCTCCACAGCATTGCAAGGTGTCTGGTAAGCAGAGGTAAAGCCAGGTTCAAAAGCTCCTGACAGAATATTGTAGCATACCTGGGGCTCGCACCTGAGTCCCAGCTTTGCACAGACCGCTGCTCGTCTCATTTAGCTCTTTCCTCCCTCCCTCCCTGCCTCCCACAACTCGTATTTAGACAGCATTGAGGAACAGCAATTCATATCTAGCAGATCCCAGACCCTCCCTCAGAGACACCTCTGGTGTCAGAGAGTTCTGGGTCTGTGCCTGGCTGAAGACAAAGCAGCCAAGGGTGACTAACACACTGTAAACTACAGCTCTTAAAATCATGCAAGCAACTCAGACAACCCAATGTGAATATTTAAGACCTGACTCACATATTAAAAAAAACCAAAAACCAAAAAAAAAACAAACAAAAAACCCACCACAAAGCAAAGCTTGGTCTTAAGCTAAAAATAAAACTGCATGAATTAATATTTAAAATTTATGGTACTTCAGATAATAAGGTGACAGCCCTTACTGTTAAATGCAACTCCAGCTTCACAGGACTAAAAATAGACCTGCTGGCTAGATATGAAATTATTTGCCTGTACCTGTAATGTTTCATTTCTTTTGATAGTGAAATGTTTAGTATGAAGAATGTTGGGTTTTTTACTCACAGGTATAAATGGGGGTTGCAAACTGCTAGGTCAGATCAGTGGTCATTACACCAAGAGAATATCCAACAGCAAAATTCCCACCGATGGAACACCCAAAAGCAAACAAGTTCACACCAAAATGCACACGACCCACTGAACCTAAACCATCCTGACATTCATTAGAAAACACCAGAAATCAGATGTCACTGCTAATCAGCTTCCAAGTCCACTCTCATCACCTGCTATTACCTTGCCTACTTGATAGGAAAAGACAGAGGAGAGAAGGAGAGAAGGAGAGAAGGAGAGAAGGAGAAGGAGAAGGAGAAGGAGAAGGAGAAGGAGAAGGAGAAGGAGAAAAGAGGAGAGTTATGCCATGCTATTCTCAGAGTTCTGCATGACAAGCTATGACCCAGGTCTGAGGGCTCCATCCAGAGAGCAGCTCCCTGCAGTGCAGGGCCCAGGACCATCCAAGGTACAGGCAGGGACTGATGACCCCAGGCTGAGGTGGAACTCATCCCCTGGACCCTTAACAGGACACAGAGAGGGTTCCAGAAGAGGCTGGTCCCAGACACTGAGGTCTGTGAGCACCCCCAGGACCCTGACAGAGGCAGACTTGCATTGCTCACATGCTCTCCTTTAGACATTGGTATTTGGCCACTTTGGGGACACTTCCCCTCCTCAGGTTGCTGTGGGGAGCAGAGTGGTCACCCCTCAGCCTCCTCCTCTCCAAACCACACCAACCCTGTGCCCTCAGCTGCTCCTCAGAGGACATGCCTGCCAGCCCCTTCCCCAGCCTTGGTGCCCTCCTTGGGACACATTCAAGTGCCTTTGCATCCTTAAACTGAACTGCACACACTACTCGAAGTGAGGCTGCATAAACCCTAAATACAGTGGGATAATCACCTCTTTTGCCCAGCTGGTGATGGAGGCTGTGTTTGGTGTACCCCAGGACGTGGTTTACCCTCTTGGCTGCCCCAGCTCACACTGCTGGATCCTTTGAACCTCCTGCCAACCAGCACCCCCAAGCCCCTTCCTACAGGGCTGCTCTCCAGCCACTCCTCTCCCAGTTCAGTCTCATGTCCACAGTTCCTCCATCCCAGGTGCAGGATCCAGCATTTGTTCTTGTTCAGTTTAATGCCATTGGTGACTGCCTAGAGCTCCAGTCTATCCAGATCCCCCTGCAAGACCTCTTGTCCCTCAAGACAGCCAACAGCTCCTCCTGGTTTGGTTTCAGCTGCAGACTTCCTAACCATGCATTCAGCTCCTGCACCCAGGTCATCCATACAAACATTGAACAGAATTGGCCCCAGAACTGAGCCCTGAGGAACAGCACTGGTCACAGGTCACCAGATGAAGCCCCATTCACTGCAATCCTTTGAGCCCTGTCCTTCAGCCAGTTCTTCACCCTTTGCACCAGGTACCTGCTTATCTCACAGTTGAATGGCTTGTCTAGAAGGATGCTGGAAGGGACAGTAAGTCACCTTTCAATCAAAATTGGTTCTGCCACAGAGATCTATGCAGAAATTATTGCCTGCTCCCCTGTCTGTTCTGCTTGCTCACCTCAGAGTCTTCCCTCCTCATTTATTACTTCTCATCTACAGTCTGAAACCAATTGGCTGGGGTACAACTAATTAACCACTGGGGATCGAGATCTAGCCTCAAGATCCCCTAAATAATAACAGCTATAGAAAGGTTAATAATTATAATAATAATGTGTTTTTGTGGAACAAAATATCTTCATCATTTCCTCTCATGTTTGCAACATTTTCTTGGGGCCACTAGGAGTCCTGGAGGCTTCAGCATAACATAAGTTTCTGCCACTCTTCTGCATTCTCAAAGGCTGGTGAATAAATAAAAATGGTCTCCTGCACCAGAGATCAGTTGCAGAATCATTTGGGAGTTCTGAAGACTTTCTAATGAAAAACCCATGTAATTTACTGAAGGCAATATTTTTAATTACGTGATGTCAGAGCTGCAATAGAGCCATATCATTTGGTGGTAAGATCAGACACACAACACATCAGCATATGTAGCCCTCAGGGGTACCAAGCAGTAACCCATTTTATCAGGAAAAGCAGAAGGTGACGTCACAATCAGGAAAAAAGGCCATAATTTAGAAGTTACATCATTCTGCACATTCTAAAGAGAAAAAATACAGTAGAAAAAGACAGAAGTAAAATAAAAACTATGTATTCTGCAGTGAATTTAACTCGTACATTTCATAGATTCATTACAAAACATGTAAGTTGTGCATTTCTAAGAGATAATGGCTTCTGGAATTGATAAAAAGCTCTTACTGCTCTGGGTTTATAAGAAAATTCTTTAATTCAATCCCTTTGGGACTAATGGAGCTAATTTGACATTGTCCCAAAATCTCCTGCCTGGTTTAGTTCAATATATTCATCATTCAGTTACACATAAAAGTCTCTGAAAAAAAGTCTATGACAATAAATGGCTTTCAGAGATTTACAGACTAAATATTTAGGAAAACTAAACATTAATAAAAGTTAACCAAATCTCTTGCTATGCACACTGTTGTGTAAATATTTTAAAACTTGCATAGATCTAAAAGGTGTTCCATAAGCCAAATGTGCTGGGTTTGGGTTGCTGTTTATATCAACATCATAGTCCTGGTTTCAAGAGGATGTAAACACATGCTTTGTGTTGTGCATGTGACATGATTAACACACTGTAGTTCTGCAAACTGGGAATATATCTGGGCTGAAGACATTCTCTGAGCATGAATCGAGGAACATGCCTTGTGTTCCTTTTGTCAGGAAGCCTTTCAAGTGAGCTGTCATGCTCTCATGGAATGAATGAATAAATTCCTTGACATTTAGCATTGCCCTGATCACAGTGGTTGCCCAGTGGAGGGTTAGATGACACAACAAGGATTTATATGGCTTATCATCTAAATAGCTAGATTAGATGCATCTGAGGACAACTTGCTATCCCATTCCTATTTGTCATTACAATGTCATTTGTTATTGTGTGACAGCCTGTTCACATGTACAGCTAGGTGCAAGCACAGTGCCTTCATATTCCTTTTTCTTTATGATACATTTTACATGTTTATTTGTGCTCCCTGCAATTTCAACCAACTGTAAAAAAGCTCTTCCTTGTCTTGCACTTATTTACTTGGGTACTGGTGATCTTTGCTCTAAGACTCTCAGGGTTTGTTTGTTCATTTGTGGAGCAAAGGATCAGCTCCTTACAAGTTCACTTTTACCCTTTAATGGGTCATAGCTTAACTCACGGCCTGACAGATGAAGTTTCTCTAATATCTTCCACAGGCAGGATTGGTGAAGGAGCAGCAGAGACCTTGCAAGGGTCAGGTCAAAGCATGGCTTGGCACGGTGTTGTGTTTTCAGCCCAGGCAGCCACTCACTGTCCCACCAGCAGGACTGGGGACAGAATTGGAAGGACAAAAGCTGGAAAACTCATGGGTTGAGATAAAGAAAATTTAGTGGGGAAAGCAAAAACCCTGCACAGAAGCAAAGCAAGACAAGGAATTCATTCCCTGCTTCCCATGGGCAGGCAGGTGTTCAGCCTCTCCAGGAGAACAGGGTCCCATTACATGCAACAGCTACCTGAGAAGACAAATGTCATCACTCCAAATGTCCTCCCCTTTCCTCCTTCTTCCCCCCACTTTGTATACTGAGCACGATGCCATACAGTCTGGAATATCCCTTGGGTCAGTTTGTGCCACCTGTCCCAGCTGTGTCTCCCCCCAGCTCCCTGGCCAGGGTGGCAGTACCAAACCAGAACAGCCTGGGCTCTGTGTGAGCCCTGCTCAGCAATAACAGAAACATCTCTATATTTTCTATATCATCATTCAGCACAAAACAAAAGCACAGCCCCACAGTAGTCACTGTGAAGAGAATTAACTCCACCTCAGCCAAAAACAGTACACATGAAGCACATGATATTTTTTTTTCTCACTAGGACAAGACCAAGAGTGAGGTAATTTCATCTATGGCAAGCAACTTGTTTGAGATGTCAGATATAAACCTGGCAATGAGAGATAGTGAACCTAATAATGGTGTTTCAGAAATAATAAAGACCATTGAGGTGACTGACACTGTTCCTTTGTGTTTTATGTTCAAACCCTCTTCGTTCATTCTGTCCAGACTCAGTTTCTGCAAGGCAGAAGAGCATCACTTTATCTTAATATTGCTTTTAAAATAAGAACTGGGAACTACATGCATCTTCTGAATGTAGAAACTGTCAATATAAATTAATTTCATGGTTCTAGCTGGGTTTCTGTGGAGAGGTTCAGTGCTTGCAACTGTAATTTTAGCCTGGGAAATAGGATGCCTGGGAAATAGGACACCTGGGAAATAGGATGTCTGGGAAATAGGACACCTGGGAAATAGGATGCTTGTTTGGATGTGGCATTTGCCTGTT
Source organism: Xenops minutus (assembly GCA_035221455.1). Taxonomy (NCBI): domain Eukaryota; kingdom Metazoa; phylum Chordata; class Aves; order Passeriformes; family Furnariidae; genus Xenops; species Xenops minutus. Next base: position 52,031,322 of record JAWWEE010000074.1, read on the forward strand.
TATCTTTCCTCCCTCACCCCCCTGAGGGAGTTTTGCCATTGGTTGATTTGTGGATGATCTGACAGCAGAGCAGGTCCTCCCCTCCCCAGTACCACATCCTCACCAGCTCTGGGAAAAATCAAAGGCTGGGTGCAGGAGGCAGCCCTGGATTAGAACTTCATTGATAAGCAGACTGCATCATGAACATGACCTCTAGCAGGGCAGTCTCCATCCTTATTGGTTTCCAAAGCCCAGCAGGAAGAAACTGTGAACAAACTGGTCTGGTGGCACAGTTATCTCTGTCTGAACAGTGAGTTGCACCAGAGGCCTCCTGGAATCCCTTCCAGCCTGAGCTGTCCCATGACCATCAGTCAGCAGGAGTTGAGGACAATGATGATACCTCGTAGCAGATATTAGAGGGATTGTTAAAGAAGTTTATGAAAATCTAACATTATTATGGCGGTGGGGCAAGTATCCAAGTGACGATGCAAATCCAGAGGAAACCAGAATTCCTTAGTGCTGATGTCCTCCCCAAACTGCTTTTATGTTATATGTCCATGGGCAAAGTTGCCTTAATCTCTTTTAGAATTTTATAAAATAGGGACCATTGACAGTAGAGGTTGAAACTTTGGAGGAAAACCAGCTAACTCCCCATTTCTGCTGTTATGCAAAGAGTGACATAAATCTGGCAATAGCCTGACATTTTATTGGATAATTTTTTTTCCTTAAATATTTCAAAGAAACTGGACTTGCAATGGTACACAATCTGAAATTAGATCCCTGACAGTCTCTCATGGTATCAGTTTCACTTGGGAAAAACTAATTAAATGTGAGTTCTCTTTGATGCAGGAAATAAATGTGTTATAATCACTCACCCTACAGGCAGCCCTGGTGCTTAATTAATACACAGCAGATGCACGGCACAACCAGAATCCATTGGCTCTTCCATGGGTGAGCAGTAGCAAGCTGGCCTGCCACCAAACTGAGACCAAAAGGGAGCTGGTGACCAAGAACTCTTGGGTGCAAATTCCATTTTTAATGATGTTTAGGCTCTGATTATTCCTCAAAACATTTGAGATGGGGGGAAATTGGAGAATATGGTCACCAAGAGGCAGTGTTTGTACTCTGTGTAGATAGAGTGTGTAGCACTTTCTCGCTGAGCAGGGAAAGGAACTTGGCCAGAATTGTAACTCTCTAACTGGAAACTTGATCTGGGTTCTCAGATGGGTTGATATGAATACAGACCATGGTTTCCAGGCAAAGCCAACAGGGCTGCTTTCCTTTATGTTTCAATTGAAACGTGCCACTCAGCCAACAGCATGCAATTCCTGTGCTTCAGAGGGCAAAGGGCTGAGCCAGCCCCACTGGGCTGCTTCCGCCTTGCTCCTCAGGATGTTGCATGATAAGCTGATCTTTGCTTACTGCAATTCAGCTCTAGACAAATCCTGAAATTACCTCTTGTGATAAAATATATGTGTCTGCCATTGAATGTGACTGATCTATGAGACCAATTGGAAAATTTCAGTGACTTCAGGTGCAAACAAACAGCAAATAATGATTTTTTTTTCTCATTTTTTTTCATATTTGTAAATCCTTGATACGGCCTTTGCTAATGATGCATCTATCCTTTTTACTGCCCACTTGATGTGTGAGTAAAGACAGCATTGATTTAAGCAATAAATTACTCCTAATCCCCTATTAAGAAACCAACGAGGCCAATACAAAATGAGTCCAGATACATCTTCAGTCACAGCAGGTTTTTAACTGTTTTCACACCACGATAGTGAGATTTAGACAACGTTTATCTCCAGGTTATACCTTCCTTCAATCCAGAAAGCTGCCAGAGTTTTTCTGGGCTGTGACATGCAAATACCTGAACAAATCCTTTTAACAAAGGGGCAGAGACAAAAACTGAAAGGTGAGCACCTCAGGTCATTAACACAGACCAGGATTTGGTTCTGTTAATAAACATCCCAGAGTTCCTATAAAGAACTAAGTATTGATGTCAGCAGATTCCAAACCCTGTGTTTTGTGGAGACAAAATAAAAAATAATTTTATTATTTAAAAAATAATTTTTTTTAAATAAAAAACACCCTGTTCCAGGGAGGAAAAATGGCTCTCCAGAGAGGAGAGAACGTGCAATCCTCTTGGTGCCACGTCACCTCACTTGCTGCTTACCTTACTCATCAGTCCCTGCCTTGCCCTGCATCTCCTCCTAGTTTGGCACTGCCCCCACCTACTTCTCTTCACTGCCTCTCCCTCACCCCTACACCCTCATTTTACTGCTTCATATGCTGTTTTCCTTTCCCATTGTCACCTTCCCCTGTGGTCCCATACCTTTGTCCTGCTCTCAGCCTTCCACACTCAGCACCCCTCTGTGTTGGTCGGTCAATAATCTAGATGTTCCCAGTTTTGGGGTAGAAACTGAGACACTTATTGATCACTTGCATTACAATACATAGAACTGGAGAATGGGGTATGTTAATGAGGAGGTAGGACATGTTAATGAGGGGAATGAGTTATATTAACTAGGGCTTAGGAAATCCAGTCACTATATTTCATCATAGGATAAGCATTTCTCCATACTAGGACCACCTGGGGGGAACAAAGGATTTCTACATGTCTTGAAACATCTTGTAAAGTCCTTCCACATCTTGCAAGGGGAGACAGGGCCAATACACATAGATAGCTAAAAACAGTCCTGGTCCCCAAGGTGTCCTCTCGTGGCAGGCTCCTGTCTTATCAAAGGGAGGAAACCCTTTCAGTATCTGCTGCCCAG
>JAWWEE010000074.1:52047764-52122114 GCA_035221455.1 Xenops minutus
AATTACAGGCACTGCATAATTTTACATTTCAACATAATTTTTTAAAAATTCTACATTTAAACATAATTTTTTTCCCCTTCATAATTCACTACCTATCTGTAATTTAAAAAAAAAAACTGGAAAAAAATTTCAACAAGCCTGACCTTATAAATGTTCATTTTCAAACTCTGGCTGCTCTTTATATGAATTATTAGTTGGGCACATGTATTCATTGTTATCATCATTTAGACTGTCCACACATTAAATTACTTCACAGGAATTTTAATTTGTGGTTCCCTTTTTTTTGTTGTTGCAAATGAAAGTCTTACAAGACTCCAAAGAATAAAGGATATGCAGATTTCTTTCACTGTGACTTATTTGAGGGAATACAAGTTTTCTTTTCCAAGAGCCATCAGAGAACTTTAGCAGGAGGATTGCTGTGGTCCCAGCTAAAGAGAACTCATTAAATCACGGCTTAGACACCAGAGAATGGGGAGTGGAAATGACTGAACTTCACGGATTCACTCTGCCCTGTATGGAAATTCCACCTCTGCAGGCCTTGCAGTTTTTCTTCCCAGAATAAAGTGGATTCATTATTAATCTGAAGGAGCTCCTCGAGCAGTTTTGATATTGTGATCAAGAATTTAGATAAAACACACCAAGAACCTTATGACCAAAACAGGGCTATTTGTGTCTTATCGAAGAATTGTCATTTAAAATTGTATTTCAGCAAAGAAAGCTGTTCTTTTTAAGAGGGGCACTTAAACTACCAGTCCCACTGAGATGAAACTGCACTTTTCATTAATAAATGCTGCCTTATATCAGGCCCACAAACAAAGATCTCAACTTCAGGCCAATTAGCCATGTGAGCAAGCTTGAGAAAGTGGGTCAAAATCTGGCTGCACATTTGTGAAGCACTTGGGTTATGAATTTTGAAGTACATGTAAGGAGTTAAAACCTACTCCAGCAAAAACATTCAGGTGTATCTTCTTTGTCAAACATTCTGGTCTTGAAGAGCACTAAATATCCTTTTGCAGGTTCTGATCATTAAAGTTGAGGAATTCCTAAAGCCATACTTGAAATGAATTATGAAAAGTATTATTTCTTGAAATGAATTATGAAAAGTATTATTTCTCTCAGTAAAAAGGCACAGACAGAAGTTATTTAGGACAACTCACTGATTTCTCAAGAGCCTTGAGGTAGCACTCAGTTCCATAACCCTACAAACATGACAGATGAAGCAAGTAAACTCTATGCCTACATTTTCTTATCAGAATGTTGCATTAATGGTAGAAGATGATTAATACTATATAAAAAAACAGGCCAAAAAACCCAATAATTGACTCTAACAATAAATATACTGACAGAATTCTCATTTACATTCATCTCCTTCTATTGCAGCAATGAAAAGTCATCTTACAGTGAGCAGCTCCTGATCACTAGCTTGTTTTCTGTCAAGTAGCTTGTAATTAGCAAATAATCTCATAAGGTCATTCACACATTGTAGAAGCCTGTGCATCTCCAATAAATTCCAGGAGTCAGTCTGGCCCTAGGAAAACATCTTTGCATGACAGGGAAGAGCTTCCCTTACAGGTCTCATGACCCACCATCTGTCAAGAATCTTACAGAGGTACAATACCCAAAACTGAACTTGCATTTTTAAAATTTAAATAACCCAGAAGAACGTGATGAAAGACTTCTCGAGACATCAGGCTGCCAAAGAAAGGAGACTGAAGAGGAAACCTGGGTCAGTGGAGAGAATCTGCAGAAGAGCTTGTCGAGCACAATTTAATAAACACAATAAAGAAACTCAGTCATTTTGACAGCTTTCAGCATATATCCAAAGAGCATTGGTAATTAGCCTACAGTCACACGTACTCTGACATCTGGATTAATTAGGACTTCATCAGGCCTCGGTTCTGGCTTAGGGCAGGTTTCAGTGGGTGCAACACATATATATTGTCCCTGAAATGCAGGGCTCAGGTGCTGGGTTACAGGTGACAACAGCTGCATGAGAATGAGTGCTTACTAAAAACACTGCATGAGAACTCTTACTAAAGACACTGCATGAGAACTTTTATGGATCTGGAAAGAAAAAAAATCAGGCAAGTCAATTGCTGGATCCTCAAAATATTATTTAGCCTCATCCAAGGTTTGCAGTGAGAAAATAGATACCTGATATGGCTGCAGAAATATCTCCAGAGTGTGCCCTGAATGCTGTGACTTTTAGATTCTTACCTCACAATTCCTCTCCACAACAGAAAGCTCACATGTTCATTTCTAAGAATACCCAGGCTCTCAGTAAGATGCTGATCTAATATGGATATGGTATGTCATGACACTCCCAGTTTATGGGAGAACTGCAGGCTCCAGAGGTGCATGGAGTTGTGCTTAAGCAGGTACATATTAATTAAAGATTGGGGCTGTGGTTTTCAGGCCCTGTGTTGTAGAGGAAAGGTTATAGCTCTGTGCATTCATGCTTTCATTACAATTCAGATAAGCTGGAGGTTGCACTTGATTTGCTTGAAAAACAGCAGAAATGTCATATCTCTAGCCTTGTCAAGGAATTCATGCTTATGTCAAAAGCAGATGTTTAAGTTTACCTTTTAGAGGAGTAACATTGCACAAAGATAGAGGAATGTTCAATGTCCTTGCTTTCTTTGCTCTTTTATTTTCCTAAGTTAAAAAATGCATTTTGACTTGTCAGCACAGTAGTTACATTTGACAGTAGTTTATTGTTGTCTATGTGTAAAATTGTGTAAGTTTATATCAAACAATAAAATACATGTAAACATTTCAAGATCAAAAGGTTAAGCTGTCCCTTACTGTGGATTTAGCATCACTGTTTTTATGCCTCTTGTCACCAGTTTCCAAGCTGACACTTGTCAGAAGGCTTTAAACTCTCCAAATTCCTACACTGATGCCGTATTCCCCAAGTGAAAAGCTTGTATCAAATTGTGGCACAAACTCTGCGGAGGAAATGTATTTACCATTTACACTAAATATGATTATGAGACATGAGGTAGAACGCATTAATCCGAGTGCCTCCTGGATGTCAGGGCTCTATCTCACACAACACCAGAGCTCTCATCCCAAAGATCTGACCTTTTAAAAAGCCAGCCCTTGTCATCATTTTCTGTAGAAGAGATGGGTTTTTGTAATGCAGCTTAAGGCCCTTCTGAACAGTCACTGCTAAGCTTGCCTAAAAAAAATAAATTATTTTTTACACATCTCCTCAAGGAGTTTGTGCTTCCCCTGGGCTTCCAATGACCGTGTCATTTAAAGTGAAAAACAAGGTGAGGTCCAGCAGAGCTTTTTTTTTTGGCCAAGGGAAAACAGCAGACTCCAAACTTTAAGTTCTATTGTTTGCAACAACAGAAGGATATAAAGAAGTAAATTTTTAAAGGACTAGAACTCGAAATAAGTCGCCAGTCTGGGAACTTTCTGAAGAGGTTTCTGCTCATCTATTTTGCTGTCTGTAAAGGGTCAATATTCAATGGGAATCCATAAGAACCAGCGGGTAGAAAGGAGAAGGAAGAGTGACAAGTTCAATGGCAGGAGACACAAAGCACCCGGAGCCCCGGCTGAGAAGGATGATGGATAAAATGTGAGGAGATTATGCCCAATTCCCCCCTGGTGGTGAGATTGTATGGATTTCCAGCAGTCAGGCTGCAGGGCTGCTCAGGGTGCAGACAAATGGTCAGTGCTGATCACTTTGCACATCAGCATCAAGGCTGGCAGCTCTCACTGAAAAGGTTCTTGGGATGTTTTCTGCTGGAGACACCAACACAGGCATCCTCATTAAGAATAACCAAACCACCTCAGCTAAGATATTCCATCATATGAGGTAAACGTGGCCTTCGTTTGATATAGATTGTCAAAGAGCTAGGAAACAGCATCTTACATATTCATGCAGTCTCAGTTCAGTATTTACAACCACATATAGGCACCTATGCACACAAAGCCACATGTGGATGCACATGCATTTACTGTATTTTCCAAGCCCTCAGTTCTTGATGGGTCACAAATATGCAATTCATTGTTAGCAGATGTTTAAAACCCACTAAAGGGGAAAAGAACCCCTAAGAAATCAGAGTGAAAAATCTGTCATAGACCTTGCTTGGTTGTGAACGAGGTTTAAGATTTAAATGAAATGTATTTCATGCCCTCAAATCATTCTGGAGATGAAACTCTGAATTTGTGTTACTGAAACAGAAGCTTGCTTTCCCTCCAGGAATTAGGAATTGCTGTGTCTGCTTGAGTCTAGCTGAGCCAAATGGTAGAGATATCCCCCCAAGTGGAAATGCTCCCTCTACACAAAGTTAAAATTACCACAAGTTGGTTATTTTTTTGAAACCCAAGCAATGACATTAGTATTTGGCAGGAGCTAGCAAAAAAGAAAACAAATCCACAAACCCCACAATGCCCCCCTCCCCCAAAAAAAGCAAAAAAATCCCCCCAAAACCCCACAAAGATCCCCACAAACCCAGAAACAAACAACCCATACTCTCATCTTATTGTCAAGGTACTAACATCTCTTTAAATCAAGCTATATTAAAATTCTAACCAGAAGGTAAACTATTTTATCACTGCACATCTTTTTATAAACAGATAAAATCACAGAGCTTGAATGAAACCTAAATTTTATACTAATTTTATTTTAATAAAATTTGGCCAGTAGGTTTTTGAGCTGAAAAAAAGTAGGCAGAAGAATATAGCACATACTTCCACCTAAAGAATAATCAAATTGAAGGGCTAGGTTGTACATTTAAGCCCCTAAGATCAGGAAATACAAACATGCCCAGTGCTTTTGCAGTCCTAATGCAGCCAGTGGGATCCATGTGCATGTCTACACTAGCTTGGACCTGGAAGCTTAGAGGGTGGGTGTTAGAAATAATGGACAGAACAGGACTGTGCCCCAAATAGGGCTGTTGTTTATAGAGTTCCTGGGAGCACATTGCCCTGATCACTGCATGCCTTCCCTTGCTTTGTTTCTACTCTTCATGGGTGCATTTCATACCCAGCACAGCTGGCTGTGCCACCTCAGTCCTCAAACCCAGCTCCATCCAACTAATGTGGGGATCATGAATTTAATCCCCTCCAATATGTTATCCAGCCCATATTTTAGAGGGGATTAGATTTCTTTCTTATCTTTCTCTACTCCTACATTGTGAGAAGGAACTTAACAGGACATGGTAATGACAATGTCCTGTGGCTGGAGAAAGATGACACGTGGCAGACTATATTGGCATAAAGGACAAATTTAAAGAGGAGAGTGAGAGAGCAGTCAAGTCACAAACCATCCTTCTGAGCTCCCCACCACTGCAGAAGACATGCACTCTTCCTCTGGTTTGGATGGTTGCTCAGTGTCCAAGTTCCTATTTAACTGAGGCACAACAGGTTGCCCAGAGGGGTAGTAGATGCCCCATCCCTGAAACATTCAAGGTCAGCCTGGAAAGAGCTCTGAGCAATCTGATGTGGTGAAAGGTGTCCCACAACAGGGGAATTGGATTAAATGACCTTTAAAGGTCCCTTTGCACACAAACTGTTCTATGGATCCCATTAAAAGAAGGCAGTTCAATATATTTTTGGGTTGAAGAACTCACACATTTTTCACAAACACAGAAAAATAATAGTTGATCAGTATTTCAATTACATCAAGGCCAGGCAGCAACAATCACAATATTAAGGATGTATTCTTAAGTGGAAGGAAACAAAGCCTTTTCACAAGAGTGCAGTAGCATTGCTAGTGACTATATGTGTATCTGTCAAACAAAATCTTTAGTGATATACCTCAAAGAATTTTATCCAAGTATATCCTAGAACTGCTGAAATTTTCCCCTTACTAGGTAAGTAAGGGCATCCAAAGAAAAGATAATACAGGAGAGAACATCTTTTATATAAATGCTAAGTATGAACTTAAACAAAACAATGAATTTCCCTTTAGTAGACTTTTCCAGAAAAATGGATCTTTTTACTTTGCCCATTTGTACATAAACATAAGGCATATCTGGAGAGCAATGGCATGGGAAGGGACAAAAGTAGGATATCAAATTTTTAGTTTCAATATGCAAACATTAAAATAACTTGGTTTACTGTTTCCAGAACAGTTTCCAAGTTTCATCTACAGACAAAATAGCATCTTGTTAACTTTTTACACTCAGTGTTTAAGATTAAATATGATAATGAATGCTGCCAAAAGAGATTATGGAAGATTTTTTCCCCTAACAATGAATGTTTGAAAATGGGACACACATTGCACAGAACCAGCCAAAAGAAGCAAACAAACTTGAAGGGAAAAAAAAATGTTTTGCATTAGTCAACATAAATGCACTGGAAGTCCTGAGTGACAAAGTGACAAAGAAGAACAAGTAAGACTGTGGAAAAAGCCTGAGCTGAACGAAAAGGTGCATAAGCAGACTCAGACTGCAACTAACTACAGACTCAAAAATGCACTATGAAAGAATCAAGACAGCAGGAAGGTTTGCTTGGCTGCAGGCTCTGGAAGGAAACACAAAGAGATGAATCCTTTCCTTCATAAAGAACCAAGGAACACTCATATGCCAGGTGGAAAAGAAACCCCAGCTAAGGGCTGCTTAGAGGGGCCATAATAAGCAATTACAGCAGTTCACAGAAGAGTAACATATACAAAAATAAAGCTGATGGTTCCTAACATAGACTCATTGACTTATAGAATGGTTTGGGTTGGAAGGGACCTTAAACACGAGCTAGTTCAAATTCACAGTCCTCACCAGCCCCTTCTTGTTGAGAAAAAAGCCCAGCATAGCACTCCTCATGGGTGGCTCTTCTGTCACTTGGAGAGGGAAGTCACCATCAACACATTCCAGGAACATCCTCATTTGCTTATGCCCTGCCCTGTTAGTCCTCCAGCAGATGCTGGGGTGGATTCAATGGAAAGAACAACCTTACAAAACTAGCAGAAGTGCACAGGAAAAATGATATTGTAGGGAACTAGTCTGCACAGCACAGTCTTTCACAGTGTAATAAATAAATGTATACCCATTTAAGCCAAGAAGAAAACCACGCTTTTGGCATGAAATTAGAAATGTACTTGAAGTTGTTTCAATGAAAAAAACCAACCTAGCTGACTCCACATTAGGAAGGAAGCTAAATTACCTCTAGTATGTCAGCTCTATGTGCAGAACACTTTCTTCCTACAGTCTTGGACAGAGCATCAGAGCTCAAAATATGCTCCTAAGAGATGTAATGCTGGCTCAGCTCACCCTCCAAGGAACAGGACTGATAGGTGACACGAGGGAAGTGTTGTGCTGCTGTGGCAGCAAGGAAAATAGTAGAGATGTTCTCAAGAGGTTGAAACTGCCTGCTATGTTTATTGGGCTGGGAGATGAATAAGAGGCTGCTATTATGCAAAACAAGTGTTCAGGATACTTTTCTATGTTTCAGTGATAATTACAGTGAGAGAAAAAAATAGAAAAAATAATTAAAATTACTCCAAAAAATCTTAGCTTTACCTTCCCTTCCCTATGCATCTAATTCATGTTATGTTATCTCTATAACCACCCCACTCTTTTCATGTCCAGTTCCCAGTATCTTTACATCACTGCCCTGGTACCCTTATCTGCCACTCCTACCCCACTGCCAGGCTGAGCTCACACCTCCTCTGGATCTCTTCTTCCTTAGAGCTAAGCGTAGAAAGCATGGAAGAGGTGACATCTTAACTCACTATTTCCAAACTGCTTCTACCTCATCTCTGGCATAATTTCAGAAGAAAATCCCTTTCAGTCCCAGGGCCCAAGAACCCAGACCATGCTTAGTCACACAAGACTGGATAGTTTGGGGCAGTATCATAAAGATAAATACTGTCAAGTGGCCCAGGGTGTAATTAATGCAGGTCATTTCTGGAAAAATCTGATGCCCTGTTGAAAAATCTGTTGGATTGTGCTCAGAAAGTCGTTTTCAAAGGCTTTTGACATGGTGAAAGTGAGTTGCTTTTAATGGAAATAAAGGAAACATTCCCAACCTTGAGTGCTGGCACTAAAACATCAGATTTGGTGGGTTGAGAGAAGGAAAAAACACTGCTGGTCGTTCTCAAAAATATTTTCAGGTTTATTCTTTCGAGTATAAACATATTTCCCCCTAATCACCATCTTCTAAACTGTGCCATGTTCCTCTGAAGCTTTCACCAAGAATTGCTGGATACAAACAGCTTGAGGCACACACACAGCATGGAAAACTCTAACCCGAGGAGTTTGCAGTTGATAAACCCCTCAAACACCAAAAGGAACATTATGGGAGACAAATCAGGTTGTTCTAAGAGTCAGCTAAGGCTGGACTGTGCCACCCACAGCACGTGCCCTCTCAGAGCCTGACTGATGCTGCCCCATTCTGTTATTCTCTGCAACAGAATTAAAATTCAGTCAGGCTGAAAGGAGCTAGATTTTCCCTCTGTGTATGAGGGGGAATAGCAGCAACTGTGCAATTCATAAAAACCTGCTAGCATGTCTGTACACATGCATGCCTTCACTGATAAATCCCAACCAGAGGTAAACATAGAGGAGGCATTAAGTTGTCTTTTCCAGGAGGGAGAGAAATCTGCGTGACAAGTTTATTGAAGCGTTTTGCAGAAAGCCAGGGTACTGTTCAACATGCACAGTAAGTTCTTATTAAAGGCTGCATTTCACCATAAACAGCAATTTTGGGTGACAATGTTGTGCATTCGTCATCAGACATTACTGTTGTTTGCAAACACCAAGAGGGTTCCATCTGCCATTGTTTCTTACAACAATGTAAATCAAAATGTTTAAGTAGATAGACATTTTATATATAGAAATGTACCGGTTTGAAGAATGTAAGCCAGGGAATAAAGATAAGAGGAAATAGAAATTTGACTAAGAAAATATACATTTTAAAGTGAAGTTTAAGGCAAACAGTAAATTATTTTTCTGAATAAAGTAAATGGTGATAAATTTAACATGCTTGTCACTTCCTAATAAAGATAGAGAAAAATGTTCTGTGGAAGTTGCTTTAAAGCAAAATATGAAACAAAGCTTTCTAAAGAAGGCTTTGCCAGGAAACAGAGCATCCAAACCCACAGCAGTTTGATTTGAATAAGCTGTCATTGTGCTACAGAGGAGTTCTAGTTCAACTATGTCAGCACCCAGTCTCTTCTATAGAACAGGTGCTGAGACACTGGAAAGAGGAGAAAGGACAACACATCATGGGAAATACCTGGGAAAGATAACTCCCAACTCCTTTAAGCTACTCCTGTGATATTTCAGGATGAGCATTTTTTCCTCTCTTTTCTGAAGTTGGTATTTTCTATGAGAAAACCCATCAGAATTTCCCAGTCTTTCTGACCCTTTTTTTTTGAGGGAAAAAGCACCATTTTCTGTCCTTCTATTCAGCTTACCCTCTAATCGTAAGGCTTGACAGTGAAAGTAGCTGAGCACTCATGCTGAGATCAGTGGAAATCAAGTATTGTTCATGGATCACTTTCTTGCAAAGATCATTAGCATATATATCTTGGTAATAAAACTTTGTTAGCCTGCTGCTGAGGAGCATTGGGTACTTTACTGCTGTCTGGGTGATGATTCAGCATTTCAAGTGATCCTCTGAAAGTAAATTGGAGACAATAGATTCTTCCATAGCTTCTATTTTTCAAGCAAGCTACTGCACAGATTCTTCAGCTTTGCCCCATATTGCCTCCCTTGATTAGAATACAAAATTATAATTAAGACAAAGCACAGTCCGCTTGTACAGAACAGGTTCATCTGCTCCCAAAAGCACACTGTGCAAAGGCTCCAGGAAAAAATAAAAGGGTATTTTCAAGTCAGTGAGTACTTGTACTCTGTGATTATGTGCTCTGGGGCCTGCCTTACAGCAGCAGTTCATCCTCCAAGCATGAGAGTGATTACCAATTTTCTTGCTATGGCAACATGTGTTTGCCAATTAACTGCATCTAGCTGGTCCAGAAGAAATGTACTGCCAAGATGTTCAGAAGACCTCTTGATTTAGCTTAAGGCCATGTTTCTTACTTCAGAGAAGACTGCAAAATCTGTAATTTTCAATACAATTCATAAAATACCGTCTTCCACACATAAAAAAGTAATGACCCCTGGTTGCATACATTATTCTGTTAGGTTCTAAGCTATATGTATTATCCAGACTATTCTACCTTCTTCAGGTGCCAGTGGTATTTAAACACCAAAAGAAGTTTTTACCTTCCTGGAACAGTATCCCAACCACTAACACAGTGCAGCAGCAGCTGTGAAATTCCCCCTCTGCCAAACTCCTTGCATTGTAAAAGTCACAGCTGGCTTCCCCCTAAGAGCTACAGCTCGAGCTGAGTTTGGTTTACAGGACTCTGATGGTCCCCCACTCATAGTACAAGGCAAGAAATACTCCAGAATTAAGGCCCTGAGACAAGTTGCTCCCCTAATAGCAGAAGGATTGCTGTTACCTTCCAAGTCGAAAGCTGTCTCTGTCTTTACATAAAATTCTATATCTCCCTGTCTTGTCAGAAGCACTGACTGGCAGGTTCTACTTTTTATTGCTTTGTTCCATGAGAATTGGAAAGAATAAGACTTGTTCAACTTCTCTACAGTTCCCCCCAGCCCCTCAATAAAAGGAAGTTTCAGATAGAAGTCTCACTGTTAACTTAATGGCATCTTGTTCATTCCTTTGCCTAAGTGATACTTTTCTCTAAGATATATTTTAGAGAAGTACTTGAAGTAATCAACTCAATCTGATTTTAAAAGGTTCAAAGCATTTTTAAAGGTTAAAGCTGTAAGCTTTACTTGAGAGTTGATCCCAAAGCCAGTAAGACTTTTAACTGGAACTTTTCCTCAAGCTTTGATTTCTATACAGTCAAGAAGGGAATCTTTTCCTTTATCAGTGAAAGATGCTGCCTTCAAGATACTGCTTTTCTTAGCACAAAAATCACAATACCAAGTTTGGGACAGTATACTGCAAGTCACATCAACTTCCTTTTATTTAAGGGCAGGTAAGAATCACTTCCAACATTTTCTTTCAGTTCTGGCATGGCAACACAAGATGGAAATAGTTTTAAAAGTCCTTTCATCAAATTTCTAATTGGACATGAAAAAATTAGACAGAAGTTAAGTGTATTTCTTTTGAGCAACAATAAAGAGAGGGAAAGGCAGGCACAGTCAGAATTGTCACGTCACTGAAGGAGACACTTGGTGACACATCACACAACAAACCTGCTCAGCCAGCCACGTTCACAGGCACCTGAACAGCATGGATTTGGGGATGGCTGAGTCCAGCAGCAGGAACACAACTGCTTTCAAGGAACATTTGTGATCTTTAGGGAAGCAACGAAGTTATCCATTAATGTAATAGCTCCTAGTTCTGGAGAAATTAACTATTTTAATTCATATATTTTTTTCTTAAGCCTTCAAGCGTCATCTATTCCTGAACAAAAATGCTCCTTTATCAACTTTGTTTGATGCAAGAAAAAACAAAAAAAAAAAGGAGAAAATTGAACACACTAAAAATCTCCAAGAAACACTTTTCCCTGAAGTTACAGTGTGCATACAGCCACATTACCATGCAAAAGAGTTCTGAATTCAGCTAATGTAAGGAGAGGAAAGAAGCATCTCTTTAGTCACCTCTTGCCCCACTACCTGTTTGCTTTTTGCACACTGCTGTCATACCACAGTACCTCAAAAGGAGCTGTTCCATGGTCTTGCTCCTGTATCCATCCCCTGGATCATCCTGTGCTCCAAAACACACAGTCTTCTACTTCCAAGTCTGTCCTCAGCAGGGATTTCTCTCTGACATGGAAAATAATGGCCCATCTCAAGGATCCAGCAGGTGAAGACTAAAGACTACAGGTTAAAGCAGCACTGCTCTTGACAATATAAACTGACCATGTGAGGCAATACATTGCATTAGTTCACTCACACGTTACTGTGCAATATTTCCTACACTCAGTAAACTTATGATGTTTTTAATGTAGTTCCCAAAATTGAGCATAAAAAGAGCAAGCCAGCAAGGGCTCCAATCCTTAAAATACTTTCCTACTTTTATTTCTGCTTTAAATAATCTCAATAGGAAAGCATTTGTAAGCCAAAAGCTGAGCCTCCAGCTCTTTCCTTCACTTCCTGAAAACTGGAGGTTTTGGCTGCTAGCCTTGGGGTTAAAGAACTGATTAGAAGTTTTTACCACTAAAAATATCCGTGTGTATTATCCTCTAAAATCTCCCTGCTGAGGTACTGAGCAGGTTTGTCAAAATTCATTCCTTTACAAGGTGCAAACTTGCAATTCTACTCAGGCTGGCCTAAAGGGGCTTCATCCCTAAAACCACTCAAAGACTCATTAACAATTCTGTCCTTTCTGAGGGGAATAAAATGGTTGTCAGTTTTCATTGCTGCAGCAATCACATCTCACACTACTTCTGGACAGAGCTCTTTTCTTACATGACCACAGTATGACTGAAATCACAGCCTAGCTGTAACCTACCTGCAGCCTCTGCCCTCTTGGTCCAACCTGTATCTTATTTCTTGATTTGTTGGAATTTTTAGCTCATTACATGTTTACATATTAACTCTTTATTCCTCATTTCCTGGTGTTTAACTTTCAGAGGATGACAAACTACACCAGCTCTCCCCACACCGTGCCCTCTCCCCTCCTGCAGCTCAGGTCTGCCATGGGGATGCCTGAAAACATCCAAGCTCTATACTGAGGCACTAGAAATGAAGCAAGAAGTGCAACAAAACTGTCTGAAGGGATCATTTCCTTTTCATGAGGAGCCTGAGAAGCGTGGAAAGACAATAGGGAATAGGAAGAAGAGGAGCAGGAGTAATTGGAGTGGGCAGAGGAGGGTGAACAGAGGGCAGGCAGGAGAGACTTTCAGCTCTACCTTCTGTGGGGACGGGACTGTGTTCCTTTCTAAGGTGTTTGTACAGCACTGGCCAGGGAGGTGAGCAGTGTGGTGCTCTGAGGGGCTTTCAGCATGCAGGGGTCATCCCTCACTGCCACTTCAGAGGCCAGCAGGGCTTGCTTCAGTGCCCTTGCACAGCTTTGGTGCTTCAGATTGAGACGTTCCTTTTCTTCAGCATCGACAGAGTTCAAACGAGAAAGACGAGAGAAAACAGGCAGAAAGGGAACAAGAACACACAGAGATCTTCAGTGGCACCTTTAGCACTAGATGTTTATAGAGGCTGCTTGACTGAGGGGTGAAGAGAACATAAGACTAATCTGCTCAGGAGGGTTTTGCTAAGTTATTAGCTCAGATGCCATGTATTTGCTGAACACAGTTAGAGAAGCAGAGGTAATTTTCAGATGGTGATGAGTGCGCCAGCACTGCAATGGCATCCGAGTGAAGCCAGCCATTCCTAATGATGTGTGCTCATTCCTGCTCAGCTGAACTAACATTCATACTAAACCATAATCTCCTCAGAAAAAAAAGTAGAGGGGGGAAAAAAACAAGAGAAAAAAAGACCAAAAGAGTGGCATTGCTATGGCATGATGATAAACCTGCCTTAGAAAGAAAGTTACTTGTTAATTAGGTAGGGAAAGGTGAAATATGCTAGGATGTCACTGATTCCTGACAGAAAGGAGAAGAGGGGCCCAAAAGACTTCAAAATATGATAAGTTCATTTTCTTCTGCACATTTAATGTCTGAATAATTTCTAGTTTAGGGATAAGTGTCAGAGAAATGCCTCTGGACTCCAGAGAGGAATCTTTCTGGATTTCTGACTTGTTGCTGCCCTTATTGTAAGACACTGGCCATCTTCCCTGTGAGGTTTGCATTGGCAGTTCACCTATGGATCAAAAAGGTATTCTTCCACTGAATTTAATGGGTTTGCTGCCTTAAGATTGCTATTTCAGTCTGATTTCCACATCTAAGGCAGGCCAAATGCTACTGACAGAACCACTGAAAGCATGCACATATGTATAGGACCTATTTGTTCTGCTCTTTCTTCATTCCCTAACATCATGTGTTCTTTTTGATCAACAGCATGAAAAGTCAAAAATCTATTTCTTCCATGTTGTACTTTTGCAGCTAAAAAAAAAATCAAAATGTCAGCTGTAGCAGTGAGAAATAGCTGGTCCTTATTTACAACTGAGGCTTGTTTTTCTCTACACGATGGCAAAAATCAACCTTGAATACCATTTTCTGCTCATGTTTTTGTGGAATCTGCTTCCAGCAAACAGTCTAAGGAACTTAGACAAGTTTCTTGTGAGGTATGGCACTACAGACATGTGGATAATAAGAGCAAAGATATTTTAATTTTATTTTCAAGGCTATCCCTGCCCTACCATCAGATTTTGTCTTTAATCCCATATTTCACATTTGTCTTTCACATCTCAAGGTCTTCCATTTCTGTAAATAAACTGTCTTTCAAACACGAACTGTGTTTGAAAGTTTTTATTCTCTCTAGCCTCATCTCCATTTCCTTACTTTCCAACTAAATCACAAAGCAATGAAATGATCTTATTCACAAGTCAAAGCTAAATTGCTAATTTAAAATGAACCTGGTTTTTAGACTTAAGATTTAGGAGTGTCAGATCAGAAGTCATGGTGAAGAACTAAGCCAACAGGAAAACCAAAGTTACCACAAATGCACCAAAAAAGCATGGAAATAATTCTAACCACAGTCATAATTAATTACTCAAATAATATCTTCTTAGACCATTGCTTCCCAGTTAACCACTCAATACCTTCAAAACACCCACAGACTTCAATGATATCAGCATTTTACCTTTTTCTGCACATCACCTGCAGGGCTAAAGAAACCAAACAGGATCACAAAAGCAGCCTTCAATCCAAGGCATTGAAGTCCAAGCCCACAAGTACAAGGTGATAAGAGATTCTTGCAAGCTACCTACTAAACATTCAATATTGCTTCTCATAGGGTTTAGAGCAGACACAGTAGCTCAGGCTTTCCCAGACCTCCAGTAGGTTGCATAAGTGAAGGATTTATATCCATGTCATCCATTAAAAAAACCTCTCGGGGGCATTGAGAGATGTGGGATTAGGAGAGGTGTTTCAATATGGGGTTTATATGCAAAGTGGTGGAAAAACACCTAGTACAATGAATATATACATAATAAAGCCTATATGTAAACTTGAAAAAAGTGCACTTCATGACAGGGAGAAAGTAGGAGACAAGAGGAAATAACAGAAGGAAGACTAATGCCCTTAGACAGTCAATACAGAAAAGATATTGTTCTCATATACATTCCTATTTATCTTCACCCTCCTGCAGACAGTGCATTACAGCAGTTCCTTTTTGTCATGGAGGCAATTCATTCCTATCCTGTCAGGCTCACTTTTTCCTTCCTTGTGCCTCAAGACACTAGTTGCTGTCAAAGTAGTAACAAAAAGAACCCAGGAGATGTTTTTCTGACACCTCCTGAAGTGTAGAATTATAACATCGGATATATACTTGGGGTCAGGAAGACCAGCTCCTTTTATATGACCTCATGCAGCCAGAGCTTTCTCTAAATCCGAAATTCTCTAAATCAAAAACATGTTTATGCTCCCCTGCCAGCCAGGGGAAACACCATTTTTTCTCTCAAGCCCAGCTAACTTGTTTTCGATTATCTCCTTATTAAAGAAAAAGATTGTGCTTCATAAAGCAGTCCTGGGTGTTGCAGAATTACTGCTTGAAACATAGGAATTGGAACAACTCATTTTTATTTCAATATTGGTATCTCATGCCTTATGAGTCATTGTAATGATTCCCTGTTGCCTTCTGTGCTGAGCTTAAACAAGTCAGGCATTTTCAAAGCTCTTAACTAAACTCACAGTGGCATTAAAACACTTCTGCAGAAAAGAACACCACCCAGCTAAGGAAGACCCTTAGCTGGCATATACTAACCTGTCCTATAACAAAGTTTGTTCTCCCACCCTGTCCTGTGAGCATCCTTCCCAGATCATGCTGTTTCCATTACTTCATAGATTTATCTTCCAGGAAAAAGAAAGGGGGAGGGATTACATCCAGAGCAACAAACAGCTTTGCAGCCATCAAGAACTGCAGCAGCATTTCTGATCAAATAATCTTGCATGACTAAATTGGTCAACTTCTCCCTTCCCTTTTTAAAACACAATTTCACCTTTGTTATTAAGGCATAGGATTCGAGGTTGCTGTCCTGATAATGATTGTGTGGGTGAACAGTTCCACAGACCAAGTGGGAATCATTACAGTGACTCATAAGAGTGGGAAGGAGGTATCCCCACAGCAAAACAAGCAAACAAACCCCCAAACCACCACACTTGGTGCTCAGCCACCCTTTCTCAACCCTGTTGCTTTATCCCCACTGTTTTCCCCTTGTGTAGGCACTGACTCTCCACACATGGGGAAAGTAGCATTGGATTACAAAAGGTATTTTTAGTCCCCCTCAAATAAAAAGAGAATTTAAGCCTAGTGAGCTCAAGACTGTCAGGTTGGGTTTAGGGTTTTTATTAAACCAAATTAAGTAAAAAAGGTAAACTCTACCCATTACTCTCTTGAGTGGATATTCATAAGTAAATACCTGCAGTGAAATCTGCTTTTGAAAACAGACCACCAGGGACCAACTCAAACCATTGTAATTGGAACCAGGCTGATTTTTGATTTTCTGTTAACCCAAACTACATTACATGCACTTTGTCATTTGCAAATACAACTCACTGCAGTTGTAGAATAAATCAATTTGAAAATACATATGTACATAAATAATACTGGTTTAATATTGCTGGTGAGAATTCTAGACATCTCAGAAGACTTAAAAACTCTGAGCCAAGGCAAATTCCAGCACTTTCAGTATTTGAAATTTACTCAATTTCATTCAATAAATTCTTTCTCATAATATTTGGCACTGTGTGCCTCTATCCCTTGCTATATGTATGCACGTATATTTACAAAGAAACATATACAAGCTAACTTTTTTATATTTAAATTGCAAAACAAACATTATTTTTGTAAGGCAGCAGCATAAAATTAAAACAAATATTCCACAGACAATGAACCATCTCACTAAAACTCATTAACAACATTTTGAGGCATAAACGGATATACACTTATTTAGTTTGCCATATACTGCCCAGAACATCTTCAAATGTGTGCCTTTTTATGGGAGCTCAGGACTCCACATGGTCCAAAAGCCTGGCATCTGCTTTTTCCAGTTGGTTTTGGGAAGGCCATAATTCCTGACACATCCCTCATTTTAAATTGCCAAGAGAGTGGTGGAAGAAGGAAACACTCTATCACCACCTATTTCCTAACACAAGACAAAAGATTAACTTTGGCTATTTCCAAGTTTCTGTTCCGTCACACAATGGGTTTCTGTCACATTTTACCTGTTAACCAGCTCACCTCCTTCAAATCTGTATTATTAGGATCTACTCAGAGTTGAGAATGGAACAATAAATAGCCTGTATGCACTTGTTTTATTGTTTTCACTATTTAGACCAGAAAGTGAAAATGATTTCCAGCAAGCTGTTTGTATACAGAGGGAATTAATCCTGCACTTTGCAAAGAGGAAGGACTGCATTAAGGAATAGCACATTTATGTGAGAATTCCTCTATTCCACATACATATCAAATCTGCAGAAAAGGCAGTAGTTGCAGCTGGTTTTTTGGCACTGTGTGCTGTGTGTAGAGCTCTACAGGAAGAACCAGATGTATTTGTGTGGCCCAGGAGTCAGCAGTCCATGGGCAGAGCTGCTGGCAGGGGAGAGGCCAGAGCATTCCCTGTGAACACACCACAGGCAAAGTGTGACTGGGGTGAAGGAGTGAAGGAGGGCACAGAACTTCCCTGGTTTGTTTAAAGCTGAGCCAAACCTCAAACCTCTCTGCCTTTCACAACAGCCCCTTCCTGCAAACTTTCTGTGTATCTGTTCTGAGACACACAACACAAAGGTTTCAGGCTGAGTTTCCTCACAGACATCCCATCTGCTGACTGCACTGCGTGCCTGGCTCTCCTCTGCCTTTCACCTTCACCAACCCTCAGCTGCAGCATGAGACAGTCCTGCTTTTGGGATTCCAAACTGCACTCCACATGTCATGCTCCTTTCTTTTCTGAGGTCATCCATTTCTTACCCCATCATACTCTCCACTCAGTAAATAATTTAGATGAAATTGAGTGACTTTTCAAAACACTGCTCTAGATATCACTCAGTGACATTATTCACACAAAATCTTACAGAAGTGAAACATTTCCATTCTGCAGATTAACTTTGATTTATGAGCCATGTGCTGCAGAACTGAGCCACTGTTAAGAAAGTCAGGTTGATGAGAACTCTCACATTGACTTGAATCTGAAGCCAATTCTGGGAAAATGAATTCAAAGGAGGAGATTTTATTTGACAGAAATGCAGTTCATGGTTTTACATTACCACAACCTACAAGGTCATGTTTTCTTGCCAATGCTTAAAGCTTCATGTTAGTTGCTGGAGCAGAGGAAGAGTGTGAGAAGGAAGAAGCACTTGATGAACTGACCACAGCTCCCAATCCTCATCCCCCAGCACTGCCTGGGAGGGTGAGTACATAGAGAAATTGGGATTGAAGTTGAAACCAGGAAGGAGAGGTGAGGGGAGAAGGTACTTTAAGGTTTGTTCTTATTTTCTCATTACACTACTCCAATTTGATTGGTAATTAATGAATTTCATCAAGTCTGTTTTGCCCATGACAGCAATTACTGAGTGATCTCTCTCTGTCCTGATCTCAACCCACAAGTCTTTAGTTTTATTTCTTCTCCACTGTTCAACTAAAGAGGACAAGGGATAGAGGAGTTTGGTGGGCACCTGACCTCCAGCCAATGTCAAACCCACCGCACACATCTTTTAAAGGGTCCTCTTACAAACAGCCTATTTGCCAATGGAGGTTTGTTCAGTGATGAGGCCTCTCATACTGACATTATCAGTTCTCTGAAAGGGGTTTGTCTGCACTGACTATTCCAGGCTCCTGGATTCACCCAGTCAGCCCAGAAGCCACAACTGCTCATGAGCTGGACAATGTGAGAAGTAATTCCCACGATAACAGAGCAATATAGAAGACAATGGACTTTCTCTTTCCTGCTATTCAAACTATCCTGCCATGCAACATCTGTGTTTCCCTGCCCTAGTCTTTCTGCACACAAGAAGAAAATTTAGAATCATCAGAAAGAACACTGTGATGGATGTGCATCTTTGAGTTTAGAGGTGCTGACGCATGACTTGAAGGCGTGCCAACAACTACCTAAATTAAAGATCTTGAGTAATCAGGCAAAAGTGCTTCAAACTATTTTTACTCTTGTTTCACTGAAGTGACAACTTTACCTTTTGTTACTCTGTCTTATAAGTCAACATATTCTTGTGCATGTTTGTTGAAGTCTCCTTCCACAAAGTCTCTTCCACTAAAGTGTCATTGGGTTCAAAACCTGATTTCCTATGCAATCCAACCTTCAGTCCAGGCTAAGGCTTTGGAAAAGCTCTTTTGTTAACTGTGACAGGAACAGGCATTTTGCCTGTATCACGTTAATCCCCTTGGGTAAAGAATTAAAATTTGATACTGTGAGCAAATTAGAAACAATAGATTGCAATTTATCACCATATGGTTCCATCTTTATCTACCTTAGTAAAAGTACAATATATTAGATTATTAATACACTTGCTCGACGTTTTAGTCAAAAAAATCTATAGATATATATGACAATGGTTTACTCTGCCAAATCCTGACATGGGTCATGACCTCTGCAAGTGTGTAGCTGATTTCAAGCTACCATGCCTGTACCTATAACTAAGGCTCAGACCCATTTATAAATGTGTTACTCATAGGACAGCCTAGTGTTGTATTCCCTGTGAAACAGCTCATTCCAGATAACAGAATCAAGTCTATTTAACCCAAAAAAATCACAAGGACACAACTAAACAACAGTATCAACAGAAAGCTTTGGAAGACCTTTATCCTGCTGGGTTGTTTTCTTACATGAAGGTTTCTCAGCACAGGCTGCATTTTAGGAGATCATGGTTTATTTCCAGGAAAACAATGTTTGTCTTCATTGTCAATAGACAAAGAAGTCTGAGCTGTGCACGTCTTTCTGCTGTTAACTTTGCATTTCTAATTTGAAATTAATATATATAAAACGATAGTGTAGTTCCCTAATAATGAGGCTGTTGGAAGAAGAAAAATGGAGCTATTCATGTTTCATAAAATGGCCATCTAGCTCCGCTTTGTTGGAACAGGGACTACATATAACTTCTGGGTGAGCTCTTTCCACACCCTTTATGACTGTAAGCACAATAAAAAGTTGTTATTTTAATGTCATCTCATGAACAAAAAAATCTTATCCTGTTAACTGTGGAAGCATCAAAGAATAAAACAAAGAATAAAACCAGGTTTTCTGATGAGATATGGAGATAAAAGGGACAGTTACAGAGAGAGAAATAATGTAAAGGCTATCTAAAAAGACTTCATATGTTCTTCATGAAAATAGGAGCACTGACCACCTCAAATCTGAATTATAGAAGTTGTCTTCTGTACAGCCCCAAATGGATTAGTGTATTTTCCACTCTGCTTTGCATACTTACTGTCAACTAAATTGCACATGTGGTTTTCTGCACACTTTTGTACCCACTTTGAGCTGGATCAGAACCATCCAAGCTGTCTGGTGTTTCCCTTACCCATCCCACCCTGCCTCACCACATGAGTTCCAGTATTGGTCTCACCCACTGCTTTACACACACCTGCTGGCTTAAGAGCTCTTTAATCCACAGCCAAGATGATGGTTGCTGTATTTACCTGTTGGGAAAGGAGCTAGGTGTCTCCAGATCAGAAAATAACTATGAGAACTTCACTTGAGTAGCCTAAATCTATTTAACCGGGCCAAGAAGGACTAAAGGAACTTCAAGCAAAGCAAGACAACATGAAGAAAACAATGCAAAGCATCCATGTGCCTACCCAAGAGGAAAGTACCTTTTATGCTGTCACTGTCTTGGCTAAAGGGATATTAGTTGCTTTCTGACTCCCCAAAACAATTTTATAAAGGTCAGTCTATTTTTCTCATGAAGTCACCCTTTACCCCACTCTCTTGGTCAAATTGCCTCAATTCTTTTATTGTGTTTCCTCAGTTGTGCAGCTGCTAGAATCAAAGAAAATAAAACTGGAGATTAAAGACAGTTGCCAGCAAATATAAATTTTCAAAAATTATATTGCATATGCTCAGCAGGCAGTGAGGGGGGAGGGAGAGAACTCAACAATTTGTACAAACAAAAGGCACATAAGAAAATCATCATGCTGAAATATTGTAAATGAACAGCATGCTAGAGTAAAACATCCATATTGCCAGAGCTAATTTATTTCTTTTAGCAATACCTTTATAATCCTTCACCAAGAAGGAATCTTTTTTCTTTTTAAGTAGGAAAAATATGCATTATAATCAGTTGGGCTAGATTAGTTTTTCTTTTTTTAGAGATAGATTTTCTCTCCCTGAATCTTCAACTGTGACTGCAATGAGTTTCTTCAGAGAAAGAGAGATATTACAAGAGAAGGAGAGAGATTACAACAGAGCGCTTGCCATCTTCCATTATTAAGCCATACAACAAAAGAGAAACACTATTTCCAAAAAAATAAGCAAAATGAGAACCGTAGGAGAAAACCCCTCCCCAAGCTGATGGAAGAAGTGACAAGGTTTATAAGACCTGATGCATACTTAACAGATAATGTCATGCACTGAGGGGTACAAGAAACACTTGGGGAAAAAAGGTCTCAGCCTGAGTAATCTCAAGGGGAATCAGACAAGGCAGGCTACGAACGATCAGGCTTTAAAACCCCACAAATTAATTTAAGGGCGAAAACTAGTCACATTTGCAAAGAATCCCAGTAGGCAGGACGTTGTAGAAAGACAGGTCGTTAGGAAAAACGACCTCAAGTGAGCTGGCTGGTCTCTTCACAGCACAAAGAACAG
Source organism: Xenops minutus (assembly GCA_035221455.1). Taxonomy (NCBI): domain Eukaryota; kingdom Metazoa; phylum Chordata; class Aves; order Passeriformes; family Furnariidae; genus Xenops; species Xenops minutus. The sequence continues at coordinate 52,069,623 of JAWWEE010000074.1, forward strand.
TCCACCTGATGTCCAGAAAAGAGAGCAAACTTAGGAGGAGCCTGGCTTTATCAAACAGGGACTGAGCACCAGCACAGACTGACTGCATACAGGGCTGGAATCAAGGCAGGAAGCAGGGAAATATAGAGGAATCTTCTGGGATGGTATCAGAAAAGTCAAAGCTCAGCTGCAATGAAACCAATGAGGAACAAGGGCAACAAGAACGAATTAATTAATGGCAGAATGAACAAGGGAGACATGGCCATTGCTCAGTGGGGCAGGGGGTTTGTGACAGCAGATATAGTTAAAGCTGAAGTACTCAATCCCTTCCTTTTGGTACTAGTCTTGTACAGAATCTCCTGGGACACTCTGCCTAGTGTTTAAGAAAGGGAGATGCTAGTAAGGAAAACTGATCAAGTCTGGAATCTCTTCCAGAAATTCCTGATCCACATGTGCTTCCCAGTAGCAGAGAGACAGTGATAAACTGAGGTGAATGCTGACTGCAAAGACAGACACATCAGGAGGCTCAATCACATGCCCTGGGAACAGGCTGGAGTTTCTGGGGATGCCTCACAGCAGGGAGATGAAGATGGCAGAGCCAAGGGGCACTGTGAGACACCAGGAGACAATGATCCTGAATTGAAACAAAGGTTTCAACCACTAGAAGGGGAAAACATAATAATAAAAAAATCACTGGAAGGTGGATGAACACAAACAGGCTGCCCAGTCTTCCTTGAAGGTTTTCAAGAGCCAGCTGCACGAAGCCAGGCTGGAATCAGCACTGACCCTGCTTTGAGGGGAAGGTTGGTTGAGGTGACCTCTCAGGGCCCCTGCCAAGGTGAATTTTGTTATGTTTAAGGCTTGTTCCTAGACACAGGTGAAGTATAAGGCAATGCACACACCCTCTCACAGAGCTTACCACTGGTGTATACTGACAGCTAGGTCCTGTGCTCTAGTGTAGGTTGTAGTTAATTGACTTTGTATGGATAGTTAGGTCCATAAATACATGGGTGGATGTTCAGCAGTAAGTTGCTTTTGAAGTTCTGCCTAATATAAGTAACCAGACAGTCTCTATGCTATATTTATGTATTATTTTATTACACTTATATGGATTACTTTATATTACTATATATATAACTTTTACTTCCTATATATAAATAAAAGTTAACTCAGTCTTTACTGTGGAATAGGCAACTGATCATCCTAATAGTGGTGTAAAACTGGTAAAGAGTAAACCACTGAACAAACAGAACTTATTGTTACCTTCTAAGATTTCATTAAACATACTAGCACTTGAATTTCACCACATTCCCAAGGCTTTAGGAGCTCAGAGTCTCATTTTAAGCCCTTGGGTTCAAAGACATTGATCTACATTTATTGACATAACCAGGCAGATCACAATCTCTTTTCCAACCATATGATGAAAATAACTTTGTGAAAATGCATGTAAAAATGCTATCCTGGAGATTCAGGCCCATGGGAGTACATCCTCACTTAACAAATGAAGAGAAAAATGAACTCATTGACAACTGAAAACCAAGACTGCTTAGACATAAACAGGAAGAAACTAAATATCAGCTCATCAACACTGGTGTTGAGTTTATTGAGATTTAGACTTCTTGAAGTCTCATTGAAATGATTTGCTAACCATAACCAAACCACGTTACAAGTCCAGGAGCAAAGCACATTTGTCAAGCACAGTGCACACAGACAAAAACACCTTTATAAAAGCAAACAAATGGAGAAATAGAGCATAAATCTAAGCCAATCTGAATACTTGAAATTACGAATAATTTAAAAGCAATGTTGAACCAGGGACTGCATCCTCATGATCTGTAAGTAACTACCACAAAGATTAAGGAGTCCATCAGGGATGTATGTTTAGATGGGAACAGCATGAAAGGACCAAATCAGACAGCAGGGAAGAGCCACCAGTTTATGGTGAGGGTAAGCAACCTTTCTAGGCTCTATTCCTATTTTTGCTGAAGCCCTTTGCAAGAGAAACTGTTGTCTAATAACTTTTTATCCTCCAGAACTGGAGGTCTGAGACAGGTCACTAGCCTCAATTTTAGACTCTGACCTTAACTGCAGTTCAAAGGCCAGCTGAAGCTTTGGGATTTAGTTTGTCACAGAAGTGCAGTCTCACAGGCAGATGTGGAAGAAGCTGTCTCATGAAACCTCCCTTAATGCAGATTTCTGGGGCAGGCAGAGTACATTACAGTGCAAGGGGGGAGCTGTACATGTCTGAGCCTTTTTGCATCCTACTTTTTGCTTTTTAGGAGCCTCCTGTAGATTTAAGCATCTTCTAACCCCACATCACACGTTCTTAGCTAGTTGAAAAACACTAAAAGGTGCTCAGAATTACAATTAATTTCACCAAAGGATGGAAACATTCAACGTGCATGTTTTGCCTTGGTCTTCAAGACAACCAAGCATTTTCATAAAAGAATTCTTAAACAAAAGAATCAAAAGTTGAGAAACACTGTAATTTCACAGAACTTTAAAAAATCTGAATATTCCAAAACAAAAGAGATGTTTTACTTCGTGTGCATTTTTTTTAAACTGTAAGGCTATAAATCAGAAAGCACTATGCATAACATTATAACAACTACCAGGATGTTTAGGAGCCTCAGGCTTATTTACTGTGCCATAAATTTATTGTAAATTAGTATGTGAACTCACAGTGCAGCAGCTTCCCATGTAGACAGACACAGCAAACATTAAGAAGAGTAACTTGCAAGGCAGACAGTTCCCATTTTTTACTGTTTTGCTTCAATAAAGCCTTCTGTATTGGAATGCCTTGGCACACGTATGGGAGGGAAAAAAAACAGAGATGGACTGTGATGGGAAAAAACAAATTGTGAAGGAGCACACTGGAACTCAGAAAAAAGGTATTATGAAGGAAAACATGGGAGAGAAAGTACAATTTAGACTCAGCACAAGAAACAAAGATGTGAAAGGTACAGAGAAATAAAAAAGATAAATTCCATTAATAACCAGGGAAGAACAAGTGCAACGGCAAACAAAAAACCTGGAGTCCGAAGGAAAATTCAGATAAAGCATGTCTGCAAATTCCCTTTTTCATTTCCTATTTTATTGATATTCCCTGCCCCTTGGGGCTGCTTTACTCAGGTCCTGGCTGCCAGTGGATTCCAGGTGAGCAGCCTCTTCAAGGCACAGAAACCCACAGTTATTTCACTCTTGGGCTGATTGTGCAAGCCTTGGCTTAAACAGCTGATTTGGGAAAATATGTAGTTTCGACTCCTGAACTGGATTTATAGCAACACACAAAGAATAAGAGTGGCAAGTGTTTTGACGGGGGTTACTGCCTGCCTAAGCTTTTACATAGATTCTAGGATTTATATTGTTTTAAAAGTTCAGTTCTCCCAGTGTCCAAATAGTGCCTTTTCTAAATCAAACTAGCGGCAACAAATCCAATGTTGTTGTTGGTACTTGAATATACATAGATATATATAAATACACACACCCTAAATCTAGAAGTACAGCTGTAAGAGTAGGGTAGATATAGATTTAGAAGGCTTTATTGATCCCATCTGCTTAGAGAACACCCAGCACCTGCCAATAACTGAACTCCTAAAATCTTGTCCCAACATAAAACTTCGAGGGCAGGCTCTTCTGTCATTGTTTTTAAGAGGATCTCTTTTTTAGATTCTCAGTGCTCACCGTGTTCCAGTTGCCTTTCCACACACAGCTGAGAGAGAACAAATCTGTGCCACGAGGGGAATAAATGGATGCAAGATCTCAGTGACTGGTGAGTTCTGTCCAAATTTTTCCTTTGCTGCCATTGCTTCTGGACAAAAAAAGCTGCCATTACTTACTCACAGACTGAGTAGTGCTGCTAGCCAAACAGGTTGAAAAATCAGGGAAGGTGATCTGAATTTTAACAAATTTAAGAATGCAATCTATAATAAAATATATGTACACTTGATAATGACCTCAAATACAAAAAAAATATTAAAAAAATAGATTTGAGCTAGGAATGCAGTATTGTGTTCCTTGGTTACCTTTTTTGTGCTGTATTAATCTGAACCAAAAGACAAGTCCTGATATCCTGAAAGGACAACAGCCTCCAGTTTTCTAATTTTCTAGGAAATTTTCCTGGGCACCTTCAAGCCAGGAAGCATAACCACATCCCAGGTGGCTTTGTTTTTTTGCCATTAGGTTAATCAGAGCAGCACTGCAGCAGGAGCAGCACCTCTCGAGTATGACTTTATAGTCTCCTTGATAAGTCTTCCACCTCAGGTAGCTGTTTGCCCATCCTCATTGAGTCTTGTACCCTCCTCCTTTTAGGGTATGTGGTTTAACCTTAGGCTGAGGATAAACCCTCATCAGGCAGCTGTGGAAAAGGCAGTGGCCACCAGAAGCAGCTCTTAGCACTCTGGAAAAGGCAATGGGAATACCTTAGGGGATATACAGTTCTGGTCAGCTGCCTTTGAGAGGGTGGAAGGGAGCTAAACTACCTACTAAGGATACAGATATTCTGCTTTATGGAAGAGAATGAGAAGTATTTCAGCCAGAGCTCCTAGAAACCTAAGGCTGGCACTGGCAGAAGAACAAATGGCTATGAGCTAGTTTTGTTTGTGAATTACATTTCTAACAATGTGAGAGTGAAGCTCTTGTACAAGCTCCTTACCAGGCAACAGTAGAAACCACAGTGAAACGGAGGCTCATACAAGAAGGAAAAGAATTTATGTTCTGCCATTTAGTGGCAGCTCCACTGCAGCTGATTTTGTGAGTTTTCCAAAGTTCATCTGTTGGTCCTCCCTGCTGCCAAGTCTTGTCATTGATCACATCCTTCCATCATTATCCAACAAGCTCCTCTTTATGCCCCCCTTCCTTCAATTTAGCCCTGCTGGCCGGCTCAGCTGCACTGATGAGCATCTGCTTTCAGTGCTCTTTCTCTTTTGAAGAGAGAACTCTTCCATCTCCCCAAGCTTTGGCATTTGCTGATGACTAAAGGAGCATCAGTTCAGGTTTTTGGCAACACCCTCTGTTCCAAAATCAACTTTCTCTGTTCATGGTATGCCACAGTGTTTGAGGAAATCCCATAAATGTGCTGACTTACTCCATTATAAAAAACATCTTTCTGAGCAAATATATGCAATTTGTTTAACTTAACCAAATCCTAGGTGCTAAGACCTTTTTCTGATTAATTTTTCTCTTAATTTCCCTCCCTCCACAGAAAACAGACAAAATTATCTTCATCTTTACCCTCATTTTCTTACCTTCCCCATTTTTCTCCTGTAACACTTTCCCCTGAAACAAGTATTTCTTGTGTGCTCTCTTTCCTCCCTGTCTCCCATTTGTTGCAGTTTTTCAGATGCCTCTTTCTCACTTCCACCCCTTCCTTTCCCCATTTAAGGTCTCCTTCTCTCCTGGTTTACACACCCCATGCCCCTCTCACCCCCCATATCTCACAGTGAGCATGATTTAATAACTCATTTATAGTCCCTCCCATGACTCTGCCCATCTCTCCCAATTACTTTGCATCACCTTGGTGATTTTTGTCAAACACACACTTTATTATCCCTCCCCCCGGTGCCAGGTTAGGCTCTCTGAAATCCCTGTTTCTTGCATTCCACTGAAACAGTCTTTGGCAAGCACTTCCATCAAACCTAAGCTGCAAGGCTATAATCTTTCTTATTCCACCTTTTATCAGCACTTCCAACATGAGCCATGTGTCTTTTCTTGAAGTTGTTGATTTCTTTAGGGTTTTTTTGTTGGTTTTGTTTGTTTTTTTCTAAGCATTGGCTTCCACATCAGTAAGCTTTATAAGTAATACTAATAAAACATTTTCTTGGGAAAATGAATTAATTAAAATTCACTTGGATTTCCTTAAGCAACTATCAGGGACCCTGTGTCCTTTGTCAGCTACACATCTAATACTCTTTGTGCTCCTGTAAAACATACCTGCATACTAAACACAGCCAGAGTATGGGTCTAAAAGAAAAAAACAACCCAAAAAACAAATAGACTTTATATTCTTATCTTTCAAAGAAACAAATTAATTTTTCCCCCTATTTATAAATTTTCCAAGGAGTATGAAGAATCCTCTTATCTCTACATCATTAGAAGTGTTCTCAAACTGCTTCAATAAATAATTTTGGTCTTGTGCATGCTTTGAGCCTCCTCCATTACAGCCAAGCACATCTGTTGCAGTACAAGCTGCAACCTTACAAATTAACTTACAGAACTAGCACGACTTTTAAAGCACACTGTTCAGCTACTGAAATACACACTGTCAGTGATGGAAACTGTGTTAAGCTTTCCAAGAGGATCTAAAAGTAATACCTTTTAAATTACATGATCCACTAAATGCAAGTCTTTAAATGAAGATTCTTAATTCAAATATGCAGTTATTAATCTTTCTGTGAAGACAATGATTTAAAACAAGTGCTAAGATTTTCATGAACACAAGTAAGACTGTTTGCTTTTGAGTAAACTATAGAAAAACACTCATTGACTATTCAGACTCTCTGCTTGAGCCAAAAACAATCTTGTCCTTTTAGGTTTTGTGTTATAGAACTCCAGATGTCAAGTAATTTAGAAAAATCGCATTTTCTGTAATATAGGAGAAAACAATGCAATGTGCTGGCAGAGCACTTAGCACAGTGGGGTTGCCGTCTCTGGTGGTCTGTGAGCACTGTCCTGGGAAACACAAATTGGAGTTCAACCATGGAGCTCACATTGCTGCTCCTTGTTTAGCATGCCAGGGAGCAAAATGGGAGATGAATGCTCATTTTTCACTGGTGTATGATGATACACTACTTGCTTGAACTAAAAGAGGGGTAGAAGTATTATATTTAAACTCATTTGCATTTGTGACAATTTTAAAATTGAAGCAGGAACAACCTCACTACGATCTGCATGGGAACAGTTTTCTTCACTTGTCAAATGATGACCATTTCTTCCCATTGTGAAAGAATATTAAGAAAAATCCATAGTAACAAAGTTTTAATCCAGTGTCAAAATTTGCCACTTTTTTCCACAGAATAATTTAGATTGAAAAGAGCTTCCAAGTGCCATCTAATCCCACTCGAAGTAAGTGCTCAGAGTAAGGCTGACTTCAGAGTCAGACAAGGCTACTTAAGTGAGCACTGAAGAGTTTCAAAGCCTCTCCAGATCACTTGTTCTGCTGTTTGACCACTGTTATAGTAAAAGTTTTGCTTTGTAACCCGTGATTTTCCTTGCAGCAATTTTCAGTGGCTGACCATTGTCCCTTCTCTGTGTACTCTCAGAAGAGCCTCTCTTCCATCTCCTCTAACAAGACACTTTCTGGTACCTGAAGGTCCCCTCAAACACCTTTTCCAGGATAAACAGTTGCAGAGCCACCAATCTCTCTGGATATGCCCCATCCTCAGCCCCTTCAGCAGCTTGGCAGCCCTCCACTGGGGGGGCTCCAGTTTGTTAGCCTCCTCTACTGGGAAGGGCTAAAACCAGACATGGCACTTCCAACCCACAGGTGCTGGAAAAGAGGGAGCAGCCCCTTCCCTCAACCCCACAGCCCCATCCTGGCCAAAGCAGCCCCCTGCATGAGCAACATTGACTGCAGCATGAGCAGGCAGCAGCTTCCCCCCAGACCCATTCACACCTATATGTTGTACATATGGATTTGTTTCCCCCCCCAGTCAGGTGCAGGACTTCCCACTTGCTTTTGCTGGACTTCCAAAACCCTGCCCATGCACTCCTCTAGCCCTTTGAGGTTCCCCTCTGCAAGTCTCATGAGGATACATCTTGCTCTGCTATCCATTAATCATTTGGGATGTTTTAGTCTTTAACATGATTATGCTGCATTATAACTTGGTACAGAAGTCAGAACAAAACTGTTTTTCCATACCTAAGAAACCTGGCTTTGTTATTAATCATCTTGACAAAGCTATTAAGAATGTTTTTAATATTACTGAAAATCAGCATTCTTTGACAAAATTATTCTGACAGAAAAACCTCAGCTCTTCTTTGGGTTGAGTTAATACTTTATAGATGCACAGGGAGTTGTGCCCTAGACTGGTCAAGCAACAGTTTAAGCCTTATTTTTAGCAGGATTTGGGAGTTGTGAGACAAGCACCTGTCAGGCAGCTCATATGTATTATGAGAAGGGCAACTGTGAAAGTTCAAGAAATTTCCAAAGAATCTCTGCTTGAGTAGCTACTGGTTGCTTTTCCCTGTATGAACTGCAGACTCCTCTTCCCCACTCCATCAGCAGGACTAGGCAATGTGTTACAAGAGCCCCTGAAATTGCTGAAATAGGACAGAGCAAAACAAGCTTTAAGGTACCTTCCTGAAAAGAACAATCTCTCTCTATGAAATGCATAATATGTTCCCTATTTTTCAAGGTCTTGGAAGAGAGCATTTTCATAGCTTTATTGTACTGTACCCAAGAACACAAAGGATAAACTTGATTCTGATAAGCTTAGTAAGTTTAAGCAACCACTTTCCATTTTATATGGAAACTGCAAGTGAATGAGAGGTTCCTGATATTCTGTTTTTCAAGCATTCAGTTATATAGGTATGACCTAGATGAAATAAACTTCCCCTCTTGGTAAGCTCAGTGGGATTTCACATATGCTGATCTCAGAAACACTATTACTTGCCCACAAGTGAGTTGCAGCTCAACATGTGCTGAAGGAGCTGTGGTGGGGTGTGTACTGATTCTCACAGCAGGGAAAGGAATTGTGTTATTAAACATAAACTGATTTCTCTATTTAGCTGGTGGATACAAACAGTAACTGGTATTACCTATTTTTCCAAGCTTCCATACTCTCCAAGTAGGGCACTACCCACTCCCACAGCTCTCAAAAGTCCTTCATATGTTCCAAAGGGCCCCCCAAAAAACAACTGTTTTTCTCAGGCTTGTAGAAAATAGACCTTTTGGATGAGAAAGTTGGGACACAAACTTCAGATGTGAATACACATATCCCAAAATAAAAAAGCCTGTGGTCCTCCTTTTGAGGGATTGAGGCTGCACTCCTACAATAAAGAACTTTCATTCAAGCAGCAATCAATAAAATGCCTGATGAGTTTAATAGTCACCAACTTCAGCTACCAGGGTAAATAGCAGTGTGTTTCTTTCTGGTTAGAGGTGTAAAATAAAATAACCCCCCCCCCCACCAAACATCCAAATTGCCAGGCATTGTTCAACTAAAATAAAAGACTTCTCACATATATTCTCACTTGACAGATCATAAAAGAGAAAATTGGTCCACTAAAATGTGGTAGTAGGGAATGGGCAACAAGGATGAAGATGGCAGATTTGTTAAACAGTTAGTTTGCTCCAAACTTTGCAGAGGACAAAGAAGGCAGAGCTTTGTTTTCTAGTCACAGGACACACTCCAGAGGACTGGAAAACAGAAACCTACAGCTGCTACTGAACAAAAAAGTCACGAAGTCTATTGTGGCAAACAGATTATAGCCTGGTTAGCATAGTTAAGGGAAAAGGGGGACAGGTGAAGAAATGGTTTGAAGGGCACATTATGAAGACCTTCACATGAATAATTTGATTCTAAATATCCATTGTGGACCCGTAGGAGTCCTGCTTTAACTTGTTTTCATTCTTAAGAGATAATATTGCTGCAGCAGGAGCAAGGGAACCGCAGTGTTTCATACACTTACATTTTCAGAGAGTAATAAGGTTCCACGCTGAAGATAATTGAATAAGGCAGAGAGTTATGGTACATAGGTTAAAATAATAGCTTTAGGATAGAAAATTAGCTCAAAAATAGGAAACAGTGAAGAGGTAATAAGAGGTGTGAAAGAAAGGAGTTTACTAGTGAGGTGCCTCAGAGGTCAAGTAGCTTTTAACTAATGCATGCAAACAATTTAGATAAGAGGGAATTTCACCTTTTCTGTGCCTGCTGCAGTTGTTTTATCCACACTTTGAGACTCTGAACAAGAGCAGAATATACAATGGAGACCCAGGATGTCTAGAGAACAGGTGAAGGTTGGTCATACTTTGTTGACAAAGTAAAAATAGTGAATGGCACACAATCTTGATCATACAAAGGTATATGAGGGTACCACTTGGCTCCAAACAATCAGGAGAGCTGAGCTGAAATAGCCTCCTTGCAAGCCTTCAATAAACACAAGTCAAGTACTGTGGTACTTATTTGAGGTAAGGTTTATTATAGCTCTGCTACAAGACAACCCTTGTCTGTTTTCTCATCAGCAGATGGACATGAAGAGTCATAACTTCAGGTCAATATCATGGTTCTCAAAACCTCAAGTGAAAGGAGAGAACAATGAGCTGCAGATGGATTCCCCAGGAGCTCCTGTGCTCCTTATATGAAATATTCCTGCAATGGGGATGAGGTTAGAATAATGCTGGGTTACCCAGCCTTCCCCAGATTTATAATGTTGGTCTTCAGGACACTCTTGATTGTTCTGCTCAGGCAAAAACTTTCTCCTGTTCCTTGTAGAAGCCAATTCAGGCACAGAACCCTTGGCAAACACATGGGGAAAAAAACCCCCTGAGTAATCTACTAAGTTAACAAAACCCACTTCAAACTCTATAGACAGTATGGAGGGATGTGGGAAGTATGAGGAGGGAGGAGATGCTGCTGCTCTCTTTTAATGTTTTTACTGAAAGCTTCAGGAGTGCCAGGAGCTTCATTTGGGTTTTTTGAAGCTAAACCCCAGCAGGAATAATTAGCTCTTAAATTTCTGTCAGCAGTGCCACCTACATTGAGATATTATGAATTCTTCTCCAAAACCAGAGGTCCAGCACAAATTCACTCCCCTCACCAGGTATGAAGGCAAAACAGCTTTGAAGCAACATCACTTTATATAGAGAGGAGATGCAGCTGGCTGTGCAGACTCAGGTAGCTGCAATTCATATGGAGGGATCAAGAGAGAAGCATCCAGCCCAGAAAAAGCTGGATTCCCTCCTGTCATGGTTTAGGAATGGTGTTCCCACTGAAACACCCTAAAGCATGTGCTGCTCCCTCACCCCTGCAGTGGGCGGGAGAGGAGAACTGAGGGCACGCAAGGTAAGACCTCTGTGCCCTGGAAAATGAGGTGAGGTGGCACAGAATAACCTCTGGGTCCTGGCCATGCCCCCTTTCTGGCTACTGCAAAACTAACCCTGTCCTGGCCACAACCAGAACCCTTCCCTCTACATTAAGTTGCTAATTTAAAGAAGAAGCCTGAGGTTTTCTTCACTCAAGGCACAGAAAAATCTGATCTGCTCTTATGCCCTTTTTCAGAATCTTAAAGACAGAGAGGAGGTAATTCTGTGTCTCAGCAGTGCAGATTTGGCACGTGTAGAAGGTCAAGGGTTCCAACCTGCGTCCAAAAGAGCAGAAGCAAAGGGAAACACCTCAGCATGTATATAGAGCTGACCAAGCTGTGCAATCATGTATTTTATGGCTGGAATTTTCACAGGGTGGTTGCAGAAGAGAGATGGCACACAATGATTTATTAGAGAAGCAGTCGTGTCTTCGTTTTCCTCCCTCACCAATGAGGATATTTAAAAGCCATTGAGTTTACTAAGCAGTGTTAGATCAGAAGTGTCTTTACACTTGAATTCAGAATAGCCCAGCCTACATATTAAAGTACTTATGCAACAGATTCCCATGGCAGGTTGATCTAGGTGAGAAAAATTTTTAGCAGAACATGGTCCTTTGTATAAAATAGTTAAAAAGGATCTTATTCAGTGTCATACTCCAGTAGATTAATGTAATTGGCTTGATAATAGTGTTTTCTGTAAAATAGAAAAATAATAAACAAGTTCTATTTCCCAGTGTGAGGGATAATAAGCTTATCTTTTATTTAGCTGTGCTGAAAGGCCACATTCTACCTTTTCTGAGAAGAACCATAAGAATAGTGTTCTTGCAGAGCCTGTTCTTCAAGGAGAGCAGTGACCTACCTCCTACACTTGGCTAATTTCCTCACTTCGAGCCAATGACATTTTTGATGACTTTGATGAAGGGTTCCTTGGTTTAATAACAGCAAGTAGCACTTCCTATTTTCAAGCATTATGGATTCAAACTAATGTTCAACCTAATTGAAAGCATTGTTTTATCCTCAGAACCTGTTCTAATCAATTGTCAGAACAGGAGTTTGAAATAATTACTGTGCTTAGGCAAATTTTTGAAAGGGGTGATATGTCAAAGTGACAGAAAGAGCAGTAGTTTCACAGCAATATGGGATTAAGGAAGATAAATAAAAATATCTTAACATTACTAATTCTACCATAGCTTCTTACACTATAAACAGCTTAGTGGAGAGAAAATGTCTCCTCCAAAATGGAAAGTAGTTGTAGGAATGAATTAGAATACCTCTCCCTCACGTTCTGTATAATTGATTTCCCCTAAAATAAACAAGGATATTTGAATATTTTTTCCTAAGGTTTTTTTGAGAATTTCCAACCTGTAGCAGTGGCTGTAAATCATTGGCACTGCTGTTTTCTGCTGCTGAACACTGTTATGAATGTATACATGTACGAGTCAGAGAAACATGGGTGTGTAAAGTGCTCACAGCACATACTTGGGGCAAGTCTGTAGAAATTTCTCATGAAAATATTACAATTTGTACAAATTAAATAAGAAGAGCAGAGCACATGTGTATACAAGTACCAGAAGAAGCAGCATGATAAAAGTTAAAAGAATAGGCTGTTTTGATACAGAGAGCAAAATTCCCAAGATACTCCTGAGAGCAATAAAACTGATATTTCTTAGATTCATAAGATTCATATTAATTAATAGGAAGACAAGAAGATCTGTACCCTGATAAGACCACAGCAGTGATGTGTCATCAGCAGAAGATTCTGTATCACAGTAACAGGAGGGCAGCAACAAGGATGCAGCACCTCGTGTCATTTCTTTTTCTGCTAATCCCTCAGGAACAGACCTTCCTACCAGACAAGGGAAAAATCAGGGAAGGTTACTCACTCCCCATTGTCCAAGATTAGTGAAGGCCCAAGCAAGCAAGGTCCTTAAGCAAAGGATCACCCTCTAACAACTGCTGCCACCTAAAAATATGAAAACTTGGTTCAAATACTAAGACCAAAATATCATGGGTTTATATCAAGAACCACAACACTAAGACTGAACAGCTGGCATCCCTTGTCCTCTCTGTGTCATTAATTACCTTGGCTATAACATTTACAACATGCATTTTGGTGTTATAGTGTTTCACTTCAGCAATGTGACTCAATGAGGTCTGTGACAAAGTGAGTGTGCAAAGTCAGTTCACTGAGATTTTGTAAGCCAGTATTGTGTTTTACCTCACAGCCAGTTCTGAAGAAAGTCCCTCACCAAACCCAGTTACACCTGGGAACAGGTTGACCCAATAAGTGAACTCTCCTTGGCTGAAAATATTTAGGATGCAACCTGATGGACCCCTGAATTAGAGAATCTAGGGCCCTGATTTTAAGGGATGGCTGAACTGCACAACTTCTGTGTGTCCTCCACCCTTGACTTTATCTTTTTTAATATTCATTCATACGATCTCATTTTGGCCCTTATTACATAAGTTCCCAAGTGTATTTATATTGTCTCAGGACCTGAAATTAGTTTGAAGAATGAAGTACGGATGGGTTTGAGATGAGAGCTTTTTGTGCAGTATTGGATCCTGATGACAAAGAACATGATTTTTGTTCTGGAAAATGTCTAGATTATAATAACAAGAGAATTTTTCACTTTAGGCTGTCTGGGAGAGATTCATATGAAATTGTTCTGATCCCATCTCACAGACCCATAACCAGTGGACTCACAGGTCTGGCCACAAGGAAAATCCTTGCAGACCCTAAATCTGCACTAGAAGACTCCTATGAATGTCAATATTTTATTTTCTGAGTATGGAAAGATGAAAGACAAAACAGACAGGAGATGACTGATAGCAAAACATTCACATGAGTGGTCAGGTCAGTGGTGGTGTCACGAGAGAAGTGAAAAACACTGCAAGGTTAGAATTTCCCTCTGTGTTAAATGGAAATAACCAGAGGAAGTAGCCAAGTTATCAACGTAAAACCACAGTGATTCAGGTACAGAAAAACAACATTCCCTGGGCTCACTGTTGTTCTCAGAAATAAACTTGTTTCTGTTTATTTTCCCTTCACCATCCTTTTCTATTACTGCCTAAAAATATGTACTTCTAAAATACAACCAAATGAAGTGCTCCTAGGGACAGGCAGTCTAGCTACAAAGCCTGCAAATGCCAATTTTCCACATGAATCATATTTAAAAATGACTTCAGAAAAGATTGCACACTTCTCAAAAGCAATAACTATCACCCCATGCTATGTTCTGTAAACAGCACGAGTGACATTATACACAATTACACCTGTCAGGAAACTCTGTGCTTGCCCACTCTACCAGAGCCTTTCAAACAGAAGGTGCAGGAGCCTTGCTGCAATGTGCATTGGCCAAAGCCCCTCAAGATCTGACTTTTAATTCCATAAGAGTGACATGGGCATAAATCTCATTTCCCCCAGTGCAGCCCAGCAAGGGGACCAGGAGAACTGTCTACCAGGTATGAAGAGATTAACCAATACACCATGTCCATCACCTCTCCAGTAAGCTGCTGGTATATTGTGATGGATGGCCTTTCAAGAGTTATCACAAAGGCTGTTTGTAATCAAGAACCTAGCAAAAAACCCTCAGTTTTACACAGAGCTGTGCTAAGCCATGATCAAGTTGAATAATTGAAACAAAAAATTAAGTGAAATTAATCCTGTGGAGCTCACCCTGCCCTAACACAGGGTGTGAGGAAGCCTTTGCTACAACCTTTAGAGCCCTAATGTCAATCAAGAGGGCTGTGAGTGCAGCAGTCAGTGCCACACAGGGCATGGGGCAGGTACCAGCAGGTGTGTGATGGTTTCATGCACACACAGGTCACACTGCCCTTGCAGGGATCAAACACACAGCACTGCTGTCCTTTCCACAACACACTAACCCTGCTGTTTGCATCTCCTTGCAGGAGCAGCCTGGCCACAAACGTTGGCATTTTTGCCTCCTGCTCCTTTGAGCATTACAGATTAGTTTGCAAGGGAAGATGAAAAGAGGCATGGGCAAGTTCAGATGAAGTGTGTTCAAAGCTGTGAATAAATCTGTCAACACAGCATAGTGCTGCACTCTTTAGAGGTACCTGCACTAACTCTGAAGCAATGTCATGTTATTGTAGCCCTACTTTTATGGAGAAATACTTCCAGCTTGCAATGCTGTCCAAGACATAACTAGAAAGCACTTTAACACCATCCCAGGTTTGTCTTCAATCATTCTTAGCTCACTCGGGTAGTGCAGAAGACTAATCTTGTTACTGTGTAGAATCTGTGCTTTAAAATAAGATGCTACAGTGAAATAAGAAATCGAAACAGGTCAAAACTGCAATACTTCAACATGACTAAAGCATATTGCAAACACTTCAAAGAAAAAAATACAGCAAACCACGCCAGCTCTAGCTGATCAAAGCTGTATTGGGGTTGCCCCCAATTAGGAATCATTTATTTTACACATACAAAAAAAGACTTTCTAGAACACCAGAATTAGCTTTCAGCTTTTCATAGTGAAAAGGAGCCTGTCATTTAGGCTGGTCTCTCTTTTACCTGAGCAAGAAGTATCTCCTTGAACAGGGAATATTTACATGTAATCTTTTCTGTTCAATCACACCATGCAAAAGCAAATCTGCATGAGGATGTATAAATCCTGTTTATCAGACTTCTTTTTTTTCCAAGATAGCACCAGTAAAATTTTCAATATTCAAGGCAAAGCAATTAAGCAGAACATTCTAGAACTGAGGGTCTGCCATAGCATGCTTTATATCTAATTGTTTCTCCAATAGCAGTTCTTACATACTAATTGCCAATCTCTAGCTATTTTATTTGATTAGTGTCATCTTAGAGCAATATAATGTCTGACCTCCTCCATCTCCATTACAAATTTATAACTACAATGCATCAATAAGGATAAATAGGTCCAAAATATCTTGCTTTTACTGTTTTACAAGAGTCTGGGCTTCAGTCTAGCTAATTACCTATTCAAATTACTCAGACTGTCTTTGGGTACAATGAACAACAGCTCTGGCATCTGAAACTTATTTTCAAAGGCTTTCATCTACATATATACAGGTTCTGGGATGCACAAGGTGCACTATGTTTTAGCAGTAATAAGCTTCACCATTTGTCTTTTCACAGTTTCTGTGTGGGGCAGCACAAAATATGCTACAGCTTGTGGGTACTACAAATAAAAAAGGCCCCAAAATAAAGCAGTGATGGGGATGCAGCTGAGAAAAGGACAAATGAGAGCAGGTTCTCCAGTCAGATCTGCCATGCCCAGACCCTGTAGTAGAACCCCACACTCCACAGGACTTCAGTGCATTTTATAATCCTGTCAGACACCTGAAGTTTTATAGGATTTTTTTACCAGATGCAGACCCTTCCTGTGCTCCTGGGAAGCTGGCACATTCTGCATGTCTTCATGCAGAATAAATAAGCCTTGCACAGACTCCTGTAGGGGTTACTGCACATAAGCCACAAGGTGTTTTTCAGCCTTAAAGGGAATCACAGGAGATTTGTGGCCCTAATATGTTCATCCTGAGAGTGCTGGACCTCTCAAAAATACAATTCAGGGTAAAGTTGAGCTTTGCAGGAGTTTATAACATCCTATTATTTAGTAGTTAGAGGAAGTGCATCTCTTTCAAAATCTGCTGGCCATTGAAGTATAACAGAAAACCTGAAGCTACTTTGTAGTAAACTGCAACAGATTAGGAAAGTCAAATAAACGCTTAGTAAGGTCATTATTAACCTCTTCATCCTGCCAGCTACTCTACTAGATTTAAAACAAAACCCCAAAACAAACAGAAGAGCCAGTTGCAAGCTGGTCTAGGAATTGAGTCTTCCCTTCTTTCTAGAACCTGACCTATCCACAGTCACCAGAAGTTGCTTCTCCTTTATTGATCCCTAAAATTTCCAGTTCTTAAGTCAGCCTCTGTATTACATTAAAATCATGTTCTAGACTCTGAATAATCTGAAGGAAAGTACTGAGTCTGCAGGGCTGAGGAGTCATGTTTGTTTCAAATTGTCACAGATGTGCAGATGAGTTTCCAGTTAGCCAGATATTTTATAAACATCCTAATCTCTAGCTAGGTTAAGGTATTAATTTAAAAAGAAAGAAAGAAAACATGTTCATGAAGAGCCAGAAAGACATAGGAAACTAGGTAAGCTGTTGGGTGTTAACTCCAGTAGCACCACACCACTCCTAACCCCATTCCCTTCCCCATCCTGAGCAGGACAAGGGGAGAAGAAAATGAAGAAAAAGAAAACTCAGTCAAGACAAAAAATAGCTTAATAAGCAAACAGGAAGTGAAAGAACAAAGAAACAACACAAGACCAGAGTATGGAGTGGTTTTTTGGTCACTTTGGGGTATCTGCCTGGTTGCATCCCCTCCCAGCTTCTTGCCCATTCCCAGTCTTTTCACCTGGCAGGGTGGGGACAGGTTCTTGTTGTTTTGGGGGCTTTTTCTTCTCTTTTCTACTCTCCTTTTAAGAACTGAAAAATCTTCAAGCAAAATGCCTCGATCAGTGAAAAAAGCAATGTGTGAGTCTCAGCACGAAGCCTGCCATACCCTGAAAATTTCATTTCCTGTGAAGACATTTTGTATAAAAGCACCAAAGAGATCAATGCATGGAAATGCAAGGCCATTGTGAGATCCTGAAGCCAGTCCTGATGACAACCAACCATGTGATGATAATGGGTTTGAGGATCACTGACTCCTAAGCATCCCTTGCAAGTGTGCTATGCTATGGCCCACATATACAAACTTGTGGATTTGCTGCTTAGTCTAATGTTAAGGTAAGAATGAGTGATATTTTTTGAAGTACGATGCTTTATAGAATGTAAAATTTTCATCATCCTCCATTTATTTGATTTACCTTTAAGAAAAAAAATATTCTATGTGCTTTAATGGATGTGAAAGCCAGTTCTCTCCTCCTCCAGCTACCCAGCTAATATCTTTTGTATTTCACCTAATGTACATGCAGCTGTTACTTCCCATCTTCCAAGGTCCACAATGTGATACCAAGTCTGTTTCTCTGACCAGACTCAACTTCACTTCTGCTTAGAGAATGATCTCACTTTGGACTGGTGTCCAGCATAGCCTTTCAAAGAGATTGCACCTGAAACCAGTGGTCTGTGTCTTGTATCAGCAGAGGAAGGGAAGTCAGTGCAGGGAAGTCTTGGTCAGTCTGAAGCCCAGAAGAAAAGCTCCCCTGTATCCAAGGACACCTAGACAGGACAGGCTGTCAAGATCCTGCAGTCCTGAAAAGGATTTTAACTTATTTTCAGAGTCAAAGTATGTACCAGTTGTCTCAACAGATCCTAATCTTGCTCCTTGTTTTAAAGACTGTCTTTCTCTAATCAGCCATACATCAGTGGCAGAAATATACCACTTCACTTGGCAATAGGGAACTGTTGATTGATTGCTGTACAAACTGTGCTGATTTACATGATTTTACCATTGAGACTAAAGGTAATTTATTTTAGTGGCTGGGAGGACATCAAATCCTTGTAGCATGCTCTGAAGTTTGCTTTACCTGTCTTCAAAAGAGATTGAAATTATTTCATTTACATAGTTATTTTAAAATTGGGTCTCTGTTAGTTAAATCTCTCATTCTGACAAATTGCCAAGTGTTTTCTGAAAATAGGTCATTTTGAAGACATACTGTTCTTTCAGCCCACCCCTTACAATGGCTTTTTCTAAAGCAGAGATTCATATTTGCTACATTATCATAAGAAATACTAAAAGGTCATTAAGCAAAACCAGTTGCTTTAAGGAACATCTTTAAAAATGTATGAAATGTACTTTACTGTCATTGGCTTTCAATTAAAACTGACTAAAGTCTACAAAGGCTATGTTTACAAATGTGACAAATTCAAGTGAGAAGGGCAAGTGAGATTAGCCAAAATTCATAATGATTCAGACTGGATGCTGCCTTGCTTAATATTTTTCTGCTGTGTTCTTTTTGAACTTTCCATTATGTTCAATAGGATTTGTTTGGGATTTAGGATTAAATGACTGCAGGCATTCTTGCAGAGATCACCTGAATTTAGAGGTATACCCAAGACATAAGACTAATCTCTGGCAGTGCATCAGGTTATTATGCCACATTTCAGAATATTGTCACCTAAAGCTTGTTTTCCAGTTGTACACTCCTAAAACATTCAAACCTAGAAACTCAAAAGACTTCTGAAACTCCTTGAAAAGATTCAATGAAAAAGGATTTCACAGGCATGTGCTGCACTGGTCATAATTTTACCCTAAATAGAACTTTGCACCCATAAAAGACAGTCTAGTCTTGTCAAAGATTAGACATTTAGTGTCAAAAAACTGAGAGCAGGTTGGGGTGTGATCGATGGCAGCAAGACAGCAGGTCTCTGCAGCTGACAGTCTGCCTGTCCAAGGCAAGCAGCTCTGAAGAGGAGAGAGGACAGTGACTGTGCCCAGCAAGACCCTACTTTCTGACATCTTGAGCTCACTCCGTTCTTTTAACAAGTCCAGAGCCAGGAAAATTTTATTAGCTTTTAATGGGTCCCCTGGAAACAGGTGGAAGGACAGATGAAAACCAATAGCTGCAGAATTGCAGCTGCCTGTCTCACCTCAGGAACAGGGAATTGGATGAAGCAGAATTATCAAAACCCACAAGGAGGAGATAAGAAAAATGGAAATATGGAATGTATTGATTGTAAACTGCAGTGAAAGGTGCTACTATTGGCATCAGCCTGTAAGCATGATCATGTGCCCAGTGCTGTTCTCCAGAGTCAATTAGCCGTGATCAGTGATAGAACATAACAAGACATCTCACACACATTTGTGACAGCAAAGCTGCATTCTCACTGCACAAATTGCCACAGTCATCATTACACTCATCACAGTCTAATATTTACTGACAACAGAGAACCTGTGTGCTACATGGGATTTCAAAGCATTTACCCCATATTTATATGTAATACATTTCTCCCTCAGTAATGTAGATAAAAGAAAGTCAGGAACAGGCCCCTGAACTGCTTTAGTTGCTGTCACAAAGCAGCACTGAAATCTCCCTTGCTGCTCCATTAAGTGCAGGCTGCTGTGGCTGCTCAAGCTGTCAAAAGGCAAAAGAGAAGTATAGAGCCAGCACCAAGAGGGCTCTGCTTGGGCCACCAAACACCTCAGCAGCTGGAGCTGCAGGAGCACCTGAACTCCCACAGGAAGGGCACTTCCAGAAGACTTTCCCTCTTCCTGCCTTCACCCATGCTAGAGAGGAATCCAGGACCATGCTGCAGCATCAGAGATTATCCAGACAGCCTTGCCAAGGCAGGCATGGCAAGCTGGGAAATACACCTGCAGAAAACCACACAGTGCCCCAGGCTGCTGTTTTTTCCAAGTATTATACAGTTCCAGCTCTGCATAAGCTGGAGTCACATCACCAACAAGGATAAGCATTTCCACTACAGTCTGAGCTGCACTGCTCATACTTGCCTCTCACCTTCCCAGTTACAGCAGCTGGAAGGGGGGACTCCCCTTGAGCCCCAGGGAGCTGACTTTGACTATAGGATAATGTGCATTTCCTGAAAGAATGACTCTGCTGTTGCACTCCTGCTTGGGGAGATCATATGATATTATTCATTTTTAAGAGCAACCACAAGTTTCTTGTTTTCTCTCAGTGTTCTCAGACTTTAAGCCTTCATATGAAACTTAGGATGAAAGCATTTTGTTTGTGAAAGAACCAGGCTTTCCCCCACATGGTCACCAAATGACACAAAAATGAACAAATACAAAAACCCACCTCCCCCCATCCTTTTGTGCACTTACCATTGGTGTATCCCTCCAGCCACAAGTACACTTACAGCATAACTTGGAAGAAGACTAAGCCCCCCAAATGGTCTTAAATAGAAGCCACAGGGCCCACGTGCAGGTGTGAGTGATGGCCCCAGATGAGCTAATTATGGCAAGGGCAATTAAGGCTTATTAGAACCTCCTGGTCCCTGTCAGCAGGTTTGCTGATGTCTGTTCCTTCTGGAGAACTTCACAATAAACACCAGAGAGAGTTTAAACACATTGAAGTTTCCCTTCAGAAAGCTAGCATTGGCAATGAGTCCTTGCTGCAGGACTCGTTTCAGAGCACTCAGCAGCTGTCTGAGTTGCTGTAAACCCTGTGTAAAACCACTTGGCCCAAAGTTCCTCTGGGATGAGGCTGCTTCCTCCCTGCTTTCCACCCAGCACCCCTGTGCTCTACCCACAGGCTCCTTCTTGCTGCTTATCCTGCTGTCCCCACCAGCCCTTTAGCTCCAATAGATAATTTTTATTATGATTTGTTCCTTGGGTACATAGATTTGCCACCCTTCCTATCCTTTTTTCTGTGACCCTCTGAGAAACTTTACCTATAAGCACTTCTGGAAAGGTGCTTCCTTTATTGGGCTTTTTTGGTTTGCTTTACGCAGGGATTCTGCTCACTGGTCTCCACAAAAATCTTAAATCATATTTTCTGTCTTCCTCTGTGTCATTTAGAAAAGCTTGGCTCGGGTGTCCCTGCTGCTGGTTCTGTCCCAGCTGTGCCTGCCTGGATGGAGAATACCCAGCCTCTGGCTGAATGCCGTGCCTGCAGAAAGAGAAATGTTCCTTTCCCTGGGCTGGTTTCCCTCTGGGGACTGGCACAGCCCGTGCTCCATCACCCACCTGGCTGCCTCAGCCACAGTGACAGGGTTCCTGCCCCCTGCTTACGGTTTTACTGTTCACGGTTTCCCTGCCAAAGGTTAATGAACACAGTGTTGTTCCAGGTCTAGGAAATACATGACTCCTTCAGCAGTTTCAGCCCTCTCTCCCTGGAACAATTTCCACAGGAATTCTGAAAGCAATAGCTGCTTGACAGGTGCTATCCTCTTTCATTTTCCTTTGCCTAAATCTTGGGCCATGATTCTCCAGCGTTATTTCAGACTTTCTTCACTATGCTCTAAATTTCAAAGTACTCTAAAACGTGTTGTAATCAACTTTTAGAGACTTTCTCTGCAGTAGATTGTAGCTAAATAGCCTTTTCTTATCCCTCAGCTCCACACATCGGCCAAATCTTTTTGTTGGCATTAAAAAGAATGAATTGATAAATGATTTTCCATACTACTTTGGAATATAGATTGCAATATCCATCCCTTTCTTAGATTGTCTTGCATGAACGGCTAACACAAGGAGAGCATGAGCAAGACCTCTCCTCTCTCAGATACGAAAGCTACAATTACAGCCTTTTGTATAAACCTATTGCTGTTGAGCTTGGCATTTCTTAAACCTCAACAGGATTTTAGTGATTTTCGTGCTGTCCCAGATGGG
The DNA here is from genome assembly GCA_035221455.1 of Xenops minutus. Lineage (NCBI taxonomy): Eukaryota > Metazoa > Chordata > Aves > Passeriformes > Furnariidae > Xenops > Xenops minutus. The sequence goes on from JAWWEE010000074.1 coordinate 52,091,910, forward strand.
ATGTCAAATTTAATATGATTTCAATCAATATTTTAAGGATGTACATGAAAGTCAGACATAAGAGCACACCAACTTGCTGAGTTCAGCTTAGTCCAGCCAAAAGTCTGGTATGACTAGGCAGATACAAAACAGATTATTAGGAACCTAAATAAGTATTGCTAAAAATAGGTGACTGCTTGTGATGATGTTAGCTTACTGTAGGAGGTTACTGCCTTCCTCCTATGGAAATCACTGTCTCCTCAGCAGAAAGAAGCTGATGGTTGGTATGATCTTCCATTCTGCAGACTAATCAAGTTCCCTTGAAATCTTTTCAGGGTTTATTGTACATTGTAATAAAAAAGGAGCTGTTTTTGTGCCTCAGCTGGGAAGAGGCAACTTCCATTAAGCGTGCAATAACTTGTATATGTACTCTTATCTAGAGGTCAGGGAAATGGACAGACCTGAAGAGTTAAATAGAAGTGGTGTGGATTGTATGCTTTTGGACCAGAAAACTTAAATTCCACTTCTTTTGAGTGTCGGGCACTAAAGTACTTTTTTTTTGGATCTGGTCCTTGTTCATAGTCCAGATTTCAGAATCCCACTGGGGAAAGGAGGCACGTTTGAAAGACACAACAATCTTATGTCCTCTCCTTACACTGTTTTATACCCAAAGCACCAAATGCATTTCTTTGCAGAAGATATCAATCTGACTTACATAGAGAAAAGTTGCTATTAAGCCTGAACTGAAAAAGACACTATGTATGTTTTATTTATTACTTCTCACAGGGACTAGTTATCTTCATAAACTTGCATGCTTTGTATGTACTAAAATGCACATAAGGTACTTCATTTCATGAGTGACCTTCACCTTTATCCCTTCTAATAATTTCTCATTAAGAGACACAAGAGGTGCCAAAGAACTGAGCTGACTTCTCTTTAGTACTCTCTCTCTCCAAAGACTGAGTGCTGCAGGAATTTGAAGGAATATCCAATGTTCACATGTAAGGAGCTGCAAGTAAACCCACCCACATTTTTAGACAATTAGAAGCCAAGCAAACTTGCTGGACAGCAGTGAGTGGGAGGTAATAGATTCCAAGCTGGTTTGCTTAGTCTCAGCATCACACTGCCCATAGCAGCACTACACCCAGCTGAATGTTTTGAGCACAAGCTGAACTTATGTCTATGTTGAATATGCTGGAATGGCTCATAGAAACGCCACAAAAGTGACTGTACAACAGAAGTATCAGAACTGGAGAATAATATGAATAATATGAAAGTTCCAATGTATTGCAGTTGACACAACTGATGAAGGCAGGTCAACATTTATTAGATCAAAGGAAAGGGGATGCACTGAAACCCACCTGTAAAGTAGAAGAGGCACAGCTAAGGCCCTCCATTTCACAAGACTAGCCTAGAGTCACAAATAATATTTCTAAACTGATAGTGGTGCCCAGAAGTTCAGCAGTCACTTCTGCATCACTGAACTTTCCAGGTTCTTATGTAGTCACTCTAATGTGTCTTCTGGGATGGCATGCTGGGATTCACAAATTATCCCGTGCTCCTTTGCATCTATGACTGGGCCATACTCCAGCAGCAAGTCCTGCTTTGCTCTTACCTGCTGGACACACAGCCCAGTATGAGCCAAATGATGGACCTCACAACCTACAGATCCTCAGGCCCCTCTCTGCCCTTGCTGCATAGTCACATTGCTGCTCATTATTTCCACCCTATGTACAGTGTGGGATCTGTGAGAAATGAATACACTCTGAGGGACTCTATGTATCTGGCCCAGGAGGTGGGGAATTGTGGGCACTGCCACACAGGAATAAGGCAGAGGAGAATGGTAATTATCCTAGGCAGGAAAAGGTTTCCTCCCTGACTGGTTCCCTGCTCCATCATGATCTATCTTTGCCTTTGTGATCAATGTCTGAGCTAATCACAGCACACTCAATTTCTTGAGTCACATCCCTCTAGTGTCCCTGAAGACAAACCTTTTTGTTCCTAAAGACATCCCTAGGTGAGGAGTGAGTATCCTCTGCAGGTCTCTCTCCACCTGCTATTGAGACATACCTCTCTAACCCTGCCTGTGTTGTCTCTGTGAGTGGAATCCATTGATTTGGGAGGTGTTTTCCTATTTGGCACAGCTATGGTCCAGAAGCAGACCTGAAGTATCACACAGCCAGTGCTGTTCATCAGCCTGCTGAGGTGAGGGCACTATCTCAGCCAGGGCTGCCTCACAGGATCACCTGTGGAAGCAAAGCCATAATTCCTGCATGACAGGATGTGGACATGCAACACACAGGAGCAAAACAACAAAGGAGACACGTAAGTCAAGCTACACAAAGAACCCCACCTTAATCAAAACTGTGTATTTGGAGGCCAAACCATGCCCTCCCTGGATGATTCCATGAATGTCAGTCCTGGTAATCCATTCTGCTTCACCCTTTTCTCTCCTCCTGGCAACAAAACACTGCCAGTTGCAGCATCAAAGCTGATAAACTCAAATGATGGTTTCCAAAAGAGGTGTTCTCCTTCTCCTCAGGTGTTCTCCTCTCTCTCAGGAATGGTGGTTGTGTCTTTCTTTACTTTTCCAGGGAACCCCCAAAGCTGGCAGGAGAGCTCTGCATGCCTTTAGCAGTAACCACTATGGTCTCTCCTTTGTTAGAGTAGTGGCTGATTCCAGAGCCCTCGATTGTGGAAATAATTTTTGGAAGTCTGGAGCCAGCACCACATGGACTGAGGCAGCACCTCGAGGGGCTGAGGGCCACAGGCTGTCAGGGGCTCTGGAGAGGAATCACTGCTGACATTCTGGAGCTCTTCACCACTGGGACTTGCACAGCAAATGTGCTGCACTGAGCAGTGTTAGAGTTTGCTTGGCCCAAGCTGACAGGATCACAAAGTTTGCTACAGACACAGGCAGCCCACTCTCACAGCTGTTGTTCATGCACATTTTGTCTTGGAATCCTGTTTTTAAACTTAACTATTAAAGGACCAGTATATCTACCCATAGCTGTGTCATGCAGGTCTGTGTGTTGCTACTCTGGTGACCTTTACGTTGTTCATAATTAGATTCACTTAGCAAATGCAGCAATGAAACACCCAGAAAGAACTATTTGTGTGGTAGGGAAAGATAAAAAGGGAAATTCATTTCACATAAATATTGTTAAATCCTACTTATAGCTCCATGAACCTTTTTCTCTTAATACTTAAACTTTATAGTGGAGTACAAGGTACAGAGTTCCTTTTCATATTCAAAGTTTACAGCAGAGCAAATATATATTAATATAGAAGCTGTAATGTATTCTGAGTTAAGCTGTCATAAAATCTAGGGCTTTTCACATCATCACTTTTGAAGGTCAGTGCCACAGAGAAAAAGAAGCATCTGTACTGGATCACCACGAACGTTTGTAATACATTGCAATAAATACTGCAATATATTTCATTTTTGTATGGTTTTGATGAAGAGGCAAAAGTGCACCTTCAACAGTAACTTTTCAAAAATTGCTCATCTGTTTGGAATGGCTGTAAAAGAGATTGAAGCTAAACATTATTCATAGATACATTACAGCTCCTCACTGAGACCACAGCTGAAATGAGGAGAGTTTTCCAATGATATTTCATTTGGAGTATCGATTTTTCTGAGCTTATCCCACAAAGCTATTGCATGTGCAGTCCAGGCAAGTAGAAGAAGATGTAGATTATCCTAGCTGGCTTTCTTTCCTGAGTTTGTTTTCTTTCTCACAACTTTATTTGCTCATTTGATGCTTTAATTTTTCTAGAACTCCTAAAAAGTGTGAAGACTGCTCCTTTGCAGAACTTTTGGAGAGCGAGGCTAACACTTGTTTTTCCCAGAGGGCCTGAATCAATTAAGAAGTGATGTGTGGAACACTTTTGCCCCTCACTGCACAACAATGAGAAGTAGCAGTTATTGTACTGTGAAACCACTTGTCAACAAATTACTTTGCTGGGTGCAGAAACCTGGAGAGGTGAACCCAAAAGGTTGTGAACATGGCAGTAGAGAACTCCAGCTGGGCAAATTTGGTCTGTTGAGAAATCTGACCCAGCTACAGAATTGCTTCAGGGTTACCTGGGGAAGGGATGTCCCTGAAGCTCCCTTGTCACCTGGCCACAGGACCCTATCAGGTCACCAAAAGGCACAGTGACAAAGGGGCAAGGGGGCTGTCCTGCAGTTACTTCTTTACTAGTTTAACTTGAGGGACTGGTCAGAGTCCTGGCAGTGTAACCACTTCCTGGAGGAATGGGATGTCCTGCCTAATCCGTGTTCCCATGTGCCTGGTGGCTCCTGATAAGAAGACAACTGAAGGTTTTCAGCAGTTTCTACAATGAAAAGGTCCAGGGAAAGAAGAGGAATCATCATAGAATCAACCGGGTTGGAAGAGACCTCTGAGATCCTCAAATCCAACCCTTGACCCAACCCCACTATGATTACCAGATCAAGGCACTGATGCCACATCCAGTTTTATCCCAAAAAAGTGTTAGTGCCAAGTGGAGCTTTGCCTGTGGATTGCATTCCTTGGGGGCATTTGTGCCCTCCTGGTGCAGGACAGCAGCATGTCAAGTGTCAACCAGGAAGCAAATAGGCTTTCTGGGGGACCTCTCTGTCCCAGCAGCTGCCAGCCTGACACAAGAAGATGAATATAATGGTCCTTTTTCTTTTTAGATGAGCAGAGGCAGTTGGGCCTCTAGAAGAAACAATTTCTCCATTCCATAATGACTTATTTATTTCACCAGACATTGGATTCTGCAAGAACGGCCTATTAACTACAGAATATCAATACATTGCACATATTCCAGGAGAAACTACATTAACAATAACATAAAGGAGTTACTATTTTATGAACTCACAATCCTGTATGATCCTTTATTAAAATGTGGCAGGTTGAACACTGGATATTATGTTTGGATCTACCTTAGATGGATAAAATGACAATAACAAAAAGACTGGGTTGCTACAGTTCAGGGAAGTGCCAAAGTGGCTTTCCAAACATTTCACATTATGATGTGAAACACACACACGACTCCCTCCCCCCACCCAAATGAAAGTTTCTAATAAAACTTTGCATTTCTGCCTTTTTCTTTGCTCCACATTTCAGTGTTTTCCAAAACCAAAGAATCTAATATCATGAATGTAATGATAGTGACCGAGATCTGCAAGTACCCCGAATTTGGGGTGCCTGGATCACTATTAGAACACTTGGATAAGATTTTTCTAAAAAAATAATCTCCTTAAAAAAATGGTTTTGTGTAAAAATAAAAATGTTGTGGAGGCATTTCAGGATGTTCTTCCTTCTCAAAACTGGAAAAGAGAGGTGAAATAGCCAGCTGGGCCAAAACTTACCTTTTGCAGCTAGCAGAGGTTCATTATAGGATTTGAAATGAACACAACCATTGTCTGAGCCTTGCTCATTTTATAGCTAAGCCTACTGCTTTTAAGGTATGTCACTCACCAGATTGATATCTTGCTTTCTGTGGCTTTCCACCAAATCTCTTTGAAAGACACAGGCTTGATCCCATGTAAAAAGTGAAAAGTCTTTTTAATCCAATAAAATATGTGGAATCTTTCACTCCATATATTGTTTTCAATTTTAGGGGGGAAAAAAAAAAGGAAAATAAATAAAAAAAAATCAAACTCTGAGATAGCTGCCCTAATAGAAGGAGCTTCTAAATTACCACTCCATTATGAGAAGTTAACTAGGAGCAATTTCTCTGTTTTCCCATTGAAGCTTTGTTTGGAATTGCATAGAAAGCATAAGTGGAGACAATAAACAGGTAAATATTGAGTAAATTTATTTGAAAGTTTGTATCTTCTCCCCCCGATAGCAGCAATAAAGCTTTCAGCAGGGTAAAACTCTCAAGAAACATTCCCTGAAACTATGGCCAAATGGGTCTATTTTTCACTCAAAGTGTATCCCGTGTGGGGGCCATAAACTGCCACAGGGTCACATTTAACAGGGGAGCCAAGCTAAATAAAATCAAACCCAAGCAGGTAACTCAGTCTCCAAACTTCCCCACCTCCCCACTCTAATATGAATCTTAGAGGTTTGAAAAGTGAGCTGCTTTGGCTTTATAAATAAATAAATCACTTGATTTGACACGCGGTAAGTTTTGCTGGAGGTAAAATGGGATCTTTTTAATAGTGTTTGTTCTTGCAGCGTTTCTGACTGAAACCCCAAATCTGGCAATAATGGAGTTTAAGAGAGACACTTTCTTCTGAGATCTATAAAGAACAAATAGGTTGACCAGACCTCAAACTCAATAAACTAAAGGAAACATTCAAACCCATGCAGATGGTAGAGGCTACGTGGGAGCTTTTAATCCCTTAATGTCCCTTGACATTATTCTTGTTCTTGTTACGCTGCTTCTGGATGGACTTGTTGTTCATGTCACTAAGATAAATATTTTTTTCTATGTAGTTTTTTTTTCCCATGCAGTGACCACAGATGACTAATGACTTTTGGATTAGATTTATTAATGTTTTGCACTTGTTTCTGTTACTGTGTGTGTTTGGACAGAAGAAACAGAGAACCCTCAGGTTTTGTGTTTGTTTGGTTGTTTTTCCTCCTTTCATCTTGACAGCCTCAGTGTTGACTAAATAAATAAATAAGGTTGTTTGTTTTTTTTTCCAAGACCAAGAAAAAGGCTTCTGCAGTGCCTTAAGAAATTATATTCAGTGCATCATTTATCCAGTCCTACTGAACACACATTTTCAAAGCTTATTGTGCGAATTTAATGCAACATTTCAATGCAAGATTTAGAAAAACATAAAACTCTGGAGGCACAATTTTCTAAATGTCTACACAGCTATTAGGGCCATAATTATTTAATTAAGCTGACCTGCTTCGAGTAGCAAATTCTAGTGCTGAACATTATAATCTGAAAAGTCTTTGACTGGCAAACACTTCAGATCTCTTACAGCTAAAAAATCATTATCTGAAATGACCACAAATAATCAAACCCTTGTTCTCTTAAGAAACTAGAATGATCCTGTCCCTTCACATTGTTTCAAAATAAACCAAAAATATTTCAAAACATAGAAAACTCACCAGATTTCACTCCCTGCTAATGGACATTCTTGGTATAACATATGGTGCTCCTCATCTAAATAGGTTTATTGTAATCACTGCACAGCACCAGCATCAATATCAGCACAGCCTGAATGCCCAGGTTTTGTTACCTAAGGAGACATTAAAATATACTAGGGGAAGTGCAGCCATTCCTTTGTCTTTCTTACAGAATATTTCAATTCCATTTTCACATCATCCTGAAGTTTTTTGTTTGATGGAGCTTTAAATAAAAGTTGTAATTACTTTGTAGGAGAATTCATGAACCACTGACATGTCTAAAAGAGTGATTGTTCTGCAATGTGGATGGAGAACAGAGGGAAGGCAGATCGTGCCAGGTACAGATGACACATTTCTTTGAGAAGATACTTGATAGATCCAATTTGCCTGAACTACAACAAAGCATTGAGAGGAATTACTAGAGTAAAGAAATTGGGAATTAGGAAACCATGTGTTAGGAATTTAAAGGGAGAAGTGTGGCACTGGGGTAAATAAGGAACTTTCAGAGTAGAGGGAAGCTGCTAGGAGAACATCTTAGAATATGTCGTGTTCAGCTTTTCCTTAACCACCTTTATGCAAGAAAAGTACTTCTAACTCTAATAATGAATTGTGCATGTGTTGCAGACCTGAAAGACACCACCAGAAAGGAGAAAGGGGTGTACAGAAGGTTTGGAAGAACAAGAGACACCAATCTGCTGTGGTCATTAAAGAAACAGCTAAAGTTCATGAGACAAAGTCACTCTAGTAAGGCCAGAATGTATAAATGCTTCCCTAGAAAACCCTGTCAAGAGTTTCTCTAGAATTCAAAACACAGCTCTAATCACAAAGGCTCCAGAGAGGTGAATTCAGAAGGAAGAGCTACACAGTGTGGCCAGCAGGCTGGCAGGGGACATAAAGCACCTGTGCTGCAGAGTGAGAACAGAGGTGTCTGCCTTGCAGAGGGAACAAAAATCTGCACTAAACAAGAATATACTTTGAGTTCCCAAATTTTGAAAGTTTGGGCTATTCACTGTTCCTGTGTCAGATGGATGTACATTGCCTTTTTTCCTCCAGGATGGTCCTATCATACTCTCTGAAAGCGTATCTTAAAAAACAGTAATAATAATAAAAAATCAATCAACTCCTCCCTATGACTTTGTGAAGCACAAGCAAGAGCACCTGCCTGGTTAGTACTTCAGTGAGTATTTCAGTAAGGCTGATCTGCAAAGCCCATTTTACTGAGTGCATGTGTGTTCACAGTGTAGAACTCATAGTACAGACTTACTACAACCAGAGTGCATTAGAAAAATGCTCTTAAATAAATATTTCATATGCTCCTTAATCAATATTTTTCCTTTCTTTTCAAATCCAAGCAAATGTCATTTCATTGTAACTTGATGCCCAACACTGTTGTGACATAAATCCTCATTAGTTGATTCCTTATTACAGTAGGGATACCTTGAAGTCTTCATTCATTTCATTCCTAAACTTGGAAAGAGCAAGGTTTCTTTTTAATGAGCACTAAAGCTTTCTGATCCCTAAATTTCTGAGTTATCTGTAATGAAATTTTTTTCCCCCACTGGTAGAGTCCAGCCACTCTGACAGCATTTTTAACTTCATTTGCTGCAAAATTTAACTAGCAATAAATCTGAAAACCAAAACCAAACAGTTTAATCTCTCACTTTAATAAGAGTTATAAGTTTAAAGGTGTTTATACCTGTACATGTTCAAATACAACAGTATGGAGGAGGATAGGGTTATTTTCTTTAAAGAAATACTTTCCCCATCTCCTGTTTCCACTTCTCTGTTCCATTGTATATAAGAACTTTTTCCTCTTTTTAATTTCTTGCCTTTAATCCACGAGGTTGTAGACAGTTTCCAAGAATGGTTTTCCTGGTATTTCTTGTACTGACTGTATGTTGAAAAAAAATACCCTTCCTTTGTGCCTACAAGAGACAGGCTGCCCAAACAGCCTCCTGGTTTACCAAAAGGCAACAATGCAGGGCAAACATTTCCCAAGATTAAGTTTAGATCGAAGGAAACAAAGAGAGAAAAACAGAAGTCATGAGATCCACAGAATGCTTTTGAAAGAATGGATGAAATCAATACACCTCCTTGAGATACACCTCAATGCATCATCTTGCATTCTGGTAGTATGCAAAACCATTTTCATCCCCCAGTCTTGAAATTCCTTAATGAGGTAACAAGGAGCTCTGTTAAGTGAGAGCCTATTATACAAGCTAAAGATCTGAACAAGATTTGTTTTTAAGTGATTCACTATCCATCACCTCACTATTCAAGATTCAGCTTTTGAAAACATCATATTTAACGTCTCTCAAAAAGGAAAATTCCCAACTCCTGTCGTGCTCTTGTCATTACTGCTCCTCAGTGTGGCTTGCAGTCTGTCATCCAAGCACGACATATGCAGGCACACATAATGACAACCATTACCTGAATGCTGAATTATCCATTCCTTCTGCTCACTCTAGTCCCTCACAACATCTACTCCCAAAATGTGGAGGAAGGTCAAATGGCCTTTGGTGGTGCTTAATTTCAGATCATCTGGATCTGCAGCCCATCTTAACTGACTGCATCAAACGCTGTATCAAACTGCTAAACAAAAGGCTCTCTGATTCATGTAGGAAAGAACATAATGGAGAACTTAGAAAATACATCATAATTTGTTATGTCACACAGTCATGCAACAGTGCTAAAGAAGCAAAGGATGCTCTAACAGAAGATACTGAATTAGCCCTTACATGACTGCATGTTGTTACATGCCTTTTGTATGACCACAAAAAGTCATTTACATCTCCATGCCCTTTTTGTAAAACAGGAATAAAACCCATGTTCTCTTTTTCACCTTTTGTCTTTCATCCCTGGAGTGTGAGCTAGTAGAGTATGACTTCTCTCCTTTGAGCATGTATAGAACCATGCACAGCAAGACTTTGCTGCACGGTGCCATCGGAATAAAATGCCTGATAACACATAAGAAACACTGACCTTTCCAGAGTACCCTTGCTGCTTGGAAAAGGCTTCTGTTACACTCTAATTTCTAAGGAATAGCATGATAGCAGTCATTCTAACACTTCAAACCACTCCTGGAGAGAATGTGCAAGATGAAAGCTTATGAAAAAATATCTCCAGGCCTACATATGCTTATCATAGAATCACAGAATGGTTTGGGTTAGAAGAGACCTTAAAGATCTTCTAGTCCAACCTGTCTGCCATGGGAGGGGACACTTGCCAGTGACACTTACTGTGTCAAGCTCATTCCTGACAGGTCTGTGCATAATGTCCCCTTAAGCTTCTCCAGCCATTGGGTCTCCCCAGCACCCTTTCATCATCTGTTGGCTCAGCCACCAGTGCCATTGACAGCCTGGCACTTGGCTGGGTGGTTGTAGATTGCCCCAAATGTCACCATTGCTTTCTTCTTCTCAAGGGACACATTCAAAGCTCCATATGAGACAAATTCTGTATTAACTGCCTCTTCTTGCTGCTTATATAGCAGGGACTCTTTGTCAACCACCTGTTGTATCTTTCCTCTGGTCTTCTGAAGGAACCCCTGGAACTCTTTCCCTCCTCAGCTTTTCAGCTGCTTCAATCCTGTGTCTTCTTTTACCAACTTTGCCGTAGCTGCTTCTGTTTTTACACTTCTATTTTTAGAATTCACCTCTTACTCCTCCCGTTTCTTTCTGAAGAGGAGGACTTGTCTCCAGTTGCTCCTGCATGTTCAATAACAACCTCATTGGAGCAGCTTCACTGAAGATCACGTTTGCTGTTTGCTCACGTTTGCCTGCCATGCGTGTTGTCTCTCAGATGTACAGGCTGTATGATAGTTTCCATTCCCCAAGGACACTTGCTGTTTTATCTTTGTCTTTTTCTACCTTACCTCCAAGTTAAAAGAAGAGCTTATGCAATCAAGGTGTCTGGCTCTAAGTTTTCTGTCAAACCAGATTTCAGCTGGTGACAGATCAAATTTAAAGGCTGCTGCCCTGAAATTCAGCAATGCCAAGTCAGAATTTAAAGCATTCTCCTGTCTTTTGCTACAGCACTAACACCATTAAGCTTGTACACCCTGGATCTGTGGGAAAATACTTATGATCTTTTTCCTCTGAAAAGCATTTAGTCTCATAACAATTGAATGTGGTCTTTTACCTCTCATCACAACGTTTAGTATGTCCAATTCAGTAAGCACTTAGATTTCACATCCAAAAGCCCTAGTTTTGCTCCCATGCTACTTCAAGATAACAAAAATAAATGTTCAGAAGCTCATTACTCTTATTTAGTGAAAAAACCTTTTTGATACAGGTTAGGTTGCTTTTTTTTTTGACCTTCCTCTATACATATTTATGCTAGGAATTATTGTCTCTTCTTCAAACATTCCCTGTTCTGCCACCACTAACTTTCCTCCAAAGCCTTTGTTGCTGCTAGCACACAAGCTTGTGCACCAGGGTTTATTCTACAAATTGTAAAGATTTCCCTAGTATTTAAGCTGATGTTGCAGTTCTCACACATAATTCTTTGGATGAATTTCACAAAAAGCCCTCCCTTTACTTGCTGTCCCAAACTGCATCATTAATTTAGTTTTAGATACATTCTATACTGATTCTTCCAGAAGATGATTTTGTTTTTTCTGAGTTTAGTTTGTCTAAACACTGCTTAAATCTAGTTTTTTTTTTCCTTATCCCACACTAATTTTTTTCCTGTTTACTCTAAACAAACCCCAATTCATTATTTAGACTTTTCTTTTGAGTGTTTGATCTTGTTCCATTTCTGTATGCTCTTAGGAGTTGTAAGACTTACTTACCCGATGCATTAACATTTCTTGCTCTCTGCCCTCAAAACATATGGCCTGTTTTACCTTCCTTAGCCTGCCAACTCTGCATTTGTTTTTTTATGTACAAAATATATTTCTGGGAATCCTTTTCTCATGGTGGGACCCCTGATTTCTGTTATCATTTGATCTCAATTTGGAAATTGCTCAAGATGTTTGGTCTTGGGTGTTTGACATCTCTTTCAAATGTGTTGGGATACATAGAAAGCCTTTTTTTTCTGGTTTCCTTTGTCAGAAACTTCTTTCTTTCTCAGGATAGTAGATGCTTTATCTCTCCTTGGAACACTTTAGTACTTACTCAGCTCCTCTTATCCTACTCGAGTTATCCACTGCCTTGCTGGACAGCCCCTGTCGCTCTGGTGCCCCTGGCATGGTAGAACAGAACAATTTGGCACTTGGTGGTAGACAAAGAGAATGAGAAGTCCACAAGTCTATAAATATGAGGTCCCCCTAATTAAACAAGATATAAACCACCTTGTATCTGAATAAACCTCCTGTGAGGAAGGGACAGTGTGTGCCACCATGCATCAGGTTTAACCACTGCTAGCAGCAATTTTACTTTGGTTCCTGTATGAGATGTTATTCAGTTTGAAGTGGTCTACTAGGGGGCCAGGGTAATAAATGAAGGCAACAATAGGGACCATACACTAAGTGCTACATTTCTTTCAATGTCAATAAACTGCAGCTACATAAAATGTTAAACTGGATTTTAACAGACATTTACAGTTCATTCTGTAAGCTGCCCTTTTAGCACTTTACCTTTAAACTAAAAAATACTGTACAAAGGGAAAAGACAGTTATTTGGGAAAGAACTATTATGTTTTTTCTAATGCATAATCAAGGTTTTTGTCTCTAAAAATCATTAAGTACCTGTCACCAAATTTTAAATGCTTTAAATGGGGACCTATAAAGAGCTCATATATATTTAAATGTATGTGTGTTTTCTCAGGTCTATTAAATACTAGCTAAACTGAGATAAAAGCATTTAGCTTCCACTTATGGGCAGGGTTAGAAACAGCAATTAAGAGAAGAAAATCTCAGAGGAAAGACAAATAAAAAATTCATAGGACTGACACAAAGGACTGCAAACCCAAGCACGTATTTTTGGAAGACAATTTCTGGAAGCTTTCTCGCAGGTTTTCAAACTATTTCTAGTTAAAACCTTTGCCTTCAGCCAGCCTGCAGCCACAACTTGAATGACTAGAGAATAACACAGGTCAGGCTGTCAGCTCTGCATTCCATTCATGTAAAATTTTGAGTACATACCAAGTTGCTCTCCACAGCTGGAGTCCCTGTTTGCAAGAACCAAATGGACAGCTTTGCTGAAGGAGTTGAGCAGGAAAATAAAATGTCATAGTTGTCACATTACTTGGCTCCCTGCTTGAGACCTCCCTCTTACTTGCACCTCCTTTTCTTTTAACTTCTCCTGTTGAACAGAGTCACAGTCTGTGAAATGTGTCAGGTCTTTTGTCTTTCTCTTCAAGGTGAATCAAGCTCCATCCAAATTGCTTACTGAAACAATCTAGGCCTGTCTATTAATCTGCTTCAAATACACAGCCTGCAAATAGCTCTGAAGAAAGTGATCTATTAAGGGTATTGATTCTCTTTTGGCCTTTTACATAAGGGGTATTTCCCCTGGATGGGTACTGCCTGCCCTGCAGGTGTTATTAGCCCAAAATCCCACGTGCCAGCATCAGACTTTGGGATGGAGGTTCCACAACAGTTGCATTGTGTGATCAGATCCCTCCCTTGTTCTGACAGAAATTTTGTTGGATTTAAGTAACTTTTTCTTATTCTATAAAATCCCCATTAAAACAATAATTAATGTCAATTTTTCCTCCTACTTGCCCACCTCCGGAACCCTCCAGGGATGTCTCTAATTTACTTAATCTGTTGATTCCTCCTAAGATATCTAAAGCAATCAAATCAATTAAAACATTTCAGAATTTTATTTATTTTTTTTTTTTTTACTACGAAATATTTCCAAAGGGCACGAGCCAGATTATGTGTTACTTTGGGTCCTATTAAGAGTCTGTATATTGTCATTTGAATGAAGATAAGGCACAAGTTTTTCAATTCAGGTTAGAGGAACAATTACTGGTGCAAAGTATTATTTAGAGCAAGCAATGGCCTGTCCCCCTAGGTCTTGTATTTTAATAGTTATTGAAATCTTCCTTATTCCCCCATCTTCCTCATCAAATATTCATTATGCATTTCACATTTTATATATCACTTATCTGATAGCTTTTCCAGTTCTTGCTTGTAGGCAGCAGCACGCACAAGGCTGTCACTTCTTAGAGAAGAAGCATGATGACACCTGCAGAAAAGGTTGCAAACCTTGCTTTTTGGCTGGTCTTCCAAGTATCAGAGCTCAGAGGAGGTGTATCTTTCACTCTAAGTTACCATATTTCATTTAAAATAAACTACTAGACATATATAATTCAGAGGAAACAAATGAGTTTCTTTACTCTGTTGCATGCAAGATTTTTCTATTTAATAATGGTAGTACAAAAGGTAATATATTCAAAGCAGCATTCTCAGTATTTCTACTAAATTATTTTACTCCTCTGTCCCATGGGAAAGGGGTGATTTTCTGTTCTATTTTATTTATATTACAGCAGAAGTTCAAATTATTGATTTTGCATGAGTTTTGAACCTGATGTGTGAGTTTGACACTTTCAGCTGCAAGTTATAATAGCATCTGTCAAACAAGGCTCTGTTTCTAACCTTTCCTTTTACTACTTCACAATGCAAAAAATGATAATCACACTATAGTTTAATTATACATTAGCGCCAAAATGTACGTGTAGTAATAAAATAGTAAAGATGCAATTGATTTTATGTTTTAACACATTTACCACCAATTAAAAACCCTACTAAATGTTTATTTGTCTGTTATTTTCCATATAAGGCTTACACTTTAATGCTTTAACAACGAGCAAAGGAAATAGCTCGGCTTTTTAAAAAAAACACATTAATTATACAACTTAGCATTATATTCTTAAAGGAAAACCAGACCTTTGTAACCATTCTGTGCATGAATATCTTCTATTATTTGAGGCAGAGGCTTTCCATCAGCAGTGCTGCAATAACCTTTGGTTTGCTGCTCTTGCCTCCTGCTGTAGCAATCTGGCTTTTGGGGGCCCTGTTTAGTGTCAGTGGAAGAGCATATCAGCAATGCAGCTGTCTGGAACAAAAGGAGGAATAAAAAGCTTGAAGACACTTGTTCTAGTTTGAAAGTTGTAATTTCCATTTAGTTTTAAAACAGTTCTCATAAAGAATGATGTGAATTTATAACCAAATATCTTCTTTCTCACAAAAGCAAAGATGGTTTTATCTGACAGATACCCAATAAAATCAACAGTGCCACCTTTACCTTAATTTGGTCTCAGAAGGGACAGATTATTTTCTCCTCAGAAACATATCTAAAAATATTCTTTAAGACCAGTTGTCATTCAAAAATCAATCTTGCTTATTCATATAGTCCAAACCTAAAAACCAGTGTACGTTCCATGTTTTTGTGCTTAGTATCTACCAAGACCTAAATACTGCCCTTGACCTTGCATTTCCTATGCAAAGCTTTTCCTGTTCTCCTTGGTCACTGTGATAAAACATAATTGTTTAACTGTGGAGCTCCCTGGCTGGGCAAACCCCCCAGGGAGAGCACAGATGAGCACAGTCATCCAGCTTATCCTGCAGGTTTTTCCACTTCCCACACTCGTGTGGTCTGAACTGGGAAGGGTTATGAACCCCTAGGGTTGGAAAAGACCTCCAAGATCTTTGAGTCCAACCTTGATGATCAAGTGCAAGGTACATTGTGGCCATCCAGCAGAGGTTTCAAGGTATTACTGCTGGGTTGGGCTGCCACACACCCAAAAGGCTGTCAACCAATTAAATATATTTTTAATGGATGTACTAAGAGGAAATAGCTTGGAAAAATCAGATAGCTCTAGAGTTCCTCCCTTCACCCTCCTCTGATGATGATGACCTTCCCCAAAATACTCACAGGTACACACCTCAAAGAGAAAATAAGAGAATTGATTCTCTTCTTTCTCACACTCCCACAAGTAATTTGGAAAAGAGAACAAAAGCAGGTTTTGTGTCTAAAAGTAGCAAAGTCATTGCACAGAAACAACTGTCCAGGGAGCCCAGGAACACCCACAAGGGATGGGTTTTCAAGGGACTTTCCTAAGCACAGAAGTGAAGGGAAATAAGAACTAAAAAGGGAGGTAAATATACAACATGAAGTTGAACATCATTTTACAAAGTGCTAGGAAAGGAAGTTGAAGAAGGTGCTTTGGTGGCCAGTGGGGCTAACAGGGATGTGCAGTGAGAAGCAAAGGTTGCAGAGCCTTCCTGAGGGGCAGCCACTCTTCATCTGTAGCACCAGAGGCACTTTCCCACAGGAGTGTCTGCTCCGAGCTTGCACCGTGTCAGGGCAGAGCAGTTTTTCCAATATTAAGTTCTGTTGGCTTCCATATGCTTTCCCTAAAACCGTAGATCATGAAAAATTTGGGCTAGAAGCAATCTCTGAAAGGAGCTTTGTCCATCTCTCAGTATATAGTTATGCTATACAACACACAAACTATTCTCTGATTAATCACATTTTTTTAACATATAAGCTACTCATCTGTTCAATAAGCTTGATTCCAGCTATCTTAATCATATGATTGCTTTGCTCCTTCTCCAAGAAAAGCACTGTTCCCAATAATATCAGTTTGTTGTGGTTTATATTAGTCCCAGTAGGGTATTTTGCAGTTCACCCAGAGAAAATACACATGCCCACACTGTGCCATACACAGCTTGCTTCTGTCACTTAACCAAACCAGCTTCATTGAATTCAGTGGAGACAGTAAAATCAAGCTCATTTTACACATACATAAATAGGAAATATAAATATATGTATCTACACACTACAGATATATATTCATTAAAAAACCCAAACAACCCAAATCTAGTTGGGCATTTTTTGCCATGCTTTTTTTTTTTTAACTATGAAGAGAGAAACTTGATATCACCTGCATTTTATATCACAGTGAAAATGTTCGCTGGAGTATAAAAGTGTGTGGTAAGGGACATTAAAACATAATGGCACAGTAGGACAACTTTTCCCAATTGCTTCACAGTGGGACTATTGTCATTCAAGTACAAACACTAAGTTAAAGGGCAATAAATAGTATATTAGGTCCATTACTGCAGGCACTTTAGATACAGTAATATCTACTGGAATTACTTGTGTTGTTATTAAAATAGATGATATTTTGGTAACAGTATGTGAAGCAGGAACACGAGCAGTTTATTTCTGAATGAAGCATTATTCCACTTCTTTTACTCTCTAGGATTTCAGATGAGTGGGCAAATAAGCAACACGACAGAGCAAACTTTGTCTGCAGAAGCAGAGAGTGGGGGCCACAGGGGCTCTGCAATGATCATTACAACATGAACTCAGGCCCCAGGATGCAGCAGCTGCAGCGCCAGGGCAGGTGGGAAGGAGAGGGGAAATAAACTCCCAGAGAAACAGAGAGAGAGAGAGAAGGATGGAACAGTGGAACCCTGACACCTTTTAGGAAAGTAGTGGTGTACTTTGAGATCTGCTGGAGACCCTTCAGTTCAGTGTCTGCTGGCAAATGCGAGCCTTGATGATAGCACAGTAGCCATTAGTGATTTTGATAACCGTATCAAAGATTAAATTTAAAATGTATAAGAAGTGACATGTAGAAACAGGGGGTCAAGCTTGTCTGCAACTTCTGAGCAGGAAGAAGAGTATTCTTAACACAGCAAGAAGCTGCCTGACCTTGGTGCTGCCTTTCCTGTACCAGTCTCTTGGGCTTTGATGCTGTTTGTGACCACGGTGGCATCCAGATGTTCTGCATCAATCTCACAAACAGTAAGAGAAACAACCCCAAATTCTAGATCCCAGCCTTTGGGCTTCCCAGCATCACAGGTGGAGCTTCTGTTGGTGCAGAAGGCACAAAGTTTCATTTAGCTGAACTTACACAATTTTTTAGCAGTAACCTGTGGCTATAATGCTATGCATGGACTACAACTTATATTTTCATTTGTCTATCTGCAAAAGATTGATGAGGGCTGTCATCAGTAAGGAAGAAATATTGTTGTGGCTCTGGATAAAGTGTATAGCAAATCTTCAGATTTCCTGAGAAATTTATCTTTTTCTCACCATTTCAGGTTATATATTTAAGCCAAGAAATAGACAACAGAGTAGGCTAGAATCTCAAGTGGTAAGAGTGAGAAAAAGAAATAGCAATTTGCTTAATGGCTCAGAACAACTGGTCAAGAATAAATGAAAATTACATATTTGATTTTTATTTTTTTAATTTTTTTTTACAATACACAATAGTCAAGAAATATTTTAAAAAATCCTAGGACCTACCTTGTGCTGGTCTAGAAGGGAAGTCAGCATCTCAGAACTCCCTTTCATTCATCCTCACCTCTGAATTTGCAGTCATGTACAAATTCTGGAGGGAGTAAACAAAACAGATAAGAAAAAAAATAGCAACAACAAGCATTTTCAACAGTAAAATTCCTTCACTGAAGTGTTTCCTATTTGTGAGTACAAACTGGCGTTTTGGGGGTCTTCACAACTCATGCTATGACATAAAAACAAAAGGAGCCTCATCCCTTCCTTCTTGACTTGAACAATATTTTCGTCCTCTGTTTTATTCTCACAGTAAACATCTACTTAATCCAATCAGGCCTGGCTGATTAAATCCATTCCTATTGGGCAAAAATTTTCACAAACCTAAAAATAACCTTCACCTGTCTCTTACAGGCACAGTGCAGTGTGCCCAAGGGCACACTTCTGCTTTCAAGAAGGTTATTCAGCCTCAGATGAATCTGTTATTAAACTACAACTGTTTGCTATGCAGAAACATATATGCTTTACTCAGTTGTGTCTCTAATATAGCTCCAAATGTGTGAAATTAAATTTGTAACTTTTAATAATAGGTTAGAAATAGTATGACTTTATTCTTTTCACAAGCTAAAATATGTGAGCTGGCCACATTAGAAAGAAGTGCTGAAAAGATTGGGGAAAACCTCAAAAATAAACAAACAGTAAGAGAAAAATTAGTGATATCTGGAGAAACTTGGTCTTTCTATATGATGCCAGGGACATGAGGCCTCTTTTTTCTTTTAAGGATTGGGAAATATATTTATCAGCAGTGGGTATTGCTTGATGTTACAGCATTACTTACATTAGTTAAAATATTAGAAACTATACCCAACACATTGAGACAGAGTCCACAATCTTGCTTTATCTGCTATCTCCAAATTGAAATCTTAAAAAGATTCTGGTCTCCATAGACCATGGACAGAAGGCTCAGAGGCTCAGCTCACATGCCAAAGAGCAAGCAGCTTGGGGAAAAAACTGAGATCTTAACATTTCCTACAGAAAAAAAGAGAACAAACTTCAAGGGTGGATTTTTAGTGGTCTAAGACCATGTCACTGGAAGTTTCTTGACCAGAGCATAAAGACAGAATCATAGAATGGTTGGGTTGGAAGGACCCTTAAAGGTCTTCTAGTTCCAACCTCACAGCCATGGGCAGGGACACCTTCCACTACCCCAGCTTGCTCAAAGTCCCATCCAACCTGGCCTTGAACATTTCCAGGGATGGAGCTTCTCTGGGCAGCCTGTGCCAGTATCTCAGCACCCTCACAGTAAAAAACTCCTTCCAACCATCCAATCCAAACCTACCCTCCCTCAGTTTCAAGCCATTCCCTTGCCCTATCACTGCACACCTTTGTAAAACTCTCCCCCCTGAGCTTTCCTGGGGGCTCCCTTAAGGTACTGCAAGGCTGCTCTAGGCTCCTTCTGGTTGAACAAGTCTGATTAGATTTTTAATGAGATGTGTAGGGGAAAATATCATCTGCTTATCTTGAGATTTTTGTTGTTATTGCTTCTCATGAAAGATCAAGTCCTGAAAGATTTGTTCACTCCTTTTTCATCCTCACTCAGACAAAGCTGCCATTCAGTATTAATGGTCTGAAAGGTCCTGTTGTCTTCTGTAGTGAATATTTTGAATATTTCCCTTTCATAGCTCCTTGCTTGCCTCTGTAATAAATCCACATTCATAGTTCTAGATCTTAAAAATCAGTGAGAGTGGAGCTGGACAATTCACTTGTGTAGAGCAATCACAAGGACGGCCATTTGTTGCTAATGGAAATGGGTAAATAATTACTTGACACAATGGGCAATTATTGACAATTCAAAGGGACAAGAACGATATCAAGTGGAAGGCAGAGGGGTCTGTGGGAGTGTCTGATACTAAATGAATTGGTTTTAGAAGACTTTGAATTATCATGGTGTACCTTTTTTCTTTTTTTTTCTAACTGGAAAATATTGTTCAATGGAGATCATTACTGTACATTATTGCATGAGAATTCCTCATTTTGTGGTGAAAATGTGCTTAAGAAAAATGACAATTTGATTGAATGGAGCTATTCATTCTTCAAAATCTGACCATTCAAAATACCTCTTAAAAAATTACAGCATTTCATAAGAGAACAAAACTTCTCTGATTCATTGAAGTGCAACACTTGAATTAAACTGACATGGAGGGCCTTTTTTTCTGTTCAAAAGGCCTGAACTTCTGAACAAACATTGTAAAATTCAGTCAGTATTCACTGTGTGACAGGACAGCAATTACATGCGTTACCTGAGCAATGTCAAGAGGAGAAGACACTCCAACCTTCCAAAGTCAAGTTGGTTGCTGTTATTCACACTCTCCATGCTTGCTGCTTAGGGACAAAGTAGAGTCATTTTCTTCCTGCGAGTACACAAATGTGATTTTGCTTGACAAAGTGCAAGGCAGCTTGCTGCAATACTAATGAGCTTACTTTTGTTTTCCTTGTAAAATTCTTCAAGACGGTGTATTACATTTTGGGACATGTGAAAGGTACAAGACAAACGTGACAGGGCTTTTAGGGAACTTTAAATCACAACAGTTCAAAGCCCCAAATACTAATTTTAAAATTGCCCCTTTTATTATACTTGAACAGTATTTTTCTCCCAATTTCTTTAGGATGGAAAGCCAGATGTCAAGTGGGGCTCCAGACATTTTTTAAAAATAAATCTATATTGTTGAGAACTATTAAATAGCTGACTCAAGACAGGCTAGTTTTTAAAGCCCTGTGAATGTGGAGCACTGATTTACAGGTGTCATCTGCTGTATTCTATCTTTCAAATCAACTTTGTCACTTCCTCTAAATTTACACTACAAATTCATACTATTACCCACTTTACTGAAGCAGTTAGCCAATGCATCCTGGAGAAGCTGTTCCTCTTAAGATGAAAAATAGAAGGCAGGTATGTCATTTGGTGCAATCTTGTTTATTTACAGAAAATGAGCACAAAGTACAGGTTCCTCTGAGCTGAGCAGGATAAACAAACAGCAGGCAATTCAGTGTCTCAGCTAAGCCTACATGTCTGCTCAGTCAGGGCTCGTGGTCCAGGGAGTCTTGGTCTCTATGTCTGCTCAGGATGATTCTCTTGTTTCCTTCCTTCCTTTGCTCTCCCTCCAGCATCACCAGCCTTCAAAATGCCCTTGATCTGTAAAGCCCTCAGTTCAGTGCAGTTTAGCTTGGAGAGAGGCAGCTGCCACTCAGAATCCCTCAATTTATTATTCACTCTTATCTTTAGAAAATTTTCAGAAAGCAGAACACATTTTCTTCCTTTTTGCTGGCTTGGAGGGCAAGTGAAATGCCATTTTAAACCTCTGCCAGTGGTCTCTGTTCAGATTCCTGTAGGTGTTTCTGTGATGATGGGCTTGGCTTTGCTCCACAGCTTCCTTCACAGCCTTTTCTCTTGTTTTATTTGCAGTTCTTTGTTTGAAAATTACTTGAAATTAAGGGCTGTAGTAGACATCTGCTCTCTGTGATCTCTATTCTAGGGGATTAGCATTGCTTTCTATGAACTATTAACTTCAGCAGCCTACCTACAGAAAGAAATTACTTACAGGAGAAGCACAAAGCAAAAACTTGAAACAAAATCCTCCAAACAAATAAAACCAAAAAAACCCAAAACAATCAAAAAACCCACCCAAGCCCCACCAAACCAGGAAAAAAACCCTCCAAAACCATCAACCTAATCCAAACCACCTACACAACTTCTATTATTTCGAGGCATAAATTTGATGCACCAGAGACAGAAATCATGGCTAAGAAAACTTCAGATATGAAGTTTCAGTAAAAGGCAGATAAAGTGGGACACCAAGACGAAGTATGCAGACAGGAGATGTGGAATATAACCAAACCAGAGCTGGAGATAACTGAGCTGTAGTGCAAAGATGGACACAAAGCTACAGTACACAGAAAAGGATACTGAGGAAACAGTGAGATAATTAAAAAAGAAAAGACAGGTGGTGAAGTGGGAAAAGAAATAAGGTAGCAGTAAAAGTTGTTAAGGGAATGAAAACTTCAGAAACATTCCCGAATTGCAGGACTAAAGAAGTGAACTCGTACAAGCAGCAAATAAATAAAACCTCTGGGTAACAAAAGCACAAATCTGAAGCAGCAGAAGTGAGTATTGGTGACTACTGATGTGTGAGCTCAAGAAACCAGTTAAGGGCAGAACATTGAAAAGTCAGTGAGAAAGCAGCAATATAATCAAGAGTAAGCAAAATGATAAAAGAAAGGAATGAATTCGATGCCTTTTGGAGATGAGACATCCCTCAGCTTCTCTCTAGACTGAAACACAATACAGTTGTTTGCTGTGAGAAACAGGGCACAGCACGGTTCCTGTTGTAGGGGTTTTTTTTGGAAAATAAAATTGAGAAACCATGCATGACTTTCTGTAAATGGTACTTGCATGCCTGATGTCTGCAGCAATTCCTCTAAGACTTATATTGAATAAATAAAAAGTTATTAAAGAAAAAAAAATACAATCTATCAATACCGTTTATAATAACTCCTCTTCTGACTGGACAGATTGCCTCAGTTTTTCTTGCTATTATTTTACATAGTCTACTGCAGTGTTATTGCTACTTTCCATCATCAGGGATTTAAATAATCAGAGAAAAGTACACAGTTAAAGTCAAGGAAGTATTTACATGACTGGAAGCCTGAAACTTTCTGCAGGTTGTTCCCAGAATCAGTTTAGATGTCATTTTGAATACATAAATATCAATTTGCAGAGGAAACACATTCCCTTTATAGACACAGCGGCACCAGTCTGCAAAACTTGAAACTTGAATTCCGTCTTCTAGAAGCACATTTTTCATCTCAAAGTGAAATAAACATGCATGTAGTAATAATTTGAAGATTGCCTTTAAAAAAAAAAGGCTATCTATCTAAAAGAAAATTTTGTATTTTAACATAAGAGATGAACATGTCCTGCTACTGGCCAAATTACATCCTCTGACTTTTGACAAATTACAGAAAGTGCTTTTTCTTACCCACAGACTGCTCTCAAGTCTGACAGAACCAAAATGAAACAAAAACAAGCAAACAAAACAAGAAATTCTGTCCTTACCAGAACTAATTCCAGGTCTAAACATGGGGAGCAGTCTCAGCTGGAGAGCAAGTTAAATTAAGGCAGTGAAGCACAGGTGCTTTTTAGGAGGAGAGGAAACTTCTTCAGGTATGCAGCCCTAAGACAGTGTTAAATTTTGTTTCCAAAAAAAGAACATTTCCAGACTGTGAATAGCTCTTAGGTGTAGCAATATGCCTGGAGGAAATGAAAATGTTTTGGTTTAAAGTCCTTTCCCGAAGAGAAGCATTTACCCTCAGCAATTAAAAACCAGCAGACAACTATTGCTGTAATATCTTTGTGTGGTTTTATAACACGCCCTGGAGAAAGGCCCTGATATATTAATATATTGAGATGTGTGGTAACAGCAGCATGGCATCACTATTATTGCAACTATGGAATAAAATCTGTAAGCCTTTCCACTTCAATTTCCAGCTCATATAGCTGGATATATTGTTTTGCAATCATTCATGCTGGCAAACTAAAGGGCAGCTCTCTTCCTTAGAAAGCTGTGAGACAAAGTAGGCTGAGCTTTTGGTGAGACTGGATGAGACCTTACCTCATGTCAAAGGAACACAGACGAGGCTCTGCAGATTTCTACTCTTCAAACAGTCTGCCAAAGAAGAAAAAAAGGGTCACAACATCCTGCAAGAGCAGTAGAAAAATCTCTTACGTGAGTTGACACTGAAAGCAGACAGGGGAGAAGAAAGCAGATGAATGACACGAGTGAGATGTGTCAAACCCTTGCTTTGGCCCATTTTTTTTTCAGTTTTGTACCAGCAAATGGCAAAACTGACAGCAGTCTTCTGGGAACCAGTTCCAGCATTCCCATGGTTAGATTTTAATGGGTTTAGATCTTAATTTGCATGGGAAGATGATGTTGGTTTACTTAAGTTAAAGGAAGAGAACAGCTATGGAGTGTTGCGTCACTGAGCCAACACTTGGTGTGGTACAAGGAGTCACCATTCAATGTGTGCCCTCCTCATCCCTCGCCCTGTATTTCCTTGCAAAATCACCCCAGTTGGCAGCTTGGGCTGCGCTGTGATTTCCAGGGGTTGAACCACAAGACCACATTCTCTCCTGCTGGCGCTGCTGTTGAGACAGTCATGGCTGGAATAAAGACAGGCAGCGGGATGGGGAAAGACCCTCATCCTCAGCAACACACGTAACCAATGGAAAGTCAGATCCTGGCAAACTGTGAGGTTTTTCTTCCAAAAAAAAAAAACCCAGGGAAAGGAAAAAGAACACAATCCTAGGCTAACTTCACCAGGGCTAGCTTCAGTTCGAGTTTCTTAGATGAGAAAACATCAGAGGCTTTCCTTTGCTTACAAAAAGCTATTAGCCTTTTCCTGGCAGCTGCCACCTCTGAGGTAGAGGGAAGCTCATGCCTTTTGTACATGGCAGGCTCCAGCTCCAGAGACTTTAAAGATTTCAAAGTCCCCGAAACTGAAGTGCAAGAGTGTCACGACAGAAGGAGCAGGAAAATGAGGTGGCAAATTTTTAGATCTACCTTCTTTGTATTGTGCAATGCAAGAAAACCAAAAGACCTTCAGAAACCTAAACCTACTGTTCCTCATCAAAGTGTTCTCATACAGCAGTCAAAATGCTACCTGAAGAGCACAAAGGAAATCTGTTCCCGAGAGCTCTAACCTCCTAGTAAAAAATTCTGCCATTACATAAAATGCCATTTGTTATGGTTTTTTTTTGCACAAATCCCAGAATACATTTGATCTTTCTGAGAAGCTGGATATCGTGGATCCCTACAAAAAGTATGTTTACACCCAAATTTCTTATGCTCCTCAGCATGCTTACCTGTGTCATGTCTTTTATGCTGACTTGTCTCCAAGCCTTTCTTCATTGTTTGCATTCAGAGTTGTTACTTAAAGCCTAACAGGGTAGTTCTGCATTGTTTCTATTTCTATGTCACCCCAGTCTGTGTAAAACACATTTATTTGAAAAAAAGCAAGTCAATAAAGTTATTAAGCAGACTAGTGTTCAGCAGATATGGGGAAATTGCAAGACACCAACAAAATAGTAAAGAGAACATTTTCCTTCTAAAGTTTCAAGCCAAATTATGATGGGCAGCAAGTAATCAAACTCCAGTTTATCTTACTGCAAAGCTTACTCTGACATGGATGTAAAATTAAACTCTCAGTTCCTTTTCCAGCAAGAAACAACTGTCTGTGGACTATTTGACTGCAGATCAACTTTTCCAGCTGCTGTGTTCTCTTCCTTCCTCTTTGTTTTCTCCCAGATGAAATCAAGTCATGTCTTATATCAGTAAGCATTAGTTTTGGCTGTTTCTAAATTTTCAGGTTTCTAAATATAGCAATGTGCTGTGGATAGGGTGGGCTATTGCACTTCTGCAAGTCTTACTAATAAAGATGATTGTTCTCTGAAAAATCTGCTTCTATCTACAAAGGATAAAGCTAAGCTTGATCTTACTAGATCTCTGTGGACAACTGATCAGAAAATAGATGGATTGATGTTTAAGGAAGGCTGTTCTCAAGAAACCAACATTGTCTGCCTGCCCAGCTTATGCAGGTCACCCAGTGACCCCTCTGCTTTGCTGGCACAGCTCTGCACAGGTCACTGCCCCCACCCCTGCTCTGGTGAGGAAGTTTTCCCCACAATATTCCACGCTGGAATTGGTATAGTCCTTTGTGTGAACAGGCTTTCACACACAGAAGTCTTCAGCTGAA
Organism: Xenops minutus; assembly: GCA_035221455.1. Lineage (NCBI taxonomy): Eukaryota > Metazoa > Chordata > Aves > Passeriformes > Furnariidae > Xenops > Xenops minutus. The sequence continues at coordinate 52,117,975 of JAWWEE010000074.1, forward strand.
GAGATCCAGGTAAGCTGGGCTGCCACACTCTGCAGGCTGTTCAGCAACACCTTCAGCAAAGTGTCCTGTCAGATGGCCTCAAACATGTCTCTTCTACCTGCCCTAGTTTTCTTACCCAAAAGTCTGGTCAAATAAGACTACTGATCTTTGGAAACTTGAAAGAATTTTCTGGCCAGCTGGATTTTCTCCATGTTGTCTTGGACATGTGGAATTGAAGTGGCCATGAAGAATGGCAGTGCTGTGCCATGATGGGATGCTGTGACCACACTCCTAGAAATGACTTTGAGTCCATACTTCTGGTCCAAGGCTTGCCAGCAGGTATAAAATCCTCTGGCTTTCTGGTCTGAGGCTGCATGGATTATTGGTGAAAACACTGTGTCATTTCAGGGAGGGGCTGGAGGAATCAGAAAGTAGGTTTATATCTGGCAGGTGGAGTTGTTTGGGGCAAAGGCACAGCCTTAGTCTAACACACACAGTGAACTTCCAGATATGAAACAGATTTCTGAGCTCTGCCTTCCTCATTATATCTTACAAATTGCTTGATCCTTTGGCCACTGTACAGCAAGAAGACAGCCATAGGATACTAAACATATAAAGGATCTGAAACGGTAATTCTCTTTAGATTTTCAGATCAGCTTTCTGGATTTCTCCCAACCACTGCTGTACTGTCTGCAGTTTCTGAATATTTCTTCTTCTCAGAAATGCCCTCAGGAAAAGTACCAGACAAATGCATGTTACTTTAATGTTGATTTATGGCTTTGTTTCCCTTTTTTTCCCCCCTCCAAAGACGCATCGCTTTGCTCCCTGACACTCAGTCCTGTGCTGCTGAACATCAAAAGCTGTTCTTCAGCTCCCAGCTTCAACAGCTGAAAATAAAACTGGAAGATGACTGAGCCAGGCAGGTGCAGGAACAAAAATGTGTCTCCACCTTCTCCTCTTGCTGTTTCATTTCTCCGTGATTTTTGTATTCCTTCTTATTTCTCTGTGCATTATTCTTTGCACATCTGAAAAATTCAGGAGGGAAATTGTGATTGTTTGTTGCCATCCCCAGGTTCTTGGTGGAACACAGCAGTACCAGCTCAGCTAGAGGTCCATGGGCAAGCCCCTTTTTGCTGTACCCATTGGCTTCAGGTGACTTTCCCCCTGTTTTCTCTTTGCTTCTGGCCCAGATACATGAGAGGCACAAAGAATAGGACTAACCATGCTGTCTTTTTCCAGCTGAGATGCAGAAAGGGATCTCCTCGGAAAGAAACCTTTAGATTGTCCATACTTCTTTGGAGAGAACAGGAAAAAAAACAACAAAACTAATCTAAAGCTGAATAGGGTGAGAATTTCCAATGTACAGCAATCCTGCCCCTCAAAGACCTTCTGCAAAAGCTGCTGCTAATGTGGTGGTGCTGGTGAAGACTTCAAATTTCCCTCTTTGGGAAACTTCCACATCATCCAAGAAACAGAACAGGCCAAAACCAAGTAATCCTCTTCACTTCAGACTATCACTTTCCACTCTTGAAGCTGTAACACAAGAATGAATATATATATATTTATTTTTTTTAAAGTTTTCAGTTCTCCTGAAAGCACTGTAGGACTTCTGCCAGAGGGTACTTCTGTGTTCAGCTGTCAGAAATTCCTGGTCACCAGCCCCCTGAACAGCAGCTGAGCCACAGGATCTGGGGGTTTCTGGGGCTGCAATGCAGCAGCTTTGCTTTTGAATTTTACCTGTCAGGAGGAAACAAACAAGTGAAAAACCACTAGCAGGAAAAGCCAGAAAAAATGAGGAGGAAATTCAAGATGTACAATGGTGCGGGAAGGAAGGCACAAAACTGAGCCAGCTTGGAGCACTAGAAAGAGAAATCTCCTCTTATTTAATTATATTGTGATGAGGGGAAAAAAATTATATACATTCCCTAAAAAGAAGGATTGCATGTAAGTTGACTCCATCATGAGTTTCTCTTTCTAAGAGAGACAAGTCAGCAAGACCCTGCTTATTGGCTCATCATTCATGCTAATGTGTTGGGGGGGATTAATGAAGAGCCTGCTCTGTGAAATCTCACTGTGCTCTATTGTGTTGCATTGTGTTTTCCAGGTTTTTTGATTTCCAGAAGTTTCCACCGAAGGCATTGACCCTGGTATAATGAATGAAGACTACCTGTAATACGTCTGCTTTGATTAGTGTTTGCAGACCCTGGGAGTGATCCATGGGCTTTCTAAGCATCTGTGGCTGGGAGATAAAAACAAACAGGGTGTGCTTGTGACCAGCTGCTATCAAATATCTGCTCCTGTGCATTTCAGTAATGCTTACTGAAAACCTCTTACCTCCCAAGCAGAGAGACAAATTTTTTAATATGTATGTTTGTGTTTTACCACAGCACTTTCCCCCCCTATTTTATTCTATTACAGAAATATCTTAGGCAACTCTTGCCCTACACAGGGGGAAGCAATGCATCAGAACACATGGGAAGATGCCCTCACGTGTCTTGGAGGATTTGACACTGCCACATCCTCCAGAAAGCAAAGACAACAGAAGTTAATGATGTTTGTCTCCTGCTTTCCCACAGAAATATCACAGAAGACTGCAGAGATTACATACAGAGGGACCATTTCACCCATCACTGAATGAAATTCATTCATCTCTGTGCTTTGCAGTGCTCCCATTATGTACATTAATGGACCAATAAAACATTTCTTGGTATGCTTTAATACTACAGAATATTTCTTCCTATGGTAAGTACCGAGTGAAATTCTTCATCTTGCTATTTCTTTTGGTTGTCTCAGATGTTTATTTTTATTTTTGACTCTTTTCAGGGTAAGCTGCTCAGGCAGCTATCTCAGCTGGTGAGCATCTTGACAATAACAAGCTTGGGTCTTTCATTCTCTGAAATAGTCAGGTCACTAACTGCTCTGCCTCCCAGTCAAAGCATAGCAAATGATTTCTTCCAAAGTATCTCTCAGAATACTCAAAACATAACACTGAGATTACTCCATAACCCAGATAGACTTGAACTTGGTTTGCTATACCACCTCTTTAATCACCATCTTGACAGAGAGGGGTTTAAATATTTAGTTGCATCAATTTTGCCCTGATCCAGTTCCTAAGATGTATATGATTTAAGTTCAAGCAGGTGAGCAATTCTTAAGTTGAAGAACACAAAGCTTAATTTTCAGCATGTGTTTTAAAAGCTTTGCATGGGACTATAATCTTCAGACAATTCTTTCACTGTCAGCTTTTCCCCCTCTGGTTTTGCATTATAAACCAACCAGAGATTATCTTTTTGTGCTGAGGTTGGTTTCTGCTGCCCTTACAGACTTTGAGGAACACTTCCTCTGGTGAGGAATTCATAGAAATCAGTGAGGATAAGTGAGAGTCAACCTTGAAACGCTCCAATTATCACTTTCAAAGCATGCCAGCAGCTGATAAAACACTAACCCTTGCAGATTTTCAAAGGTACAAGAATACATTTTCTTGAGGCAGAGCATTTGTATGACACAGGCTGGAAATATAAACATAACCTTCTTCATAACTTTTAATGTCTCTTAAAAATATGTATTGCACATACTGAGAAAATCTAAGAGAAATCCCTTTGTTTCCCTTTTTTGTCTTCTCAGCACTTAAGACAGCAAGTAGGGGGCTATAATCAAGGACAGCTACAAGTTCTCAGTATCCAGAAGGTTTCAGGAGACAGCAGGACCTAGTTGTTATTAGGCTATGAACTAAAGCAGATGTTTGCAGCTGTTACTTGCTTTTTCTCTGTTCTGACTTGTTCCTTTGCACACTTGTCTTCTCTGAGGTTGCAGCCTCAGAGGGACACAATGGTTCCTCTGTCCCTTCAAAGGTCCATTATTAACTGAATCACAGATTTCCATGATCTGTTTCCTTTGTATTCCTCTCTTTGACACATCTTGTTTCTCCTTTACTTGTGAATTTAATTTACAGTGAATTTAATTTACTTTTAATTACTGGATTGGCTCCCCTGTAGTTACAGCTCCCTGGGCAGGGGCAGAGCAGGGGCAGGCACTGATCTCTGCTCTGGGGGGACCAGGAACAGCACCAGGGAATGGCTGGAGATGTGTCAGGGCAGGGTCAGGGGGGATCTCAGGGAAAGGTCCTTCCCCCAGAGGGTGGTGGGCACTGCCCAGGCTGCC
>JAWWEE010000074.1:52124672-52151275 GCA_035221455.1 Xenops minutus
GCTGCCCAGGGCAGTGGGCACAGCCCCGAGGCTGCCAGAGCTGCAGGAGGGTTTGGGGGATGCTCTGGGGCACAGGGCGGGACTCTGGGGATGGTCCTGGGCAGGGCTGAGGTTGGACTGGATGGTCCTTGTGGGTCCCTTTCCAAGTCAGCATGTTCTGTGATTCTGTGAAATATCAGATAGCACATGGGATGAATAGTTCCTATATAGTTCTAAAGTATAAAAAAATTCTGACAATTAACTAAGCTTTAAAACCAAATAATAACATAAAAAATAGGTCCAAATAAAAAGGGCTATATATATATATGTAATTTTTGATCTTACAGTCAGAGCCAGTCATGTTTTATGTGGCCTAGAAAGCTCCTTTCTGCATCTTTTTGTGGGATCTATCTCATAGAGATTTCCAAACTCGAAGCTGCATTCCTGTGTGTGTAGTTAAATCCAGTTGTGTGTCAGAATGCTTGGAAAAAATGCTGCCACAAGAATAAAGTTTGCATTAAAAGTATTCAAAAAGTGAATCTGACAAATGCAGTATGTAAAGCTGAGAACCCTTTTACTTACACCCTATTTCATCCTTAAAGAATGGAGCATCACACTAGAGAAGCTTTATGGGAAGCAGTTTTAAGCTGGCACTGGTTTTTTACTATCTGGAAATCAATTTCAACCTTGGACAGTGGAACTTCCAGTTTTAGTATCTGCTGCTGATAGAGATATGGGATCCTGACACATGAGTGAGGCCTGCAGGAACTCGGGCAAAGGGTTAATTTCATGTTTTGTCATGATGTCCAGTGTCAGTGAGATGGTATTTTGTGTACACAAAATCATAGAAAGACTGTCACTGTGCTGAGTGTCTTTTGTGGGTAAATAAGCCTCTTCCAGCCCAAAATGAATGGCAAACTGGTTCACTTGTCTCATTTATATATATATGCATATTTAAAGATCAAGTCCTGCAGCTTGCTGAGAATGCATGAAGTTGGACAAGTTTATTACTGCGGATTCATAGGCACAAGCTGAGTAGCTGGAATTTCCAGATTTACTTAACATTTCTGCTAAAACCACTTTATTCCCTAAAGCACATAGCATTTATTCTGTTTTTTTCAGCGAAGTACAACTATTGATTATGAGACAGAATGTACACAAAAATCCTACAACAAAACAGAAAAACCCTACAATAAAACAAAAAGTCTGCCAGGGTCAGTATAAGGAATTTTGGAGCCCTCACTACTTGAACTCCACGCACAGAGGTTAATTCGACTTAAATCACTGACTGGCAGAGTGCTAAATAAGATGTAGTTCCATCAGGTGCATTCTTCTCTGGTGAATCCAGTGTGGGAAGTCTCTGAGCTCTCAGCTGTGCCTCCCATGGGAGCACCCTCTCCCCATTCTTGGATTGCATTTCTCTGTTCCTTCAGCTGTGACAGCTGCTGGAGGCACCACTGGCTCTCTGGCTTAGGAGTAATCCCCCAAATCACAGCCTTTACTCTACTTGCAGCATGGATGGCACTGATGCCTCAGTGTGAAGCCCAGGTCTCCAAGCCCCACAAAAGCCCACCTGCAGGGAGGCTGAAACACAGTCCTTGGACTTTCAGACCTGCTTATGGCAGGGGAGATGTGGGAAATGTGGGAAATGTGCCCCAGTGCCACCCTTCGTGGTGCAGCTGGACTGGACAGCCTCCCTCACCCCCTGGCTTGCTCCTTTTGGCCAGCCTGGTCCTGCTCTGACCCCTGAGCTGCTCTGCCCTGCCCTCCCTGCCCAGGTGCCCCTGCTGATGCCAGCCCCTCTGCTGTCTGTGACAGCACTCCAATGCAGCCAGCCAGCCTGGCAGGCTCTCCTGCTGGCTGTCCCTGGGCTGAATCTCTGCCAGCCAGTGAGGATGCCCTGAGTCTGTGCTTTTGTGGCCCTTTACCAGGGAAACACGCCTGGCTTGGGCATTCCTTGTGACAAGACTTGGTTCCTCACTCCTGTGCCATGTCTATTGTGCAGGTCCTGCTGTTTGCTGGGCATCACAATGAACCATGGCAACCAAAGAGAAACACGTCTCTCTCTCTTCTTTACAGCTGTTTTAGCCAGAGCACTTCCCCACTGTTGCTCCTCACACAGTCCTGCAAACAGCTGAGCCATGGGACAGAAGTGACAGAAGCCACCAAACAGCTGTCAAAGAGAGATGCCACAGGAGCCTCTGCCTAGTGCTGAACAGGAGGCACTGGGTATTTTTTTCCCCTTAAGTTCTGTTTTGGATTTGGTATTGTGTCATCTCATTTTGGAAACCTTTCCTTTATTTAGAACTAGGAAATGCTGAATGATTAATTCTCAGCCTACTTGGGAAGAGCCAAGGAGTGCGTTTCAATAAAGCTGTGACAATAAGCTGACAATTTCTTCCTTGAGTTTTCCAAGCCTGTTAGTCTCCAAACTGTGTAGGTTAATGATCTGTTTAAATCATAATGACTCTTATTCTTGCTCACTATGTGCCTTATGGGTTTATCAACCTATCAGCTTTTTCTCTCACCCCTTCATATTCTGAGAGTTCAGTGCTTACCTCTGATTAGTTGGCTATGAATACAAAAGACTTGGATGTCAGACTCACAGAGAGGGAGTGAGGATGTGGGATTTAGGAGGGAGAACCAACTTGCTTCCTCTTCTCTCTTCAGCAAACACTGTGGGAAATAAAAGAATATGGTTTTATTACAAGCAAATAGTTCATTAACTCAGGAATTATTTTCTTTAGGAGTACCGTAGAAGTTGTGAGGTACCAGGTCCTGTCTGGAATTGGCACCAGATACAATTTGCATTTGGGAATAGGGAATTATGAAAGTAGATAAAGATATGGCTGAAACGGGCCCTCGCCACTTGGCAGGTTCTTTGTGTGCAGAGGAAAGTGGCCATTCTGACCAGGAGACCCCTGTACAGGGGGTCACACCAAACCCAATCAGAAGAGACCCACTCGTCTCATTATGCTAACAAGGCAGGACTCTGGGGACACATAAAAAGCAGGATTTTTGGGGTGGGGGTGTGCTTTTTGGACTTTCCTGGCCGAAGCATCCAGCACGTGCTGAAATAGAAATTTCCTTTTTCTGCTAAACTTCTTTATCTCACAGATATTTGTATCTTAAGTAAATTAAATAGAGAGAGATTTTTCTCACAACACCTTTCCCTAAACTCAGTGCAAACCAAAATGGCAGAATGAGGAAGATTATGTCCCTAAAAGCAGTGTACTGTCCATCTTGAATTACCACCGAGGAACTGCAGCCAAATAACACACAATTAGTCATTAGTATTACAGAAAATGTTACCAGGGCTTATTCATTCTTGCAAGTTACGAAAACAACTGGCTGGTCATCAGAGAACCAGCAAACCTTTCCCCTCAGTCCACCTCTCCCCTTCCACCTGCTCTCTGATGGCTCTTTTGTCTGTTTTGGCTAGGTACTAATAACAGCAAGGGTGCTAACCTACTTTTCTTCAAAGTGTTGAAGCCACAGAGCATCTCCACAGTGTCAGGCAGCACTCCTTAAAAAGGAGAATATACCTGTATTCTATTAAATGAAATGGGTCTGTTTTAAATGGAAAAATCCAATGTTGTGTCTCTGTTCTCCATGTCATCCCAAGGCAGTTATGTGTAGGAATACATAAAAAAAAAAAATGTTCAAAGGAAGTAATTTGAGAAAAATTAAACATTTCATACTGCTTTTACATAAACTAGGGAAGTTTTGGAATGAAATATTACAACACAAGTCAGACAGAGTATTTGGTCACGAAATCACTGCCCTCAATCTGCATTTTTGTTGCAATATAAGGAAGTATTTTAGATGTGATGTACCCAGCTCTGTCTCACACACTTACATATCCAGAGGTTCTTTTTTAGATGATTCTTACATTCCAATTAGTGTATACTTGAAAAGATGTCTGAAAATAAAGACAAGCTGGCAGGTCTGTTTTGTGAGTATGTGGTTTCTTCCTGCACAGGTATTAACAGCCTACACCTGAAATAGCCTATTTTGGGGAAAAAACCAAAACCCAAAACCAAACCACAAATCTTTATTTTAATTTAAAAGTTTAAAAGAAATACTTATTCCTCACCAAAATCAAAGAAAGAAATAGCTCCAGCCTTGCACTTCAGGTAGGCAGAACATCCACTTGCTTTGCTTTTCATTTTGTGTGTAGCAGAAAGGCTTGATTTGTTATTAAACCCAGCTGAAAGCATGTGTTTTACTTCACACAATCCTTCACTGTCTCTCCTCTGCTGCAATCGTGGTGAGATAGGTTCTGAGATATTAGCCAAAAGCAGTGTTTTCTTAAGAAAAGTGCCGAGAAACACCTAATCTCCCTGAAAATCGTTCTGAGAACTCATTTACTTAGCTCAGCAATCTTTTGTCAGATGCCAATTATAGGCACAGAGACTCGAATCAGATTACATGAATGGACTTTCTCTCAATAAAATTAAGTTTTGAATCCCTTTCTGGTGCATTGTTCCTGCCTGTGGCTCCTTGAATTTGAAATCCACTTTCCTTGGTCCTTTTAGGGGATGTCATTTCCCTGGTACAGCTCAAGAAGAAATCCTTCATATTATGGGCTCACTGCTATTTTTTTATTTAGGAAAACAAGAAAGGCACATTTAAAAACTCCTCATGATAATCAGGCATATCTATTTATGTACAAGAATCTTAACAATACAGGGTGGGCCCCTGGAGTTTAGCATTGCAGATCTGTGGCTGAGCATCACCCACTTCACAAGGGGCAGGTTTTTAGGACATTGGCACAGTGGAAAATGGAGCATGGTGCAGGGCTGCTAACAGTGACTTGTATGTGAGGCACCATGCAGAGGAAATTGTTTGGCCTTTAGCACCCCTCAAAATGGCTTGATTACTCTGGAGCAGCTTCGGAGCAGCTGTTCCTGCTTCTGTTTCTGCAGGTGAGACAGATTTTGGTACCCCAGCTTCTCTGCATGGAAGGAGATAGACCTTGCTTTTAGTCCCTCTGTGAAAGCTGGCCTTCCTTCCTTCCTAATCTGATTAGCTGATTTGTGAAGAAGTGTTTTGTCAGGTCCTATATTGGTTTTGAGCTAGTTGACTTTGTACTGGGCCATCAGCTCTGCTCCTGCTGTCCTTCAGGAACCCGAGTCACCATCTGTCACATCTCTGTACGGTGAATTGGGCACTGCTAACAGCCTGGGTAACACTGCCTGCAAAGTTCATAGCGCTGCTGTTTCAGTGAAGAATCACCTCCTGGGACCCCTGTCTACACAGATGTGATTTCAATACTGCTTAGGACAGTGTTTGTGCTCCAGAGAGTTAATCCAGTGTTATACTAATGCAGGAGTCTGATCTCAAGTCTTACTCAGAATCTTTAAGTCACTTGCTCCATGGCATATCCTGCACAAGTCCTCAGACCTCCTTTTGAATTTTTTTTTACCAATAGTTCTCTCTCACCTTCACACCTCCAAAGGCAAGTCTTACTCCCAGCAATGAAACCTAGCTGGTGGAATTCATGATAGGAACAATATCATCATCTGGGTAAATGAAGCTGATCGGAGATGCTTATTTTCCATCCTCAGATGGGAGTGGTGGCAGAAAATCCTCTCTCTTGGACTCTGCTGAGCTTGGGTTTATATCAGGAACTTTAAGCCAATCTCGTGATTTTTCATACCTCTACTTTTCAATCGCACAGAGGAAATTTTTCCTGTTCAGAAGGGAAGACTTTATTAGGCTGCACGATTCAAGCAAAGGCCAAACAAGAACAGGAAAGATTGGATAGACTCATATTATATCCTTTTCCTAAAGAAAACACTTGTGTTGGCTACTGTCCTGAGAACTGTCAAAGTGATTGCTGTTGGAGTGCACCATATGGGTTTATGATCTACTTCTCTTCAAGTGGAAATACTGTATGCACTCCTTTGAAAAGGTTTGGGAATTGGTATTTTGACAGAGCACCTCAGAAAAGCACTATGTCATGAAACACAGTGCAAAATAAAAACAATATGCTAGTTAATGGTTCTTTTATTTTACATTTTCTTTCTTTCTCGAGAAGCAATGTAGTCTCAAAGTAGCTTATGTATAAATCTCTTTAAAAAATCCCTGTTTGATACCACTCCATTTCCTCTCCTCTGCCTCTCTCTCTGCTTCCTGCACTCCTTTATGGAGTTTAGCAAGTGAGATGTGAGTTACACTGACAGAACAAACATGATAAATTCCTGCTGCCCTATGAAATTTGCTCAGTCGAGTTCCTCTGCCGCTGCGAATCTTAATGCTGTTTTCAGGCAGCGCTTTCAATCCATCAGCTACTGTACAGCTGCATATGTGCACCACAGCAGGAAGATTTATGGGCTCCTATTTTTAGGTTCTCATGTTTTGGCACCTCCACGCTGTTCATTTGCCCAAACTGTATTCTGCTAATTAAACCTTAAGACCTAAATTATAATGTACTTAGGGATGTTCAGCCAATGAAGCAATACGGTTGCCTGAACATTTCATGATTGCAGGAATTTATATATGAAATAGTTTTCTTGCAAAGATACTATAATACCCTATTTTTAATTTTGAATGAAAACATCTATTACTTTTTGCTACTCTTGCAATACACTGTTTGTTTGTTTGTTATTTCAACATATTTAATATATGTATACATTTAATTCAGTGATAGAATGGTTTTTAGCCTGAAAAACTCTGGGTTATAACTTTTTAAACAGACACACCATCCTGGGGGTCTTCCTCTCCAGAGGTTAAACAAGAGCTAAAATTGAAAGTTAGAGTTAAAAAGCAGGATCATTTTTATACTGAAATGGCACTGGAAGCCACTGGAAACTGTTGTGTCTGTAAGCTGAACTCCAGCTCGTTCATGTTAATATTCATCTCACGTTCTCACACATCCTTTCTTTCATAATCAGCCTTGTTTAGCAGTCTGTCTTAAAACAACATACTCAACCCCATAACTCTTTGGCCATGCCTGGGAAGGAGTGCTATTTACCTTAACACAGTACAAGAAAGTCACTTAACAACCAGCTCATGCAGTCTCATTTTACCTAGAAGCTGAGATCTCAGTTATTTAGTACACATTGATTAATAATATAACATAACATTGATTCTCTTACACAGTTGACCACCAATTTTCCTGACTTAGAGTGTTAAAAATGAAAATGAAATTGTCTGTAAATTTTAAAAGGATATACATTAAGATGGGGCTATATAAAAAGTTGGGCTCTTTTCTTAAAAGGGCAGGAGCAGGCTGTCCTGGTGTGCCAAAAGACAAGCTAGTGGGGAAGACCATCCTGGCTGCACAGGAGCCTTCACAGGAATTCAGGGGAGAAAAGAAGGTTTATGACCTTTGGAAGGAGGGACAGGCAACTCAGGAAGTGTATAAGCATGTCATTAGGTCATGTAGAAATAAAGACTTTGAGGAGCTGGAGCAAGACCAGAGAAGGGCAACGAAGCTGTTAAAGGGTCTCGAGGGTAAGTCCTATGAAGAGCAGCTGAGGGAGCTGGGGGTGTTTGGCCTGGAGAATTGGAGGTTCAGGGGTGACTTTATCAATTTCTACAGCTACCTGACAGGAGGTTGTAGCCAGGTGGAGCTTGGCCTGTTCTCCAATGACAGGACAAGAAGACACAGCCTCCAGCTGTACTAGGGGAGGTTCAGGCTGGACATCAGCAGGAATTTCCTCATGGAAAGGGTTGTTAAACAGTGGAATGGAGTGCCCAGGGAGGTGGTGGGGTCACCACCCCTGGAGGTGTTTGAGAAACTGCTGGACATGGCATTTAGTGCCATGCTGTAATTGACAAGGTGGTCGTCAATCAAAGGTTGGGCTCAAGGACATCAGAGGTCTTTTCCAACCTAAAGAATACTGTGATTCTCTTTTTACATTTTTTTAATGGAGGATAACTTCAGGGCTCATGAAAAATGAAAATGGGAAACAGTGAATAAATCCTTACTGCAGAAAATGAAAAATGCAGTTATATGCCAATAAAGTGGCAAGAAATGCATCCCTCCCAACTCAAGAAACCTGTGATGAACTAAGTTTAGGACTAATGTAGGACGAAGTTAAATTTCTAATCTAATTAGGATTATGCACTTGAATGAAGGAATAGAATATAACAGAAAATACTTTTCAAAAACAAGTCTTACTTCCAGGCACTGAAATGAGATGGGGGCACGAGAAAGGCTAAACTGCCAAAGTCTAAAAAAGTAACTTTGGGGCATATTAATACAGAAAGAGCTGCAGCCTGAACCTGCCCTCTCCAGTTAATACACAGGCAAACCTGGACATGAATCTTTGTCCTTCTCAATTTGATGGGAAAAGAGTTGGTTCTGTAGCCCTGTCTCCTTTGCTTATGGGGTAATAGAGAAGGCACTTGTTACATCTTTACCTTGGAAGGAAAGTAGACATCAGAGACTAGAAAAACTCAATGGTGTGAAAAGGGAAGTAGTTGTAAAGAATCATGGGACATTATCTGGCTAAGTGAACCAGAATTACCACCAAAACTGCTGTCTTTATTTCTGCTTCACTGCCAAGCCTTGCAACTAGATCCCTTATCACTCTCCCTTCTGGCCTCCTGAATTAAAAAAAAATAAAAAAAATGTAAAGAAAACTCATTGCAGAAGATGTGCTCTTCCCTCCAGTCCTGAGAAGTTTAGGTAAAAATTATATACTGCATCTTTGGGCTTTACTACCTTTCCTGGAAATCCCAGCACTGCCACAGCCCAAGGGTAGTGATACCAGTGTGAATTCACAGAGCTGTTTAACTAATGAGGTAAAAGTGTCATGAAAGACTTTTCTGAATCCCAGTTATTCTGCCTGGTTTTGGAACAGATCCTTCTGAATAGAAAGAAGGAGATGTAGCCCTCAGCAAGGGCATTCTCGTGATGACTGTGGCTCTTTTCCTCCCTCTGACTTCCCACTGTGGTTTTCAAGATGCTGCATTTGGACAATTGTACTGTGTATTTCTCACTGTGAGACACTGCTGTGTTGTTTTCTACTTTCAGAGCAGAGACAATACCACCATTTTAAAGTAAACTATTTTTCTAATCTCCTTGGTAGGCAGTGCTGGCTTTTCCCTTCTGGAGGGACATTTCCAAGCACTGGGAACTGGGGAGCTGGAGGAGCCCTAAGACCAGGTTATGTAAAGGTACTGCGCTCTGAATAAAGATGACCCACTTGCTTCATTTGGGAACAACAGTGGGAAAATGGGCTAAATCCATACTCTTCCTCAGCACGGGAATTTAAAGAAATGCATAGCACATCAGTTGTGTCAGGTGCTTGGGTACTTACACCATCATCTTCTAAACAGAGGGTTGGGACACATCCATATCCATGGAGCTGACTGGTCATGGGGTTCTGCAGACTGGCCATTGAAATGGATGTGGCAAGGAGGTATTGCTCAGTTCTGGTTGGTTGACAACATAAACCCATGTGCTATGTTATAGCTAATCTATATGTGTATCTTTACATCCATTGTCTATTTCCCTTCAGCAAAACACCAGCGTTTCTCTGTATCACAGAACTGATGGTCTTACTTGGTATCAGACAGAGAAAATGCTAGATGAGCAGTGAATACTTCCAGTATCATCAGACCACTTTTATGTGTGCTACACAGGGAAGGGTTTTTTAACATAGAATTTCAGATTAAACGATCCTAATATTCCCTTCTTTCCCTAAAAACATGTAAATCCATTTGTCTGAAGTGACTCTCTTTAGCAAAGAGGACATCTAAGAAGTGTGTTCCACAGCCCTGCCCAGCAATAGACCATTCCTTCCTAAGCACAAAAGTTCAGGGTGTCGCTGCAATAGCTGATGTCCACATGTGAGCTTATTATAAAAACTAGAAAACTGCTATTGCAAAATAACAGAGATATTTTATTAAAAAACATATTTATGGGTGAGAATATTTCTAGCCTCATAACCTATGGACAGCAAATCTGCAGAGCTGCCATTGCATCCTTGGAGGTCACTAATCAAGGTTGGCAGAAGGGACAAGAGTATAAAGAATATACTTGCTAAGAGTCCCTCAGCTAGAATGTAGACAGGATTTTTTTGTGCTCTAACCTTCCTCTCATCTCCAGGTGACAGGAGGACAGTTGTTCTTAGCTATAGAACACTTTCTGTGAGTTTGGTGTGTTGGTGCTTTCTCTTTTCTGGTGGTCTGTCAGTGACACATAATATCTCCAGTGGCCCAGGCAACTTCTTTGTTCACTATTGTACTCCAGAATATATGCACCCTATGCATAAAATGCCAACAATTATTTAAGCACTATATCCTGCACTGTACAATAAGAACACTGACTACATGCCTAAGACGAGTAAATCATCACACTCTCTTTGAAATATTGTATTAAATAACCCTACAATGCCTGATTTCTATTCAAAGTCACACTGGTTGCTTCAGGGCATAATTGGCTGGTTCATCCTTCAGCGCTGCCAGTTATTTTTCAGAATCATAAAACTGACTCTGTGTCTGTAGTCTCTGCACTGCACAGGTACGGAGGGGATTATGGTTTGTAAGCGCTCTCGCATTAATGCCACAGACACTGACATTTTCACTAAATCAGGGAATGCCTTGTTTGTTCTGGGGAGGTCAGAGTTTGGAGTAAGTTTGTGCTGTGACAGTTTTCACATCTCTTAGAAAACCAAGGGATGTTTCTTCAACTCATTAAATACATACTAATGTCTTTGATAACTGTATCTAAACTATTTTCATCTGAAGTGGAACAATTATTTGCTTTATTGCTATTAACTGCATATGGCTGATTAACACCATTAACTGAACAGAGAAAGGAAATAAAACCATGAAGTTCAAGCTTATGTATTTTTCTTTTTTTAATACAAAGAGAAATAATAAGCATTCAGATTCTTTGCATGTTTCTCTATATATAATTTAATGCTATTTTGATAAGAACCTACTATTAAAAGGCACATTTTTAGACTGCTCCATGATACATATACACCTGCTTCAATTCTTTCATAATTATTATATAATTTTCAAGTCATCAATGCATTTTACATGCTAAAATAAATATAGATATGAGTTAAAACCAGAATAATTCTATCAGAGATATAAAAATAAATCTGAAATTCTCAATCCATTTTGAACCTAACAAAAAAAAAGCCAGCTATGTTATTTTTAAAGTTACTCACTGCTTTGACTGAACAAAGGCTCATGACTTTGTTCTTTCTAAAATATTTCTCCAACACCCTTCAAAGAATGGCAAGAATTTCTCTTAAACAAAGGATCCCTGTAGTGTGAACAGCAGTTATCTCCATATAATTAGAAATCCATGCCTTTTTAGTTCACTAAAACAATTAAAGCAGGGTAACTATTGGGGACAAATGCACATGAATACATTCCTATTAAAAAGAAAAAAAAATAATTTTGACTACACTGCTGCTTTTCATACTTCTTGCATAGCAAGAACTTTGAGATTTAAAAGCCTTTACATTACAGATAGTTGCAGTAACTGGTACTTTCATCTCCCAAGAACCCCTTGACTTCTTGTTCCAGTCATCTCAGAACAGTGAGATGAAGCTCGTGATGACAAATTCACGAAAGAGCTTTGTTTGTTAAAAATGCTTCATTAAATATGTCTGTAGAATAGCTGAACAGAGGTTTGATGGAAACGCTCTAAAATGCAGTTTAGGAACCTTGCAAGAAATGCAAACATGAGCAGAGCCCTCATGAACTTTGGGAGAGGGGCAGAGGGACTTTGGGAATAAGGAGTATCTTCACTGTTGTAATGCAACACAATCCCACATACCTTGATGGCTGTGCCAGATTTCTCAGCCTTTCTTGAGTCCTCTGTACTGAGAATTCAGAGTAGATAACACCAGAAACTGCTCCAGAGACTCCTAATGGTTTGTCTTGGCTCTTCTGCTATTTGAACAAGAATGGAAAGAATGTTCTCCATTTCACAAGAATAAAAGATTTTCTGAGGAAAATTTCCTCGGCTTAACTGTGACCAAAAAAGTAAATCTTGAAATGATCACAAACAGGTAATCAAAAAATGTGTGTGAAATTAATAAACACACATACTAGTTTGTACAACTGAATGCTCAGAAGACAAAATGGTACTCTTTATAATATTTTTTAATCATATTTCAGAACAGGATATTTCTCACTATCTACTTTATTTTATAAACACTTTCAGGATTGTCCAAAAACTCTAAATACTTTTTGCTATGGGAAGAGAGCCTTAAAAACAGAGGGCATTCAACATGAAAGACTATAGTACAGTGTAAGCCATAACAGGAATTTAGGTCACTGTCATTTTTTTTCCTAAGTTATTTCCCCCCCTTCATTTCTTTGGCCTATCCCTCCCTTCTCTTAATATCCCTTTCCAGCTGCTCCTTTTCCTCTACATGCAGTTGTGTTCACATTTAAAGGTTCCCTCATCCTCCTTCAATCTAGAGTCCATCCTGAGTGAAGAGGTTATCCCATGGTTCTTATCACTCTTTATCTACCACTTCTGATTTTTTCCAAAAGGTGCTGAAAAGGGAATGCAGCTAGATAAGGTCTGCCAGGTGTTGGTAGCTGAAACAGACTGCATGGCATTAAGTTTATTGTATGGTTCCTGAAGAAATTACTTAGCAAAGAAAAAAATGAGTGGTGCCTATGAGTGATGAAAAGTCAAAATAATGATATGAGAACTGACAGTACTGTAGTGAATGCACCTTAATGAGTGTCTTTAAAATGAAGGAGTCTGATACAAGTGACAAGGCAAGAATTGAAATAAGGTTGTTTTTGTCCTCCCTACATAGTCACTCTCTTCAGAGACAATGCAAAAAATCACATACATAACTATAAATAAATTTCAGGTTAATTTTTCTGGTGCCATCAGATTTGTCCCACAAAATCCAATCTACACTCCCAGTTGAACTGGCTGGGCTTTCTGAGTCAAATTATCACTGGCTGGTTGCGCCTGAAGAGATCACGGCACCACAGCCACTAGTTTGGCTGCTAACAAATGCTGATCAGGCACTTAATAGTACTTGATGACATTAACTTTGATTCCTGGCAAAGGGAGTTAATGTGTCTGTGAGAGAGAGCCTCTCTTGCAGTTAGCTGGGAGTGTTTCTATAAGCCATGAAAATAATGTGTCAAGATCTCAGTAGAGTTGGTAAGCATTATGAATGAGGAAATAACCCTTCCCAGACTTGTCAGGAAGTGATTTGCTCTCAGTAATGCAGAGAGATTACACTGTACAAAGAAATAATGTGCCTTGAAACTTCAGTGGGAAAGACATCTTTCTTGAGGGAAAGATGTTCATATCCTTGTGAGTTAAATCCTCTTTGGCACCAGGCAGAGCAGTTGAGAGGGACAGTCAGTGCATGCCATGCAGAGTTTATTTTTGCCTTCTTAAGGGGTTGTACCTGGTACAATAAAGAATTTTGGGGTGCATGACTGGACTGAGGGTGACAAGGGAGTAGAAAAGGGTTGCAATTTCCATCTGCTGTACCTCCTTCTAGTCAGGCTGGGTGTATGGAATGCAGCCGTGTTACCTGATTCACCTGAGAGCTCAAGGTGCCATCAGCAACTCGGAGGAAAATTGCCACAAAATGTCCCAGCAGGAAACCCAGTGCCTGCCTGCCTGTCTGTCCAGGCAAGGTGGAATTGTGTGTGCTCCTGCTGGGGTCTTGGGAAGTGTTGCTGGTGCACAAGTTTAATCCCACTGGGGACACACAATATTGGGATTTCAAATATTTCGTGTGCTGTGGGAAAGTTGCTCTGAGAGCTTCACTCTGATGTCTGGATGCTTTGGGGTTCTCTTGCAGTATTTCAGATTGGTTGTCAAATATTGCTACTAGATCTCCACGAATTTTCACGGTGTTTTCATTTCTCAGAGAGCCTTAAATCTACTTGCAGCTTTGCCTGTATCAAAATATCTCCATGACAGAGAGTTCTCCCAGGTGTCTGTGAAGGAGCACAGTCATTAATGAACTTGCACCACTGCAAAGCAGCTTAGTCTTCCACAGCAGTGAGTGCAGTTTCTTTGGGCATGAGAATAACGAAGTGTGTATGCTACGTTTGACCTGCAGATAAGGTGATTTTGGATTGGAAAATCATCCCTTCTGTATTTTAAGTAGAAAAGATAAAATTTGAGCAGAGAAACAATAACTGGCAGAATCTGGAAGCAGACTAGACAGGAGATTGTACTTGATGTAGTGCAATCAGGAGTAGATAAAGATGGCTGATATATTTTAGCCAAATGTATGTTTTTCTGCCAAAGGAGGTAGACGTAGCTCTAATGACCCATTTGGCAAACCTGATTATTTTTTTTCAAATTCTTCTGAAATGCCTTTAAAAATTCCCACCAACACGCCAGAAGTAGTTCATTATTTATTAGATTATTTATGACGTTTGGATTAATTTTTATTTTCAGAAAAATTCAAAAGAATTTCAAAAAATCAAACCTGCTAGTAAATTAAAAAACACACTCCATGAACAGCTTAGCTATTCACCCATCAGTGTGGTAGACTGTTACCACTGTTATGGTGACAAGGTTGGGATAATGAGAGAAAAGAAAGAGAAAGCAAGAAGAAAGATAGGAGATCAAATAAGTAGGATACTCAAAGAATCACAGAGTGGGAAAGAAAGAAAAATCAGGAAAATTCTTCAGCTTCTAATGGAAGGCTGCAGGAGCTGGGCTGGCTGTGGGAAGGCTGAGATAGTGATAAAAGTGGAGGTACTACAAGGTTTAAACTGCCAAGGTCTGTTATGTGGTTAATCTCAAAATGTATCTGAATGGAGTTCCTTCTCATTCCCTCTTCCAATTGCAAACAAAAAATAAGGCAGACATCAAAAACTGACCAGATCCAACTTAGATGTTCATCTTGCAGTTCATCTTTGATAATCAGTTGTTGTTTGAATGTGGATTTTGAAAAAAACAATATATTTTATGGAGATCATAGCATTCTTAAAACCTGGCCTGTAATTTCCCCTGCTGGTCAAACTGGTGACAGGAATACTTTCAACATTATATGTGTTCCTAATTTTTTGTTAACAGGAAGGTCCTAGACTGCTAAAAATAGGTGTTGTTTAAAGTTTTGAGTTAAAACTAATGACCTCATATTCCTTATGGGTCATTCATAAGAGTTCAGCATTATAGTTACTCAAAATCTATGGAAGAGCATAATTTACACAACGTAACCAACTATAAAAAAAAAAAAAAAGATTGAATTTAAGTTTATGGAAGGGCTTTGTTTTTGCCTTGAAACTGAAAAAAAAAGTTCAGGAAAAAACCTCTTGGGTAAAGTTTAATTAAAGGTGATGTGTAGCCAAGTGCAAACATATCTTCTGAGATTAAAATTTCTGCATCTCTGCACAGGACAGGTACCCAGTGCCATGCTTAAAATGCAGATTAATAAGGCTTTCATTAGGTATCCAATTTGGAGGCAGTGCAACTTCTGCAATTAACTGTAATGAACCAGGTTTGGCCCTCAGTTTTGTTGGTATAAGCAAAACCAAATAGGAATCCTACTCTCTGCCTGTGTTAAACATTTTCCTTGGATGGAGCTGAAGCTGGAAGTGCAATTGTCTGGAAATCCCCTAACATTCGGTTCAATGCATCTAGGATGTCTCAGTTCCTTGTTATTGTGGCTGGGCTTTTTGAGAGGGGTACTGTCTGCTGAATTCCACCTTTGTAGTTGTGTCCAAGGAGAATATTATCATTTCTGTGGAAAGACACATGTGAAGAACTCTATTAATAAAGTTAAAAAGAAGGTACATAAGAACTGTGTGGATCCACCAAATTTATAACATTTATCTTAGTTAATATTTAGCTATAGCAATATGTTCTTAGATAGTTTTGATGAAGTGCATTAGTTTTTAAAAATATACATAATGGTGTGTGAAGATAGTTCTTTCTTGTACAGAGGAGGATAAAGGTGCTTTAATGTAAACATCAGAGGCTTTTTCTCCATCATTCCTGAATCACACTGTAACAATGAGGACTTCAGTTTTTGTGTGATGCAGTCAGGTTGATTTATTTACCAACCAGGGACTACTAGCCTCGTGAAAACCACTCAGAACTGTGTCTTTGTGGAATTGGACGTCGCAACACGCAGAGGGTGCACCAGCTCCTGCTGAGCTCCTGCTCACAGCTCCTCTGGCAGCTCTTCAGGCTCTTGAGAGGTGTGACACCATCAGGCACTGATGCTTCAGAAATGTAGGCGTGACTTGTCCTGCTCAGCTCTGTGTGCAGTCCCCCAAGTCTGAGCAGTTTTAGTCCCATTCTGCTGCCATTGGGGTGATTTCACGTGGGTGCTGCCTTGTCTTCACACAGGTGCCTTGAAGGCAAAGGGCTATATGGTTCAGTCCAGCCTCTGACATATTTTAGTCTGGGTTGGGAATGGACTGGGGCAAGCCCAATGTGACCACTTGAACACGTTAAAATGGAACATGGAATAATTTTCAAGGAATTAAGCACACACAGAGGGACAGCAATGCACAAAGAGGACATTCAGCGAATTATTTCTGAATTAAGACTGTAGTTAACAAAATTAGCCGTACAAATAAAAAAGATATTATTCTCCCCAAACTCTCATGCTGATTGTTCTTTTATAGTGCTTTAATGATTAGGAATGAAGTAAAAGGAAAGATGATTAGTTTACAAAAGTGTTAGGATCAGCAGTGGCATTAGGGCTAGTCATTACCAACTGCCTTTGCTTGTTGACTGTCCTGACATCATCAGTTGTGTCTAAATAGATAAGAATTAGCAATCCCACACTAAACAAAACAGTAAATAGCAGGACTGTCTTCTGAGATTTAGCAGCAAGCCACAGACTGTTAATGGGAGATCGGAAGCTGTGAGAGGGAGTGAGTCCTCTTCCAGCTGCTAATTAATCTGATATATAAATCCTCAAAGAGACATCAGCAAAACAGGGCTCTTGTTTTCATGGAAGGTACTTTTCTAATAGCAGAAGAGAAAAATAATAATAATAATAAGGCAGTTGACTTGGAAGGCTTTATGTGGAAAGCACACAGTGTTATGTGCAAATATGTTGCCAAATGGAGAACTTTCTTATTTATTGGAGTGTTTGGAGCAACAAACTAGAGACTTTGCATATTAGATTGCAATTTGCATATTTACTACATGTTTTGCCTTTTTTCCTACTGCTTGCCCTCCCTTCCCTCAGAAATAAACCTGCAGCAGAGCAGCCACATTTCTCAGAGCCAGTTTCATCTGCTGACATCAATGGAATTGCACCACAGATGAACTGGCTGGTTGTGCCTCTCTCCTGGTAATGATAGCAGCTGTTAGGCTTGACCATGAACTCAAGAATCTCATCATCTGTCACAGCATTTGTCTTCCCAACAGCATTTTTGTCAAAATAATTATGCTAGAAGAAGAGTGGCATGGTGTGCACAGCAGGTCTCAGGCTTCTGCCCAAATCCAGCACAGAGGGCAAACCTTTCTCTTGCATTTTCTTCACAGTGGGTCCTACTATCCCAGGCAGAAAGGAGAAGAAGCTGGGCAGAGAAAACACCCTCACCAGAAAGCAGGCAGCTTCAAAATACAGTTGGGGACCTGTTTGAGGGAGGAAACTTGGTGACTTCATTATAACAATGAATGAAAGTCCCATGCAGGACAGAGGGTGGATTTAATCAGTGCATGTGTGCATCTAGCTGTGTCTGTATATGTCTGTATCTGTGTCTGTATCTATCTGTCTGTATATGCCTGTGCACATTGTTGCTCCTGAGTGTCTAGTTTCCTTTCCTTTGTGATGCCCATTCCCATGTCCCCCCATTCCTTTCCTAGGAGTTCGTTCTCTCCTGCCTCATCTAGGACTACCAGCTAAGAGGGAATGGCAAGGGACAGCCCGTTGAACAGGCTGTGTGTTTGTGGCTGATGCACTGCGAGCACACAGCCCTGAGCAGAGCAAGGAGAAATGCACTAAGGCACTATCTTTTCCTCAGATTCCCAGAGGGATCCTCTAGCCCACCCTCTGTGCTGGAACAGGGTCTTATAGACATGCAACACGTTGCTAAGGATGACAGACACAAAAATTTTCGATAAGAACCAACACCTTACTTCTACCTCATCATAATTTTATTTTTCGTGACTGCTCTGATGTAATTCAACTGGAAATAAAATCCAAAGGAAGATATTTTAACTTAATTATTAGGAAAACTTGGCAGTGTAATATGGACAGGAAGAATTTGCTTGAACATCAGAATGTCTTTTGGAGTCTTAAATGCATCTACTCAGTTGAAACAATGAACGATGTGCAAGCCAAATGTTTCAAATGCCATTGTTTTCTAACCCTGTTGATAGTCTGTTTCTTCTCCTTGAGTGTTCACATGGGGCTGATTAAACAGTTTTGTTTCTGAATGCAATGTTTTCAGCACCACCTCTTACCTTCGCTTTTAAGAGCTGCTACTAAGTGCACATTGCCAAAAGGTACCTGTACTAGCTCAAGTTACTGAGGAAGTAACTGCTTGAATCTTGTGTCTTCTTTAGCCTTACTAGAAGCTTTGTCTAGCTATACTTTCCAACTTCCTAATTTCTGTCAGAAATTATTAAATTCCTGTCTTTTTGAAAATGGGACCATATATACCAACATGAGTAAGTGCAGGCAAACACCACACGCTGGCAGAGAGCAGTGGAGCTGTGCTGCCATTCAGTTTGACCACACAAACTCTTGCCTCAAAGAACCTGCAAACAAAACAAGAGAATATATTAGAAAGAAACAGAATATGGACTTCACACTCAGCTTTAGGCATGAAGAACTTTATTTTTCTTCCATTTTGCCTTCCTTGTAGTCTGCTCAGTGCTGCTGGTGTCTCACAGGCAAAAAACCAGGACAGCACAGCTTCTTCTGCATATGGAATTTATACCTCCACATTGCAGACTAGATAATCTTCTGTCGTGCAGCAGTTTTTACGCTGTGCTGATTCATGGACAGAGTTAAAGAAAGGGCTGCATCAGTGGACATGCCTGGATTTGCAGCACACATTTTCCCTCCTTGTGGTTTACAACACCGTCACACATAATTGAGACCCTTATAAATTCTTCTACAAACAGGCTTCTTGCACTACTACAAAGGAAGATGCTGCAAGGTACCCAGAAATGTGCATGATGAAAGCCTGGGACCTCCCTCCTAGCACAGAACAGCCCAGCACACTGCACGAACACATTTTAAATGTACTTGGACCCAGCATTGAAATCTCAATCTGTCAAAAGACCTTCAGCAGCTGCCACTGCTTTTCACTTCACTGAGAGCCACATCCACCCACAGAAAGGAGATGTCAAGCATAATAAAAACTTGCAAAGATCAATAAAGCTCTAAAAAATAAAAATTAAAGAAAGGAAAGCAAAGCGTAATTATAACTTTTTGTTCAAAGAATATGTTATAATTAATTTCATTTTGTTCAAGGGCTGTTCAGATCAGTGAATGTACATTGTGCTTATCTGATTAAATGCTAGTCTCTTTGCTTAGTTCAGCACTCGAAATTTCAGGGTTTGAGGGTGAGCAGATGAGGTGAGGTGGGCTAAGGCCAGCTAGTATCACTGCAGCCATTCCTAGAATGACTCCTGGAGTTTCTCACATGAATTTTGTGAATTGCGCCATTTAAAAGTGTGAATGAATAAAATTGTAAATGACAGATTTTAGCAGTAGCTCGTGGGGTGATTATCTGTTTGTAAGCTGCAATGTTTCTGCATAGGGTTAAGAATGAGGAATGCTGCTGTGGTTTCCCTTTTCTCCATCCCTTCCTGGTTCCACCCAGGGCTCTGACATGTTTGTGATCAAGCCTGACAGCACACTGGTCAGACTGTGTCCACATTGAGAGTATCCCTGTGTCTAGGGAGCTGAGAGGACACAAGCCTGTCACCTCTGTCCCAGGCTCTGTGGCACTCATTTCCTTGACTCTGCCAGTGTTAGAAACACTTTCCACTGGAGCTGGAAAGAAAACTTCCATCCCTTCCAGTCCTCCAGGTCCTGACCCAGAAACTTGAATGAAGTGTTTATAGTGAACTCTTCCCAATCCTTTGCTGCTTCCTGCCTCACTTTTCTTACAAACATCTCCTGTCAGACACATAAATCTTCTCCCAGCTTATTCGGGCAGCTCCTTGGAGGCTCACTATAGAAAGAAACAACTCAGTCATTCTTTCAGCTCTCTGAGCTTCCCTCTTGTGTGACTTGTGGTCTTCCAGTTTACCCAAAGGCTGCAAGGCAAATGCAGCTGAGAAAGGATGTTTCTTCTTTGTTGAACTTTCAGAAGCTGGACAGCATTGCACATGTGTTCTGATCATTTATCTGGGCTACAAGGCATGTATCATGAACTGAGATGCCTTTTAAAACAGAACTCTGTACTTGCTTCCCAATTCCTTTTTCGAGGATTTCTAGTAATTTCATTCTTTTCATGACTGGAGATTAAAACAGAATAAGGAAAGTCAAGATAATCTGAGTTCAGAAACAACTCTCTTGGCTTTTTAGGTAAACATGGCCAAAAATTAGGGCGGGGGGTGGGGGGGAGATCACTCGTGCAACATATAAATTAATTTCATTTTTATCTGCTAGTCCTTCTAGTTTTTTTTTTCCTTCTGGAAGCATGTTTCAGAACTTTCCTGCAATGGTGAAAAGAATAATTTCTTCAGTGAACATCCTAATTCTTAGATATAGCTGAATGCTAATGGCATGGTTTGGTGAGTTCTTGTTACAGACAGACCCAAGCAAATAAGGATTTTGCAACCATTTCTGTGGGTGGTGCTCAGAAGAGTTCCCATACATGAAGGAGCCTTTGACACTTCTTTTTGGTTTTGTCTTCTATGAGGAGAAGAAGTATCATGTCACGACGCAGTGACAGTGAAATGCCCTGGGCAGCAGGTTGCAAAAGGGTTAAAAAAGGATGAAATCTCTTTTTGCCCTCTATGTCTTGGGTTAGGAGAAAGTATTCTCCAGAGAGGCATATCTGAGGTGTTGTTTCACACTGCAACTAACCTACATTTATGAAGGTTGATGCCAAAAGTACAGTTCTGGTCTCTCTCTTATTTTTTCCTTGGCATGTCCTACTGCCTTCCTCCCTTGAGAAGGATCTGGAGATCGTGTGATTGGAGGCTGAACTCAAAAGCTCGTTGATGTCATAAGTAAATGAGCAATTTCTTATGGCAGGCTCATCCTCTGTTGGATTAATGATCTGATCCCATTTGTCCAATGGCAGTGTGATTGCCAGAGCCAGGGAAAAAGGAGCAGTAAGGAGCTTGAGTGGGACCTCACTTTCTGTGGTCTAGAATTAGACTAGACCAGAAATAGACCTATAACGTCTAGTGTGAAATCCTGGGAGAAAGGGAACTGCAGGGAAGGACTGATGATGTACAGCCTGCCTTGCCAGGGCTTTGTCTGGGCTGGTGGGGCTGGAGGTGCCTCTCACACAGGGCAGCAGTTCCAGCTGTGTGCTTTAATACCATAGAGCAGAGAAAAGTTTGTGTTTATAATGTGACACAGATGGCTGAATGGAATAAATATGCTCAAAAAGGTTTGTGAAATAGTGTCAGTCAAAATTTAAGATACTGTGTATTACTCCATTTACCTGCCTTTTATCTGCTTTGCTTCTTTTAAGAAAATACTGCTTGAGTCAAGTCATTCCTGTTTATAAGTGGGAAAAATAATCCCCGAGACCATTGCAAAGTATAGCTTAATTTCCCAGCTTTTGGGCCAAACAAGAAAGAGCTGTTTAGAAGCATCCCTTTACCTGGTCGTGTTGTTACCAGCTAAATCTTGACAAGAGCAGGTCACAGAAATAAACCTGAATTCATACATTATGTCTGCTTCTATGTTTCAAATAAATTCTACTACTGGTACATGTAAGTTAGCGCAGCAATGGTATACTTTGAATCAGTGTAGCCTGTTGAGCTTTCAAGAAACTTTAATATTTTAGTAGAAATATGAGTTTAATAGAAATGTTTCTATTAAAAGCAAAGGAGAGCAAGAAAAAGCAGAGACTTCATTCCACTGGTATATGTGCCTGCCAGCTTCTTCTATTGAATTTTATGTGCTTTATAATCATATTTTTTACAGTAGTAATTGAAAGAAAAGAAGTGTAATATTTTTCCTTGACATCTTCTTGTAGACATTTTATTTTACTAAATTAACTCCTTACCACAATGTGGAAAGACTAACCAGACAGTAGTTCGAATATTGTTCTCTTTTAAAAAATAATAGACTAACTTTAGCTTCTGCATTGGAATATAAAAGAAGCTAGCAGGAAAAATAAAATAGAAACAAACCAACAAAAAAACGCCCAACAAAAAAACCAAATCAAGCCAAAAAAACTATTCAGGAATGTTTCATCTACATCTATCTACTCTACCCCTCATTAGACTGGTATTGCTCCCTCTGGAATAGCCCTAACAATACTGGAGGATTACATGTCTTTTATCTACAAATGCTTTTGCTATGTCATTGTCTTAGCCCTGCCATTGTGGAGCTAAAAATCAGTATTAAAAATCAGTTAAAAATCTATTTCCACCAGTACTTGTCTTGGTGGAGTCACAGTGGGTTTCACGCTGATGGGGTGTTTTAAGGAGAAACGAAGGTCGGTTTAGACAAGCCCCAGGGTCACATTATGCAAATACTATGTGCTCATTAACCTTTCACATAGCTGAAAACATTTGTTACCTGGTTACCTACTACCCTTTCTCCTTCCTCTCCTTCCTCCCCATCCCAAAACTTGCAGCCACTCCGACACTTCTCATCAAAGATTAAATTTCAGGCAGCGGCTGCCATTGGCCCTCTGATCATTAAGCTTTTATTACTCTCAGAATATATAGTATGATATATTTCCTGGTAGACTACTAAGTAATGCCTTCAATAATTAAAAATCCATAAATAATTAAAACACAACATTATATTTGTCAACATAAATGAACAAACTATGTCCTGTGAGCAGCATTCTGAACAGATACGAGCTTAAAATGTGCAGCGATGTGTTCAATAGCTGTACTTAGGAATAAATCTTCCTCTCTTAAAACAGATTTGTATTCATTTATCCAAATAATGAGGAATGCAGTGATTCTCAGTAGATATCATTGTCATCAATAAAAATTAATTTGTATTTGTATTACAGTTGAAAGCAAAGAAGCCCATGTGAGAGTAAGGACCCACAGGGATTAGCACTTTATGAATAAAACATCAGAGGATGGACAACTTGTCCTGAAGAGTTTGAATATGAGATAAATAACATCCAGGAAGTTTTGGAGAAGATGCAGAGTTGAAGGGCAATGAGCAACTTGTGACCTTTCAAAATAAACTTACATGAAATTCAGGATTTGGGGAATACATGTAATACATTTCTGACATCTTTTTCTGTGCAGATCAGCCCAATGAGACAGAGATTAAATAAGATCTAACAAAGATAGAATCAAATCATAACAGTAAGATCTGGCTATAATTAAGACATTTTTCTTTTCTAAGAGACTTTTTTTCTTCTTAGTGTTCATTTTATGTGCATTCTGACTTCAAGCTTTTATTTCCTATGAGAGTCCAAGTGATTTTTGAATGGATCAGTAAAAGGCAGTAATGTGTCACTGCTCTGGAATTCTGCATTCTCTTTCACACCTCTAGTGCCTTTCACTTACCCTGTATTAGAAATGCAATTTTTTTTTTTTTTTTTGCATTGGCTTTTGAAAGATGTAACCAAAGACTAAAATCGTGCTGTTAAAGAGACTTTGTTTACTCGTTGATTTGCACCTTATGATAAAGTCTGTATACCTCACGGGACTTTAGTTCCACTCCTACAGCTATTTTATGTATTGTAGAGGAAAAATATAACCTAAATTTAGAAGGGCACAATGTTCTTCTTACAATATTAGGTGTCTATAAACAGTGATTTTCTACCAAGACCTGAGGAACATAGTCGTGCAGAAACACTTGAGCCAGCCCTAACTTAAAGTGGTATATCAGAACGAAAAAAAGAGCATAGTGAATTTATTTTGTACAGATGCAGGAACAATCTCAGCCTAAACTGCTACATCCAGATTTAGCTCTCTGCTGAACATTCACTACATGGCATGGGTTTTCTCAGGAACTCTGTGCATGCATCTTTGCCTCGCTCCTGTTTGAAAATGTTCCTGAGAAGCCCGAGTTAATCATGCAAGGTTAAATTCTAGATAAATAAAGTGAGTAGGAGCAGTCTGACCTCTGTTTTGTGGCCTTAGACTGATACCTTTAGGCCTGTGCTGTCTTACTTACTGTGTGTTCATATTCTACCTTGCACACAGAGGCCTTACTTGCATTAATTTTTGAGCAGTACTGATATACACATTTCTATATAGTAGATAACAGATAATATAAAGAAGATAATATATAATGTATAATATGTCTGATATGTAATAGATTATTACATATAATATATAGGGTACATCTAATATGTACTAAAATATATATATACATTATATACAGAATACTATATTTTTTCTATCTTAAAACTTGTTTTGATGAAGGACAATTTGGGCATCCCTCGAAGAAAGAGTACCCAGTCAGACAATACATTGTGTTGAGCATCACTGATGCCCCACAGGTGTACCAGGGACATACAGGTTTCATGGCCATTTACTGCAGTTATCTCAGCATAAGGATTTAAGTGAGTTGTTTGATGCCACACACAGCAGTCAGCACTTAGGAGAGGTCATGATGTAGGAATCACTAATTTCTCCACTTTTCATCCTTAGATAACATTACTTTGAAACTGAATGCCTCCTCTACAGAAAAGAAAGAATATAAGCAAATTCTCCATCATTTACTTTTTCTAGTGGCAACAAAGAAGGAAGTTACATTTTGGAAATGCTAGGGTTTTCTTTGGTAGCAGCCCTCAGTCAGAGCTTCAATCATGCTCATTTATCACTAACAAAATGCTACTGGAAGGAATAATTCACAATAGATAATGCCTGTGTTGAACTTGGTCTGTTTCCCTACTTCTAGGCTTTTTAGAGGGGTTATAAAAAAGTTTCAAAAGAAGATTCCCGACTTAGAAACACTTAACTTGAAGTACATGAGGAATCTCTTTGACTTCAATAGGACTACTCAGGTGCTTATGAAACACATATATAAGTGCTACCAGATTATTGGAGCCATCTTTTGAGCTTTGAATGCCAAAATAGGAATAATAATTTTTCACCAATGTTTGAGTTTAAAATTAACTTTTAAAGAACGTTGTATCTAGCAAAGGTTTAAAGCACAAATAATCACAGATAATAAATATGAACAGTTCTGTGCATGCTTTTTATGCAAAACTGATGTTCAATTGAGAATAGATTAATATTTATTGAAATATTGTTTCCTTCAGACTTCTAATACAAACCTCCCTGGAACTATCACTGCAGAATTGGCAAAAAATGTCATCTATGAATACAGGAACAAGTGATGGTCAAATCCTTTTCCTAATATCAAGCAGAGGGCCACTTTATAAAGGTCATATTGTTCTCTGCCTGGTACCTTCATTAAGTTGATTTTCCCCTCAAGTTTATATGTGGGAGTCAGTAAGAACCTAATGGAAATCCATGAACAGCGAAGTATAATGAACTAAACAAGGAAAAGGGTCGACTGTTTTCATTATGATTATGGAATAAAACTTTATACTTCTCCTTACAGTATTTTGGCAAATGACCTGCAAGATTTTAGCATTTTGTCTAATCTGGTATTCCTTACCACCCCAGTAAAATAAACCAGGTGGCAATTTGGCTTCCAGTATCTCTATGTATTTTCAGTCAAAAACACACTGCTGCAGGTGAAGCAGAAATATTCCACATGCTCCATTCCTGCCAGCTTTTTTGAAGAGGAGTAGAAATCACACACAACACCAGTGGTCCCACTAATTCAGTTTAAATCACACCGTGTGTTTTTGTCTTTAGGGAGAGAGGAAACTTGGTTTCACCTTTTTAAAGCACTGCTAGAGGAAGTTGTTAGATTTTTGTAACACTATAGAAAGACTTGATCTAATCATGCTTTGCTTGATCTGCAGTTTGTTTGACTGGTTGGTTTTTGGTTTTGGCTTTGGTTTGGATTTTTTGTTTGTCTGGGGTTTTTTAGTTTTATTTATTTTTTTTAATTAGGATTTGGAATTATTCCTCATAATCTTTGAGGAAATTTCCCTAAGAATGTGAGTTTTTAAAATGTGTTGATATGCCTTATCCTCCACCGAAGCATTAACTTTTGAGGAGGGGAAGAAAAAAATTATATGTGTTATTTGAACAACACATTGTCACAAGCGAATGGTTTGCATTGCTTTTAAAGAATCACCATGGAAAAAGTTTAATAATAATTTGAAACCCATGGCAAATTTGGATGGCAGAGTTCACTCTGCTGCTTACTGTGTGGAGGAAACACTGCATTGGGTTTGGTGGCCACGTTTGGTAGTGCAGGTGCTACAGGGGTGGCTTCTGTGAGAAGCTGCCAGAAGATTCCTTCACATCTGACAGAGCCAATGCCAGCCAGCTCCAGGATGGACATGCCACTGGCCAAGGCCAAGCCAATCAGTAACACCCCTGGGGTAACATATTTAAGAAGGAAAAAAGTTATTGCAGGGATGTAATTGCGCTCAGAGAAGAAAGGAGTGAGAATACATGAGAGGAGCAGCCCTGCAGAGCCCAGGGGCAGTGAAGGATGGGCAGGAGATGCTCCAGGCACCCA
>JAWWEE010000074.1:52151951-52164073 GCA_035221455.1 Xenops minutus
TGTGCCTGAGCAGTGTGAGGAACAACCTGTGATGAACTGACCTAAACTCCCATTCCCCAAATCCCTGTGCTGCTGGCGGGGAGGAGATGGAGCCTGGGAGGGGGGACGGGAAGGTGTTTTTAAGCTTTATTTTACTTCCCATTATTCTGCTCTGATTTTGTTACTAATAAATTCAGTTAATGTCCCCAGTCTGAGTCCTTTGCCTGTGATGGTATTTGGTGAGTGATCTTTCCCAGACCTTACCTCAACCCATGAAACCTTCATTATATTTTCTCTCCCCTGTCCAGTTGTGGTGGGGAGTGATGGAATGGCTTGGCATCCAGCCTGGCATCCAGTCAGGGTCAACCCACCACGAACATACAAAGGAAGATCAAAATAGAATCAATTTAGAAGGAGGTCAGAATTAATTTAATTAATTAATTGCAGGAGGTCAGAATGAAAACATTAAAGATGGAAAAGGGTAAGAGTAAAAAGCGATAAGAGAGACCTTTCTGCTTGGTCACAAGGTGCAGTTGTGACCCTTTGCCAAACAGGCTCGGACTTGGTGATTTATGTCTAAAGGATTTAGCAGCTTTTGATCTATCAACTATTTTTATAACTTTTTTTTTTTTTAAATCTACCATTTTTAAAGTGATTCAACAGAATTTCCTACAATTACAATGGTGACAATTATAGATCTGACATAGCACTATTTGTGCTATAGTAGCTATAGGGTAATCAATTCACACACACGTGCACATACACAAAAAAGAAGTATATACAAAGCTATGACTGTGAGAAATTCCCCTCAGTGAAATGCTCACACTGAATGTCTCAGCATTGTCAGTGTGTGAGGGTTGAGCCTTGAGGAGTGAGGGTATCAGCCCAGGTCCTGTTGTCAGCTTGTAGTGATGGTCCTCTGAGCATCACGAACTTGAGAGTTCCTGAGCTCTGAGGGGCATCCTTGTAAGAGGGAGGTTCCAGCACCTCCCTCCTTGTTCCAGGAGGGCTCAAAGGACCTCACTTGGGATCTGTTTGCAGGATCATTGTATGTTTAGCTTTAGTTGTCTGTAAAATTTCCATCTTCAGGTTGGTTACTGGAGTTTCCAAAACATTTGCATCAGCCCACTCTGTTGTGAGAAGACAAATATATTCCAGTTAAGTGCTGTTAGGTTCATTATAGCCTGCACATAAGGAAAAAGGAAGGACACTTTCTAGCAGATGTTTGGCTGCAACAGACATGAATAAGTTGTGTGGTACAGGGTGTTGAATAGCACATTCAACAGTGTGTGGGTCAGGTGCCTCACCAGCACTCCTGAGACTTACCCACGCCTGTCATACCACGACACATTACACTTGTGAGCTTGTTCATATGCTAAATGCTGGAACCTCTGCAGTTTGCAGCCTGGGCTTTGCCAGTCTGGTAACATGACTGAAATGACAGCAGTACAAACTGAGCAGAAATATTCAGGAAGTATTTTGTCTCCTGTTGCATCATCTTACAAAGTGACTTTAACAGCTGGGGCTACACATGAGGTGCATGGGCAGACTGGAAGCCATTAGGCTAAACCCTCTGGAATATTTATTTCCAGCATCTGGAAAGCAATCTGATTCTGCTGCAGGCAGCTAAGTTTTCAGTGCTGTGAAGACATGAAGCTGCTTTTGAGCTTGCCGGTCGTGTTAACCAGCAGAAGCTTTAGGGAATCCAAGGCGGGGCTTTTCTGTGTTGTTTCAAAAGTGAATGTGAACTGTGAACAGCCACTGTTAAATTTGATAGAGAGTACAAATGCAAAGTCAACTTTTTTAAAACCTAACTCTTCCTAAATACCTCAAAAAATATAATTTCAAACCCATTCTCTGCAGCTGCAGTTTTAGTTGTTTAAAGCCAACTTTTGTGGTAACATGATATATCTGCCTTTGGCTTCCCTCTTCCACACTTGCTACTATAGTTTCCAGGTAACTCACATTTCCCATGTAGAGCTTTGTCCAGATACTTCCTTTTGTAGAAAAATAGAGGTAAATTAGGTGAACTTTTCTGAAGTTACAGATCTTAAAAATCAGTTCTGAAAAGCGCCTCTCCTTTTGTGTCACTTCTATGAAATAACATGCCTTA
The DNA here is from genome assembly GCA_035221455.1 of Xenops minutus. Classification (NCBI taxonomy): domain Eukaryota; kingdom Metazoa; phylum Chordata; class Aves; order Passeriformes; family Furnariidae; genus Xenops; species Xenops minutus. The sequence continues at coordinate 52,154,044 of JAWWEE010000074.1, forward strand.
AAAGTTTGTTCCTTTCAGGAGTGTAACTGAAAAGCCATGATTTTTAGGAAAAATCACAATAACAGGCTTTCAGGTCTAGCAATTGAAGACTCTTTTCCCTATGAAGAATGGCAATGAATGCCTTTTAAAGATTCAGATTGAAAAAGAAATTAACCTCGATGCTGGATGCACCAAAAGCGTCAAGAAAACCTTAACCATGGACTTTCTGGACACAAAAAGAAACTTGCCAGGTCTTCCATAAAGTCCTCCTAAATATATATTTTGCAGCTTATGATAATTTAGACATATCAGTTTTCCTCATGCTTCAAAGCTGAACAACAAATGCTGAAGTTTGTTTATAAACACCCTAACTCTGGATGTGATTTAACTGGATTTTTTGTTTTCTTTTTAACTTCAGAACAATAAAGTGGCCACAGAAGAAGACGTTAGTGAATTGATTCATTGCAAAAGGTCAGACCTGCTCCCTCACGGAGCTTTCACAGCCTTGTAAGAGTAAATCTTTGCTGAAAGATTTTTACATGACAGGTGAATAGATTATGCAAGAGAGATAAGTATACACTCTCATCTCTGCACCAAAATGGGTGTTGAATCTCATTTCCAGGTTTCAATCCTTACATTTGAATGAGGATCTGACAGTGGTGGAAATCACTGTTTTGTTACATTTCAGAGGAAATAGAATGTGAAACCACCTCTCATGTAAACTTTCTACTGAAAATGTATTTATTGGCTTTAGAAAGTCCAAATAACAAGTGTAGACGTCAAATTCTGCTAAATCTCTGTTGTAGTCTTTGTATCAGTCACTCTGATTTAGATTAGCTGAGCATCTGTCTCATGGTTTTGTTACCATGAGACATGTTGTTACCAACATAACCAATATCTGTTGTTTTCTCACAGGAGACACTTTCCTTTGAGGTGTTTGCAACCTTACAGACGTATTAGCTTGCTAACATTAAGGGCATCACTTTAGATAAGAAAAACCTGGGGATCTCACTATTGCTAGCTGTTTCTTTCTTTGCCAGACAAGATAATTTTGAATTATACCCAAGGGCCATATTCTGATCTCATCTGCCACAATGGAGTTACCTGATAGTTGCTGGCATCAACAACATTGTATTTGTATGGACTTCCTTAGCTTTCAGAGCCCTCTAGAGCCCAGCTAGCATGGAAAACCCATTCTAAATTCCTGCAAAGATACCACGTGAAAGGTTTATACATGCTATGGCTCATTTGTAATTTTAGATTCAAAATGCCACTATCTTTTCACAGGATGACACTGAGAGGTTCTACAGTGGAGCCTGAAGAAAACTTCCAGGTTTTGTGAATTCAGTGTAAATCATGACATCAATATGCCTACACAGTCTTTGCAGTAAATAGGTCAGACGAGCTAGATGGATTTCAAGTAAATACAGAGGAAGCAGCAGACCAAGGAGAGAAGCTGTGTCCATAAGTCACCCAGACCGGATGGCATTCACCTGGGAGCTCTGAGGGAACTCAGATGTGAAATTGCAGAAACTGCTGACCAAAGCAATGCAAACTACCTTTCCAAACACCCCCTGGGACAGAGGGCTGGCTGATTGCCAGCATCCCTCCCATATGCCCCAGACTTTCTAGAGAGTACTCTGGAAGCTGTTCCTGGTGAGGTGGCAGAGTCTGTAATGAGGGGTGGGTTCTCTGATTTCACAAGGGCACAAAGTTTTTCAGGCAAAAGAGGCAGCAGAGCTCATGAGTCCAAGGTGACTTACAGGTAATTTTTTTGGAGGTGCAATGGGGTTTTCAAAAAGCCTCTGGCAGGTTTCCATGCTAAAAGTGCTGGAGGAGCTACAAGAGGGATTTTGCTGTGACACACTAGATGTACATGTGTACATGGAGAAGATGCACAAATCCAGGGACTCTGCAAACATGTATATTGTATATGGCTGCATACAGTATTTTCCAGCTTATGTTTGCATGACCATGAAATTAACTTTAATATTTCATCCATGATTAATCAGACTGCCTAAAAATCACGTGCTAAAATAAACTGGTATGTTATAAACAAAATTTCAGAGTCCTAACAGCATCATCCACCTCTTATGTGCCTCTATGAGACTGTACCATCTTTCTCTCTACTGCTCCTCTTTCTCTCCTGGGTATGACACAGCTGTAAGACCTTAGACCAGCCTGATGTGACAATAGAACAAGCTGTGAAAAAGAGCTGTGAGAAGCCCTCATTAGTGTCCACTCGTGTATCCTCTGTGCTGGAAGCTTGGAAACTTCTCTCACGCTCAAACCCTTGCTTAGGCTATGCTGTAGATGTGCCATGCCTGGCCTCTTACCTTGCTGACACCAGCCTTGCCTTCCTGCCCTCACTTCTGGCCTGATCTCAGAGCTCCCTCATCTCTACAGATGTACCTGGTGATCACTGTTCTGCTGGCTGCGTGTGCCCATCATCTTCTCTGCCCTGTTGTAGGAGTACTGTGGGCTTGCCAGTGAGCAGCTGCATGTGCCTGCCTTGTTGTGGCCCTTGGCCACCCACTTGCCTTGCAGAGCAGGCTGCTCATGCTGCTGCCTTGCCTGCAGCAGTCACTGCGTTTGTCTTTTTTTAATTACACAGTGTGGAGTGGAAATTTATGACTGACATCGACAGACACTTTCTTCTTTTGTTCTTGTAGGTCCTCACAGAACTGCATTTTCAAGTAGCCCACTATTAACTTTATTTTCCCCTTATTTCAGTTACCCACGTTAAAAGCAATGCAGTTAAAAGGCTGGAGGCTGTATGAATTTCTCCACAATAAGACAGAGTGAAGCCCTGCAGCTAGAGATTCCAGCTTTGCCTATGCTTTGAAGTGGAGGAAGTATCCAGGCAGGAATACGTGTAGCTGTGCATCCTTAGGGCTCTTTTCTCCCATTGACATGCATCTGAATAGCCACAAACTCCTCAGTTCCCACTCAGTTAGCTGTTCTTAGGCTCCTGAAACTTCAATAAATGGACAGTTTGTTCCCCATATGAATCATTCAATTGATAAGAGAAGGGAAACAAGGATTCTATCTGAAATCTAGTAACGCAACAGACTAGCATGAAGTAATTGTCTTTGCATGATTTTGAAAATAATGAGGAATAAACAGTATTTTTTTAATCACTTGGATAAGTCTGGCAGTCTTTAGCATTCCATCTGGAGGAAATATCCAATGGCATTGTCCTGGAGCAAAAGGAGTACAGACCTTGGGTCCCTTTCTGTCAAGTTTGAAAAATACTCTTCCTTGTTGCCAGGGAATACTGAGAACAATATGAGCAAAGAGAATAGCACTTACAAGATGGTGTCAAACTGCATCAAGCAAAATAACCTGAAAGAAGACCTTCATGTTGTATTATCACATCTTCCAGCATGTGTTATTTCTTGCATGTGGAAACAGAGGGTTTATTTTTCTTCTCAGAGTGAGGAAAAACCCCACAACTGAGAGCCCTTTGTGCTGAAGGTTACATTATTAATGAGTATTGGGAAAGGGAGAAGTTTTATACACCATCACTGCAGTTAAAAGAAGGTGCAGAATGCAGAATCTGAAGACAGGAAAAGTGGGGAATGGATTTCTTTAGGATCTTTAAAAGTACAGGCACATGCATGGAGCCAGATCTGACCTGAATTACCAGCAGTGTTAATTTAGAACATTTTTTTTGGAAATCCCCTGGACTTCTGGTAACTTTACAGTGCAGATCACAGTAAGCATAAATATGAGTAGGAAAGCAGTGGAAAAACACTACTTCTTATTTCGAATCTGAAAAGACCTTGTAAGAATGTTAAACTACTACAAAACTACAAAAGAGAAAAGCCTCTCTCAGAAGTTACAGATTTGAATTCAAGGAGAGTTGTGGAGCCCCAGCCTCACCCCTGTGGGCTGTGCAGCATGACCCTGCCCTCAAACACTACCCAAATGAAGGTCCATCAGGAGCTTCTGGGTGCAGAGGGGAGCACAGTCACCCTCTTTACATGCTGCCCTGCATTTTGGCAGTGTAGGCAGAAGGTTGGTTAGGCCACCTGCATTTGTGTATTCACCACTCATGCCATGAGGATGCTCAAACATTTTTAGATACAGCTCACAGATACAATACCTTGTACATATTCTTCACATGAGATATATCTGACTTGCTCCCAGACACATTCTAGCTATAATATCCACTTCCAGTGAGAGATGCATATCTAAAGTTATTTTAACACAGGAGTAGGCATAGGATTTTTTAAGAACTCAGAGCACAATCAAAATCACCAACTTGAAAAATAGTTAACTTATGTTCCTTTGTCATCATGGTGGTGTTATCCTGCATTCTATACCCAACCATTTGTAAAACCTACTAATTGAATTGTCTATTACATTTAGGTTATTAGATATCTGGAATAAAGAAATAACTTTTATTGTATCTCTCAACAACAATTAGCTCAGTGGGATCTAATGTGGAGTTCTACTACAAGATGCTGCTGTAACACAAATTTTAAAGAATTGATTGTACAGGTAAAGGAGACCTGTTAACACTTTCTTCTCCAAAAACACCTGAACTGTGTTACAACACAAAAAGCATCGGGACACTCCTTCCATCGTGCTGTAGAGAAAGGGAAGGTTGTTATGAACTCCTGATTTCTTGAAATAATCATTTTGGGCATCAGAGCTCATAAATTGCAGACATGCAACCTAATCTCCCCATCTGCTTATATTCTCTAAAGAACATTTTGATCTGCTTTTACCTCCCCATCTGCTTATGTTATCTAGAGAACATTTTGATGTGCTTTCACCTTAAAAACTGGTGAATTTAGACCATTCCTTTGCAGTATCTTCCAAGTCTCACTCGTAGGAAAACTCTCCTGATATTTGGCCCAAGTTTTCCCTTCCTTAATTTAATCTTTTCTGTCCCTCCATGTAACTCTTCTCAATAGCTGTCATTCCTCTCCAGATGAATTATTAGGTGGCATTGTTTTAACATCTCTCATGAGGTTTTTTTAATCCTTATACCTCTCAGTATATATCCTTATATGTCTATTGTATATATCTCCTTACACCTCTAAGCATCTTTCTTTCACCATTCTCCAATCATCTGTATTGCTACTCCTTCCAAATTTATACTGTCAAAAAATCCGCATTTCCATGGGGTTTGTCCCTGTGAAGGACATTGCAAAGGCATGCAGTATCTGATGGATATCATACATTTGTTCTATTTATCTGATTGCTATGCTGTGGCTCCCTGGATGAGAATGACAGGCTTCCCAGGAGGAGCTGACATGGACACAGGGAAGCAGGCAAAGGTAACAAGCACCTTCCATTTGCAGCAGTATTTAAATGGCAGTGCAAGTAGGAAAGGAGAACCTCAGATATCTGTTTAGAGCAGGTTAAACAAAATGCTGCACCAGGGCCCCACACTCAAGCTAACTAGAACTTTACCAGACATAAAACCATTCTCAAACAATGGAAGCTCTCCTTAGTCAAGACAATAAAAAAGCCTCAGGTGCCCAACACCAGTCCCACACTATAGGCATTTATCTCTTGTTTCATCTCCATCTTCAGTCAGTAGTATTAGACTTCATTTCAAGAATTAATTGCAAATATAACATTTTGCAGGAAATTATTTTAGGCAGAAAAAGTCCTGCACTGCATCTGTCATAGTCTTCTCATTTGGCAATTCTGTCAAAAAGTAACAGCTACAGTTTGTTTTTGTAAGTTGCTCTTACTCCTGATGCCTCTGCTGTCTTCCAAATGGATAGAAACTGTTATTCATTCCAGTATTTTAAAAGGCATTGAAGCTAGACTTTCTTGACAGTAATTACTACGATCTTTCTCTTTTTGAAGGCTGACACCACATTTCTTTTCTGTTATCTACCAGTACTTCTATCCCAGTTTCGTTTATGAGAGCAGCAATAAGAGGAGAATCATAAAGACTGAGATTTGAGTGATGAATTCCTGCTGCAGGAGAGCTGGCAGAGCTGTGCTGGGGTGGGAAGGTAAGTTCATCTTCTGCACTATGAAAGGATCTCTCTCACTCACCTGGCAGTAGAAATGGGTGTAAAAGGTTGTGTGAGCACACGGAGCCTTTTCATCTGTCTCCAATAACCAGCTACAGTCAACTTGTCAACTCCTCTGTAGAGACCTGTAGTTTCTCAGAGATGCAAAATTGAAGTTGTGTGATGCAGAGGAAGCACCAAAAGTCTTTCAAAGCTCTATCCAGTTACCTCAGGATGCAGGATAAGCACAATATTTCACCTCTCGATCCTTTTTAGTCTCTGTTTCACAAGCCTTTGCTCTAGAGCACTTCTGCTGGCAGGCCTGTTTTCACATGAAGTTTTGTTGAACTGGCTCTCTGCTTTCTGTCTCTGCTGTTGTACCTTCATTTGTGACCACTCTTCCTCCAGAGCAGAATGATGGTTTTCCACCATTAGACATCATGTCCTACAAGCTTATGCTACTACAGATCAGCTCGTGATCTACACTTTGGGCTCTCCAGGTCAACAATTTTCCAGACTTCTTGAACTGTCCATAAGCTGCGTTTCTCCTCCTGTGTTTTCCCTTTAAATCATATAGTTCACCTTTGCCTCCAGGTCTAGTCCTAAACTTTCCTTTCTGTCAATTCTTCCATACGATGCCATAAAAAAGAATATCTTCAATCACTTGTTCACTGAGGGAGAACACCTCCTTTGGGATGTCTGTATCCAGTTACAGTATGTTTAGTCCCATATTTCAGTCAACACAGCTGGTGTTTCCTTTTTTATATTTCTTCTTCATCTTTTTTTTTTTTTATTTTTTTTAAGAAAATGGACAAATGCTCCTTAATCCCCAGCTCTTACTTTTTGGTCATTGGTCGGCTGGTTTATGATCTTTAGGCTAATTAGTCTCAACACTGAAAATTGTGACCCAGGATCTTTCTCATATATTCAGCTGCACAACTTGTAGCACACAGCAGCAAGCAACCTGCTGTAGCAAACTCAGTAGCACACAGAGGCAGTCGAGCTTACCACTCACAGGATAACATTTTATATTTTTCCATTAAAAGTAAGCAAGCTCAAACTCTGCCTTTTCTATTGTATTTGCTGACTCTGCCACACATCAGCTGTCTGGCCATTGGTTTCACTGTGGTGCAGATCCCTGAATGGTCCTTACAAATAATCACGAGTCACTTCTGCCTGATGCTCACAATCGTTCCTGCTCCTGCTGTGACAGAGCTCACCCTCACGCTGCTCCTGTGGGCGCTGTGGATGCTCGACCCATTCCTGCACTTGAGAAATGCTACTGTGTGAATCAAAATGATTTGCAAGAGCAGCCTGTTCTGCTGCCTACTGAAATAAATGAGATTATTTCTTTGGCATTCAGTGGGCATTAAATTAGACCTTTACTGAATGGTGAAACGTTCCTTACAATTCAAAACAACTTAACTTAATGAGAGACACTGTTTTTCATGTGTAAACTCTCAACAGTTCTCCCTGTAGGAAAATCTAGGACACATAAGGAGGTTTGTTTATTTTTTTTTTCTTAGTCAATGAGTATAAATTCATAAAGAATTCCAGACTCCTCTAGGGAGAAAAGACTCAAATTAAAAATGAAAATTATATGGACTTGTGTGCATTCAAAGCTTGTATTAATTTTAAATAGATAATAGGCATTTTTAAAATTCAGAATACCTGGGAAAAGAAAATAAGGACAAGTACGTATTTGAGAGCAATTGATTAAAACTAGCTGCAATTACAGGGACCCATCCACCCATGTAAAGGATGGAGCATACAGCAAGAAGCAGCTTTATATCACTGTCATTCCTCCAGCTACTTATAGCTTAATAGTATGGAAAAGTAATGAGACTGAAGGAAAAAATGGAGACTAGAAGAACAGAAGTGTTGGGAGGAAAATGAAGGACAACAGGGCAGGTTTTCTACCTACTCCGTGTGCCAGAGGGGTCATTTATGGTTTTAAAAGTTCAAAATATCTAGTGACAAATTCATCTCCATTCTTAGTTGTCCCAAAACAAATGGAGTTGAAGCAGGGATACAATTGTCCTTCAGACTCTGGGAATAAAAATCCAGATTGCAGTGGGAATGGCTAAAGCTTCATAAATTTGGAGAAGATAAGGAGACTTCTGTGCAGTTTACTGCTCTTGAACCTTTCAGTTCCTGGCCTGAATTCACTGCTGGGCACCACCAACATTCAGATCCCAGCAGAGGAACCACCTGGCAGGGAGTTTGGAGAGAGGATGACAACCAGTGCAGGTAATAACCTCAATGATTTCATTGCCACATGAACCCAGGTGAGAGACCCTGAGACGCGTGTTATGGCCACTGGTGGGGCAGGATTGCACTGGTTTGCTGTGTTTTCTCCTGTGGGGTCATCACCAAAGCCTAAAGCACAACCTTCATGAGGTGTTGCAGCAAAATGCGTGTCCTTGCTGTTCTTGTGGGTGCTGCTGCCCACAATGGGGGACTAAACCTCACTGAGTCTCAGAAACATAGTCCTGCAAGCTCTGACCATGTAATAATGTTCTTCTGCCATCTTTGGTAGAAATCCATGTCACTGCTGCTCCCAATCCCTTTTTCCTCATGGCTAGCACAGCGTTGTGTGCATGCCTTGGTGGTTAATTCTTCTCTGTTTTGCTCTGGCTGTTGCATCAACCAGATGAATTCAATCTGATGACACAGAGTATATAAAATCAGATCTAAGTTTGAACCCAGATTCCAGAGGTTCAGGCATATGAGAATTTACAAGGCATTTAGAATGATATTCAATATAAAATAATCTAGAAACTTAAGAAGGTGAGCATAAAAGTTGAGTCTTCTCTGTGATTCCAACACTGATGTGCCCTAAGATAGCTAGAAGTTATATGGAAGAAATAGAAAGCTTCAGTGGACTGTAGCCAGTTTACCAGGGCTGCCAGTACTAAAATACAGCTCATTCTGAATTAAGCTGGCAGTGAAATGGCACAGTAAATTCGCTTGTTATGACTCTTGGGCTAAGACCTTTTGGGGAAAGTCACCTAAAGAAAAATCTCCCTTATATTTTAATTATTTTTTAAGATGTAGATTTGCTTAACACAGGATTTTGTGTACAGGATGGAAAAGTTGGATGGCAAGAAAAATAAGCAGATTGATCCCAAGTTCACCAAAACATACCAGTGTACAAGAGCAGAGTAGTGAAGAAACCAAGTGTACATAATTGATTTTTTAATTCTTCTTTCTTTCCCCCCCCTCCCCCAGAGCTAGACTGGAAGAAACATTCTCCTCCCTTTCTTTCTGGGATTAGATTTCATTTTCCCTTCCAACCTACTGGTGAGCTTCCCTAAATGAACATTTGTATTTGCCTTCTTATTATCACATTCTTGCTACCCTGTGGCTTTTTGGTAAGTCATGACCCTTCCAAGGGTTTAGCAAAATGTTTATAGGCTTGATCAGATTTTTTTTTAAAAAAACAACAGATATAAACCTTTCCATATCCTACACTTTTTTCCTTGCTAATCCGGTTGCCATTCCACTGTACAAACAAGTGAAATGGCAGCAGTGAGAGGCACAGTATATTATACCAGGCAATGTCACAGGAATGAGTGCTCAAGGCAAGAGAAGGTAGCACTGATTTTACTGCCAGGGAATGGAAGAGGATCTCAATAATCCAGAAGAATTCTCTAGTACTTTGCAAACATCAAAAGTGATACTAGAATTTCCTGACTGTCTTCTTGGATGTTGTGATGAAAGGTGGTGAGAATGAACAGCTGAACACTGCCAAAGGGGGATGGTGCCCTTTAGCCCTTCCCCACTCCCACGTGTTCTCCATGCTGGTTCTCATCTCATCCTCTTTGACAGACTCTAATTCACAACTCCAGGGTGGGGAGAAAAGAGCTCTGAACATTTCCTGTTATGCCAGTGATTCAAAGTGGCTCTGGGAAGACCTGATGAGCTCCAGAGGAGGAAAGGGGAAGGCACAGAGTTAAGAAAACAGCAAAGGAGAATGTTAGGAGCATTGGGAAGGGAAGGTTTGGGAAGGTTTGGGAAGGTTTGGGAAGGTTTGGGAAGGTTTGGGAAGGTTTGGGAAGGGAAGG
>JAWWEE010000074.1:52164173-52216459 GCA_035221455.1 Xenops minutus
AAGGGAAGGGAAGGGAAGGGAAGGGAAGGGAAGGGAAGGGAAGGGAAGGGAAGGGAAGGGAAGGGAAGGGAAGGGTGAGGACAGAAACGAGCGTCATTTGGTGTCAGCAGATTTAAGGTTGGTGCAGATGCCTGTGGAAGCAGAATTGTCTTATGGGGTGCCTAAATAAATGGTCTCTGTTTTCCCCTGTGAAGTTTAGAGCTCCGCAGTGTGATATATGGTGGCAGAAACACAGCAATGGCAAAGCACTATAATTCTATCAAACACCTTGTGAAAAAAATTTTCTTTAATAAGCTTCACCATCAAAACAAACAGCAGAACTCATGCACAAAATCCAAACAGAAATGCAGTCACACAGATCTAGGGCAGACCTGTGTTTGTACAGAGAACACAAGAAAGGCCTCTGGGGGTAGTGCAATTCAAATATTAAATATAAAGATCAGAAGAGCTGAGAATGAGGCAGGTAGCATAATTCAGAGGGCTGCACCTCCTCCCAGGCCCAGGGAGTGTGATGCCCTATTAGGAAGCTGATTGCTCTTCCCTGCCTTCCATCTCTGCCTTTCCTCCTGATGAAATTTCAAGAGCATTTAGGGCTTTTAAACCTAAGTATGACCGACTGGTTATATTAGAGAAGCAACGAGTTGAGCTCAATTCTAACCTTTTAGTGCCTCATTCCCTTGTGCTCTTGTTCCTGGGGTGGGAAGGAGGGGCAGAAGGCACAGGGGAGAGAGTTGGCTTTGCTTGTGACCACACTTTCCATGTGCAGTGGGACTTACTCCATGATGTACTTCACATCTCTTAAGTGCTCTTTATCAAAACTCAGAGTCAACAGATGGAAGAAGCAGCAGTTTAACCAGAAGATGGAATTATTTCCTGTAAAAAGGATATATGTTGTTATGTAGATGATAGGATCTTGAGTCACACTTTTTCATCTATATAGTAGGGTAAGCATAAGTCTAGCCCAGAAAAATCAAAGAAAAAATAAAAGTACAAAAAAACATTCTTGGGAAAGTTTTGATGCTTTTTTTTCCACCCCCTGCCATGGGAAATATAAATACAAAGACAATCTATGTTTTTTAATTAAAAAAGATTGATCAAAACTTTCTATTAGATCCAAAAGGGAATTAGACTATGTGCTAGATTTTTGGATTAAAAGGTAAATACCACTTTACATACTTGCAAAGGAAGTAAACAGAGAGAAATTTGAAATGCAATTGCTTGCTATATTAGTTTCTTGATTATTTTAGAAAAAGATTGTTACAAACCCCAAAAGCTATTATTTAACACATAGGAAACACTTTCTCATTGAAGATTATTTTCTAGAAACCATTCAAATTATAAAAACAGCAATTCATGTTTTTAAAATTATTTAATTTCATCGACATACCCAGTTTGAAACCTCGAGATCCAGAAGGTTGGGTTATTTAATAACTGACCAAGTTTTTACAGTTCTGGAGAGTTACATTAACTATGGGGTAAGTGAATTGTTCAGTATGGAGAGCATCCCTTCTACAGAGAAACCTCTTTGGTACCCGTAGCAGTTTGGTTGTATTTCCATACCTGCTGGTCTCAATTCAGTAGAAGGTACTTTTGTGTCCTCCAGATCTGTCAGTTCTCTGAACTGAAGGACAGATTCCTGGGTTCAGTTATTTAGTGAGGTAAATGTCATAACTGTTGCACAGGCTTTTGAAAGCATATTTTAAGTTAATGCCTGTGGATGCTACAGCAGAGGGCCTGGCTGTGCCCTTACACCAGCAGAAATATTTCATTAGGAATCTGCACAGCTCTGGTGCAAGCAAGAGGAGAGTTTAGTCCAATACGTGTGTTGTCCACCTTCTGCAGCCATCTCGTCCACACTGCCCTGGGTAAACCTAACTTGGAAACAGAGAGATGCAGATATAAACCATTTTCACCTTTTGACACAACTCCAGTTCCTTCACAAGGTTGTACTGTGCATTGCCATCACCAGCTGCTTTAGATCTAAGCTGAAAAGTTTTTCCTCTCCTTGGCTACAGAACAAAACCAGACCTCAACTCCTGCTAGGTTTATAGGTGGTGCTGCTGCACTGAAACATGACATGGGCATGTTCAGAAGTTTTCTGAGGGGGATGACCTTTAAAAACCTCTGCTTCAGAAGAAGCAGGATGATAAAGATCATAGAATCATAGAATGGTTTGGGCTGGAAGACACCTTAATATAACCTGGTTCCAGCTCAAAGCATTGCCCAAGGATGCCACCAGACCAGGCTGCTCCAAACCCCATCCAACCTCGTGCTGAACACTTCCAGGGACAGCTTCTCTGGGCAACCTGTGCCAGTGCCTCATCACCCTCACAGTGAAGAATTTCTTCCTAATATCTGAGGTAAACCTACCCTCTATCAGTTTAAAACCATTCCCCCTTGTCCTGTCACTACATGACCATGTGAAAAATCCCTCTCCATCTTCCCAGCAGGCCCCTTTAGGTAGGGCAAGACTGATGTAAGATCTCCCCAGAGCCTTCTCTTCTCCAGGCTGGGTAACACCAACCCTCTCAGCCTGTCTTCATAGCAGAGGTTCTCCACCCTTCTGAGCATCTTTTGTGCCTCCTCTGGACTCTCTCCAGCAGGTCCTTCTGATGTTGGAGGTCCCCAGGGCTGGCACAGCACTCCAGGTGGGGTCTCAAAAAGCCAACTAGAAGGGGAGAATCACCTCCCTCAACCTGCTGGTCACGCTTGTTTTGATCTGGGAGATTTCTACAATAAAAAAAAATTTCCTTCAACATAAAATATGAATCAAGCTCCAGCTTAGAGATCAGCTCTCTGAGCTGTTCAGCCTCACTTGATGTTTAATACGTAGATTTAATGAATCTCCCTGACAATGCAGACTACAAGTCAGGAAATTTATAACCATGTTGAAAGCAAGAGATTGGAGATTATTATGTTGCTCAGATGAGAAGGGAAAAATCATAATAAAACATCAAGCTTTTCGTCACGAGGTGAGGGAGCAGGTGTAGGTAGGAAGAGATGAATCTTTAGTTCATAAGCATTAACTCCCAATCAGAACAAGATTTAAAAGTGTAATTGTGGAACAGACAAACAATACATCCTGCACATGCTAGTTATTCTGCTCCATTAAAAACAGGTTAGATCTTTGCATTTTCAGAGCCTGACACAGGGACATGATGAACATTTCTGATCAGACTAAAGTATTTATAGTAACCCCTAGAGTCAGGAATGTGAAGGATGTACCATTAGACTAAGACCATGAGCGTTATGAGGTTTTAAGGGCCAAATCTGAAGCAGATATTTTATTTTAGCAATATATTTGGAGGTGACAGATCTTCCTGTGAGAACCTCTTGACAGTTCGGGTCATTCACAAGGATATTTGTGCAACTTCAAATCAGAAATTAAAACCTGTATACAAATTCAAACAAGAAAACCAGTTCTTTTGACCTTTATGCTGCAGGAGTGCCAGACACACTTTCTAGTTCTGGATGCTAAAGATTAAGTTGCACAGTTAAATATAAGAAATTTCCCTTTTACTTTAGTTAGGTGTCATGCTTTCCTACCAGAGCACCCTCTACTCACGAGAGTGGAAGGGAATAGAGATCTATTTTTTAGGTTTGGCTGTAGGAGGATAACTCAAACCCCACATTAATTTAGGGAGAAACATGTCACCATTTCCTATGCTGAAGAGGGAAACCTAACATTTTTACATTCACTGCTCCTCTGGGTGGTATTCTTCTAAAGCTTACAAGATTCTATTTGGCCAGTTTGCCTTGGGATTCCTGATTGCACTTTAAACATTTCAGGAATGTTACATTTGCCCCTCTCCACGATGGCAAACTTTACCTCCCTGGAGTGTGAGAACAGAGGAGGAGATGGATTTTGGTGTGCTCTTGGGCAGATTATCCAAGTGTTTACCTATCAGGGATACCAGCAGTCCAATCAAATCAGAATACTGCAAACCAAGTTTAATAAAGGACAACCATGCTACCACTTGCCTATCAATGAACTCCATATCAAGATTTTCAGAGACCCTCAGTATAACTGATTTAGAGTTTTCCTTAACTCTAAAAGTGTTGCACTGATGCTAAAAAATCATGACACCTTATCAAGTATTTCTCTAGTGACCAGTCCTAAGAAACACATCTGTCATAGGATTTGTAAAAATAACATTAACACTAATAAAAGAACCCATCAAATAGAAAAATTTCTTGAAGAGGGAAGTTATGGAGCTTTAATTATCATCCTGAAGCAACTGAGGAAGCGTCATTTGTTTGAGCAACATTCATTACTGTTGATGCAGGTAAACCAAAATGAATTAAGAAGGGGGTGATTTAATCTTGCCTCCCTGCCTTTCAAAGTATTATTGACTCGGGAGTGGATTTCTTGGCTCTATTTTGTCAGTTTATATAGGCTGGCACATCACATCCATTATTTTAACACAGTTTTTGTGTGTGTGAGTTATAACTACTCTGACTGGCTGCTCGGTAATGTAATGGATGTAGACAAAGGCTGCCTAAGGTAGAATACTTTATTAGGTCAATTAATAAACCAGCAGCATCTTGTTCCTGGGTTAATCATTGGACTGAACCTTTACTTTGCATTTAAATGTGGCCATGGCCATAAAAATGACTCAGGAAAATGACATTTCCGTCATCTGAGTTTGCTCTCTTCCCGTGACTTACACATTACATTTACTCAGTTTGTGAGTCATAACTTGATTTCCAGGTGTCAAAACATCATGATCAACCTGATATAAAAAAAAATAAAATAAAAAAATCCAGCTATGATGTCTTTCCATCTGCATATCACTGACACCAGACACAATTCTGAAACAGCAATTAAACTGGTGATGTGGCTTTAGGGATTTTTAGGGTTCCAGCTTTTTTTGGATGATGCACAGGGCAGAAGAACAACTATCCTGCCCTCCCACAGGACCTACTCATTGTATTAGTTGTATAATTCGTATGACAAAGGGTTCTTTCTGTGTTTTCTTGGAACCATCATTTCACAGCTTTCCTTTCTGGAAGAGTACAGAAGAAAAGTCAGACAGTCCAAAGGGAAGGGGAAAGAGCCATGGAAGCTGAATGACAACGTTTGTGAAGGAGCAAATGCCAGCAAACTGCACGTAGATAAATTTGTCCAGGGGATTTCACCCCTGGATCACCTGGCACCAGGAGCTGCAGCAGGAGGACCAGTCTTCTAAAAGGTACTATCCAAGCAATTTTGTGATGTGGTACCCTGGGGCTGAGCTTAAGCCAGAAGGGTTAAGTTCTGCAGGAGGTGCCCTAAGAAGTGGGTTCACACTTCTAAATTCTCAGCAACTCCTGGTCTTCCTCGGGTATAATTTGCAATTCTGCTAAGCAGTGTGTGCTGTTAGACTGCATGCACTCCCAAGTCCTACAATACACCTCAGTAAACATCACATAGAAATTAATAGCCTTGGAAAATTCACTGGTGGTTTGGGGTTTGGGTGGTTTTTTTTGGTTTGGTTTTATGTGTTGTTGTTTTTGGTTTTGTTTTTCTTTCAATGAACTTGTAGAAAGAGCAGAAGACATCTAAAACTTGAAGGGAGTCTCACTGAAGGGTCAAAATTCACCATTAGTTGCTGTCTTTGAGCCTCTGAACTGCTGCAGTTACTTTGTATTAAGGAAAACATTGCAGGTATCTCTGCATTTGATATCTGTTGGTAAATTACGACTTTTGAATGGCAATCACTTACACCAAAACTACATATATTGCCACAAAGTGCTGCTTATCTGAAAGAAATGAGCAGATTTCGACTTAATACCTCAGCAGACTGATATATTAATTTTCACAATTTTATTCCAGAGATCAAAAGGAGCCAAAATACATTCAAGTTTACAACAAATATTTTGGAAATCCATTCTCAAATGTGTAAAGTTCACTCTATCACAGCAGCATTTCCTCCAGAAAGGCAAGTATTGTTATCTGGAAGCTTCAGTATTTATCTCCCCACTCAAATATTACACAAGATTTATAGTCCCTGTGTTTTATATCAGACTCCTAATCAGGAAGCACAAATCAATATTTCAGACTGTTATGCACCTTTAGAGAGCAGCTCTCCAGTGATAAAGGCAGCACAGCAGAACAGCCTGATCCTGCAGTTTCACATGGACACCAAAAACACTCCGAAACTGAGACTTAGGAACAGAAAAGTGTTGTGGCCTCATTGCAAAGACCTTCAAGAGCAGATGAGGAAATCACAGCTTGTGAATAGAGGCAACATTGCCCCAGAGCCATTTTCTCCCTCTTCATTCTTAGGAGGGCATGCAAAGATATGAACTAATGTAAGACCTGCTAGGGAGTTTTGAAAAAAACCATTACTAGGACAAGACAAAAGCTTCCAGCTCTCCATTACAGGGATTTTAATAATTCTAAGGAATTTTAGTAACACCAAAATTATCAGACAAGGTTTTTGCAGGTCTGCAGCGGAAAAGAAGAAGCAAAAGAAATTATATCTCTAATTTTTCTTTTTGGTAGTTTCACTATGTTCTCCAGCAAATAATCATATCTATTTTGAGATTTTCCCACCTCACTTCCAGAGGAACTACTCATCTTTAATCAGGTTATTGCCCTACCTTGTCTAAAATCCTGTACTGGCGAATGATCTTGTAAAGCAGTTGTGAAATTTCACCTCCAGCAGGAAAAAGGCTTTTTCTGAACCATTCTGTCCATTAGGTTAATCTTCTTTCCTACTCACACTGAAGTAACATCTCTTGCTATTTATTTCACCATGATCAAAACTGGGTAACCACAAGGTGAGGAGATTAAAGCCATTTTCCATTGTAAATTCATGCATTCTAATTATCCTCAGTTTTTTTCTCAGAACTACATGGGCAGCCAGAACAGAGCTATACCTGTAGCCTAGGAATGATTCCTAGAAAAAATGTTTTACAAAAGCTGTATCCTGAATTCAAACCCATCCAAAGAGGACAAGAAGATTGAAAAGACACCTCAGACCGACATGGATTTTTCTGTATCAAGAAGAATTCATTCCTGGAAGAGGAAAAGAGGTTTATGTTTTCATTCATTCACTTTGGCATTTCCAAAAGGAAGGGAAAAATAAATCTTAAAGCTACAATTTCCACAGAAGTCTACATTGTCCCTTTGGCAGAGCCTGCCTGAAGAGCTTAGTCCTTCCCTTTTGTTGCCAAGACTCTAGGTCCAGTACTGAAGTTGGGCTTGAATTCAGCTCTGCCACCTTGAACTTATAGCTCAGGTTTTCCAGAGGGAAAACTAACAAGTTTGTCACTTTTATTTACAGGCAGAGAAATTATAGGAGAACTAACAGGGCAATGAGTGCAAAAAGCTCAAGGAAATTGGTTAAAATCCAACATGACTTCTAAGGTATCACAAAATAATTTCCTTTTAAAGTGTTCTTAATGTTTGTGGATACATACTAGAGGAGCATTTGAAAACTCCCTGCAAGATGGGCCCTGTTCTGTAGGTATGACACACATGCACAGCCAAAATAATTCTTGTCCCAAATAAATGGCAGTGTAAAGAGAAAACACACAGAAAAATGGTATTATCCCCCGTTAGCCAAGAACTGAGGCACAGAAATTCCAGCCTAGCTTCACTGCTATAATTTTAGGGCCTAGAATAAGTGAGGACAGAATGGCAACCCCTGGAAAAGCCTTTATCCCTCTTCATTTACTGCAGACATACCTTAGGATACATGGCATGTCAAACCCCACAAAATCTGGTTTGTACTTTAGCCCAGGTATCAGCTCAGCACTGCAATTGTGAGGCAAGACAAAAATCTTGGGATGGTTTGGAGGAAGTGTCCACCCTGATATGATGTGCATATTTATGTCTTTAAGCATCATTTAATTTATCAAATTCAAGGTTGTTAAAACATTTTAAACATCTTAAAACAAACCCCTTAGGGATAATTTGGTTTTAAAATAATAGATTTATAATGTTCTGAATAATAATTCAGAAATCCTAGAAAAAAATGGCAACATAATCACATATCAATTAATCTAACAACTATTTTTAAAAAAACCCCAGAATTTGCTGAAGAATTGACATTAAGTATGCTACAAAGCAAAGCCACTGTGTAATTAGTGACTAAAAGCTTTCAGAAGTGAGATCTACCTCCAAGTAAAACATTTTTCACCTGTCTCATTATGTGTGGAAGAATGTAAGATGGATGAAAAAGTAGCTTTTCACTTTTGTCTTATTTTTCAAGCTGTAATTGTTGCCATGTGTTAAGAAGACAGTTACTGGGCAGTGATCAGCTCCTCTTTTAGGGAAGGCTATTAAGAAAGAATATCTCTGTGCTGCTATAGCAAGTTTTCTATTTCTTTTTTTCAAGATGCTTGAATTCACAGTCAAGGATCCTGCACCAGAACAAAGTTTGCTGCTCCCAGAGGGCTTAAAGAAGCAGAAAAGAGACAATGGTGAGACCTGAATGACCCACTTCTGGGGTGTCAGTGAGGCACCACTTTATTGCAGAAAATGGAAAATCCTCTCTGTGTCTGGACCATGGCTGTGGCTCAGCTAATTGTGCCAATACTGGGAGCTTTCTTTTGATATGAAATGATGCTTGAAATGCAGAGCATTGGGAACCAGCCTGAGTGCTCTTTACAAATGCCTCGATACAGCTTTTCCCAGCAGAGAATTGGGAGCCAAGTGGCCGTCACAGCAGTGAGGACAGACAGCACCCCAGCAGAAGGAAAGCTCTGCAGCTGCATCCTGCAATGAGGGCTTGGTGGCAAAAAACAGGAATTTTATTTTTACCACTGAGGTTGCAAGTGGCCAGCTACAGAGGCAAGCTGAAATTTTGCCCTGGACCAAAACTTGTTCTGGAAGAGAGGGCAGGGTGTGGAAATCAGCAATGCAGAGGCAACAGGTGAAACTTTACTGGTGGTTGAAAGTGTTCAGGGAAATGGGACAGAAGGAGAAGGGAAGGGGGACAAAGGACAGGGATGCTCAGGATGCCACACAATTCTGCAGGACGGGAATACAGACTAACCAGAAGTGACCACCAGAAAAATCACGGGCATGAGGCAGAAGGTAGGTCTGATATGTCCTGGGCTGGCAATGATCTAATCACTGGAACATGCTTTTGCCCACACAAGCTAGGATGTCATCTCAGGGTAGATGACTTATTGGTGGCTGTGGAGGAGAGCTGTCAAACATGAAGCTCAGTTGCTGTCTTTCATCCAGTGTCTTGGTGGTTTCTGGATTCAAATCAGAAGAGCACAGTAGGGACTTTCTCCTGCATTTGTACCAGGTGATAAGCCTAATAAGTGTAACTGTAGTACATTATTGACATTTTGTTCCCACCAGGGTAGCTATCAGAGTGCTGACTTTCACACTATGCTTGCCACCCATGATAATTTGCTTGGGCCATTAATCAAGAATACTTCAAGAATAACTCACTGGAGACACACCAGTATATATAGAAAGCTGCCAGAAATAGTCAAAATTTTAATGGTTTTGTCTGATTGTTAACTTATATTTTTTTTTTTTGTCCCATTTAAGCCACTAGCAAAACCTTAATTAGCATCCATGAAAAGATAATCCAGCTTCTTCCAATAGAACATGTGTTTCAGAGTATCATTTGCTGGTATTACAGGGCCTGAAGAAATCATTGCAGAGAGTGCATTAAGGTAAGAGTGTACGAAGTGACTGTCACAGACACTGCCCTGTAGTGTCAGGCCATGTGGTGTCTATCAATCCCCATCCTGCAGGCAGTGCTCTCTGTGCCTCCCACACCCTCTGTCTCACACTGATGCTGAGGAATTTCAACCAGACATTGCCATTCCTCTGTTTTCTAAATTCCCTCTGTGGCTGTTCCTCGTAAACAGGCAGAAAATTCAAAACAGAGGTGGCTGTGGCAGAAATGAAGTCCTTAAAAAAGGCAGGGAAGAGAGAAGATCAATTAGTCTGCACAGGTGGCTGGAAGAGAAAAAGAGGTTTCATGACACATTCTGAATTTCTTACATTTGAAGCTGTTTGAAACAGATCCATTTTGGGGGTTTGGCAATTTGTGTACAAGCATCTGCACTTTTTTTTTCTTCCAAAATGCTGTATTGGAAATATCCTTGTGGATATCCAGATGTTGCTTTTTGCTAAAATCAGATCAGTAAAGAAAAAAATGTTCATAGCATTTTCAATAAACATTAGAAACCTTGAATACAAACATTAACATACAAACAAAATCCAAACAGACAATACCAAGATTTTTCCTATATTTTTTTTTCTTGTAAATATGATGTTGAAGAAAGAATCATTACCAAAAACTTTCAAGTACTTCTAGTGCTCTAGATTTATTTTCAGATGTGATATTAAGTCCTTTGAGCTGTAGAAGGTAAGGGTTTGCATCTAGTTTGCAAGTGTTATTAGTCAGGAACTGTTCCACTGAACTGAATGGGAAGAGGCTGGTATAAATCAGCTTTGAATAAAATCAGAATTTTAATTCTCTTCATTTGATTTATTAACTAAAGTCCAGTCATTTTTAGACTGAAATCACCAGTGAAATTCTCCTCAGCACCCAGGGGCAGACAGTCAAACCCTTTTCCATAAAGAGGGTCTTTCTGTTCATCTTTGTGAATTTCCTGTCTTGTCTTGCTCACAATCTCCCTACAGTCAAATGCCTGGAGAGGTTCAATATGATTCTATTGTTCCTTTTGGAATTCCTTATGTCCAGCCTGAATCTGCCTAGAGAGGGACTGACCAAACTTCTGAGTGCACGCACAAGTGTGGCTGGGTGTCTGTCTTGCCACTGGACTGCACAAAGGAAGCAGGATGAGTAGCTCAGTGATTGTGCATTGTGAAAACCGGAACATATTCCACACTTTTCTTGCACAGGACTGTGGCCTTGAAAGCTTTTTTCTGTCTTTGAATGAGAGAATATGAGCAGGATACGAGCCTAGCCCTTGAGTCTTGCTAAGCACCATTAGGAAACCTTGACTATTTGCTGGGGATAGTGATGGGAAGAGGGATGCTGGCTCACCAGAGTCTCCTCTGGGATCTCACCTCCTGGAGGCATGAGGGCTGTCCCAGGACCTTGCTGCACTCCCCAGCATGGCCAGGCTTTTTAGACTCCCAGGTTTGCAGCTCCTGCATGGAAGAGTGGTGATACTCATCCCCAAATCCCACTGCTGAGGATGCATTTTTCGGTGTGGTCTGCTCCTCAGTGTGGTTTCAAATGAGCCAAAACAGAAGCACATGCTCCCCCTGAAAGCAATTTTGCAGTGTGAGTGAGCATTGATATTAGGGAATTTTTTCTTATATTTTCCTCTATTCTTAGAACTATTATTTCTGTGTTTATTCACCTTGCTCACTCCTTTTCAGTGTGAACAGCCTGCTTGTTATTGTGATGTTACAAATAGCACAAAGTAACTGAAGATCTTGAATTACAAGGAACACATTTGGATTATTCATTTGTTGCCAAAATTGCCCAAAGGATTTCTATTTTATCCCTGCAGTCCCTTGATCTTAATGCTTCCTTCACTTTAACACCCTGGTTTTATATATATTTTTCATCTGCTTCAGAATTAGACAGACCAGAAGTGATACCTTTGCCAATTCATCTTCACTTACACTTTGTTCATTCAGCCTGTCAGAGACTACTGCAAAAGGGAGACAAAGCTGGAACATGACAAATAGGCACTGTGATTGTTTTCAACATGCCACAAAAAAGTAGGACAAAATATCTTAATGTTTTCCTCTTTTCCCTCATCCTTCATTCAGCAGAGATTTGCTGTCATTTATAAAGGTCACTGGCCTATGAAGCAACTGAGAAGGCAAAAAACTTTTCCTTCCTTTCCAAGTATGTGTTCAAGCTGCAGCAATAGCATTACCCCTTTATTATGTGATGGGTGGCTGCAGCCACAGCCAGTCACAATCAGTTAAATAAAGGATTTTAGGGGCATGCCTCTGTTTATTTATGCCTGCCCCAAAAAAACATGTTATAAAACCAGATAAAATGATGCTTTAGTGTAGGCATTTTGAAACTGATGACAACTCTGACAGGTTTTATTGCGACGATCCTGGAATATTTTGAAATGAGGTCATTCAACACTGTGCAAAAGGCCAAAAATATAAAAAATTAGATCAATAGATTGCTATGTCTCATGCTGTACATATTGTGTATGCATTTTGCAATTATGACTGATAAGAATACTCTTTCTCTCCACAAAAAAACCCTGTTTCCTCACAAAGCTCGTGGGAGCTGATGACTCTGTTCCAAAGGTAATATGTTTTAATTTGGAACACTGTGATAGTCACAGTGGGTATATTTACCTAAGACTTCTATCACAGTCCACAGGTCAAGTGTTTTAAGAAGAACCTTCTCTTGTCATGCACTGCTCTTCCTCTCCATCAAAATTCCTGGTGGAAAAATAATCTAAGCAGCACAGAATGAAGCAACCAAAGTACAGCTGTCATGAAGTATACTAAAAGCTTTTCCCCCATAGAAATATTTCAAGTTCCTATCCAGATATCTTACCTTTGAAATTTCTGCACTTTTCCTTTCTCATGAAGAATGATCAACTTTCTTTAAGTGCTTAACTGTAAGTGGGTAAGTAGTGCCATTTAACTCAGTGAGACTGTTCAAGTGTTCAAAGATAAGATGCATTTACAGAGAACAGAGCATACAGTACCTTGTGTCCACTTGAGAGAATGAACAGAAAGAGTATCTGAAGATTTTTTTTTCAAAATGCATTTTTCTGTTCATTATAATTTCTAGTCTTTAAGATGGTTAAAAAATATGGTAGGATTTGAGTTGATCCTGTTGATTTAATTTTTTAGTGGAAAAAAGGCTTTTTCAGGTTATGAGGCATTTCCCAGGCTTGTGAGGCAGCAATTCAGGGAAACAGACCTGTAGGAAAGTAGGATCCAGGAAGAAACTCCCTGAAAACAGGAGGCACCATGTGTGATGCATGTACTCCCAAAATACGAGTGCAGGCTGCTTGTCTTAGCAATTTGTCATGAGAAGTTGTTCCAATAAAGTGTCCATTAGATTTAGGGTACTGTGAAAAATTTAAGTCTTTGTGCTGCTTTGAGGAGAGTCTGCAGACTTAGGACTGAAGGTCTGACTCTCTGCTGATAAGGTTGTTAAATATCACCAGCAATTCTTGCTATCCTCCCTCTGAAAAAATACCCGAGTCAAGAATTTTCCCCACTAGTCTGGATTCCTCTCTAAATATTTTCTACAGCTTTCTCTTCAGAATCCCTGTTGCCTTCATTATCTTCATGCCACAGAGGCATTTTGTTTGTGGCAGGTGAATGGACCCAGCTCCCAGGAGGACATAGCAGTAAGTAGGTACCCTGCAGATTTTGGTGACTGTGTCAAGAGGAGAAGACCCCATATCAAAAAGGGAAACATGTCTGGGGTTTTAGAACTTTGGCATTATGAAGATAAACTGGAATATTTTCAATGAAGATGTTTTGGTTTCAAATTTTAAGATTTTCTGAACAGTAAATTAACTTGGTGCGCTTTGAAACAAGACCACCAGAGGCAGAGCACGCTGTTCTAGCTGTGTTTGACATCCTCACACCTCACCTGAATTTATCTAGAAGAGATGGGCAAAAAACTATGGGTCTGAATGCACTTGGCACACCTCAGCATTCATGGCAATGTAGGGAAAGATAAAGCCTAGGACAGTTTAAGGCAATGTAAACCAGTGACGCTTGAGATTACCTGAGGATCTTCTCAACCTGCCCAGGAGCTCTCTGGATGACATACAGCAAGTGGAATATAAAATTTGTTCTGTAATTAGAAGAGACTCATCTTTTCTGGTCTCTGTTTTCAAGCGCTAAGAGGATGGAGAATGCACTACAGGTGGGATGGACATTGTTGTGATTGACATTAAAGAACATTCCAGAAATCCAAGTATTTTAGTGTTCTCCCAGTCATTAACACCACTTGCAGTGCAAAAGGCAATGACAGGAACAAACTCTGGTCCTGCATTTCAGCTCAGAACAACAGTGTGTCAGCACTGTTGTTGAAATTACATTGTTTAAGGATTCAGAACAATGAAGGCTCTTTAGGGAAAAAAATAAATGTGTTTCTTTAAGCATGTTCTCCCCCTTCAGCTGACACCAGAATGCAAATCTACACTGGGATATTCCCAGCAGGATTGGTGTTTTTTGTGCAGCCCCACTGGTGTCAAGTAGGTCACATACCCACTGCATATCCTAACCCTTGAATATACCGACAGACTAAAATCCCACAGGGACCACTGGGGTCCCCCAATGGAATTTTTTTCTCCATTTGTCCTTGTAATGGCTTGAGGAAAAGCATGAGCTGATTGAATGGCTCACGTTGCAGGTATTTCATGGAAATTAATTTCTATTTTGCAGTCAGGCACCGTGAGTTCATGTCCCACACAGGTGCCTCTCATTGGAATTATCAGTAATACGTAGGTGCCAAAACTCCTTTGCAAATCTCACTGAGTGGCTCAGGACCAGACTTTGAAGGAGTACAAAGGCACATTGAGAGGTCTCTGTAGCCATGAAATCAAACTTGGGCCAAGCTCAAATCCATGGATCTAACTCCAGTGTCAGCTGCATTGCCTTGGATCCTGCATAACTATGTTTGTATCTTATAAGAATTAGTAAAAAAGGAAGAAAATTGAACTCTTTTCTTTCAGACCATTAGTGAACCCTGTTCAGGACTGCTTTTCTCTCATACAGCTTCTTTCCTGCATTGAAAACACAGATAACAGAAAGAGAGAAGGAATGAGACCAGACCTCCATAACATTCTTATTTTTTTCATGATTTTTTTTTTTTTAATGAAGCACAATTTTTGGTGAAGTTCCTTTCAGTTTTTTCCAGAGAAAAATAGAGAGCGCACAAGTTAAGTTTAGCTGCAATGACTCTAGTTTCCTTGAAGTGTCATAATTCTTGTTATAAATATGTTTCCTTATGAAAGGAAAGTGTAACTATTTTGCTAATATGCATGAAAATAGCATCTGAGGAACAGAAACAATATGGTACTGTTTGACTTGGAATTTACTCCCCAGCTGTTAATAACCTGCCTACGTCTCTGGTGGAATTGTGAGTTTGCTATTCCTGTGCTTACAACAAATAGCAACTGTTTCTGAAACCAGGAGCTGGGCCAAAGGGAAAAAAAAAGGAAGCCCAAAACACATAAACAAACCCCTTAAAGTCCATATTGCATATTTAAATTAGTTCCCTAGAGCAACAAGAAGTAAAAAATCTCCTGTGCATCTTGTTGTGTTGTTCCAAGTACTGTTTAATTTCTGGAGGAAGCAAAAGGTTGTGAGAGCCTTTTTAAAATTGCATCTGTAATTACAAGTGCAGTCTATTGTTAGATAAATATTATCAGTGATTAGTAATATTATATTTCCACCAAGTTTCCCCCAAACCTTGTGATGGACCAAAAGTATCTGATTTTGAGGCAGTTACAAAGTGACATTGTCCCAGATTTTCAGTTTATCATAATTTGTGAAAAACACAGGAACTAAATACTGCATGAATTATATCTAATCCCTACGCAATTCTGACAGTCATTTTGATATCTTTGTGTTTTGGGTACAATTTTCTAATGTATTTAAATGACTAAGAGTGAAGGTTTGATGTTCAAAAAGGGTATATACCAGTCAAAACCTGATTAGACCTACTAATGCCTACTTTTCTGAACTTCCAAGCAAAATAAAAATTAAGGCCCTTGAGATATTTTTTTATTAGATTTTACTTTAGACAAACAAAAAAAAAATTACCTACTGACAAGGTTATCTAATTGAATTCGTCACACAGTCCCCATCCAAGCACTGCCACTCGCTCACTTTGTCACAAGAAAATTGGCTTTGCTGGGCATCCTGACCATTAGCAAACTTAAATGTCTCAAAGACAAGTGTAAGAAAAAGAATCAGGACACCATCAGTACCTACTGGCCTTATGTTCTTTCCCTTTATTGTTATGAACAGAGGCATTTCACTGCTGTGATCTGTAGCATAAAGAAAGCTAGGTATATGAATGTCTTTAATAGAACTTGAACTTTTGCTCCAAACTTCCATCAAACTCCTGCTGTATTGATTTTATGGCATGAGCTGTCTCCCTAGCACAGGAAAGTCCCATAACCTGTCTGAAAATACGTAGATTTATCCCTTAAATAATTAGTTTTGCTTCCCCCTTCCTGAGTTTGATTTTTCCTATACTTTGCTAAAATGACACATCCTCAGCACTAATGAAGCACATACATATATTGTGCTGGCTTTTTTTTTTTTTGTTTTAATTTTGGTTTTGCAAACATGTGACAGTGCTTCAAATCCCCTGATGGTTGATATATTGGTCAAATAAATCTTCCAGATGGGTAATAACACGGTACACTCCATAATGTCCCTTTACATGTCATATTATTTACCACACTTATCAGCAATTGCACGTTTGCAGGAGAAACAAGTGGTGTGGTATGGGCAGCTCTTGTGTCACCCTCATGATCCCTCACTGGGAGACAAGAACAAAGGACAGGGCTGTGCACCCATGAGAAGCTGTGAAAAGGAGCTCTGAAATGGATTTAACTTTCCCAGTATGCATTTTCTCCAGTGTGAAAATTGTAACTCATATTTAGATTTTTTCAAAGAGTTATAGAGTAGTTGAAGCTGGAAGTGATCTATGGAGGTTATCTACTCCAATTCTCTCCTTGCTCAAAGCTGGGTCAAATAGACCAGGGTGCTCAGGACTTGTCTGGTTGGGTTTTGAATATCTCCAAGGATGAGGATGATACCACAAAGTCTCTGACAAACCTGTGCCAATGTCTGAATTGTGTTCATGAATCTTAGCCTGGTAATGAAATAGAATGGAAACAGAAAATGAAAATTATGCTTCCATTTCCAATGTCTCACCTGAGGACAACGAGATCCAAATAATTAGCAACTATATAACTATATTTTAACAGCTCTTCTTCTGTTTTAAAATCACAAAATAATGTTTTAAAAAGATGCTGTTAGTAACAAAAGACAAACAATCCATCTTGCTGGCTTCCTTTAATGTGTGCAATGAAAGCCTACTCTTGCACAGAGTAAATTTGGCCCCTGTCGATGCTGACCTTGCTGGCAGAAGCACCAGAATCTTTCTGCTGATTTCAGTGGGCTTTATGCTAAAACAGATCTCACATCTTTTAAGCAGACATGAATTTGTCTTGCTTATATTTGACTGAGATGAGGCAATTATGAGAAAACAGTTTTAATATTTAAATTAGTCAAATGCTTAATTACGAAAGAGCTGAAAGAAGAATGCTCAGCTTCATTGCACTTCAATGGCTTGTAAATTGGCAAGTAGCTGTAAATTAACTCCTGGATTTCTTTAGGTTAATCAAATCAGATTTAATGAAGTCTTTGAAATCCATGGATTAAAGGTATAAAAGTGTGCATCATAGAATAGGGGAGAACCATAGTAATAGTTGTTAATTTCTATTTTATTCTCTTTTGTTCTCTGTCTTTTTTCCACAGACCTCCAAAAAAAGAAGGGCAATATTTCAGGGAAGCATATCTTCAAGTGGTGCTAAAGCCCTGATCTTCACAAAAGAATACCTGATAAAGCCTTCACTTCTTTTCTCTGATCATTTATTGAGAAGGACTTTCACTCTCCTCTTCACTTCCCACTTTGTAGACTTCCTGTCACCTCTCCTATTGCACTGCCTTGCAGGCACAACATGAAAGCTGGCAGTCCTGTTCATTATAAAATCTTCCATACAGGAGACTATGCAATAAATCAGTAAACACATTTGTTAAACATCAGCATTTCATCTTGCCATCTGTTAAAAAAAAATTAAATGGGGAATTTATAAAAGAATTGTTTCTAGAGATCTGTTTGAAAGATATCAACAAAGTTACCAACAGGGAGACAGATGACATGATTCAAGTGAAAGGATTGGTAAATATCTTGTTTCAGAAACAGCACCTAAAAGAGTGAACTCACATGTCTAAAGAATGGGGGTTTATCAAAGTGAATGCGAAAGAGTGTGGGGAAAGAGGAAAACTCAGTTAACCAAGAGGGCAAACCATGCCAAGAAAAGGCAATTTGCTTTTTTAATTTGTGGACAGACTTTTTGCCCATTGAGTTAACAACTGGTATTTTCTTCTGTTGCAGTACTTCCAAACAATTAATTTTCAGGAAAAGATTTCTATGTAAATGTGATTGTATTTAAGCATAGCTATTATCCACCAAAACAAAACTTTGTCTCAATCCAGATCTTCATAAAAATGTATGAGTGTCAAGAAAATCTTGTTTTCTTTCTACCTTCAGAACTCATAGGTGTTTGCTCTGGTTCTGTGGAAAGCAAGACACCTCCTAATATTGTCTCTAAATTCTTCCATATTTCATCCATGCATGAATTAGTTTTACTATGAGCAAGAGAAAGGAAAGACCTTTGTGGCATAGGAAAAAATAGCTTTACTACTCTGCAGATAAGGGCAGCTTTCACTTGGAAAAAAAAAAAAAAAGGAAAAATGATGTGTTAGGATGATATGCAACTGCTTCCCCCTCAAAAAGCTGGGCTGATATCTGCCAGTTTGCCATGATGCTTTAAAAGGCCCTTGAAAACCTACTGCAGGTTTAAAGAGCCCAGGAAGGCTGAATACCCCCAGCACTGCAGTCAGTGTAAATTTAGTGTTCCAGCACTCCACATTCCATTTCTATGTTGCTGGATAGCACGACCCTTCCAGCATATACTCCCTAGCCTGAATATTCAAAGAGAAATGGGGACAGCACAGACATCCATGGAAAACTGAAATTTAGCCCATCCCTTTATGCTGTGATTGGGCTTCCTGTTCCACTCTCAAGCATATAAAGAATTTTGGTCCTTAGCATGCTTGGGAGAAAATCCACCAAAGCTGGATTTAATAATGACTTGATCTGCTGTGTACAAGTGCTACAAGATGATATATGAGGGCTGCCTGCTGAGAAGGACTTGGGGGTGCTGGTGGATGAAACATGAGCCAGCAACGTGTGATTGCAGCCCAGAAAGCCAAATATATCCTGGGATACATCAAAAGCAGTGTGGCCAGCAGGGCGAGGGAGGGGATTCTGCCCCTCTGCTCTGCCCTGGTGAGACCCACCTGCAGTGCTGCATCAGCTCTGGGTACCCAGCACAGCAAGGACATGGACCTGTTGGACCCACTCAGATGATTAGAGGGATGGAGCACCTCTCCTATAAGAAAAGGTGAGAGAATTGGTATTTTTTTCAGTCTGGAAAAGAGACACCTAATTGCTGCCTTCCAGTGCCTGAAAGGAGCCTGCAAGAAAGATGGAGAAGGAATTTTTTTAAAAGAGGAGTGGATTCCAACTAAAAGAGAGTAGATTTGGATTAGATATTAGGAAGAAATTCTTTACTGTGAGGGTGGTGAGATGCTGGCACAGGTTGCCCAGAAAAGTCATGGGTGCCCCATCCTTAGAAGTGTTCAAGGCCAGGCTGGATGGAGCACTGAGCAATCAGCTCCAGAGAAAGGTGTCCCTGCCCATGGCAAGGTGACTGGAACTAGATTATCTTTAAGGTCTCTTCCAACCCGAACCATTCTGTGATTCCATGGTATGATCCCAGCCTTGAATACCCTGGCTAAACTGTGACACTTGAGGTCTCAATATTCAGTACCTGAAATTATGTGATCATATCCTATATCATATATATCATATCTCGCCTGTACATATTTGATATGTCTGCATATATTGTGTTATTACCTGAAAGTTATCAAACCCTTAAGGCCTTATTTTGTACCCTCTTTGCACCAGTGACAAAGCAATAGAGATCCAGTCTCACTGCTTTGGTTGTCCTGAGTGCTTTCAGAAAAACGAGCAGGAGACCTAAAGCTTACAGTGATTAACCTCAGCTTGGATTTAGCCATATGCACAAACCAAATAAATAAAATGGTCCAGTTAAAGTATGAAAATTCACAAAAGGAATTAAAAACCCCTGACAATCCCCTTCAAGCCAGCTTTCATTGTAATTCACAGCCACAAGCAAGAGTTTGTTAGGTGCTCCCCAGGTAGTCTTTCATGTGCTTTGTATAAATGCATGTTCTAGCCCAGAAGTGTGAGCACTCCCCTGTTCAGTAGCCCTTCATGTACTGCAGTCCTGTGCCAGCTCAGACAAGACACACCTCTGATCAGAATTTGCCTGCACAGGTATTTCCTCTTTTGCAGCATGGGATAAATTTAATGCTGACTAAATTTAATGCTGACTGAAAGAGTATTTCTGGTAAGCTTGATCACAATGAGGAAACCATCTCCTGCCTGACTTTTGGCCAGCAGTAGTAGGTTTTTCTGGTGTTCAAGAAAAGACATTTATCCCTGGGTGACAAATATTTTTCTCTCTCTCACTTTTGCTTTATTATGTTTAAATAGAGATGAACTGGGAAAATATTTGTCTTGTATAGATTAGGAAGGAATATTAAGGAGCCTTTGCCTGTTAGCAGCTTTCTTAACCGTGCTTGGTTTACTGTCATGCACCGTCCTGTTGGAGGAGAACATTTTACAGCACTGTAATACAGCATCTGTATTCTTTATTATCTTCAAGAGTGTCTAAGCTGTATTCTTTTACCTTCCTTTCTCCCTTCTGTTTTTACAGCTGTGGTTACAACAGAATAAGTAAAATGTAAATTACCAGCTAAAAGCCTGGTCAGAAGAGAAGGAAAGCTGTGGGAGGCACAGAATACTGCTTGGGTTGTGCCAAACAATTCATTACCATAGGGTTTTTGCCATTTTTCAGCCACCTGAGTGTTGGCATGACTTCTTAAAAACACAAAATTATTCAGGTTAAAAGGGACCTTGGGAGCTGATACAGTTCAACCTCCTGCTCAAAGAGAGGCTGCACTCCAATAAACCCTGACTGATAAGAGTTTTACCCAGTAGGACCTGAAAGCCAGTGCTGGCACCACTCATTTTCCTAGTACAAACTCCTGCCCAAAACATGACCCAAATTCCTTTGTCACCTCAGCTGCTTCACTGCAACAAACTAGTTTATACAAGTCTATCTTTTTCTCCATTTCCCTCCTAAAAAGCAGGGCTCTTTTTGGAGACAGGCGCTGTGGGAAGGAAGGAGGTTTGTTTATGGCAAAATGAACAAGTTAGGAGAAAGTCTTGCCAGGTCTGCTGCAACATTTTTAGAGTAAGCCCCTTCCTCTTTCTGCACAACATTCCTCTGCTGTAGCAGCATGGTTGTTGTATGCTCTGGTCCTTCTGGAGCACTGTGAGGTGAGGTAGTCACGTGAGATAACATCTGCTTGGAATGAATGATGCAGTATCCAGCTCCAGTAATGAAACGACTACTGCCACTGCCTTTCCTCTGCTTTTCTTGGTCCTGGTAGTTATCTGAGGGTCTCACAGACAAAGCACAAGCGGACAGTGGGGTCCTTCCAGGTGTGTTAAACAGTCTTAGACTGGAAGCATTTTTCAGGAATGGATTATGGCTGTCCAGGTGCTTGCACAGGATCAAACCCAGCAATGTCTGAGATTAGGTGTTGGGTACTCCTGAAAGGCAAAAGACTGGTCACTGTGCAAAGCCTGTTGCCAATGAACAGCATGACTCTTGCTGGCTGTACTCTGTGTGTGCAGTGTGTGACAACACACGGCAGTCCATGCTTATGCAGTGTCAGGGATGTGCAGGCTTTTCATCACCAAGCTGTACAACATTTGAGATGCAACCCTTGGGCTCAGCCCGACCTGCCACGCCACCTTCCCATGACCTCTGGCCAGCTCCCCTTGGTGGGAAGGTCAGGGTGTCACCGAATGGCTGCTGACACCAACTGTTGTTTCTCTGAAATAGCTAAGCCAGATGTGAACTATTAGATAGCATTTGGGATTCAGATTCAAAAAGCTTTTGAGCTCCTTTTCATGCTGAAGGCAGAAATTGAAGATATTAATTGCACTGCTTATAGCTTCAGCCTCTTCATCTGAATGAGATGTTTTGTGATTTCCATAAACCCCAGGAGTATGATGCTTTAAGCTGAAATATATTTCCTGACAGATTGACAAATAGGGCAGATTTTTTTTCTTATTATAGCTATTGGAATTGAAAACACTACCACATAGAGACGCCCAAAAAAAAAAGACCCAACTCTTTTTATACATAAGGGTATTGTTTCCAGAAATGCTTTGAAAGATTTTCTCCATTAATATTCCTCCTTTTTGTCCTACACAGGGAAGTTGGTTTTTTTAACCGATTATATGTTGCATAAAACCCAATGTAAGTCTTGAAATCACTGAGGATAGTTTGCATAATGGAAAAGGCTTTATTCCACCATTGTTCAATACTGTGATAAATCAGAAGTAATTTTACTACAGTCATGGTGTCTGATGGGTGCAAGAGAGATCAGAACTGCAGACAGGTATTTCTTCAAAGAAGAAATTCTGGGAGATACTGACATTACTGTATTTTGGTTGTACACAAATGATTAATGGTAGAATCATATGCCATCTGTTCATGCTAATTATATGAAATGTTTGTAATAAAACCTAAAACTCAGCGTGTTTGTTAAAGTCCTGAAATTCAGACTAGTATTGTGGAAGATTTATTAAGGCCTATGAATTTTATACCAGAAATTGGGATCCTGCCATGAAAGAATCTGGAACAAGATGATGCACTGTTTGTTGGATCAAAAGAGTTTTAATGTGAGCAGTATTCTTGGTTTTGTAAGATAATTTTGTTTTGGGGCTTTGAGTAGGAATGAAATGAGATGACAGAAAGCAGTGTGAACTTTTGCAGAAAAGAAGAAAAAAAATAAAAAGAGCATCCTGGTAAAATCTCTTGATGACTTCCTGTGAATTATCAGTGGCTTTACTCTAAATAGTGTATGAATGGGTATGCCAATGCATAGGTGTGTGACAGACAGAGGCAGAACAAAGGATGGAAGCTGTGAGCTGTCCCTTATCCTGTCTCTGGAACAGCACCTGACCATGAATCTCTTCTCCCAGAGGGGCAGCCCTTTTCTCCCATTGTCACAGTGCAGAGAGACTGTCAGTGCCTGCCAGCCAGAGGGAGATGATGTTCTAAGTGCAAAGAGGACTGGGTTCAGGTAACATAATACCTGAATTTTGAAATACGCCCTGTCATATTTAAATCAGATTGGTGTCCCTTTCTGAGTGATTTCAAGGACACATATGTGTTTCAGGACATGCTTGGTGTTAGGCTCTTCCTGGGGGAATGAACAAACATCTCAGAGTTTTGCTAGTTTGCCTTTTTGCTGCAAAGGCTGCCTAAAATCCCAGCAACAACAACAACAAAGGAATGGATGGAAACACAAAATGCATGGCTGGTATTCTGCTCAGCTGTTTGTGGGTGTAAGGGAAAACAAGCATTACTGCCATTTATGAGATATAACAGACATATTCAAGTGTTTTGCTTTTACACATTTCATTCTTTTATTGGAAAGGGGATAGAAGTCCTATAACTTTTGTCAGCTTATGAAGAAAAGTAGTTGGAAGCAGCACTAATTGAATGAACAGGAAGGGCCATACACTGAGGATCAGAAGCTGGGATTCTATTCACAGTTCTATGTTACTTGCCTTTTAGTCTTCTCCTTTTTCACAGTGGAGATGATAATGGTTAGCTGCCAACAGAAAATATTTTGTTATCTACAGCTGAAAAGCACCATATAAGTCTAAATATTATTTCAGTATCTTCTTCCCACCCACTCAGTAAGTAAAATATGTGAGAGTTATGGAAAATGATGTGATAATTATTATACAGAGGCTGAGCTTTGAAGTTGAAAGCCTGTTATTGCTCATTATATATAATACCTCTCAGACACTATGCCAATGAGCTTGGTATAAAAACTCAATAGAACAGATATTTAGCAAGCTAAAATGGCCACAGATAGTGCAGCACAGTTGCAGTTCCCTTGAACAAGCAACATGCATAAACATCACAAGCTACTTTGGGTGCAGAACTTCCCAGCACACTCCAAGATACAACTACAGAGCAATAAAGGATGCTCCGCTCTCTGGAGCTCTGGGCCAGGGGATGCTTTTTATATCTGTGGAACTTACAGGCAAAATGAGGTGTATAAGTGTGCTGGGTCATCTTACTGCTGAGGTACCAGGAGGGGAAATAGTTAAACATAATTTATTTTTTTTTTTTAGGCTTTAAAACCAACTTCTAATTTTCTAATTTTTTTTTTAAGATGCTTTATAATGCAATTAGAGAGCTCCTGGAGGCACTAATTGGATCATAAAGTGCCTTCTTCATGTTCCAGCTGATGAGAGAGGAAAAAAGGATCACTTCACGTCCTCTTTGCACCTGCTAAGATGTTTGTGAAACACCTTACAATTAAATTATAAGCACCTAGAGGAGACTTTAAATTTCATACTATAGAGCTAGAACCTTGAGTCAGAGAGCAGAAGCCACAAACTCAAAGCTTACAAAAGCCTCATTTCTACCTTCTGGCACTTTTCTACCTCCTGGCGTGCATAAAGACCTTTGTTTTTCCAGTGCCCTGAGTTCTTAATATTCTCTCTCAAAACGATGGTCTAAGGATATCCTGAACTAACTGCAATTTCTTGCTGAGCGTACAATATGTCTTTTCAATACCCTGGCCCAGGAGGGAACCTGACAGCAGGCAAACATGGATGCTTCTTATAATCACCAGCAGCTCCTGGGTAGTCATCTCTGAAATGAAGCTGCCCAGTGGATGAGAGGAGGTGAAGGCTGTGGAGCCTTTATCCTCTGTGGAGGCTGGTCTGGGGAAATGAGACAATTACGGTGCTAAATCTGGAAATTGTGTGAGAACAGTGTGGGCTGCGGTGGGAGGGAGAGGACAGCCAGGGACAGAGGCAAACAGAATTCTACGAGCCTGCTGTGCCACTCTGATGTGTTCAGCCCACTGCAGTGCAGGGGTGGGTTCTCTTCTCCTCCTTCCCAGTCTGCACACACCTCTGGTACCAGCATGAGAACAGGACTGACCACTTTGCCTCTGCCAAAGAGCCTCTTGAGTGTTCATGCTTCTGACTGATGGATTAACCAGGATCAAATCTTGATTTTTATTTTATAGCCTTCTTTGGAATAGGGTATCCAGAGACACCTGAAACCAGTGTCTTACTTTAGGGTTTCACTAGCAGGGCTGTAATTCAGAGAGTGGAGGAAAAATACGTACAAACACATCCAAACTCTGACCAACCAAGTGTCATACTATGCCTGACAGCCTGGAGAGCAATGTGTCACCTACCATTGAGTCTGTCTGGTAGAGGTACAAAACTGCAGCTGCTCCTATAGAGAATTGAGCTGGAACTTTGCAATGCCTTGAACTATTTGGATAGTTCTCCATACACAGGGCTCTTGACTAGAGTATAGCTCTGGCTTTAATTCACAGAAATACTTAGGATGCAGATACATAAATACATTTATGAATTAGAGCCCCATTGAAATCAATAGTTGTTTAAGCCTCTTAATCTGTGAACCTAGATCTGAGCTGCCCTCTTGCTGGTCAGGTAACTCCTGGACTTTTCCATGAAGACTGTCAACAGATTTTTGTTTCTCCTGAGAGCTTTGTTCCATAAAATTATGTGTGGAATGACAGTGTAGAGCCCTCAATGTTAAGAGGCAAGAATGATGATTTAGTGGGCTGCCTGTCTGGACTGGATTTTGAATATGTGTAAAGTTGGTGAAAATCTCAGCTGAAAGCAAACTCTGTTCTTTTCTTCCCTGCTCAATAACATGTTTTGACATTTTGGGTTTCTGTTTTTTTGTAGCTTTTCTTTAAATTCACAAGACTTCACGGTTGGTTTTATTCTTTCAGTTTTCAACATGCATTTTCCTCTCTTCTTATTAAGTAATATAAATATACTTTGCATAGTTTGATTTTGCATATATAACTTTCTGTGAAATTATGTTCACACATTGTTTAACCTGGATCATCCTATTTCCCACATCCTGTGTATTTTTTAAAGGTGGTTATTTAATTATGGTTTCTTCATGTTGACTGTTCTGCTACTTATATCAATTTAAAATATGCAATCTATTCTCTTTCTCTATAGAGTGTTTTAAAAAGAAACTGTATGCCTTAATGACACCATATAGTATCACTTGTTCTATTAAAAGGGAACTGCATGCTCTACTCTGCCCATTCTGATATGAGAATCAGTTGCTACCTACTAATTCATTTTGGTACATCTGGAAACCCACTTAAATCAATGGACTGATCACTTCTCCACTGTTACTGGGCAAAAACCACACCACAAATCCCGATAAAATCAGCTACTGTTTTCAGGCTGACTATACAAACAGATAGAAAAACACAAGGATGGTGGCCCCTTTAAAATTCAGCTAGCTCAGTAAAGCAGGCACCAAATCATTCCTTTCCTGAGGCAATTGCCAAAGGAAAAGCTGAAGACCACAAGCTGGTCTGTTCCAGTCTTCATTATACAAAAACCTTTGGCTGCATTTTAAAATTTTAACCTAAAATATTGTTTCTTTCCTACTCTTGCTGAGACTTTTTCTAAAAGGCCTAAAAGAATTGAAAGCAGATAGGTTGATAGTATTCTGATACCTGTGTTCATCACAATTTAAATGGGTGTAAGCTCTCCGGGGCAGAGACCACGTCATAATTCTCTGCTGGCAGTACATTGTATGCAGTGGGAATTGAAAAATGAGGATCCTAAGAGATACTACCAAAATTGGTCCTCATAAGCATGCCAGCAGTATTTAGGAAGAGCCCTTAGTAGCAGTTACCAAAGCAATCAGAGGGAAAAAGTGTTGTCTTTCAAAATCCTGATCCGTTTTCATACCTTATTTCTGTGCTACTTCTTGCACAGTAAAGTTTGTCAGCTTCCATATTCAAAAGACTGCAAGTGACCTGTGAAACCAAATGAAGGAAATAATAGAATGAGATACATGACAAGATCTATTTCATTTCTCTTGGATGCTGTAATGATGAAAACAATAGGAATTGGGGAATTATAATCACCAGGGTATTCAAATAACCCTGAAACACTGTTGGGAATAATTTTTGTTTAAAGCTGTTTTTAAGGTTTTAGAAAAACATCGATGGGAGAAATATGTTAGTGAAATATTCCTTTGCTCACCCATATTTTCAGCTTGTCAGTCAACATGTCAGGTTTTAAGGAAGAAAATACAGGCTATGTTCTCACTTTGTTTTTGCGTCAGCTTTATTAAAAAACCCAAACCAACCTAGAAATGTATATTAAAAGTCACACATGACACAGTTGACATTTTATACTACTCACATAAGAGAAGAAAAGAAATAAGAGGAAAAGTGAGAATGATGTTGTGCCTAATTGTCTACAGTATCATGCGCTGTGACTGGGTACACAGAAGAAATGCACCAGCAGAAGGTACTCAGGTCTACAATAACCTCTGGTGCTGAGTCAGACACCAAGACACGTGTTTCAGTCCTGACATTCAGCACGAATGAACACACCCAGCTATCAGCATTGCTCACTGGGAGCAGCAACCCTCTCCCCTACCATTAACCTGGGCTGTCTGAAACAGGAAAGTGTATGCACAGCCTGCCCTTCTGTGTTATAAAGCAGAGGAGGCTGCTGCAGGACTAGGGGAGTTCAGCAGAATGCACTTACTCCAGGTCATGACAGTATCATCACCTTTTGCCTTACATCCCACTCATCCTGCCCTGCCTGGAATTACTTTAGCAAAGCCAAGGAAAACCAGCATGGAACAAACTTGGCTTTACCCTCTGGCTGTTTCAGTGATGGTTTATTGGGAAATGTTTGATTTCTCCTTTGCAATTGTTTTGTTTCATGAAGACTGAAAAACGACTGAAAGGTTTGTCCTTTCCTGCAGTTGGAAGGAGTCTCTCTGGTGGATAAAGGCATCTCTTGTCACTCTATAAATTGCAACTATTGTTTAGCTGAAGTCTATTTCTTGGGGTTTGGATAACAGAGGGCAGGAAAGGATTAAAGGAGCTGGACATGATTAGAGAAAAAATCAATAAATGTATAAACAAAATGAGGTTTTCAGGCTTTAAACAGGTGATTTATTGCACATTTTTTGCCTCCTTTTCCATTAAAGTTGTTAATGTAGTCTTACACAACTTGATTACCCTTTGTGTTGTCTTCTGAAGTGCCTTGTACAAGAGCATAAATAAAAACACTTTGTGTGTCATATGAATTGAAATAATATTGCTTAAAATTAGAAGAAAGAATAGAAGAAATTTATCCCATAAGATGAACACAGCATCCCAAACTCAAATATCCACAGAAGGATCTCCTGCCTGTTGACTGGGGAGATGTTTGACAGCAAAATGCCACACTCCCTTGCAAAAACTGCAGAAAAAGGGTATCGAGTTCAACAGGACCTGTGGGCTGCAACCTCCTGTGAGTGCATTAAGCTGAAGGGAAGGTATAATATGCATTTCAGTGGCAGGAGAGCAATACAAGAACTAACAGCTGTTGTCTTTAGACACCACTGACCCCGTTCCTGTGTGTACACATCTGTTAAGGATCCTTCCCCATTACAGGCATAGAGGTTACCTTTTGGCTACCTCTGGTTCATACCATTGTGTAGCATAGAAGTACAGGTCAGGTCAGCTACAGCTTATTAGAACTATATGTACAGTCCCACCTGAAAGAGTAGCAGCAATGGGTGTCTAACTGGAACACCTAATTCTTCCAAATATGTGTCTACCTTCAGTCCCAAAATCACTGCTGACAGAAACATTCTGGCTTTGCACCATTCTTCTTGAAGCTCTGTTGAAGGGGGAGAGCAGCCAGTATTATTTCACTAATGTGTAGACTTGTATCATCATATT
The DNA here is from genome assembly GCA_035221455.1 of Xenops minutus. NCBI lineage: Eukaryota > Metazoa > Chordata > Aves > Passeriformes > Furnariidae > Xenops > Xenops minutus. The sequence goes on from JAWWEE010000074.1 coordinate 52,192,879, forward strand.
AATGAAAACAGTCTTTTCATCATTTTCTGCTGCACACTGTGGAGTAAAACCAATTCCTAGGGGATAAGAAAATGCTCAGTTAAGTTCACAATAGAAAGGGCTTCTTCCTCTGATTGTTGTCCAACACTAAAAAGTGAGAGTGGCTGTGAGAGCCCTCAGTGCTTTCCATTTTCAGAGTGCAAAGTCCTTTCTGCCTCAGGTTTGATGTGATGTGAAGGTCACAGCTCAACCTATAATACTCGTCCTGTGACTGCATTCTTTTTGTCACAGAGCTTTCTGCATGTGATATTGTTGAATAAGAATGGTTCATTATATTGCCTGGAAAATTTGTAATTAGACACACAACTCTTTGTAGCTAAGATAAGCCATGTTACTACTTGTCCTGCATGCACAGGTTTTGGACAGAATTTCTGCTACAGCTAACTGGTTGCACAAAGCTTTGAATAATGTGAGAAATCTTCCTCATACACCTGATCCATATTTTGCCTGTGATTTTTTTGTCTCTCTGCCAGGCCTAAGTAGGTTCTTTCTTCATCCCTTGTACAGTGTTCTTATTAATTCATCTTGCCTTCTTTCTCTGTGTCTGGGGCCCAGAGCAGGAGTAGTTGATATGTCAGGGTAATAGTTAGCTATGACTGATAATAGCTGTTTTTTGGACATCCCTGAGGGTGGACATACAGCTGGAAGAAGACACTGTAAGCAGTCCAGTTCTCTGGGATCTTCACATCCCCTGCATCGTGCACCATCTGCTATGAAATTTTTCAGAGTGGCAAAAAACTGGACCTTCCTTCCTGCAAGTTCAATAAAAGTCTACAAATCTTTTACCCACCAAAAAAAAGCTAAAATATACTACTTCAGTCACATATAATGATTTTGTAGCACTGTGTATATTTTATACTGCTAATAGGGACACCTAAAAAAGCAAAAGACAAAAAGTTGATTTCCTGCAGGTTGACTTCACAGGTTACCTTCCACTGATGGATGAATAAGGATGATGCTTCAAGAAAAAAACATGATAGTCATGAAAAAGCATAGAATTACATGACTTCCATTGGAAAGAAAAGTTATGTTAATGAGCCTCTATGTGAAAAAAACTTTGCCAATTAAAAATTAATTAATGAATTAATAGGCTATATGAAACTTCCAGAAAACCAAACATAATAATGGGCTTTAAGTTCAGTTTAATTCATTCCAATTAGAATGCATTAAGACAGTAATTGCCAGTATTCACTGGCAGAATTTTTGTAAAGGATCCCAGATTGCTTGGCTTGAACAGTGTCACTGTGCTGGCCGTGGCAGAGCCTCACCAGCATCAATGTGCACACGACTGAATGAACAGGCAAACGTGAGAGACCTGTGAATTAATGGTTAGACTCTGCCTTGCTTTAAACAGCCCTCATGGGAAAGGATCCTCCCAGTGTTTGTGCCTTGCCTGAAATCAGAATAAACTGAAACACTGCCAGCTGGGATTTGTGGTGCTTCCATCTGGGCAACACAAAGCATTTTGGGAATCTGGTTGTGCTGGGTTTGGTTCTCACAACCAGAAAGAGAAGCAAACACAGGTAACACTTTAGATCCTATAGCAGACTAATATTATGGTTCCATTTCAAGAAACTGGCATTTTGCTTTTTCACTTAAAATACAGAAAGCTAAACAGTAATGGCATGAAGTTCTTTCTAAATGAGTGCTGAGATCTAAACCCAAGTAAGTCCACAGCTCACTGGCAACACAACAAATCTGTAGGAGTTGCTTGTGTGCCTGTGCAAATTGCTTTAGGAACAAAACATTCCTGACTTGAAGACAAGTTGTGAAAAATCAACCTGACCTCCTTCCTTCCACTGAGCTGAAGTTAGACTAGAAGAAATTAAGTTTGCCATATCTAAAACTGGACAAACACATAGATTTGAGTATATGTTTGATATTTCTTTTGCTTGCTAATGAAGTCCAAAGCAGAAAGAGCAAGGCTTGATAATCTTTTTTTGACTGCACCACCAACCAAAACTAAACCTGTGATGAGAAGGTGGTAAGAGAGAATATGTAGCGTATTTACAGCTGCTCATTCTCAAAATGTTTGGAAGTTGGATTACATATTGTCATAATACCTAACAAGATGCAAGAAAAACACATGATTACTGACATGATGGACACAGAGAACTAGATTTGTCTCAGGCAAGAGAAGTGATTTTAGCTTCTCAGTATTTTGCAACAGATTTCATTTCATTATTGATTAAAGTGTGTTGTTTTTTTATTTTTTAATTTAGTGAAAGAAATAGGTAACAAAAAATACTGCCTCTACCAATGAATTTTAAAATCTATTCAATCTGAGGGGAAGTGACACTGCTATTGGTTTTCTGACAAAGTTCCGGATTATCAATCATGACATAACTCTTAAAACATACATTCCTGCAGATATTAAATAGACACAATCCTTTAACATGCAAATCAAAGTATGTATTACCTTGGAGGCCACATACTACATGTCAAAAAAACTCCCAAACAACATTATCCATGCTTACTCATGAAATTTTGGGATATCAGACTATACATTCAGCTGGGAAAACCAAAATTCATGTGGAGTCCTGCAATTAGAATGTGCAAATTTGGTAGAAGAGCTTTAACTTACTGCATTAACTGCATTAACTTACCTAGGGATGGATAAATGATTTGTTATCATATCTGAATATTAATCTACATGTAGGTTGCCTAACATAACTGCATCTATTTTACTTGAAACTACTGGCCCACTGCAGTCCCTGAAGGAGTGAACACACTGTGGGACACAGGCAAAGTATAACAGTAATAACAGGTGTCTTTTAAAAACTGTGCAGTTCTGATGAAAACTCTTTATGCTGGAGTCTCTCCTTGAGACCTGTGGCCACCACTGTAAAACATACCAACAGGCAGCTCATGCTTCTTGGGGTAAGAACCTAAGTGACCAAGTCAAAAAGGAGAAAGGCAGCTCTTATTTCCAATTGTTAAATGCACTAAAAGATGAACTGCTTTGCTGGATTGGGTTTGTGTGGCAAGATGGTGGTAACAGGGGGCACTCACAGGTTTAATGGAGCTTTGATCACAGTCTTTAATTATTTCTAGTTTCCTGTGAGTTGAAATACTAATGAAAAAGTGGAAACATGGGACTTCTACCACGGCACTAGCCCAGATCTTGACAGCAACACAAATTTATTGTACGTGGAAGGGTAAGCCACTGTCTTGAAGGATACATATTCTGAAGGTTCACAGAGTAGAGTGATGTGAAGGTGCTGGACAGGTAAGAGGTTTATTTTGAAATTTTTTTGTGGCATATGTTGATGTTTTTCTCTCTGTTTTCACTCCTCAGTAAAATACAGTATTACAGCCCCCAGGTCCAGGACCACAATACGAAAAGATTCTTCTAATGGGATAGGGAGTATTGACTGGTTCCTACCTCAATTCAAGCCATACCAACACTTAGTCTCCATGCAAAGACACGGGGCATCCCCAAAACATGCAGGCATATCTGACCTTTATTTTGTATTCCTTTCAGAAAAGAAAAATATATTTGACTAACAATGCACAGCCTCAGTATCAGCCTACTGCAGTCTGAGAGGAACTCCAGGAGAAACTCAAAGAAATGTATTTGCATGCTGAAACGTTTATGTGTGAATGACTCTGTTCTCCGTGAGTGCAGCTAACATGAAAAGGCTGTGGGACAGAAAAAAACAGCTCAAATTTTAGGCCAAGTAGTGTTTCAATGGAAAGATTCTTCTCCTAAGATTTCCCTTCCAGTTCTCCAGAGGTGAGAAGTAACTTCTCTGACCCTGTGCAACCCAACACTGAGGGATTCAGCCCCTGGCTGAGCTGGTTCCCAGCCTTCAAGACTTTGTGCAGTCTATCCAAGTGTGAGCCATCTGAAGGTCGGAGCTGGAAGCCTCCTGACAACAGCTGAGATGATTTTATTGATCATTGCCAAGTGCAAGCTGCAATAGATCACCTTTCTCACACGTGTATAGTCTCTCACACACATTCCTGCACAGCATTTGTATTAACTCCTGCCTCGAGATCGTATCTTTCTTGACTGAGATTTCCTATTTCAAGGTCTTCTATTTTTGAATATACATTGACTTCTCATTTTATTTTCGAACTTGACATCAGACGTTTGAATCATGTGCCATTATATAGGAGGTTAATCCATCTCTTTGACTGGGTGCATGGACGTTTAATAGATAAAAAAGGTGAAGAATAAACTAATAGACAAAAAGGGAGGAAAAATTTTGGAAAATTTTTTTACCTCAGGTAAGACAAAGATGTAAAATGTATCACAATAATCCAGATTTTTTTTCATTTCTTTTTTTTAAAGAAAGGCTGATGAATAAAATAAATCCTATAAGAACAGAGTAGAAACAAACATTCAGAATAAGCATAACTGAGGTAATTTCTAAAGTCACATTGTGACAGAGTAAAGCTAAAATTAATAGTTAGGAACCTATTCATTCTTGTAGCTCCTCCTCAAAAAGAATAAATTTTTTTTACAGGACTGATCAAATATATATAATACACCATTTTGAAGGATCAGGCAACTGATCTTCCACCTCTGATTGTCCTGGGTTGTTGTCACAAAGAGCTATAGTCATCAGTGAGAAGTCACAAAAAAAAAGGAAAAGGCTTTTCTGTGAAGTTCCTTAACAATCTAAGATAGCTGTCAGTGATAAAGAGACAGAGAATCTGTTAAACCAGAAGAGACTTTCTGTTCTGTTACTAGTTGAAGCTTTGCCTTTGCATTTCCCATATCTATTCATGGAGCTAAGAGTGCAATAAAGGCATTAAATCCATCAGGGATAAAGAAAGAGAGAGAGAAGAAGGAAAAAGAAACAACACCAAAAACCCCATCTGCAAAAAGATGGGTAGCCAGCAGAGATCTATGAATAATTTAAAAGGCACCTGTCTCTCCTCATATTGGCAACTTTGAACTGCTCTTGCCTTGCAGATATATTTCAATAGCCTGAGCAAAAAGCAGTGTCTCAAAATTCTCAGCAAACTTAAAAGTTCTTAACATTCCTCCAAGATGCTTCAAAGAAAACTTTACTGTTATACAAAAGCATTTCAGCTCACACTGTGCATGTGGCTATTGATGACAGCTAACGTGGAAGGAGCACATCACTGGGGGAAGCAGAGCATTCAATTAGGGAGTCTTTGCACCAAATTGCACTTTCAATGTAAAGTTAGATCCAAACTCAGCCATGGGTACCTGGGATTCAGACAGAATACCTGGAATTATCCTGTGTGTTATCACAGGATCATTTAGATTAGAAAAGACCTCTAAGATCATCAAGTCCAACCTTTGACTGAGCGCCACCCTGGCAACTAGACCATGTCCAGATTCTAGCAATAGAATTTTATTATCTTATTGCTCTTATTATCAAGAGGAAACACTGTGGTCTGAGTCTAAAGCATAGATGCTGGGGATCATGCCTGTTCAGTTGGACTGAGGAGATGTCCCCAGCCCAAATCTTAAAAATAACTCCATTATGCACAGATGTTAATGAGACAGCTGTGATAAAGTACTGGTAACAGGATTCAGTGTGATAATCTGTCTGTTCACAAAATCATTCAGCGTTGATTCTCACCTTCATGTCTGTTAAAGATAATTATTTGGGTTTGGAAATTGCCCTTTATCCAGATGAAAACTAACAAAGAAGGAGGTTATAGCAGATGTGTGAATAGATGTGCCACAGGAATTTTTCAAAACAATGTTATAAAAGGGTGGGTTAAATACCTGCCCCCTGTGAAGCAGCCTGTTAAGCGCTGACAATAATTAGCAGGAACTGGGAAACAATTCAAAAGAGAATATGTCTGACTACATATAAATCTATAAAAATGTGATTATTAGCTGAATTAAAACATCTCGTAACACAGGAGTTTCAGCAGAATTGAAAGATCTCAATTGTACCACTATAAAAATAAATTACTTTGGTTTTTCAGTTTGCAACTAAAATCTCAAAATCTCTAAAAAAATTGTCATTCTGACCAAGAATGACAAGTGATTTACAACGGTGGAAATTAGTTATGACCAATGACCTCCATCTGAGATGCTTTTGTGTCTTAGAAACTTATTTCAAATATAAAGAAAAGAGACTAAGGGTTAAGAAAGGTAATTTATTGCCTACAAAACCTGAAGCATTAGTAGCATGTAAGGTGAGTTTTTCTGGAACTGCTTAGGTATTGCCTTGACCTGCTCTGTTCAAAACAGAGCTGGCAACCCTTTGTAAATAAAAGGCATTACAAAAGACAGTTAAAATCTGTGTCACTGACCTCTTTCAGAAAAGAAAGTTAGCCTAAATTATGAGGGCCTCGAAGCTGTATTTGCTCAGTGAAGTGTTTTGCAAGGCTGAAGAAGTCGTCATTGTCAGCTTTTACAAGCAGAGGATAAGATTGTTATTTGCACAAGTGGCTCCTGCCATACACTTCTTGCCTTGAATTCCCATTCAGCTTTCCCAAGTTTCACTCAACTTCAGATACAAATACAATTATTGAATTTCCAAAATCTTCTTGGGGTATCAAAACACCCCTTCAGTCCCATTCCAGAGAAACCAGGGGCCACTGAGAGCTGGTTTCTTCAGCTAAGCTGCTGGTTTGGGAGAGGAGTCTCCCTTGTTGCCCACCCTGTGCTGGCAGCAGGGCCAGGTAGGCTGGGAGCCTTCCCAAGGTGATGCCCAGGAGGGCACAGGGGGATGCAAGGTCAGCCCTGTGCCAGCCAGCTGGTTGGTGACTATGTGGGCTGGCATAGAGCCCTCTAGAAATGCCAAAGAAATCAGTATTTCCCTGCAGAATGCATCAAAGATGTTGAAACTGGGTGTTCTGGGGATAGTGGCCTGGGGGGAAGAGGGAGGAAAGGAATATTTTCTGACCCTCTTCTGCTTGTGGACCCATTTCCCTGCAGGGACCCAAACCAGAGCAATACCATGCACTCCTTCCTGCCCAAATCCTGGCCCTGAACAAAGCTCCTTTCCAGCCTTTCCTCGTGAGATGCAACAGAGCTGACACAAAAAATGTAAATTAAAAGCAGAGCAGCCTATTCTTCAGAGCACCTTAGGATATTACCAGGGGAAAACCAGCTGCTGATCTCAGCAACAAAGAAGCTGAAGGTGCTGAAGGTACTGAAGTGGCAACACAACATTTAAAGGACTCACACTGGAAAAAAATGAAGGGGGTGGGGGATATGCTACAAGAATAAAAAAAGGTTGAGAAATTTTATTAGTTAAATTTTGCTTAGCACAGAAAGTTCATGTTCTTCTCAATGTACCTGTTTGTTTCAAGATTCTCATGAAAAAAAATAATTAATTTTATAATTCTGTTATGCATTTCATCTTTTTTATCATTTTTTTTACATTTTTCTTTGTAACTTGTGTGGGAAGAAGTAAATGTGGTAACGAACTTTTGATCTGAACAGGAAGATTTTTGCTATTAGAAAACAGAGGAAATCAGAACACTGACTATATTTCTGTGATCAGATTAAATAATTCATACAAAAAACCAAAAAACATTTTGTTTCAGAAACCCCACCAAAACTCAGGATTGGACTTCCTTGCCTTTACACAGATAAATGAAAATTTAAAAAAAAAAATAATAAAAAAATATGCTTCAAGGTGTTATTTTATGCTCCCAAACACAGAGTTAGAGAAATACAATAGGAAAAACCAATCAGAACAATATTAAATTACTTTCATGGAGAGTTAAACCCTGATAGTGTGTGCGTATCCTCCTTTCTTATATCAAGTTTGGAATTAAGAACTGTTGATATTGCAGCTTTAGAAAGGTAATTGTCCTTAAATTTTCTGGGAAGTCTCAAGTTTAATCAATAAACTCAGTCTCATGTGCTATTCATTATTTTTAAAAGGTTGACATTATAGGCAAGCTAGCAGGGTATTTAGTAGACTCGCTGTAAATATTTCATTTTAGGAGATGAAGCTCATTTTGTATATTAATCAAAATGCAATTTTCCTTAGTAATACACAAATGTAATGGGCTTCACCTGTGTGCCTTTATGTCAGCAGGTACACAATTTATGAACTTCACAGAAGCAATATGGAGACAAAATCAATTTTTAAATATATGGTTCGTATTTCACTAAATTAAAAAATGAACGCAATTAATAAAATTTTCTATTTCCTAAAATTTAGTTTATTCATCCAGAATAGATCTGTTCCTCGGATGATTAGGTTCAGTAGTCATATAATGAAAGATACACTATTCAACAAAGTTATTACTCTTTTGAAGCAAAGCAAGTCTCTTGTAAAAAATTAACAACTCAAGATGAAAAAAAACCACTGGGAGAACTATTTTTTCTCCAGCTAACATAACAATTCTTTTAGAAATAGTTTGATATCACCTAAGAATTAAACACATATTACTGCTGAAAATAACCACATAAAAAGGAAGTTGCTGATTGTATGCTTGTTTCCTAGAACAACAAGAAATTTCGGAGAAGAGGCACTTTTTATTTTCAAACAAAATGCCACATATGTAAAATTTGTACACTAAAGTAATAGAATAGAAAAGGTATTATATTCAATTTTTAATTGGAGTATTTATCTCCAGTTTTCAATACCTCTGATGTCCCCTGATGTGGGCACACACACCAGTGGATCTTCTTTCCAATTTTCTCCTGCTCATCCCAGGAAAACTTCATGGGCTTCAGCTTCCAGTTCTACATTCTTGCCCTTGAATCACAGCCACAAATGTGTGTCTATGGCAATTAAAGCATTCCATTTGGATTTGCAAAGAGGACATTAATTTTCAAAATTATTTGTGATGTTTTAAAGAAAGTCTTCAATTTCCTTAGGCAAAATGAACAATATGCTGTACAAATATAGAATTTAAATATACAAAATGTAGCAATTATGATAATGCTTATATAATAAATATTGTCATAAATTCTCAGTAATATTTTACATGACTGGGCAATGCTCCAGTTCTGTATAGAAAACCAGCACTGCTTTTAGTTTTGGTACCACCCTGCAAACCAGGGGGCAGTACCAGGGCAGACTTGCTCGTCACATGCTGTTGGAACTTTCAAGGGGGAGGAGCTTCCATCCCGAATAAACTCATCAAATTTCCAATATATTTCCTTTTTAGGTTGCCAGGAAGGTCTTCTTGTCTTCTTCTCTCAAACTCTGTGTAACTTCCTTGGCAAAGTTGCCCCCAAGAGATTTTCCTGACCCCTGCAGGCAGGATCTTTGCCTGGCACCACAGAGTTTCCATACAGAGGTCAATTGACTCCTTTGTGGTCTCAGTGCTCTGTGCAACATAAGGCACACTTTACACGTGCCACAGGAAGATAATTGGGTGCTACCATTTGGTGTCCTCACCCCCCTCGCCTTGCAATGGCTTTTGACAATGATACCTGATGGCCAACTGGGACTTGGCATCAGCCCATGCGTTTTCTCCTTTTGTTGGAAAGCTTGCTGAGAAATGCATGGTGCTGTTGGCTCAATTTTATGGATTTATTTAACATAAATAAAATAAAACCCATTAAAAGCTGCTGCATCTAAAGGTGACTCTTGCAGGGAGTTGTAGCATCATTGCAAGTACAACCTGGGAAGTATTTTGTGCATATTGGACACGAACAGCACAAATGTCACCTGACTATGAGTAGTTTTCAAAATAGGTGAATTTTAATCTCAGTGGATTCTGCAGATTTTTAAGCAGAAGTCCTTGGACAGTTCTATAATATAACAAGTTTACAGTTCCATGATATGTAAATCTACAAAAGGTAGCATGGCTTCCAAGCCTTTTCAAATATTCTAAAATCTTTCACTTTTTATTCAATTTCTTAATTGGCTGGTCATAGTTCTTTCAGACTTGTCATGTTATGGCCTCAGATGAAACCAAATGTTTGTTCCACTTCATAGAAAAGCAAATGAAATTAAATAGCCTGACATGTGGTTTTAGCAATTCCTTTAGCAATTCCTAGTACAGTTCAGGAAGATAAGATTTAAAAGAAATGGTAGCCAACAACCCCAGAAAGACTGAAATATCAGCCAAGAACAGAACAGAGGTGACATAATCCTGGATTTTATTGTCCTTCCTGTGTTCAAACCAGAGAAAACATGTAAGTGAGGAATTTGTTATTTCAACTCTAGATGATTAAATGGTCCAGAAAACAATGGCACTGTTTGTGAGGACTGGAATGCGATAAAACAAAGGAACTCTCTAACTCATGTATTTTAAAGTGCAGAATCTGGATTTGGATACTCTTTTAACCCTTGCTGCTAAGTTTTCCATGCCTTCTGAAGTTTTGCTCCGGGGAGGTGCTAAGAAATATCTTTGTCAGGGTCTGTTTGTGTGTCTGAGTGTTTCTGGATTGGGTTAAATAGTTTAGAATGCATGAGCCTGATTTGAGATGAGTTTACATACCCAACCCCAATTGATTTTGATAGTTGTTCGATATATGGAATGCACCACTCAGGACCATGTTCCTTGGAACACAGAAGAGAATTACGCATTAAAAAGTCTAACAGTTCTGTAAACATGACATTCCCTACAGCACACTGAAATTCCCATTTCCAGAGAACCATTCCGTGTTTAAACTGTGCACACTTTGCATAACAAAACCCTACAACACACAACACTAGAGTATCTCAGGACTGGAAAGGCTGGTGCTAAACTTTAGAAACTAAAAGCCTTGAAAATGTCACTTTTTTTCTGCCAAAAAAAAAATGCCACTTTGTTCTTTTAGTTTTGTCATTAGAGTTATGAAAGAGAGTTGCGTGGTATGTCTCCATGGAAGGAAAAAAGTACAAAGAGGGAACAGCCCACCAAAAATACCCAATGCAAAGGTACAAATTTTAACAAAATGTGCTATTTTCTGCCATGGTTTTTAGCTCTACTATTAAGGCTTTGCTGAACTAAAAATTTGTAGTATGAGAGAAAAACAACACAAACCATGCCTAATCCCATGTACTTCTCAGAAGTTCTCTACTTGATAACTTTAAATACTAATTTCTCTCTCTCATTACCAGACTGAGAGACTGTGCCCATGGTTAATACCAGTAAGAGCAACAACAATGAAGAAATCACTCTGCTTTTCCAGAACTCAAGGTGTTATTATTGACAGGGAAGAGTACATTTGGTTTTTAAGAAACCTGACAAGTGATGTATGAAAAGTCTGAAATGCTTCTCAGAATGCTAGTAAAGCACAACATAAGTTAATGAATGTTGATAGAAGTAGACATAATGGCTAGGGCAGCTCTATTTAGTTAAAGTACAAGGCTTTTATGGTTCTGTTCATTTGTAGAGGGGAGGTGCTTCCATTTTTCCATAAAATTAACATCAATAACATTCAGCAATCTGCTAATTTCTAGCTGCTGAATTTCTTTGCCTAGTCATGCAGTTCTCTTGTGGGCTCTGGACACTTGGAAATATGGGGGAAGTACTCAGCTTAACAACAGTATTTTAAACAGACTGAAGTTCTCCTGGTGAAAGGTCTGTCATGATCACTTTTGCTTCTTTGCCTCTGAGGACATTTGGCTTCTGCATAAGCAAAAATCGAGGGAGCAAGCAGAGACCCCCCCAACCAAACCATCACCACAATAAAGACTTAAAGAGCACAGTTGCCTGTCTCAAGCACTATCAAGGCCACCAAAAGAACTTGCTCTAAGCTAAGTCACAACAGCAGGAACTTGAAATAAGCACAGAAGGGAGGGATTTGTGACAAAAAGGTGCTCAGTCCAGGACTGGTGGAGGTGAGGTCTGGTCAGCACATCCTGGTGAGTGTATCCAGACAGAAATTCCTCCAGTGGCAAACTGTGGGAAAGGCAGCAACTGCTCATACACATGATCACCCCAAGTTATGTGAATGGCATCTGTGACCTCCCCATGGAGGGCTGGAACTTGGGCTGTATAAAGTTGGCACCCCCAGCAGAACAACTCCGGGACCCCCCCCACCAAGAAGCCCAGGGTGAAGAAGGACCACCAGGATGCTGCTGGATCCACAGGTGGTGACCACCTTCTGCTTCATCTCTCTCTCTCTCTTTCCCCACTCTTTTCTATTTCTTTCTCTCTGTCACATTTGTTGTTAAATAAAATCCTTATTCTTGACTTCAGCATCTGGTCTTGCACCTTAATTCAGACAGAGTCATCTCCCACTCATCAGATCTTAATCACCCAGAAAAAAAGGCAACAAACAAACACACACACCAGGAAATGCATGATGCTTTGAGGGGAGGGATCAAAATCTGCCCTTTCCCGTTCTTCATCCCAGCCTTTCCAGGCGCTTACGCCAAAGTCAGAGCCTTTTGTGAGAGCTGCCACAGAGCAGAGATGACAAGGGCTGAGGGAGCAGCTGCTTGCTTTGGACTGCTCTGCTGGCAGCGTGGCTGGATGTTGCTGTAAGTGGGAATGGCTTCTATTCAGCAGATTACAATTCTCACCCATCCTCAATAAGAGTATAATGCAGCCACAGCTGAGACACCACTACTGATGAGTAAGCCAAGCTGCTGAGAGAGAAGGAAGAAAGACAAGCCATGGAGTAGTGGTATGACAGGATAAACATCCAAAATCTAAAAAGCTGAGCTTAAATTTCTCATAGCTTTCTATTAGGGGTTCCTGGTCTATTCGTCTTGCCTTCTACATGTAACACTGGATTCTCTTAAGAGGAGGCTCACTCTTCTTGTGAGCCTTTGTGGGGAGCAGCACAAGGGGTTAAGGTCGTGTAAGTCTGTTTGTTGTTCCTAATGCAAATACACAAAAGTTCCCTCACACGTGCACTTTGCTAAAGCACATTTGCTACAAGTTTATGGAAGAGAGGCTTCCCTGAAATGAGTGCAATGGTGTGTTGTAAATGCAGAGAGGATGGTGCTTCTGGCTGACATAGTCACCACTCTCACTCTGAGTTCTCTGAAAGACAGACAGCTTCAGCCAGGCCATCCTGTGAGAGCACAGGAGAGCCTCACCAGGGAAATGGCAGCTCCTGGAGTCCTGGAGATAGACAATTATGAATGACTTGATGAAAAGTTGTAATGGAATTTAGAACCATGTGATTTTTCTCACAGTGTTCGCTGCAGACTACATAATGCAGTACATGGAAAAATTCAGAAGACAATAAATCATGCAAGACTTCAAGGAGCTCTTTGTGTTTCCTATTTCTTGCCAAGTATTTCAGCAAAAATACCTTAACTCTTCTGATAGATGTGACAAATTTCTTTAGTTGATGCTGTGTATTTCCAGATGAAATCGTGAACCATGAGGTATAGAATGATGTCTGAAAGTTAGAATTAATTTATTTCCTATTTCTTGTTAATTTATAAGGTATTTTTGAGACCCATCTTTTTTGTCATGGGCTCTTTACAGAAATCTAGCAATAAATGCACTTATTTTGCAGCTCTACTCTTGAAACAGTTAATATCTATCCACTGACAGATCCATCCATGAAACAGCCCTAATAATGTCCTTTAAAACAGGGAAAGTGTTGTGCTTGTTTTGCTTCTGCATTTTGGAACCTATTGCTATTCAATTTAGTACTCTAAATGAACTCATATCATATCCCATTATTGAGGAAAATGACCACCTGCCTCCCCCATATGTTGATTTCAGTTTTAAACACGGCCATTTGAAAGTCTTGAAACTCATTAAAGTGACAGGGTTTACAGGACACACATTCTGTCACTCAGAACAAAAGATATGGGGAAACATAATCTGAATTATAGAAAATATTTCAAAACAAATTTTGTTTTATTTTTTCATGTTCCATTCTTTGACTCACTCATAACTTTCTGGTTTAAAAAAGAAAAATTGCTATTTATATTTACAGGATTTGTCATTTTGCCTGCTTGTTTGCAGTCAATTTTGTTGTTGTTATTGTTATTGCCTTCCAAAGTTTTATTTTCATACAGTTTTCAAAACTTTTGAAACAGTAGAACTCAATTCTGCCTGTAAATTGTTGACTTTCTCACAAGCTACCTCCCCAAATAAGACATTGAAAATTTGACTTAACCTTGTCCAGGCTTGTTCATATCTCATGATTTAGCAAGACTATTACAAGTGTTTCAAAACCTACCAATTCAAAGACAAGTAGGGGTCTGTTCTGAAGGTTAGATCAAGGCATACTCTTGTAACCTTTATTTTCTATTAATACGTAGTAGAACTGTGCAAAACAAGACAATTCCAACCTTGATGACTCTGCAAACACCGTGGGTGTGCAAATGACCCAGAGGTTTTCATTACCTCTACATACTCTACTGTAATGCCTGGCTGTGGAGTACCTAGCTGGATGGTTCACAAGTTAGATTAAATCATTTAAATCTGAGTCCTATCTTGAGGAACTGCCAGAGATATCTTGTTGCAGGACTACAGTGTTCAGGTCTCAGAACAGTCTGTAGTATTAAAGCTAATGCTGTGTGGGCAAATGTGCTTGCAAAGTCACATTCCTGCCTTCCATATGTAAAAGCCATTAATTTATCCTGTACTTAAAAGTCTTGTTCAACTTCTTAAGTTTTATGAAGGGGTAGAGATTTGCCAGATACACTCACTGAAACAAATATTGAAAGGAGATGCAAAGTTCTGCTTCTAACATGATGCACACCCTCACTTTGGGTGTATGGTGCTGACTTTTCATGAGTCTCTGGCTACCAAGACCTTTAGACTGTTTGGAAACCTCTGTTTTCTGTCTCCACATTCTTCTCTAAGAGATAATATTTTTAATTTTCGGGAATGTTCTGAGGGTGAGGATGTTTTCTGTTATGGAGAAAGATAGAAATACTGCTTTGTTTCACAGTTTCCCAGACATTTAGAAGGAAGGAAATTTTTTTTGGTTAAGGCTGATAGGAAATCTCTTTCTCTGGGGTCAAAATTTACAGTTCCTACCAACATCACAGGTCCCCAAATGAACGTGTGCTCATTTCTTACACCATGACTCAGTGTGCTGCTGCTCACTGTGCAGCAGCTCAAACCACACAAACCTTCCTGTCAGGGGTGATGAGTCCTGTAAGGACAGCCAGAAACTGGGATTTCTGCATCACCAAGGTTTGGATGACAGAATTACTGGAACAACAAAGATAATTTCTCTACCTATGGAAAAAGGCCACACCTACCAGACCTACTGTGCCTGTTTTATACTTGGGCTGCTAAAGTTCTAGAAAAACAGGGTTTTTTGGCTGCTGCTGGGGGGGGAGCTAAGCAGAGAGCGTCTCTCACAGCAAAACCAGCAGCTTTCAGATCCACTTTTCCCCCTCCCTCTGGTAGAAAAAGAGTAAAAAGTCTGGCTTTGCTGGGCTTTCCCCACAGCTTGCCATGCCAGCTGTCCTTTCTCTTTCACTCAGCCCACCTGTGGCAGGACCAGCCTCCCCTTGCCCTTGCCCTTGCCCTTGCCCCTCTTTTTTTTGGCCCTGCACTGCAGAAAAGCCTTGAAGGAGGTTTGCTAAAGATCTGTCCGCAGGGACATGCTGGTGGCAGGGTGTGTTTAACTATGAGGGAGCCTGTGGGTGACAACAGGGGAACAGCAGCACTGCAAGAAGGCTGTCTTCAAAGGACAGAGAGCAGGTGACACAGAGGCTGGTGTTGGCACAGACTCACTCAAACAGCACCTGAATATGCTGAGGCTTTAGGAGTGCACTGAATGCTCTGTCAAAGCTCCTGCACAGTCCAGGAGTAATTGGAACTCACAGAAATGGCATCTAAGAATAGTGTCTTCTCACAACAGTAACTGAGAATTTGAAGAAACAATGCAACAGTGAACTGCTGAACTCAGAAAGCTCTCCTATTCCTGGAATTACCAAACCTGAATAAGATTAAATAATTTCTAATTAAACCATCTTATGAATTAGAGGGGAGGTCAAAGGAGGGTGCTTAGAGAATACACAGTAATTCTTTGAGCAAGCTTGCTGAACAATCTCACATCTGAAGTAAGAGCACAGCTCAGATAATTTGCTAATGCAAGTGTCAAAATAAAGTGAAATTTCACCAAAATGCATACACAATTAAATGTGCGAATATAAAGAAGAGTCATGGATGAAGAGACACAGAGGACCTGCATGGAAAAAAACCCTGCTCTTGTGAGGAAAGGCCTTCTGTGAACCCATGTCCACTAGAAACAAATGTGTACTCAATAAATGAATATCACACAGGTGAGATTTCACACTTGTAACTAGAGGGGAGTTTGAGAAAGGAATTACAAAACCGTTTTTCGTCATAAAAAGCCTTTTTAAAGATAGGTATATTTTTTCATTTTTCACACTAGGAAAAAAAGCTAAAAAGGTATCAAAATATATTTCTAGGACACTTTTAAGGGTAATGTTTTATAATTGGAAGCACTTTTATAGATATATACTGCTTTGAAGCCATGAATGAATTTGAAAACCTGATATTTCAGAATTGCCAAAAAAACCTCCACATTTTTCTTAGAAAATAGGTTTGTGAGAACTGGAGATTACAGCTGTCATCCTTGCTCTGTTCAGAAAGATTTCTCAGCATTTTGAAATGTTTTGGAGGCAAGAAATCAGTAAATTGCTGAGTCTATGTAAGAGAGTGATGCAATGCTAAACAGGCAACTGGTAGTCAGTCTGTCACCAGCTGCAAACACAGAAAGGCAAAACACACAGCCAGCTGGACAACAATAAAAGCCATGTCTCCTACAGGGAGTTGTGCCTCCCCTGTTGGCTCAGGGTGTGAATAAAATACCCCCACACCCAGGTGATTTCATTGTACCAGCCAACCCTTGGTGTGGAGGCAGCAGTGCTAGGGGAAGATGTGTTTTGCTGTTACTCAGGGCCCTGGTGTTGTTAGAGAAGCCGGAGAGCTTGTGTCAGCACGCTCCATGTCTACACCAAGGGTGTTTGCTGACGGCACAGCAGAACCTCTCTAGCGTAGACAAGGTTAAAGACTTCTTCCGAATGTGCCAGAGAGGGAAATGGGATTGTAATCTCACCGAGCCAAATTGCCGTTTTATAATGGCACAATCATAGCGTGAACAGGATCAAAATAAACAGCAGGCAGAGTAATGAAGATCCAAAGACAGCTATAAAGTCAGAGATTTCAGCTCAGATGGTTATACCTACAGTGGGAAAAGATCCTTGTGGAACCTGAGTGACACTCAGTCTGAAGGAAAGAGTTATAAAACAAACACACAATCAAAAGGAAGCAAACTTGTTCAGAGCAGTCATGGTAGTGGCTGCAAAGCAAAGCTAGTAAAAGACTACAAAAATGCT
This sequence comes from Xenops minutus, assembly GCA_035221455.1. Taxonomy (NCBI): domain Eukaryota; kingdom Metazoa; phylum Chordata; class Aves; order Passeriformes; family Furnariidae; genus Xenops; species Xenops minutus. Next base: position 52,210,056 of record JAWWEE010000074.1, read on the forward strand.
TTGCTAGGACCATGATGAATGTCAGAATATGACATCTGGAAATGTACAAAATAATCCAACCATTAAAACAGAAAAAAGACAGAGCAGAGCAATAATGTACAGTGGAGAGAACAAAAACAAGATAAACTTCACATCATTGCAAAAGCTAGAGACCATTAGTTGGGAAAGTTGCTTGATAGCCCTTGAAACAGTTCAATTGCATAAGCCCAAACTGTTTCAACAATTCTCACTGCCAAATATCTGCAGCAGAAAAAAGTATTTTCTGCCTTGACTAAAGCAGCAACAGTGCAGTGATAATGCCAAAGGCACACAGCAAGGCTTCCCACAGCAGGCAGCTCCTGCACTCAGTCTGTGTGCCAACAGGTAGATTTAGTGGCCCAAAAGGACTTGTCAGCCATGACAATATTCACTGTACAAACCTTGCCATGGTGTGGTGAGTGCTGTGGTAGAATTACTCTGTAAGCAACAGACAAATATGTAAAGTTAAATATAAACCTAGACAGACCTGCCATGAATATTGTACACTTGGCATATTTGTACAGTGATTAATTGCTTCATCTAACACTCATCAACAAAAAATACTCTTGCCTCAAAGACATTCTGGGTAATGAAACCCAAACACAAACAGTGCAAAAGAACAACTTCTCACAGAAAACAGGATGAACATGTTCATGGACAAGAAACTGTGTAGAAAGGGATCCCTTTAAATGCACATAAAAAGGATTAGCATCCACATGCTGGCTTCTCCGAAGTCACAAAGACACAGTGCTCAAGTATAACAACTGAACAAATATATGAAGGACTACACCTACCTGAAATACAAAGAAATCTTAAACTAAGCCTGTTATGTGGAGAGTGATAGAAAGACTCCAAGAGAGAAGCACAAAGGACAAAAACCAGTGAGGATTTCTCCTGGCCTTTATGCTGTTGGTACGGTCAGAAAGACTAATTCAGAATAAAAAAACATCCAGCTGTTTCCCAGCAAGCTAGAAAGAGGTAAGCATCCAACACGTTTAATATGTAAGAGTAGCCAACCAGAATAAAACCTTGCTGTAAACAGGGAGCTCTGCCAAGGGTAGAGTAAGATATTTTTGGACTGAAGTCTTCTAGACAGTACATGTACCTTACACTAAACATTGTGGGCAAGGCTCTTTGCAAGCTAGGAAATAGTTGTGATGCAAGTGGGGAAATGAGAATGAAAATCCAGAGCTTTCTCCACAGCTCTGAGGACAAATAGACCGCTTTGCTGCAAGCTACAGAACCTGTCCTGTATTCCTTAGGCTTCCAGAAAGGAAACAAACTGGCATGCTACCACAGCCGACCATAGATAAAGATTTCAGCAGACATACTATTCCAACAGGAGTTTCAAGCAAACTCTGTCTTTCCCCATCTCTTACATAATTGAGTGGACACTCTACAATAATTCTTAATACTGCACTGCTGTACCATGCAAGCTGAATAACAAAGTAGTTAAAATAGACAAAAGCCTTTAATAAACTCCTCAAAAGAAAGATACATGGCTAGTTCTCCTGAATGAAGTGACTTTCCCATAAACAACAATATTAATTTATTTCCGAGCTGGATGTCAAACCTAAACACACGTTTTTGTGACAGCTGTATTGTTACTGCTGTTGTATGGATAGAAAGGCTCACAGACAAAAACTGTGAGAGACACCTTAAGGCCAAAACCTTTTAAAACTGGCAAGCTAGAGTGCTTCCAAAATGACCTTAGGAAACATGCGCAAGAACAAATTATTTCTCAGGGTAAACTGTCCATTTTTAAGGCTGCTAAATGTGCTGCGCAGCTAAACCCTCGTTCATACAAGAGTAATTGATGAGCACACATTTCAAACAGCTTCTGCTAGAAACAAAACAGAGAGGATGTGGAGCACAAAGGAATATGCTCTCTTCTGACAGCTGATTAAGAAGATATGGAAACATGCCTCCCCTACAGCATGACTGGTAGTGGTCAAAATAGACTCAACACGTTGTACCACCTGAAGAAGGAAAGGTTAGCCAGGCTCCAGCTGTACACAGGCATTATTGCAGCCTTTTGGAATTAAAGGGGGCTCTCTCTCATTGGAGTGAGGCTCTTACCAAGGCCAGTAAGTGATGGGTCAAGGGGCAGGGCTTTTAAACTGAAAGAGGGTAGGTTTAGATTGGATATAAGGAAGAAGTATTTTATGTTTAGCTGATGGGGAGACACTGGAACAGGTTGTCCAGGGGAACTGTGGATGCTGCACTCCTGGAGGGGTTCAAGACCAAGGTGGTCATAGCTTTGAGCAACATGATCTTGTGAAAGATGTCCCTGTTCATAGCAGGGGACTGGACCAAATGATCTTTGAAGGTGCTTTCCAACTCAAAGTATTCTGTGATTTGATGATGAGAGTCTTGGGAAGGATGTCCGTGCTTTGACCATACAGACAGAACCTTGAATACTTTTAGGAAAAGTCTCAGAAATAAAACAGAATATAAGGGAAAGAATAAAGTTTAAATCATGACCTGACTTGACTTGTCTCCTTTTATATTTTTACACCACGCACATCCTTTTCAAGCTAATTATCCAGTTTCTTAGATAAACCTATTGACTGCTAATTTACTATGTACATTTTTAGGATTGATTATGCAAGTTGCAGTTGCAAGACAGAGCCCCTAGACAATAGCAGATATGGCTATGTTTGCTTCCAGAGCTAGAGAGCATATATATTATGGAGTTAATTTCCAAAACCAGAGGATTCTGACTGCATTTCTGTGCTATCTTGCCAATACCACAAAACTGCTGCCCTGCAGGGACATTCAGGAAGTAGTAACACGTAATTCCTCACTCCCTACAGAAACTCATATCCCATTGCAACATTATAATGAGACTTTGGTCCTCATTATAAAAAAGTAGATAGAAAGCTTATTTTATTTCTGTAAAATCCAACCCACTGTTAACCAGTCAAATTAGAGAAAAAAAATATTAATAATAGTGCCATATTCTCCTTGGTGTATTATTATTCAGCTCCAAATGTTCCTTTGTGACCAGAGCTACAGATACAACAAAGGAGGGCTTACAGGGGCAAGACAGCCCTTTCTCAGCTACTTTTTTTGCCCAGGACTCCTAAAATGCAAATCTATGCAGGAGTGTTATTCTCCTAAGATGAGAGTTGGAAGCACTGAACCACCGTAGGGAGGGAAAACATAATTTTGCATTTTGAACTTGCCTAGTACATAACTTCTGAAGGAATGAATGAAAACACCTTGATTAGCTCAGATGGAAAGCAGGGCTACTTAGAGATGCTGCTTATGAAGAGAAAGTCAAGTTGTGGCAGATTTTTTGCCAAAGAAACCAGGGTCAAAGGAACAAGTGCAGGTAATTTGATTGATGCAGTAATTTGTTTGCTGCAGGATAAAGTGCATACCACTTTGAGAACAAAGGCTACATGGTGAGTGCAGGCAACTCCTTCCTTCTTCAGGAATGTCAGCCTGGCTCTGTCACCTGTCTCTCAGCAGACAACTCTTAGTGAATCCAAATGCTGGATAAAGCTGGAGAAAATCAAGTAAAAAGCAGATTTTCTGGTGGTTTGCAGCAATTTCCCCAAACCCAGATGTCCCAAAATCAGCAGCCAGTACTCTCCCACACCAGAATAAATGGTTGCATTGAAGAATTTTCTGGTGTAAGAGTGGTGAAATGCAGGGGCAATTTGCCCAGAGGGGATGTCAAATGTCCATTCTTGAAAACTCAAATAGACAGAGCCCTGAGCCACCTCACCTAAGTGGGACTTGCTCAGATTAGGTGCTTTCAACCTCCAGAAGGCCGTGTCAACCTGTGGTCACTCCATGACAATGTGATTTTCCTCATAACTTTTCACAGGGTTGGCTGTGATAACAGTACCGAAAACATTCATCTGAGGATATGCAGTGTTGAACAGACATTCAGTGATGTAACTTTGCTATATTCCTGTGAAGATGATGTTTTTTGTCTCTGGCTGCCCCCCTCTTACATGGATAACAAAAGTGAGATACACTAAAGTGCAGTGAAGTAGAAATTTGACCAATTTCAGGTGGGAAGTTTAGTGCTATTCTGCTTGGTTGCTTTACATATCTTAAAGAGTGGTAAAAAAAGTGTAATTAGAGATTTGAGCATCACAGAAATCATGACTCGTGCAGCTGATAACACCTTCACTCTTGCATACACAGATGCAAAAAGAATACAGAGGCACTGTAGTATAAAATTGAAGTGGGAAATCTCCTATTTCAACTGATTAGTTTTCATTACTAAGCACTAACCCAGCACAACTTCCTGGGTCAGGCTCTTTTGTGCTGGATGACCCACATCACTGATATATCACTAAAGGCTTTGAATACAACAACTAGTGATCAATCAGAATGAAAGATTTGAACAAAAAAAAAAATAAAATTCATCATGCTCAGTAAAATTCCCTTTATCATTCTTCTGCAGGCCTTCTGTGTATTTTCTTGACAGCCTCTCCCTACCTTTCTTATCTTCTTTCCCCTTCTTCTCAGCCAGGCTTAGCCCTACCTCTCCTAGGCTCAGCAATAAGAGGATTTTCTTCTTCGTTCACTTAATTTTAGATAAATGTTGAATTGGGAGTTGTACATTACCCCTGAATCAGCTGTCTTGCTGAAAAGTCAGTGGGAGACAGTCTGAATTGCATGTGAATGGACTTCAGAGATAGATTCCATGTAACTAAAAGCTCGAGGGAGAAAAAGGCAGCTAAGGAAAAAAAAATTTAGACTGTTACCATCAAGATGCATCATCTGAGATGTGTTTTTGCTAAAATCCTTCTCTGACTTTCAAACAAGACAGCTTGAAGCAAGATACAGGTAAATCTAGCTTTTCTGAAAATCTTGAGATAGGAAACACAGAAGTTGAAAGCTTTGGAGTAAGTCATGTCCTTACCAGATACAACCTGAAGTTATAAACGAGGTCCAAACCCAAGAGCTGCAAAAGGCCAACAGATCAGAACCCAAAAATAGTATTTTGGCTCCTCACCACCTCTTACCATTCTAAAATGAACAGAAATTCTGCCTTCTACACTCTTGTGTTCTGTACAATTACAGTTATTTATATTTTTCTTCATTCCTAATAATTTTCTTCCAGGTCCACATTAATATACAGACCTCATCTCCAACAATAAACTGACTTGCAGAGGCATCCAAAGGTGATATATGCTGCCTATCACAATGTACTGATGCAATTTAGAGCTTGTAGGTGGGATTTTTTTATCCTTAAAGAATTCCCATGTTCTTTTCATTGACATCAACAGTAAATCCAAGTAAGGCTAAATTCTTTTTAAAATAAAATTTTACGGGTTTTTCTCCAGCTGCCTGATGTGATCCCATCTGAAGTGTGGGGTTTTGCAGCTGCACTGTGATTGCATGTGGTGCCTGCTTTGAGCACAACCTGGCAAGTTCCAGAATGAAAAAATCCCCACAATCAGAAAGGAATTTCAAAGCTGCTATTAAAACTGGCACGAGGACTGCAGTTGCTGCAACTCAGAGACATATAAAGTGGACATATAATTTTATGCTTTAAAAAGCAGGATCATTTTAGGGAGCTGACCAAGCATTGCTCTTAGGAAACTGGCCAAAGTTTAATACCTATTTTCTTTCAAAACATTATGGAATTATTTAATAATTAAGGCATACATAACTTTCAAAGAGGATTCAAAAGTAAACAATCTTTGACCATACAAGTCCTACTTATTTTCCCTTAAAATGGATGTAATCGTAAATAGGGTTTCTTATTTATACAGATCTGTTGATTTTTATGTTACATCCTTAGAGCAAAACTGATAAAATAACCTCACCTTTTTTTTAGACTTTTGGACCTCAAAGCACTTTAAGAAATGTATTTTCTATTATTATTCCCATTGTAGTAATGAAATCAACTGAGGAGTGACAGAATTTAAGTTTACATAGAAACAGTGGGAAAAGGTGATTTTTTTAAATTCTAATTTCTCCCTGTACACCTGACCCCTTAAGTGCCCATGTCTGCTTGAAGATACAACTCTGGTACTATTTACAACGGGGGAAGAATCTTGTCTTTTCCTTCTTTCATTTAAATGGCAAAAACTATGTACTGGGAATGCTGGAAGTTGGTCAGGTGCTATGCTTAGCTTAGAACTAAAATTCAAGAGAAAATTGCTAAATGTGACTTGTTGTGCTGGTTTGACCCTGGATAAACTCCTGGTGTCAAGCAAAACTGTTTCAAAGCCTTTCTTCTCCCCCCTTTTTGCCTTCCAGAGGGAAGAAAAAAAACCAGCTAGGAATTTACAGATAGGGATACCAACCAAAAGAGGAGCTTTGATTAATACCACAGGCAAAGCAGAACTTAGAATAATGCTTAAATTTATTACTAACAAACTAAAAACTAAAAATAAGAAATAGAAACAAGT
>JAWWEE010000074.1:52216559-52248158 GCA_035221455.1 Xenops minutus
AGAGCTGCAGGAGGGTTTGGATGATGCTCTGGGGCACAGGGGGGGACTCTGGGGATGGTCCTGGGCAGGGCTGAGGGCTGGACTGGATGGTCCCTCTGGGTCCCTTTCAACTCAACATATTCTGTGATTCTGTGATAATAGCCTTTCTATTCTCTAATTTGTGTACCTGTCTGTTTTACAAAGCAGTCCCACAGACACTGCTCTGGCCCAGTGAGGTGCTGCAAACAGCTGTGGGAGTGTGAGAATGAACTGCTGGCACATGAAGGGCAGAACCTCTTGAACCAGCTTTGTCACCTTATAGAGGATTTCTTATGCTGGAGGCTTCACTCCGAGTGTTTGCTGTGTTTGTTCTCCTCACAGATTCTGAAGTCAAGTTAACTCAAAATAGTTTGTGCAGCTTTGAAGCAGAGGTCCAACATCTTAACCAGTATTATTGTTAATCATTACTTTCCTTGAAGCAGAAAGCTGAGATGGAGTAAAGATTTCCTTTATAGACCCCCATGCTACTGAAGTTGCTACTGATGTAAAAGACAGCTTCAAAGATTTTCTAGAACCAAAACTCTGCTAATTGATCTAACCAGGTAACAGACCTCCCTTTCTGATAGACACTTGTCAGTCAAAATTCTCCCCCCCACACCCCGTTAGGTAAGGATGCCTTTATGATACATCTTCATCCTGGGTGCACCTAAGGAATTTCCTCACCTGACCTGGTTGGGAACAAATGTGTTTGCAGAGTGCCTATCTTCCTTGTCGCAGCATATCAGTAACTGAGAGGAAGATCCACAGCTTTTGAGTTTAAATACATAGAGTTTCCATGGCACAAAATTCTAAGTCTGTTCATTGTACAAAATCCTTAGCAGAGTTGGAGAATGTAGCTCATAACTAGCTCTTGATAGAGACAGTGCTTTAGAGCACCAAATAAACCAGGTGACACTTAAACATTTGTCCAGAATTTGAGGACAGGTACTGATAAGCCACATCCCATCTTGAAAAAGACTTTCAAAAATACTTTTTAAGTGTGCTTTTGGAATTGCTTTCAGACACACAATTTCTGAAAGCTGGTCCTCAGGCTTTTTAGCTGGCCCAGTGATAATTGTAGGATTCTGTCAAGGCTATATTTTTAGAGATTTTAACATAGACTCATAGAACCATTTGGGTTGGAAAGGACCTTGAAGATTATTGAGCCCAAGTATTAACCTGACACTGCCAAGTCCACCACTAAATCATGTCCCTAACATGACATCTAACAGCACATAATTCCTCACTGTATCACTAAGGGCATTTAAGTTCCTGTATGTAAGTTAGTGCTTTCCAATGACAGTAATGGCACTGAGGACCAGAGATAGAATGAAAGAAAGATGCAACAGATGTGTGGGTATATTTATATGTTTCCAAGTGCTGAGAGACTGCAATATATTTGTCTTTGCATAAGCAGCAATCTAATCTCTTTAGTCAATTAAATGTTACCAAGTAGGTCATGCAGCAGTTTTTGTGTAATCTCTGTACAAATAATTGTTTTGATTTCATTCAAGTTGCATACTGCATGTTCAAGTGACCTTGGCACAACTGGAGTGACCATATGTCCTCTGAATAAATTTATCAAAGTGAGCATTTAAAACAATTAAATGAGATATATGACTTCAGTTTTTATATCCACTTTTAGAATATTATGGCCATCATTTGCATGGGCTAAAATGTGTCTCAAAGAAGAGATGGTTAATTTTCAGCTGGGTTTGGAGGAATATAACACCATAGTTAAATGTCTTTTGAAGTGTTGAAACTGGGTTGGCACTTCTTTTCATTTTCCACAGAACACGAGGCCAACTCATTTTTATATTGTTCAGAGAAACATTAAAAATGATTAATGAGTGGTAGTAAATGTGAAAATGAAGAAATGACAATCAGGAATGAAAACAAGTGTCAGCTTTCATCTTCTCACAGCTAGATAAATCTTTTTGCTTCCCCATGATCAGCACCCAGTTCTTCTTTTAAGCTGTCTAAATGCTATTTAAACATTGAAACCCATGAAGTTCTCATGCATGTAGAGATTCACACAACAACTACAACAACTGTTACACACAGAGTAAAACAATCAGAATGTCAGAACCACAGAGCAGGTGAGGCTGGAGGAGGCACCAGTGGGTCATCTGCTCCAGCAGGGAAACTCTTGAGATGTTAACACAGCCAATATTTCTGGGATGCACAAACTGAATTCAGCCCATAGGTTAAGGGTATACATTGAAGACCACATGTAATCACTACATTTGTGTATGCATTTACCATTCCTTGACATGGAAAAACATTAATTTATACTGAATAGGTTCAGTTCAAATTCAATTTCATGGTAAATAACAGAAAAAAAATCTTGGAATCCATATACAGAACATAAACAAAAGTTCTACTGTCAAATGAAATTTTGATGCAGCAAAGAAAAGGCGAAAAGCTTGAGGGTTCTTTTTTTCTACAAACAAAAACCAAAAAAAAACCATCAGAAATACAGATGTTTGAATTTGTGTTGATGATTTTTCATTTTTACTATTGCTTACCTAAGTATCTATAAATAATCAAATACAAAAAATGTATTTTTGAACATTTTGGCTATGGCAAGTAATGAAAACCAGAGGGAAAAAAAAAAGAAAAAATTCTATTCAAGCTCCACATTATTCCACACTATGCAGTCAGGTATTTATAAAAGAAATACTTTGAAATAAACTTTGTCCTCAGGTATATAGATCACAGATCTTGTAGCAGATTATTTGTCACAATTCCTGACATTTTTCCCAAATTAAATCTCATCTAGAATGTAAAAGGCACCTACCTTTCTGTAAAACCTTTTTGTAAAATTTCATCATAATTATTTAAAAGAAATTACAATTTTCTCCTAGGTGTTTTCCATAATGTCTTCACTGTCATTAGCATTTTAACTGCAAACTGTTTTCACGTTCCGTGCAAAACCCATTAACAATCAACAAGCAGCTGAAAAAAATTCATGGACCTAAAAGTAATACAGGTTTCAGTGATAAACTTCAGTATTGTTAACAATTAAAGACGAGTATTTAATTTTATACCTCAGAAAAAATTATTATGTTTCTTCAAATAAATCACCTTATGGTACAGTTAAATTATCAATTAGCATTTGCATTCCCAAATAAAGGAATGCTTCCCCTTCCTGTGTCCCTGTGTGTGTGATGGGCCCATTCCTGGGTTACACCACTGACTTCTGGGAGGATCACTCATGATTTCCAGGGGGGATTTACCCAGCCTTTGCTTGGTAAGGCCAATTCATGTCAGCCACCCAGTGACCTGGCCTAAGAGCAATCTGAAAAAGAATTCGTGGGCTTTGGGGTGGGAAGGTGACTCATCCTAGAGATGATAAATTGTTGTTGTATTTGCTAAAATACTGAGTTGCACTTGACTTCAAAGAGTTTACTCGAAATGATTTTATCATATGCAACGGGATTTCGTGTCAAACAGCTGTGTCATGAGTTGTGAAGGGAAAGATAGTTCATTATCTTTTGGAGTGCACACACTTTTAGTAAGCAGAAGAAAGAAGGAATGAAGAAAAATCATGTGATTATAAGCAAAAGGAATCTAGTGGGAATTTTCAGACAAAACCTGGATTAAAGCAGAATGTAAGGAAGATGGCAAGAGTTATTACCTTATGGCACAGGACAAGAATGTCAGGAAAATTATTTGTAAAGTAAGGTGCTTCAGATGGCTAATGAAATCATGGACATGAGCAGTGACTGAGAAAAATGTCAGTGGTCTGAACCTTCACCCCTTTTCAGTTTTCATCTTAATAAGAATAATAACTCTTTCCTTCCTGTTATTTTCACTACTATATATTAATTTTTAAAATTTGGTAATGTCTTTATGAAAATAAAGCAGCACAATACAGAAAAGATTGGCCTGGATGCAATTAAAGACACTAGAAGTGTCACTTCAATCTTGTCTTCACAAGATTTCCAGAACTGTCTCTAGAACAAAGACGACAACAGCTGAAGAATTCAGGAGGAACCCCTGATACTATTGGACTGAATAGCAAACTTCCCACAAGACAGTCAGGATCTTATTACTGTTTTATATAAATATTCAAAAGGAATTTCCAACTCATAAAAGATGGGATCACTGTTCCTTGAAAGCCACTGAATGTTTTAAATGCTTTACAAAACTTGGGTTTTTTTTTCCTTTAAAAAGTTTTTTCTTATAATGTGTGCATTAGCTTCTTCAGTTTTGATCAAATCTATATGGATACTCTATGCATAATTCCACTCTAAAAGAGGAGATTGCCAGTAGTATAAACATATCATTATGCAAAGTAATTAGATGCAGGAAAATAAATAGACTCAATGCTGAGAGCTTATAGAAGTGCAGATAAACAAGTACTCATAATGTTTTTTAATAGTTGTTTAGAAAAATCAGCCATATCATTCAGGTTAATGACTTGGTTCCATCAAGATTTGCTGTTATGGGTTCAGAATATACAATTATGATGTTTATAATTGAAAGTGGGAAAATCTTGATGCCTGTTTGCAGAATCCAGAAGGCTTCAGCAGATCAGCAATCATTCTTTAAAATCATCATGGTAACTTTATAAAGGTATTTTATTTAAACTCGGAAGCAGTTCTAAAAACGGTTTTCTCCTTGTAATTCTTGTTCGTTTTCTAGAAGTCTAACAAGTAGTGAAAATCATATTTTCTATTTTGAGCGAGATACAATAGTTTCTGCTTTGGCTTTCACCTGTTGTTCAGAACCACAGTTGGTGGCAAACACCCCTCCAGCTACACCTGGGGATTCCTTATTCTCTGGTCTTCACTTGCTACTATGATTTGAAAAGACTCCCCTGTCCTTTTCTGAGTTATCTAAAGTGATGAGTCAGGATCATAACAACCAGCACTCTTCTTTTATTGGTTTGATTGAATCTCACCTTGGCTAAAGGTTCAAAAATCCCAGCATACCTCTGTTAAGAAAACCTTTTTTCAGGTGTATTTTACCCCTGCAAATGTCACCAGTTGGGTTTTTGTTTGATTTTTGTTTGTTGGGTTTTTTGTTTGGCTGGGGGTTTTTTGTTTTGTTTTCTTTATAGAAATGTATTCAGAGGTTTTGATGCCCTGTAAAAATGGAATTTGACCTTATCCTCCCTTGGTAAATGGAAGAGCTATAGATCAAGAGGTAAAACCTACCCAAAAGTTCTGTTCCTCATAACATCTGCCCATCTCTGACTCATTAGATCATTCTTGTATGAACTGGGCAAACAAGGTAAAAGGTAACTCAGAGAATTCTTTGTGTGCCCCAAAGCTCTGCACTAAAGGTTCTGATGGGTCATGTCTGTGCTCTGAAAGCACAAACATGCACAGCTGAACTGTTGGCAGTTTTCCATCCTTGTAATAGAGAGATTTGGGATGAGAGACTAAAAGGTGGGAGTGACCCAAGTAGCAACCTCTAATTGCCAAAGAACTTGGCACGGGGTGGCACAATAAGCAAGATGCTCCTGCTGACCAAATGTTAGAGAGAAGTCAATAACACAAAAAACAGTCTGAGGAGAGGAGAGTGGAGAGCAGAGGGAGGAATAGTACAATTCTGGATGTCCTAGACTGTGCAGGAACCCAGCCCTGAAGAGGATCAGCTGTGTAGAGGTGGTGCTGACAGACAAGTCAACCATCCTGTTCCCTTCTGCTGGTCACAAGGACATGGGAAGTCTTCACACATCTGTCCTGTACAGGAAAGGGCGTGTGTGTGAGCAGTTTCAAAATAAGTAGTCAAGTAAAAATGCAATGGAAATGCATGTTTGGTGGTTATACCGGTACAACATATTTCACATACAATAATATTAAGCCAGTGGGGTTTTTTTGAAGCAAAGTTGAGGGTATGTTTGCTAATTATGTGGTGGTATTCTTACTGGTGACTTGTACTGGCTCATGCCAACCACCTGCTATCAGGGAGCAAGTCTTAATTTTAAGAGTCCTTGGCATTATGTTTATTTCCTGTTTTATCCATGGAACTTCAGCTGCATTCAGTGAACAAAATGGATACACAAGGCAGCAGAATTAAGGTTCCATAGGGAACAGTAAATCTGGTCTGACCTATTTTTCAAGTGCAACTTGAATTATCTTCTATTAACAGAGAGTACAGGGAGGAGAGACTGTCAGCTAATTCATTCTTATGTCATTAATTCTGTTGTCCTGAAAAAAACCCTGAAAACAGTGTGTAAGCAGCCTTACTTTCATTGTGTCTTCAGACTATACAGGCCAGATTCAAACATTCAGACAAACAGCATTTCTGTGACCTCTAACGCCTCTGCTTAGGTCACTGTTGGATGGAGTTGTGCAGACAGGTTCTGTTCTTCCACCTGCAATGTAAAGCCAGATTTAAGACAGCTGAGACAAAGCAAACTGGAGGTATTCTAGCCTGCTTACTGTATCCTCTTCTGCTTCATGTGTATTTTAGTGTTTCTGTGAAATAATTGTGCTACAATTTCAGAGGTACACTGTGTTTGCTGATGTTATCAGGGAATGCACTGTGCTTTGTGCAGCATCTGTCTTTCTTACCCATGCTGGTATCGAGCATCACTGAGCTTAAGCCTGCTCTTGCAGATAACTGACTTTATTATAGGTTAAGCAACTATCAGACAAAAAGATATGAGAAGTTCCAACTGCTGTGGAACCTTTTCATTATTCCAGATTTAAAATAACATAACTTTCATGAAGAGGCAAAACTTTGCATGTGGTGGCTGAGAAAGTCTAAGGAAACATGAGGCTGTGTCCCCTCCCCAGTGGTGCTGGGGGCTGAATACAAAGACAGGTACTGGACAGGTTCCCTCTGACCATCCTCTCTAACCCTCCAAACTAATATCCTTAAAATCCTCTTGAATTTTTGTGAAGGTAAACCTCTTTAGAGAGGTCAGCCTGTGCAGAAGAGCCCATGCTGGAGCAGGGGAACAGCCTGAGAGGGCAAGAGACACGGACCACAGCCCCAGATCTGCCTCCCTCGGGCCAGAGTGGGGGCAGGTAGGACTGGGAGTGAAGGAGTGAAGGTGACTCTGAGAGGAAAGTGTCACTTTAATTTTGTCTTTGTTCCTCACTGTCTAAATCTAATAGAATTGGCAATAATTTACATTTATTTTTCTGAAGACTACTCTGTTTTTCCCCCAAGGTATTTGGTGCATGATCTCCCTGTCTTTATTCTGATGCCTAAGCTTTTGTCATCTTATTTTCTCCCCAGCCCTGCTGAGGATGAGAGTGAGGGAGTGATGGGTGGGGGTGTCCAGCAACTGGCCCAGGTCAACCCACCACAAACACTCTGCAAAAAGGACTAGGAAATCAGAACAACCATTTCAAACTGCATTGAGTTGAAAAGGTACATTTTCAGGACCTCAACAGCTCAGAAGACAGGCTTTTGCATATGCATATCAATAATAGAGTTTTTACTGGTAGCTTATATTTGTAATCAAATTATTGTGTTAACGAAAACAATTCCATAACTACATAGGATTTGTCCAACTCTTCCTTCAGTGTATATTTCATAAGTGACTGTCACTACTTTCCCCTCCCCTCCCCAGAAAGTTTTCCCTGCTCCTCAGGCTCAGCAGACAACACATTTGTCCTGTGCTGTGATCCCTCACCTCTCTTTAAAGGATTCCGTTTGGAAATGCTTCACGAGACTAAATGGCCTGCTAGGACACCACCCCCAAATTAAATGAAAGGGTTTCAGATCATGGCTGGAACATAAGGTATTCATCCCACAGTAGCCATTCAAATATGTCATTCACCATGAGCAATAAAATTTTATAGGACAGCAAGAGCCACGGTGTTCTAAGCACCAACGCATACACCATTATTCCAGGGTAACCTCCTTTACTCTTGTTCGAGGTCAAAAGTAACATTGTGCTGTCCTGCAAATTCTGGGGAAAAGAAAATAAAAAAGCCCAGAAAATGCTCTTCTGCAGGGTCATTTAAGATCAGGTATTTTTTCCAAAAAAATAAAAAAAAAAATTCAGAGAGGAAAAAAGAAAAGAACAAGATGATGTAACAAGGTCAAACTATACTAGGCAGTTCTGGTCAAATAGTTTTGAATTGTCTTCCACAGCGTCAGCCTTTGTGAAGCTGGACAGCAGTGACCTCCTGAAAGTGGGACCTTCACATTCTACAAAGGAAGTCAGAAAGAGTGAGACAATAATAGCCTTATTTTCTCTCTCCTGTAACATTTAGGCAAAATCTGAGTCTTCCAGTCATTATTGATGAATACTTTATAATTCCATATGTATTATTTTACTTCAGACTCATGAAAAATTACCTTGTGCATAAAATGATAGCACGTGGCTGTTGCCACATGTCTGCTTTATGCCCATCATTGGAATAAGAAAAAAAAAATAATTTTAAGAGATAAGAATATATTTGATCTGTTCTTAGAAAAATAATGCAAAACAGTGATTTTGCTAAAAAAATGGGAAAATTAATTATTGTGTATATGTTTTAATGAGCTACCTTTTCTTTTCTGGAAGTTGTTCTATGCAAAACAGATAATTTGAATACTTCTAGTTCAGTTAATTTGAAAGTCAGATGTGTCAAGATACTTCTGTGGCTCAGTTGAGAGACAGTGATATCTTAAACCAAAGAAATTGTTTGTTTGCTAAACAGCTCATTTGAAAATGCTACAAAGAAAACACACAATTGGCAAATATCAAACTGCAGTATAAAATGTTATTTTATGATTAATATTTTCTGTTAAGGGTAAATCTGCACCCTGTAAAAAATGTGAACAAAATTATTTTTGGGAAAACCTCCCCTCCTGTGTTATCTTTACTAAGTGTATTGTAAAAATTAACCAAATAATATTAAAATGAAATTGGGAATATTATGTTCGCTTTTTAAATAATCACTTACTTTATATTGAAAGCTTAACAATTCTAATAATTTCATGAAAAATCCTAACTATGTGCCCTCAAAATATAAAAATTCCAATATTAACATGTGGGGGGTTTGAGTTTACAGACCTTGTTCTATAATTCAGAACTGAGCAGACTCCAGGTGGATTGTCTAACTTTGATTTACTTTACAATTCAGAAAGATGTTGGAATGTCATGCCTTGAAGTGAGGATTTCCATTATTCATATTCCTCCTTCTTTAGTGATTTCTTGTTTGAAGACTAATAATTGTAATTTAAGGAAGAAAATAATATCTAAAAGCTAAGCAGATCAACAGTGGCTGTGAAATAACAAAAGAGCAGCACTTTTTTCTTAACTTGAGTCTGTTCCTCAACTGATAGACCGATAAATGCTGTTTGAGGACTTTTTTTGGGGGCGGGAGGTTAAATGCAGAGGCTTCAGCTTCAAGGAGATTTGAAGAACTTGTACAGCCCCCTATTATTGCTTGTGTTGTGATATGTGTGGCAGGGGTCAGGCTAAAAAATATGACAATAAACTGGCCCGAGTTTGTGGGGTTAACCCAGGAATTACAGCACTTTCTTACTTCCTATGTGCCTTCTGTAGATGCAGGAATGTAGTTCAACTTCCAAAACTAAAAAGCAGGGAAATATTGCAGTGTGTCACTGTCCTAAATAGCTCACTCTGGCCCATAAACTCCTGGATTTAATTCTGGAGCATTAGTTTTTAGGTCTTAGTTCTAGGTTTGCTTAATTTTAATTATTATGTAACTAACCACTAATGTGGAAGATGCTGTGAGTTTTTATAAGAGATGGGCTTGAAATTCAACCTTTGAAATCATAATTTTGGAAAAGAATTGATGAAAATGATTAAAAGCTGAAGGCCTTTTGTCCTTTTGTGTTCAGGGTCACACTTTTATACAGGTAAGAGATTCATGACACTTCTAACTCCTGGTAGTTGTGCTCATCGAATAATATTCTAAATGTCTGAGCTGGTTTATAACGTGGCAGACAAATCATCACTGTGAGAGTAACTGTGTTGTAATTGCAGGCCTCAAATGAGCACTTCTCTGCAATATTTTAGTGCAGAATGATGTTTCTGTGGACTTGTGGAACTGCCAGAAGTAGCACATCTGAGTCTTTACACACAGAGATGTAAAGAAAAGTATGAAGAAACTGAGAGCACTAAATCAAATTAAAAAATAAAGTTCTCCCCTCTCTCACAAGCTCACAAGTGTTTTCAGCAAAGGCACATTATTTTATGGACATTTTAACTCTCAATGTTAATTTTAGAACTCAATGAGGACCACTTAGGACTTTCACAGTGTCATTTCTTTAATAAAAGAGAACCCGAAAGTGATCACTAAGCCACAAATGACCATTAAAAGGGCACTGATGGTTACGGAAAGTAAGAAGTGAATTATTAAAGGAATTTTAAATACTCTTCAAAGTAGATTATTTAAATTGAACTGTTCCACTCAGTGGACTATTTATTTGAGGTAGCCTTAATTTGATTTAGTTTATTTTAATTTCCAAAATGAGAACTGACGAATATACCTTAATTTTAAACCTTCCATAGTTCTTTTCTTTTGTCTTCCACTAGAAATGGCAGTGCTTCATAGCGAGGAGCTTGTTATTAATATGAAATAGGCAGGAAACAAAAGATGTTATTGCTGCTTTGAGAGCAATGAAATGACATCAGGCATTAAGGTGTCAAACACTGCACAGTGGGTTAATGCAACACAAGAAATGCTGGTTCTTGGAGGTCTGTGAGATTTTCTTAAGACTTCAAGATGTATTCATATCTGTATAAAAATAACGAGTAAAAGTTATTTTTTGTACCTGACGTTAATAATTTTGGCCAGCTTTGTGGTGCTCACTAGCCATGGGTCACTTTGAGTGCTGTGCCCATTGTCCATGAGGTTAAACCTATTTTTTTACGTATATCATGCATCTACCACTGAACTGCATGAAATCAGGCTGCATCACAGTCTATGTTAACATTTCCATGGAGAAAATGCCCCTTACTCCAAAGTGCCAGCGGGTACTGTATTAAAATAATTACCAAAAACTGCAAATAAAGCAATTCTAAGAAGACTTGACTAAGATGTCTTAATTCTGGAGTAGAGAAATGGCCCCAAGACGAGCAATGTGGTTGGACCTTCTAGCTAACAATATCCATTCCAGTGGCTGAGGGTGACAATAGTGGCATATTCCAGATGCAAGTTGGGGCTACTTCATAACCATAAGATGAATCAAGTTAGTTTTGGGGTTTTTTTTCCTAACAAACTGATCAAACCATAGCATAGAAAAGACTCATAGTTCATTTACAAAGATGATCTGGATAGGATACTTTGCCTTTTACACATAAAATATGCTTTTAAATATATTTTTAAAGTATAGAATAAAACACATTATTCTTATTGCAGTGCATCAGGTTGATAAGACTTAATGTTGTGAGGGATCTTTTTAGATGGTATGAGCAAAATGTGTGAAATGCTCATCTGGTGGTGGAAGGAACTGTCCTTGTGGGGAAAGTTTGCTTAAGGAGGATAGGTAGATACAGGTGCACATTCATAGCCACGTTGATTTCTTTTTCTCACATTTTATTTCCTCTCTTAGCAGCAAAGAGGGGGAAGGTCCATCAGCCTTACCCTCACCAATAAAGTGCAGCTCTGGTAGATGTATACATATGCCTATGTGTGAGAAAACAAGAGTGAAAAGGCTAAAGGAGGAGGTTAAATTTACCACGGGAGAGTAGATTAAATTTATGATTTAGTGCATCACTGTCAGCAGAATGGAAAAAAACCTGCTACTACTTTGCCACAAATCTTGCCAAAGAGCTGTAGGATGTGTCCTATATTGTAATGAGTACAGACTGCAACGTCCCTTCACTGTTACGTGATGGTGTCATGCTATCCTGCTACATTAAAATTGTTTTTGCCTTTCATTTCTGAGGTTAGAAGAGAGAGGATGGAGAAACAGGTGCAAAATCTCTTCCCATTTCTTTTAGGGGTTTTGTACCAACAAACAGAATTCCACAACAGAGATGAAAGCTTGGTGGATAATGTTTGACATTTTATAGAAAGGATGAAATTTCCTGAGTACCTTTTGCAGCTAAGGAATTCAGTATGTATATTCCATAAGAGCAACAATGGGCACATAGTTCTGTCAATATTTATCCAAATGCTAGCTGATCTCACTGCTTCTCTTAGATCTGACTCTTGCAAGAGTTCTCATGAGAAATTCACGCCATCAAGTGAAATCTCCAGCTTATTAAAATAAAGCCAATGGCAAAACTCCCCAGGAGCAGCAGGGGCAGGCAGAAGGGAGGGGTAAATGCTCATCAGGAGTGGTGATGTTTAAGCATAGGTGTGGTTTATCTAGGGTTGAAAAGCATCTTGCACCTCACTGAAGCCATGGCCAAGTCTGGCCACTACGTGCCCTTAGGGCAATGGTCAGCGGTGCGTGTTCTTCCTTGTCCTCTCTGCATGCAGCCTTGTCTCAGTTTGAATCATGGACAAGCAAAGTACTGCTTGTTCTTCAGTCTCCAGAAAACTGAAATTTAGTTTCTTTAACAATAAACCTGTCATAAAAGGTTATGAGAGAGAGAGGTGAATGTGCAAGGAGAGTTTAAAGCAGGGAGCCATAGCAACTGAACCTGATCCAGATCTGAATACAGATTACTGTAAATCAGTGTCTGGAAGTCAGGCTACACAAGTTAAAAGAGATTATGTTTATTTTTTTTAAAGTCTATTATCTTGCTTGATTCTTGGAGGCTGGGTTATTATCTTTTAACTTTGGTTTAACAGTATTGCATATCCCTTCTAGTCTGTAGTTAACAAACCCACTATACTTTGCAGACAGACTCAAGGAGCAATTGCTTCAGACTGGTTTAGTTTTAGTGGTTTGTTTGTTTTTTTTTTAAATATGTATAATAATAATAACAATTAAAAAAAACCAAACCAAACCAAACCAATCCTAAACCTTTTTCATGAAGCCTCTTTCCTGGTGTGACACAGAAACAAAAGCAGAACTGATGTGTTACACAGAGGAACTGTTAAACTTCAGAGTTCCAGTAGCATGTGAACTCCCTTACATGTGCATGATCTTTTATTCAGTTCCTGCCTTTCTGACCCTTGCAGCTACCAGACTTCTGAAGTGTTGCACTCCCAGACAGGTGAGAATCCTCGTCAGGACATGTGATGGCAGTACGTGTCTGGCACACCAGGGGATGTGATAAGAGAGGGCTGCGTGGTGCTCACCTGGTGTGTTTGAGATGCGCTGCAGGCACCAGTCTGTGAACTTTAAGCTCTCCAGAGCAGCCCAGGTGCAGTGCTGTGACCCCACACTTATGCCATGGTGGGAGCTGAGCAGATACCATAACTGATGGCAAGGTAACATCTTTGGAGAGACATGACATAAAATTGTATAGAATGCAGTCCAGGTTTAGAATACATTCTCATGCCTCTCTCTTGCACAAATCATGGGCTGAACTAAGGATAATTCAAATAAAACAGAACTTTCAGCCTGTACCACTGGACCACTCTGTTAAAATCAGTGGAAAACTTATGTTTATTTGGTATGCAAACCCTGTGCAAAATTGTGCAATGAGATTAGTTACATCAGTGATACAGGTATTTGAATATATGGAGGAGTATTCACTAGACCAAAACTATACTCCCAAGGTCATAGTTACATCATGGGCTTAGTTTAAGCATTGATTACACAGGATTAAAAAAAAAAGTCCACAAAACAAACAAACCCCCTTTGATCAAACAATCTCTTGAAGTTCTTGGGAAGGTCTGCATGGATTGTAATTGTTAGTGCTGCATTATAAAGCATAACTGAGTTTGTAGTAACAGTAAAGGTTCTTGCTGGTGCTTAAATAAATAACTGCCAGTCTCCTACTTCACATTTAGAAGGGCAAGGCGTACTATTCAGTGAAAGAAAATTCTGCCAAAGTCCTTGTACTGTTTACTCACTAAAAAGATGTCTGGGTGTCAAGCCCAGAGAGGTCATGAACGAAGTTACACCCAGTTAGTGGCCCAACATAACACCACAATCAGTAAGTGTTCCCCACGGAGCAGTAGTAGGGCCTCTTCTCTTTCTTCATCAATGATCTGGACAAGGGGTACAGTACACCCTCAGTCAGTTTGGAGAAGCCACCAAGCTGGGTGGGAGTGCTGGTCTTTGGGAGGGCAGGCAGGCTCTGCGGGAAGATCTGGACAGGCTGGATCAATGGGCTGAGGCCAGTGGAATGAAGAAGTCTTGGGTCCTGCACTTGAGTCACAACAACCCCAGGCAGCACTGCAGGCTGGGGGAACAGTGGCTGGAAAGGTGCCCAGCAGAAAAGGACCTGGGGGTGCTGGTCAACAGCTGAACATGGGCCAGCAGTGTCCAGGGGGCCAAGAAAGACAATGGCATCCTGGCTTGTATCAGCAATAGTGTGGCCAGCAGGACCAGGGCAGAGATTGTCCCTCTGTACTCAACACTGGTGAGGCCACACCTTGGGTCCTGTGTTCAGTTTTGGGCTTCTCACTACAAGAAAGCCCTTGAGGTGCTGGAGAATATCCAGGGAAGGGCAGCAGAGCTGGGGAAGGGTGTGGAGCACAAGTCGGATGAGGACCAGCTGAGGGAGCTGAGATTGTTTGGAGAAAAAAGAGGCTCAGGGGAGAGCTTATTGCTTTCTACGAGTACCAGAAAGGAGGCTGTGGTAAGGTGAGAATCTGTCTCTTCATTCATGTAACAAGTTAGAGTAAAAGAGAAAGCAGCCTCAAGTTGCACCAGACCTAGACTGGATATTAGAAAAATTTTCTTCACAGTCAGAATTATGTTTTGATGGTGCAGATTGACTAGGACAATCACCCAAATATGAAAATTAAGGAAATTTTGATTAGCACAAGAGCTTAATTTTTCTGACTGTTGCATATCAAAGTACTTGTAAGAGATGTTATCTGGGTGATTTAAGAAATTGATGAGCTTTGCATCTGTAGCAAATGTTTTTAAACTTTAATGTAGGTGATAGATGTTTTATGTATGCCTGTTGCAAACACGAACACTCCTAATTAAAAGCTTTGGCAGAGCAGTTTGTATCCATAGCTCAGAAAGGGCCAGCAGACTGTGCATACTTACAACAGACCAGGATTTCTTGCTAGATGCCCTAACAGGTGGGAAGATTGATGGCTTGCTGTTTAACATGGTATTAAGCAGTTTGACAATTTAACTGTTTGTACTTATTGACCATAATCATATTTTCAATCACCCTCTACACTCACCTGTTCCACAGGCTTGTTTTTGTTTCCAGACACGTACCTGAGGCTATAACAGGAAGCAGATGGGCAGTCTTGCCTTTTTGCTAGTCTGAACAAAGACTGTGTGCCTAATTAATTTTTCATGAGCTTTCTTTTTGTCCAGTTCTATTCAGAGTACCAGCGTTTGATTGTTGCAGTTCACATCCAGAAGAACAGATGGAAATTATGAAGAATGTAGTAGCACTTGGGGAGGCAGTTGCCTGTCAGGATGGGTGACTGGACTCCTGCTAATTGCACAAGAAGTGCTACTTACCACTGTATTTGGATATTTCCAACCTGTTCACAAGCTTAGAAACAGCAGAACAAGTAGTAAGATTCAAGATTATTGCCTGGTTTTGCTACAGGCTTTGGTTAATACCATCTGAGTGAGCTGGGATTTTTTTGTTTGTTTTGGTTGATTGGTTTTGTTTAGCTATTGAATTTTGGCATTATTTTCTTAGTCATGAAGATGCTGATCTTTTATCACAAGTGTTATAAGACCTAGGTATTTGTGAGCACTTCCAGTCTATTGCCAATTACTAGCTAGAATATCAGATGTGCTGTTTAAGGAAACATTCAAAGGACAACGTTGCAAGACCACAGCTTTCTGCCAGTCTGCTTCTGCATCCAAACTGAAGCACAAAGAAAAGATTAGTACAGGTTTTCCACAACTGAATTTTTTTCTCTGGGTATCTGTTCCCTTCCATCACCACTCATGTTAAATGCATAACAGTGGATTCCTGCTCTTGATCTGGGGACAGGTGTTTATTCAGTGTGCCTTGGGCTCTTTCAGTAGAAGCCAATCACCTGGGTCTGGGAGAAGGAGCAAACAGAAGTGTTTGTTGGATGTCTGCCGAAGAGCAGATCCTCATGGCTCACAATATCCCAGCCTTCTCCTAGAGCTGAGCTCCTACACTGCACTGGCAGTGCAGGTGTGGCCACAGCTTACAGCAGGGGGAGTCACAGTCAGGTGGGATTTCTCCTTGGAACAGTTAACACATCCACTCTTATCAGCTCAATGCAATTCTTTTCTCTGCACCTGCTTGCAATCTACAGTGTGTTAATAACATTTTCTATCTTTGTATGGTGTTGACCATCCTGAAAGCCTTCCAAAATTTTTGGAAACTGAAGGCACTGAGCTTCAGTAGCTCACATGGACAGACCCTTTTCTGATATTAACAGAAGATGAATTTTTTCTACATTTGGACAACAATTATTTAGTTTGGACTTCTCTCTTTCAGCTTTCACTTTTTTATGAAACCCTCTATCCCTGAATTATGAGTATCTTTCTAAGAACTAATGTAATGATGCTCACATTTCGGTTATGGGTTATATTTTTAAGGTGCTCCTTTAAGCACCTTGGTCCCTCTCTCTCTTCATGTAAGCAGCAGAGTGCACATGTGACTAAAGTTTAAGCTCCAACTTCCCTTTCCCTCATTTGGGATTTGCATAAGGCTGTCAAAGGATTGAGTTGCAAAAGTCTTACAAGTGGGTGTATTGGTTTGTGCTTGTCTGTTGGTTGGAGGTCCCAAACCCTCTCTTTGGTCATGTGATGGGTGACACATGAGGGATGACTGATATTAAAGAGAAATTAAAAAAGAGGACACATGGATCCTCATGAGAGGGAATGGCAGATGGTGTTTGCCAAAAGAGTTCATATTTGAAGGGTTTTGATGTATCTCTGAAAAAGAAGATGACAGGCTTATGGTATATATCAGATAAATGAATTTTTCTGGTAGGTTAACCAAGTCTATACCTTGAGAATGCCTGAATTAATTTAGTCTCCATTTATGGCAAATGTTTGTTGCCCTTCAGAGGAATTTATAATTGCCACAGCTAGTTCATGCAGTTGACAAGTGGGTGTACATACCTTGCATTTCAAATGTAATAACAGTCTTTCAGGAGAACTATTTTGGGAGCAGGTGAATTTGCATACCAATAACAAGAAAGGAAATTGCATGCACCATCGAGACAGAGGAAAGTAGAAAGAAACAAAATTGATAAGGGGAGCAGAATAGTCTTGCTGTGTGGTTGGATTCTGGCTGTAAGAGTACAGAAGGTTTGATAATAAGGCTTATTCTCTTAGTGCTCACAGTGACCTGAAATGGACTTTCATGTGCTTTTGGAAGGGCCTTGGGCTGTGCTGGTTCACTGGTTTATAGTTACAATGGAAAGATGATACCCTAACGGGGCATTATTTTCCCTGCTGTTGTTTCCATACAGGTTTAGATGAGCTGATAGTTTTCACAGCATTAGGAATGAGCAGGGACTCCAACACTAGAGCTTTGTAAAATCTAAAGGCAAAGGTTTGGTGTTAACCTTTACTGAAGTGGACAGTTTGAAGTCATGCTGAAACAGGCAGCTTTACTTCCTTGGTCTTACCCATTCCTGCTGTATGAAGCACTCCACAGTTCCATAAAAAGCAAGGAATTTCCCACCTAGCAAGTTTTCCATCAGGCCAGCATGTAGGATAACCCCCAGCCTTTTGGAAGCCCTGGCCATTACATAGACATGATAAGATGCTGTGCAACATCTGTATCATGAAAGAACCTCCAAAATTACCCAGACCAAACATTCTCCTAGCCCAGAATCCTTCCAAAAAAGAAATGTGTGGAAAAAGTGTAAGGGAAGGGCCAATCAAAGCTGATACTTTGGGAACACTCACCAGCAGCAAACTGGGGCCACCAGCCACCAGCAAACTGGGGCAGCTCAGGGATTCCCAGTCTGGGCCAGTTTAGTAACTTTCTCTTTTCTGGGAATGTTCTTGCTGCACTAAGAGCTTCAAACACCCTGATTTCAGCAGTTCAATTGAAATATTAACTGGTGTTTGAAATTGTAGAAAATGACAGAAATCAGGAAAATATTAATGAATTCTCTGCAACTTTCTGTAGTAGCAACCAAGGCCTCAGCATTTTGGGGGTAGATAAAAGGCATTCTGATAAGGGAGTAAATGAAGATTTAACATACAAGTAAAAGAGAATAAAGCAGCAACTCAGTATTTTGTTGATTGAATCTTTGCTCTTTTTTTTTTTTTTAATTTATTTACTAGTAAGCAAGGAATAGAACAAGTTATGGAAAGCTAATTAGGAGGAAAAATACCCATAAAGAAATACAGACAAGAAAGGGTTAAGTGATATCTGATTATTTTCTTGGAGGTGGTTCTGTTGGGGGAGTATATTTCACATTACAGAAAATTGAGTCATAGATCCAATCTAGTGCAGGATTAGTTTTAACAAAGCCTGTTATCTTTAATGAGACTGTTTATGTCGACAGAACTGAGTTTGCAAAAAGTCTTTGCTGATTTGGGTGCTTTAGATAGGCAATTGAAGACACAAAAGATGCAAATTCTGCAGATTTATCATAAAAAAATTACTAATGTTACCATAGATAGAGATGAATTAGCAAGACAATCATAAAGATTGTTGGAAAGTATTTAGGAGAATTTAATGGAGTTTGTCAGGAGAATCCATTGACAAAATGAATGGCTTATGTTGCATACAATGATTTGTTGTCAAATTTGGTTTTGATTCAGAACGGAATCCAGGTAATTCTAATTTCCTAAACTATGCTTTCATGAAGCATACCACAACTTCATGATTAGAGATATTTTTTCCTAAATTGTGGTAAAATTTTTAGTAAGTTTCT
This sequence comes from Xenops minutus, assembly GCA_035221455.1. Taxonomy (NCBI): domain Eukaryota; kingdom Metazoa; phylum Chordata; class Aves; order Passeriformes; family Furnariidae; genus Xenops; species Xenops minutus. The sequence continues at coordinate 52,235,378 of JAWWEE010000074.1, forward strand.
AGCTTATTCTTGTCCTTATCTCAAAATAAAAGGAAAAAAAATATAATAGACATATTTTCACTTTTTTCCATTATGTCTCCTAAAGCTTAGTTATCAATAATAATAATAATAAAATAATAAAATTCACCCATAAAATGTTGTACTTTTCTCTTTCAGAATAATCATACAAAAATTAAAGGTATCTTTTCTGGATTCTGTTTCTGTAATATTACTAATTTTTCTGTCAAAGTTTCTTTTTCTTTGTGTTGTTTTGTTTTGTTTTGTTTTGGGAGGCTTTTTTGTTGCTGTGATTTTGTTTGTTTGGTGGGTTTTTCTAATTTTTTTTTCCTACGAGGCCCACCCTTGGACACAGTGTGGTTTCCAAGGTCATAATTTCACCCTTATGAGCTGCTTTTTAGAAAATGCCAGGACAGTCTTGACAAAAAGCACAGAGCCTCCGGTGGTTTAGAAATGCTCTGCCACATTTCCTCTTTTCTATTGCCAATATTCTTTTTAGTTGAGGAAAACAGACCCCGTTCTTCTCATCTGCCTTTTCATTTATAAGACCTTCAAAGAGCAATTTTCCTTGCATTAACCCTTAAACACCCTTTAATGACACTGAATCCCCCCCCTCCCCCCCTTAAATCTATTTATTTATTGAGATGTAGCGGTAGCTGTTGTGAAAATAAATTTGATTCTGCATTACTTTCATTTTCAGTCAAAAAAATCTTCAGGATTGCAGCTTGTGATATCAGGAAACTTCATAGCTCAGCCTTTGATATGTGTTCAAAACTGGGTAGAGCAACAATTCAAAACAAGAAGGCAAAAGCTGTGATTCCTTCTTTCCTAGAGGCTTTCCATCATTTACATTCACCAGCGAAAGGTTGGCGTGTACCTCAAGGACTAATGATAATGAAAAATGTTGTATTAAAGAAGAGAAATCTTTCATAACTTGCATACTAACACACTGAACTCATTACAGCCTGTCTTACTCCAGCATGCTCTTTTATGTGTGCCGGAATGCACTTCATTTTCAAGAGGGGGTGACGTGCACTGGTTCTCTAAGCACTTTTTCTCTGCCTTGTTTTCAAAAGCTGCCTTTGGTTGTCATAAACTACTCACTTATGGGATACAAATTAGGCACCAGGGTTTTCTGCACTTTCTGACTAATACCAAGATCTGAAAAAAATATATTTAAAATGTATCTGGGGCAAGTAATTGTTTCCCACTTTCCTAGAGCCGAGTACTCGTGACGATGTAGCTCAGGAGCTGCCAGCAACCTCAGCACTTTTATTACAACAGTGAGTTGTTTGTGTCGTTGGCTCTTTCCTTGGCTGGGATATTTTTTTGATTTTTTAGCATATGTAGGGAAATTGTTCTCTTGGTTTGACATTCTAGGCATCACCATGCTATGACTAGTCAACAATTAACATGGATTTATAAAGTGTTTATAGATAAATTGTAATAATTCACTCCACGTTGAAATTTGTGATTTCTTAGAAGTGAAACATGGCTTTGGTTTTGCTACCTGCTGTTTCTAAAGGTGTGGCCACTGCTCTGGAATACACCTCCAACGTTTGTCATGACACCTTAATTTTCCACTCAGTAAGATGTTCAGTCCTTTTGTTTCTCTTCTGAAAAAAAAAAACAAACTCACAAGTATTAATATTCCTGGCTGCATTCACTGGAAGTATCACAATGAATAATTCTTTGCTCCCAATCCGCCTTCCATTTCACAAGCAACTCCCACTGAACTCTTGACTCAAGAAAATACATAAATATGTTTGACTTTAAACCAATCTAAAATACAAAAGAATAATGGGAAGGTTGGAAATGAGCTTATGAATATATGTAATGTGTCTCTGAAAAACTGTTTTTGCAATTGATTTTAAGTGACCTGTGTAAAATCTTGATGAAAATGGAAAAGATGTCATGCAGACAGACAAAAAATAATTGAAGAGTAGTTGCAGTTTTGCAAAGAGCTCTGCTCCAGTAACTATGAAAGCAAATTGCTCTGATTAAGTCATGATAAAAGTATGTTTAAGATATAAAAGCATTCCATTTCAGTTGTCCTAAAGGATTTGGCTGTTAGACATACACTTTGTATTTGAATATGTATTTTTACATTTTGAATTATGTCCAACTTGATTCTTTACAGTTCTATGAACGCTGTGTTCTGTGTCTCTTTCAAATTTAACAAAGCCTTCTTGAAAGAAACCCAGCTACTTGACATTATGCTTTAATATAATATTATGAGATTGACCTAGACTGATGCTCTCAATAGAAAAGTGCCTATAAAAATGATATGATGAGTTTTCTGGAAGGCAAAAAGAAAATTCAAATTCAAGTTAAATAAAGGCTTAAACTATCCAAAAGCTATCTATAGAACACTGAAAACTGAGTCTTGTTTAGTGTCATCTCAAACTCTGTGACTAAGGAAAACATAATTATTCCTATGACAGAACAAGAAGAAATCTACACAAACTAACAGGACATTTCAACATACTGCATCAAAAGATGTTTGTCACCTGCTCATCTTTTAGATGGCATATCCCTGAGCAATAAGAAAAAATTTCCCCCCAAAATTAAGAAGTTAACATAAATTGAATGAACAGCACAATAGGAATAAATGTTAGTTAAAAAGAAAACAAGAAAACACTCAGTAATAGCAGTTAAGAACCTCCTTGCCTTCTAAGCAGGGGGCAGAAAACATGTAAATGCTGAGAAATTATACGTTCCTCATCCTAAGTGGTTCTTTTTGCTGAAAATAAAGGCAAGGGGAAGGATGTGATGGAAAGAATGAAATGCAAGTAAAGGGAAATATCAGGTAGCCTGAGGCTGAAGGGGAGGCTCTTTGGAGAAGAGTTTTGAAAGAGGTGGAAGAAAACTTTGGGTAGTCCACAATTAAACTGATGTTGACTTCAGTATTCATAGTGGTATCAGGGGCCTGCAGGTTACCAAACAGTTCAGAATAGCAGAAAGACCAGTTGTTGATACTATTGCACTGTTTGTGACAGTGTTTTTGTCACAAACAAAATCATTTATGGACTGTGACATGTAACACACTGTAAGCTCTGGCAAATCCACTGTGAATCTGAACCCTGCCTCTTTTCTGTGCCCTGCACCAACTCCAAACTGTGCCATGTGAGGCTCATCAAAAACTAGACATTGGCCTGGATTTGGGTGGGATAAGTAGAGTTTGGTGGTTTGGATTTAGTACGAGAACAGCATTGATAACAAACTGATGCTTTGGTTGTTGCTGAGCAGGTAAGGACTTTGCAGTTTCCCATTTCTGCCAGTGAGCAGCTGCATAAGAAGTTGTGGGTGAGCTGACCTGAACTGGCCACAAGGCCATTCCATACCACAGAACTTTGCAATGAGCACATAAACTGGGGGGCAGTGGCCAGGAGCCATCAGACCCTGCCAAGGGACATGCTGGACATCAGTCAGGGGGTGGTGAGCATTGTATTGGTCAGCACTGGATTTTCTTGGGGTTTCTTCCTCTGTCTCTTTTCATTGCAATAATAATAATTATTAAATTTTAATTTGTCCAATTATGAAACAGTTCTGTTCTCAACCCATGGGTTTTGATTTTTTTTTTTTCTGCTTCCTCTTTCCCTTTTATTTATTTGTTTTTTCTGCAGCTGCGTGGTACTTAGTTGCTGGCTGGGGTTAAACCACAACAAAGTTCAAGAAGAGGTAGGACAAGTAGTTATGGAAGCAGAGATCACTGAGTTGAGACAGTATCAGGTGGGGATCGTTGGGTCTGGTGTGGTTGCCTTCTCCAGTTTGGCTGCACCATGCTCGAAGCTGCTTGTTATAGGATTACTGTTCTTTGCATGGCTGAATGTAAGGTAAAGTAAAACATATGTCTGTTCACCATAAAGTGCTCTGGTGCCTGCTCTGGCAGCTGAGAAGCTGAACAATTAACATGTAGATGGCTGAGAGGGAAAACTGCAAGGTGGTGAATTGGTGAGTCAGCCCAAAGCTTACCCTGTGAAGGCAAGTTCCATTGCTCGTGGTCACTGCTCCATGCACAGAGTGACTGATGCTCAGCTGGCCCCTGCATAAGCCAAAGATACAGTGACTGAGTCAGCATATGTAACATCACGTTTTCTTTAAAAGAACAAGTTAAGCTACTGACAGATCTTTGGATCTTGCTATTCTCAGATATCTCCATGTTAATTATACACTTTATATACTCCACTGAATAAGATTGCATTCTGCTCCTTTTTAAATTGGGAAAGTTTCCATTAACTTTTGAGCTCAAACAGCACACCAAGATAGGGATCCTTCAAACTCTGGTATTTGCAGGTCGAGGTCCTTGACTGACTTCTTTTTTTATTTTATGGAAATTTAATGCAAAGCTTATTTCAGTTCAAGTGCTACATGCCAGTGACACATCAGAAATAGTTATGATTTGTCTTTTCACTAAGAAATAGAAAAATCAGAATCTGAATTTAAATGAAAATACCAAACCAATTTTAGGTATTTCTTAGTGAGGAATTAGAGCACGAAATTATGTCTTCATGTAAATGTAAATTTCAACTCTATGTTAATGAAAAATAGTCTTTTGACTATGTAAAAGCTTGTCTGAGCTTAGTATGAACGAAGTAAGGACACTTTAAACAAATATAATGCTCTGATGAAATACCTTTTTGCCCTAAAAGGTCATAATAGAAGAACCACTCTGAAATGTACTAGGTTTGCTTTACTATTTCCTCCAGTGTTTGCTATAATCAAGTATTTACATCCAAACCAACCTAGATAGGTGGAATAAAGCAAAAAACAGTGAAGATACACACAATCCCTTGTGTTTATTGAGAACAAAACAAAAAAAGAGCCACAGAAATTTCTTAACTTTGCTGTTATTAATGTTTGAGGTGACTAAATCAAGCTAAGATACAGAAATGTACCGTCATGTTATGTCCCATAAAGGCAAGTGAAGATATTTTTGCCAAACAACTTTGCTGATTGGAAAAACAATCAGAAAATGGAGCATTGTGTAAGATGGAAAGTAGTCTGAGTGCAGTAGGATAAAGATAAATCATTTGGAATTATCAGAAACAACAGCAGGAGGACTGAAAACAAAACTGGGGAAAATGGTTTAAGGTACGTGTGGCAGTAAAGGAAGGCAGAAGCTGTGTCTTCAGAGTAGTCATAGTTTCCTAACTGGAAAGACTGAGTCACTCAGAAGCTCAAAAAAAACCCAATCAAAAAAAAAGAAAAAAAGAAAAAAAAGAATCTAAAAATACTATTGTCAAACATAATAGTCCTTTTTACCTTTTGTTCTATTTATAGAATAACTGCAGAAGTATATTTTTATTTCTTCCTCTGAATTTAAGGGTTAGAAACTTGGGTTTATTTTTTTTACTGAAAGTTATATTTTCATGTTTTCATGTAGTGCTAGGACTGGTGAAAAACAGACATGCAGGCAGAGATGGGGACCAGGAAAAAAGAGCAGATAGTTGCATTAATTAATGTGGCAAACTTGCAACAAAGAGGGTATAGCTGTGGTCCCACTAGCCTTGTTCCAGTTATTCTCTCATTTTAAATTAATTTTCAAACATTTAGAGGCACTTTAAAACTGGAATCTCGGTAGACCATAATAGAAAAAAATAGTTTATGTTGGTAACAGTGTAAGATGTTTATAATGACAGAAAAAAAAATATTCTCTGGTTCAAATTTATACATAGCCTGGCATAAAAGTACAGTATCAGCAAAGAGTAATTCAGAGATTTGCACAGATCATAGAATCACAAAATATCTCAACTTGAAAGAGATCCATAAGGATCATAAAATCCAACTCCCTGACACTCAAAGGACTACCTGACACTAAACTGTCTGACTAGGAGCATCATTCAGACACTGAACTCTGGCAGGTTTGGGGAAAGGATGCTCCAGTGACCCTCTCAGTGCAGAACCTTTTCCTAATGTCCAGCCTGCATTTCCCCTGACACAGCTTTGTTCCATTTCCTCCTGTCCTATTGCCAGACAACAGAGAGGAGATCAGCACCTCCTCCTCCTCTGCCCCTTGAGGAAGCTGCAGACTGGTGGGGTCATCCCTCTGCTTTCACTTCTCCAGGTGACCTCAGCTGCTCCTCCCAAGTCTTGCCCTCAAGAGTTGGTCGCACTCTCTAATGGTTTGATGTCCTTCTTATACTGAGGTGCCCCAAACTGCTCACAGGACTCCTGGCGAGTGACAGCAGTGCAGAGTGGGACAATCACCACCTTTGACCAGCTGGTGATGCTGTGCCTGATTCACCCAAAGGCACATTTGGTGTTCCTGGCTGCCAGGGCTGACTCATATTGCACTTGCCATCCGCCCAAACCCCGAGATCCCTTCCTGTGGGGCTGCTTTGCAGCATCTCGGCACCCAATGTTGTATATATAAACCTGATAACCTCATCTAAGGTGCACAATCCAGCACTCACTCTCTTAAATTTGGTATGGTTGGTAATTGCCCAGCTCTCCAGTCTATCCAGGACTCTCTGTAAGGCCTCTCTGCCTCTGAGGGTGTTCACAGATCCTCCTAGTTTAGTATCATCAGCAAATTTACTTAATGCACATTTGAGTCCCACCTCCCCATCATTTGTAAAAACATTCAAGAGGACTGTCCCTAAAAGGGAGCCCTGGGGAGCCCCACTGGTGACTGGCTGCCAGCCTGGTGGAACCCAACTACTACAATCCTTAGAGCTCAACCTGACAGCCAATTCTTCCCTCAATGAGTTATGGACTTACCTACCTGTGTGCTGGACATTTGGCTCAGAATGGTACCATGGGAGACTGTACCGAATTCTTTGCTAAAATCCCAAACCACCACATTTACCAGCTTTCCTTAGTCAACTACATGGGTGACTTTGTCATAAAAGGAGATTAAGTTGGTTAAGCAGGATGGGACCCTCATGACCCATGGCTGCATTGCCTCCCACGTGTTTTCCAGGGACTTCCAGAATAACCTTCTCTATAATTTTGCCAGGCACTGAAGTGAGGCTGACAGGCCTGTAATTACCAGGGTCTTCCTTCTTATCCTTTTTGAAAACTAGGATAAGACTTCCCAGCTTCCAGTTGATTTGAAACTCAAGGAATCCCTTTCATTACCTTGGAACGATGAAATGAAAATAAACACATAGGATGAATTTCTAGGATAGCATGTATCTAAATATTGCAGTATTCTTAGGAGTAAATGGCTTGGAGTATCTTTGCCATGATAAACAAACATGTAATTGGCTTCATGTAACAAAAAATTGTGTGTTCATGGAGCAGACCTTTTTTTTTTGTTTATTTTCCTCCAATGGATAAATTTTCTATTCGGAAAAGTGTTTGTTACAATGACATCAGTGCTGGCAGAGGGCACTAAGAAAGCTGGAGCAAGCAACAATGAAATAAGCCATATAATGAAACAAGCTTGTTTCAGACAGATGAAAACATTCTAATCAAATTCTGAGCAATTAATTATTGAATTACTTCAACTCTGGCACAATAAAGTTAGAAGTGTTTTGGTTTTGTACATTTTTAAGGAGGCAATACCTGTTTGAGGGAGGACACAAGTTTTGAAGGAGTTGAATCAGTTTGTGGTGTGGGTTTTTTCCTTCTTTAACCTGCATAAACGTTTAGTATTTTTTCTTAACACTATGTTAACTCTAATAAGGACATGATTATAATCACTTAAAAAAAAAAAAAGGTAGCTTTATCATGCCATTTTTCAGACATTGAATTGGTGAAGGAGACTCTCAGGATTGCAGCCCTCTGTTACACAGTGTCACAAGGTGAAGTATGTTTATTCTCCTGAGGTGTCATCTATTAACCACATGCACGGTCATTCATATTCACTGCATCCTCCCCTTCGTGTTCTTCCCTTTCCATTGGAAAATAGCTGTGATATTGTGTGTGTATAACACTGTGTCTACCCCCAATCTACAGAGTCGTACCACTTGAATTATTTAAGAATGAGTTTAAGGGACACATTGAAAGAGAGAAAATATGATGAATTGGAGGGTAGTTTTGTTTCTCAGGCCGTGTCCTGTCTCAGAAGTGCTGATTCAGGACAGTGGAACTACTCAGTGTGTAAAATAAGGCATGCACATGAGAGTGAAGTCAGAAGTTAGTTGCAGCAGCAGATAAATACATTTGACTTTGTACTGAAGGGGACCAGGAGCAACTTCATTGGCATGTACAATTTATCAGGGAGAAAGTAATGATCAGCTAAAATATAACTGCTTCTGCTGACTGTGCCTAAGGTTCACATGCAGCAAGGTAGCTCTTATTTAGCTCCCTGCTCTTCGTTTCACTGGTGGGGAAACCTAGATGGGAACTAACAATTTAAATAGCATAATGAATTTGGGGGTTCTTCCTCTTGGAATCAGTGTGATGCTGGAAGGAAGGACTAATAATTTTATTTTCATTACTCAAGAGCCACAAATCTGATTTAGATGTCTGCCTTAGAGTCTGAGTACCAGTGATAATAGGGTTGCAAATTACACTCCCCTTTGTTTACTATTTGGTTCATCACAAGTTTCTTCTGCTATGTTGCATATGTTTACAAGTAAAGGATAATTTGTCTACCATTTGTTCTGTAGATAATATCTGAATCAGGGATATGCTGGCACAACAGTTTTTGAAAACAGCAAACATTAGCAACAGTGACATTTACTTTCTGTGTTTACATATATATAGTGAAAATAAAGATGTTCTGATTTCCCACTGTCGCTCGTATAGGTTGTCTAATGCAGAACATCAGCAGACAGAGTAATCACCATTTCATTGTTATATTAAGAAACATGCCCAGTGTTTGACATTGTTCCACACAACATACTGGTCTTGAATACCAAGTCTGCCATTGGAAATACAGATGACTGAAATGACATATTCCAATGGTAATTACTGTCTTTGTCTCTGTGTATACAAACACACACACAAGCATAAAGCAGTCACCTACCATTAAATACTCCTGTTGTGCTCTGGTTGCACTTTCAGCCTTAGTGGGAGTGAAGACCCCCTGTGTCTCTGAGTCAGGATACCATTAATCAGCTCATGATTTTGGGATCCCTCTGCTTTTGGGGAAAGTAGTAGATCCAGAGCTGATCCCTTTGGAGGGATTCAGTAGGTACATTCAATTCCTGTTGAATCCCTGTCACAATATATAAATATCATGTAATGGTCACACTGGTGAATTTGGAAACCAAAATTCCACAGTTCTGACTTTGCCTCATTTGCCATTTGTTGTAGGGCAAATTCTGTCACCAAAGGATTCAAGTTCCTCTAAGGTCTGTTAGCAATGAGATCTGTGGTTCCCATGTGGACTGCATTGTTTTTCCATCTTATCCTCTTCCTTTAGAAGGGTGACTTTACCATTTTGAAATATATTTTAGCTGGAGCCTCTTTTCCCCCCAGTGAAAACACTGTTAAAGGGTGTTCAAGGCTAATGAAGAAAAAAGTTTCTTGCAGTTCTGGAAGACATTGGAGTTTATGATGGTCCTTCTTTCTTAGGAGAAATTACTTCAGGGTTTTGAACCACCCCTCCCACTAAATGTCTTGTCCTATACAGGTGAGCTATATCTTTATGGTGGAAGGTTCTACTGCAGTGGAGGAGATAGTTTATGATGGAAATCTTTATCTTGGCAGTTCAGGTCATCTATTATCTATGCTGGGCTTATGTCATGAGGCACTTTAAGCATAAAAAATATAGTTTGAGACCAGGTCATTTAGTCTATTCAGTCACATTTTTCCTATGTAAAAAAAAGAACAATTTTTACCTAGACTTTTCCAGTTGATTTGACTTCCTCAGGCAAAAATTAGTATATAAATTCAGCAGTATTATATGTTAACTTATATTTGGCAGGGATTAACAGCAGAAACTTGCACAGTATGAAAATTTAATGTTTGTAATATACTTGAGACCTATGTATGGTTAAGGTTGTGCATGCAAACAGAGTGCATCATATATCTGCTGTAACACATACACACATACAAAGATATTACTATATAAAGCATATTAAAATTACTGCCTTTTCTAGCAAACACCATTTCTGTTATGCTTTGCCAAAACTGCAGATGAGAGAAATATTTTACTGGTTTTTCATGCCTGGATTGACTGTTGAAGAACTATATAAGGGACTTTTGTTCCAGAAGAAGTATTCAGGATGAATCAATAAATCCTAATGTCATCTGTGCTGCTTTCTGCCATCTCCATTTCCTTCTCAGTCTCTCATTGCAAGGTTGTTAGACTTCTGCATTCCAGCCAACTAAATTAACATGGGCAGCTTTTTTTCTTTCTTTGTGTCTATACAAGGCTGATAATCAAGTTTGAGAATTCTAGGAACACAACATCCTCATACTGATGCTGTGATTTTTATTGGATCTGAATATAATCATTTGCTTGACAATATTAATTATTGTTTATTAGATAAGGAATAAGAATTGCATTCCAGAAGAATTATTGCAAATCTCCTCTGATAAATAATTAAAATTATATACTTTATCATTCTGCAGAGGAAAGAAGGATTCAGTATCTCCTTTTCTTACTGCATTTGAGGGTGAGCTTGTGATTCTAGGATGAAATCAAGACAATTTTAGATTCCTGCTCCAGATAATATAAGCTAATGTCATGGAATGCCAAAGGCTGATCCAGTATAAACTGACTATTGGATCAACAGTGCAGAACACCCAAGCAAACAAAACAAGTGACAGATTTACTTCAAATTACACACTTTATGTAGGATCAGGTATTGTCCAGCAGCTTCATTCTAGCTTGATTCTGGCAAAGAAGTCACCTGTTGTGTCACAGCTGGTATGAAGCCAGCATAAAAATTAATGTCATGTACACTGGTTAATCTGACCAAAATACAATTGCATCCACACAGCTGAACTAGGCTGAACGTTCACTTTTGAGCTGTCAGTGCAGATATATCAGGTAGCAGCAAGTGCAGGCCACAGCCTGTAGGGGACTGTCCTTTGGCAAGAACAAAAATATGGCCGAGTGCAGGTAAAACTTCCACGATCTCAATAGAATCATATGACTGTTTGTCAAAGCCACTCTGAGAGAGTGCTGTAAAAATGTAACGCTGGTTTTTAAGCACTCTATCCATACTCCAGCCTAACATTTATTTGAGAATCCTAACCTTGAAGTTTAAAGAAGAGGGGAAAAAAACGACAATGTTTATAGCCATTTCCTTCCCATCCCCTAAGAAAAGTAAGCTTGCTCTGACAGAGAGCAGAGGGCAAGGGCTGCATTATTACCTCTGCACACACCTATCAATTTCAGAATCTGAATTGCCATTCTCTTGCAAAGGCAATAAACACAGTAATATATCTTGGATGAAAAGCAAAAAAATAATAGGATTTGCTAGGTAGCAGACAAAAAAAATCTGCCTAGAAAACACGCAATAGGGTAATCTCATTACGAGAGAACATTCAGGAAATTAAAACTAAAAATGCAATATGAATACGTTTAAGCTAAAGACTGTTAAACCCCCAAACACATTTGTATCAAGAGTAAAATGACAAATGACTATTACAGTGTAATCCTCCTCTTCCAAAGAACTGGTGGTTTCCAGTGTTCTCTGGATTCATTTCCAGTCTCTTCATTAGTTAAATGTTCTGCCTGTGTCTCACAAGTCCTGTAGTAATGGCAAATATATTCTGGTAGTGAAAATGTAGGAAGATTAAAAAATGGAGGAAGAGTAAAAAAAAATCAGAATAAAAGAATGTATTTCTTTCCTGTATCTTAACTGCCACACTAAAAGGGCTCATGTAGAAGTTCTTTGCACTTTGTAAAGCATATTGTCTTTGTCTTTTATTGAACTCTAGAAACAGTAAAATAAATAAATTTTTTCTGACAAGAATATCAACCAGTATCTGCCTATGCAATGAAGTATTAAAAATCACTTTACAGATTTTGTTCATATTTCTTTTTTATCCTTCTGTAAATGGAAATTTACAGTTTGACTAACAAACCTCTCTCTTCTTGAGCTCATGTTAGTTGTCCTCAAAAGAAATCAGAAATATTATAGTATTTAGAAATAATTGCTTCCCCTTTTTTCAGGTTTTCTACTCAGTTCTTCTGCCTTAAAGAATTGAATGGTGCGGAAATGATCGACAGTTTAATGAAATTTAAATGGACCTCTTGTTTTATGTTTAATATGGTTTGAAATATTTCCAAGAGCGGTATCACTGTGCTGCATTTTACCACGGAGAACTTACATGGGCCTGCCTGTATGAGCAATGACTGGAGGTCACCCCATGGTTGAACACCAGCAGGCAGCCAGGCTGTGTTTGTGTTCACTGTTCCATGAGTCAGTTCAGCTCTCAGCCACCCCGGCCATTTCTCACTGTGCTTCCACTGTGAACCGCACCATTTTTGGAGCAATAGTTTGTCAGTGGTACCAATGTCTCAGCTCCTTTCAACAGTGCAGCGGATGGAAACTGGGCTCCTTTCACCCCATCCTGTCCAAATGCTGTGTTGGGGCTGCACTGCTCCAGCCCTTGAAGTTTCCATTCTGTTTCTAAGGAGAAAAATAAATTTTTTACATATCTAGATATATATCTAACCACAGCAACTATGAGTCTTGCTCCAAACTTTGAAAACAGACTGGTTTTAGCTCTGGAATGAGCCCTGGAATCACAGAACCTGCTGAGTTGGAAGGGACCCACAAGGACCATCCAGTCCAGCCCTCAGCCCTGCCCAGGACCATCCCCAGAGTCCCCCCCTGTGCCCCAGAGCATCCCCCAAACCCTCCTGCAGCTCTGGCAGCCTCGGGGCTGTGCCCACTGCCCTGGGCAGCCTGGGCAGTGCCCACCACCC
>JAWWEE010000074.1:52248258-52269895 GCA_035221455.1 Xenops minutus
GACACTCCAATGGCTCCATCTCTCCCTTCCATTGTGTCCCTCCTTTGGACACTCCAATGGCTCCATCTCTCCCTTCCGTTGTGTCCCCCAACCTGCCCCACTATTGCAGGTGAGGCTGCCCCAGTGCAGAGCAGAGTGGGACAATCCACTTCAAAAAATTTCTGCCAAAACTGAAAGACCTGCCTAGTAGAAGATATATATGGCTAAGGGACAATGTACAGAAGTGCAGTGGGGCACATAACATCTTGCTGGCTTCTGTCTGTTACCTCACTGTGTGCCACAACAGCAAAACTGAATAATGTCTGGAAGGAACACACTTCCCTTGGGCAGATACCTTCTGTCCATGCTGTGAGTTGTGTCTCCTCATGAACAGGCTGACTAACTCCTTGAGCAACCTGGTCTAGTGGGAATTGTCTCTGCAGGTGATTGGGACAAGATGATCTTTAAGGTCCATTCCAGCCCCTTCCACGTTCTATGAGTCTCTGAACTCAGAACTGGCTGTATGAATGCAGCTTCAGTGTGCTGATTAATTCAGAGTAATTGTACCAGCAAATAGCACTTCAAAATTAATCTTGTGTTTGCTTGTCACGTCAATGGATCTTATAATTGTCCAAGACTTTGTACAGGAAAGCAGAGCATCACTCAAGTTAGCCTGTTCAGGTTGTTAAAGACAACACTTCAGGCAGCCTTGGAAACAAATATTTGGGGATTGTCACTTCAAACATCATTGACTAGCAGTTCAAAGGAGTGGATGACCTTAGGATTCAGCTGCTTATCCCAAACATTTCTTGCTGGGAATTAAATTAAGCTGAAAGCAAATAGAAGTACATAGATACAAAATTCATAAGAGGCCACAAGAATGCAAGGAAGAGATGAATAGGGAGGGGGGAAAATAGAAAAGAAAATAAAATCCCTGATTATGTCTGTCTGGTCTTATGATTCTGCTATCAAGCTTCTAAGATCAGGGCAACAAGCAGGCAAATTCTTTGTAGCATTCCTAGCCAAGGATCATGGCTCTTACCCAACCCTTGCCTTTTCAGGCTACATCGTGGGAATAGATCCTAAACTCAGCTTATTCTACACTGTATTCATAGTCCAGTTAAGTCTTTGGAATATTTTATCATCTAAACTCAACTATCTCCTCCTTATATATAACTTTTCATTAACCTAGTCATTAATTGTTCCCTCTTTGTAGGTGCTAAATACTGGAGTTATGACCAAAAGACAGTTTTCACTTAGTCAGACAAGGTGAGATTAATCTCACCCAGTTTAGACATTTAGAATGGTAGAAAGATGTAGAAGCCTGTCCCTTAGTTGACTTTTGGCTCCTTTGTGAACAAAGAACAAAATACAGATTTTTCAGGAATGAGCAATCTGCTTTATTTTAGTCATCCACATTCAGACAAATTACTCTGTAGGAATGCTGCTTCCTTTCAAGTGAGCATAAAGCAGTCCCAGGGTGGCCAGCTTAGTCATAGAAATCTGCATTATTGGTAAATAATAAATATAAATCCTTATTTAATATAAATCCTAATTTCAACAACTTTTTCCAGGTTGGTCAAGCCTTCAGCAATGCATTTCAGCTGTACAGAGCATAACATTCTTTCTTAAAGGTCTGGGAAATGTTAAATCCCAAAGCAAACCTTTCTTATACGTGAGTTTCATAGTTTATGCATGTACATGTTAATTCCAGTTGTTCAAATGAAATGATCAACAGTTGTGCATCCAATTAATGACAGGGCTTTGGTTGTAAACAGGCACAACAGTGACCTGTGCTGTCACTGTTGCTTCAGTCATCCAGTGCCTCTTTCTAACAATGGTTCCTTCTGCCTTTTCTTGAAGTAAAGGTAGGAAAAGGTGATGCTTTTGGTCATTAGATTTGCACTCCAGGTTGTTTCACAAAAAGAATCTGTGCCTTATGTCTGGTATCTTCACTTGTCTTGTTGTTACAGTGTGAATTGCAGCTGCAGTTGTTATCTATGCTGTGTCTTCAAGTGTCATGCAAAGTTTTATATAGAAACACAAGCTGAGAGATATTAAGCTAAAATGTCAGCATATGAGGAAAGAGCACATGGAAAGCGTAACAGTGAACATTTATTTTTTTCATGTTTAAAATAGCATCCACATCTTATCTTGAGGAGAAATAATGAGAACTTAAAAATATATGTCTTCAGGTTTTTTCCCTTCTCCTTTTTGCTAGAACTTACTTTTAAGAAATCAGTATAACTGAAACCATCTTCTTCCTCAGATCATCTTTTTCATCATAGCTTGGGCATTTCAAGAGTATCATCCATTCCGTTCTATTCCTCTGAGAATAGCCAAACCCTGATTGTAATTTACATATCAGGTGAAGGATTTTATATGAAATAGATGCTTTTAAGCCAGTTTAAAGGGACTGAGAAAAATGTAAAGACAGTCCAGAAAAGAGAACAAAAATAATTTAGATTTTTTAAAAAAGCCTTTGCAGAGGCATTAAAATTAGAGGTGAAATAGTAACACTTTCTGGTGGTAGGAATTAACTTCTAAATTTAGACTGATGAGCACCCTCATCTGAAAATTGTAATTCAAGACTAAATTCTTGTCTAGAAGACATCACTGTGAAAATTCTCCCCTCGCTTCTTCTTTGCCCAGTCTGTACACTGAGCATGACACCATCCTATGGAATTTCTCATAAATCTGGTGTAGGTATGATGTTGTACTAAAGAGCCTGAGATTTGGTATGACTTCAGCAGCACTCCTCTTCAAACCATAAATGATTTTAAATTCTGAAAATCCACTTAATTGTTGCAATAAAGAATTATAGTTTTCTCCAATATTTTACTGTAATGCATTCAAATAATCATTTAGAGGTTAATTGCACAGATACCTGTGGTTAATCTTTTTTAATTTGGAAAATTACAAAGAATAATTTACAGTTATTTTAAGTCTAATACTTTAATCCATCAGAAAATTTTCTGATGAGATTGACCATTACTTTTGTTATATAAAAAAAAATAATTTTAGATAAAACTGGTGTTTAAATGATGAAAGGAATTATATTTGTTAGCATTTGAATTAACTTTGATTCCACTGTTTTACCAAAGGTCATAGAGTTTAATTGACATTGATGAAGTCTTATATTCAAGTGACCTATAGTTGACACTAATAATGACAAAATCTTCTTTCTGGAAGAAGAGGATTACTGTGGTAGACCTTAAATAACTCAGCATTGTCAGTGAGATGACCTTGTTATTTGCATTATTCATGGTATTTCTGGTGGTAAATATAAAGGAATATCAAGGAATGGTGCTGACACGGAGATGCTCAGACTCCATATAGAACTGACAAGTGTTTAAAGGAGCAAGCAGGCTACACCAGTGCACTGCAATATGCTATGGCTGTGAATTCTGGTCTGAAGACATTTTTAGAAATGTTTCTGGAGCTTTTTGATATCTTGGGTTGTTTGTTGTTCTTTGCAACTTCTTTGCTATGCTCAAAACTTGTGAGAAATAGAAAATTGGTGAAATGCAATGAAGAGATTAATTGACCAGTGGGAAGAAGAGATATATGTGTGATCACACTTCGGTAAATTAATGACAGAAATACTGGAAATATGATCATTTTGGCTGCAGTACCACAACTTAGCATCATGACATCGTGGACACCATGAGAGAGACATAAAGGGAGGTGCTGAAGTTTTGCAGGATAAGACAGGAAGGAGTAAGGAAGCTGGCAAAGATTCTGGGAAGGAGTAACAGATTGGCCTTGGGCACTCACCTGCACTTGTTCAGCATGAATCGAAGAGATGCAAAGCCTTTCAAATTTTTGGGGCACTGTACAAGGTTTTCTTTAATGTTTGTTTCCTCTGCAGGTGAAATGCCTACAAAGCCAACAGCACGTGCTTACCTCAGCCTGTAGAGGTATCAATAGTTCCACAACCAACCACTCATGTGTTCCCCAGGTTTATGTGTCAGCAGCAGCTCCCTTCACTGGGCTTTGTTTTAAAAACACTGAAGGGGCTGAGGAATTGTGAGCAAAACAGTGTATTTTGTAAAGCTGGGCTTCTCCTTGTTTCCTAGAGTATTCAAGGTGTGCTGGAAAACTTAGACATTGCAACATTTCCAGGGTTTTATCTCTATCCAGAATGCCTAGAAACATTAAAGAAAATAAAGTTAACAAATTCAGACAAGAGCTAGATGCTGGCACTCTTTACTGAAGAAACCATCAGATATAAAAGTCACACAAGTTATGAATACGAGCATCCATATGCTTAGATGCAAACTACTGCTCCTATGGCAAATGTCTCTCGTGCTCTTATTCATGCAAATGAAATCCAAGTGAGTTTTGTTGAATTAAGAGGGGCCTAAGAACTTATCCTCCAGAATAAATCAGTGGAAATAAGAGAGTATCATATGACAGATAGAGGTGTAGGCTCTCAAGTACAGTACAGATGGGGGGAAAAGCAAGGAATGCTGTTTGAGGATGACCTTGAAGTTAACCCTAAGAGACAATATAGACAGAACCTTAATCTGCACACTGCAAAAGAAATTGAACTCATATTTTAAGGCACCCTCACTCTCACCTTCATTTTCCCACTACCCTATCTTCTGAAAAATAAAACAACTATGATTTTTCTGGACATCATTAACAAATGAATCCTGATTGTGTAAAAGAATATCGCATTGCTGTTTCTTAAAGGAAACCTCAACAACTTAGATATTGGCAAACAGTAAGATTTGTCTGTAATTAAAACTAAAGCATTATATTGCAGAAAAAATTTTAAGTATGAAAGAAGCAGTCTTCAAAATTGCAGCAATTTGAAATCTGGTCAGACAGAGGCTGGCAAGGACTTCCTTCTTTATAGAAGAAAATGATGCATTCAGAGAGGTGTATAGACAAATGTAACATTTTGAGGTTACATTCATCCTATACTATTTCCTTGTCATGCTTAGTTTGCCAGCACAACTACAAATTATTTTTCATTTGTTTTCTGCTATTCTTAGCCCTGGAGGGTCAGACTACTTTAGGAAAATCAAACTCTATTGTCTTCTTGGCGCTATCTATCGTCGTTCTGAAATTGCCAACATGAAGACAACCCTGATCATGCTGGTTTTTATTATCAGGCTGTTGTTGTTTATAATTTATGAAGCAGAAGGATACTGGGGGGTTGTTTGTTTGTTTGTTTTCCTCTCCATAAGCTTCACTGATCCTGTAGGTCTGAGAACAGCATTAATTTTGACTGGTGAGCTAAATAAACACAATTTTGCAGTCATAGGTGGAGAACACTTATCAACACTGGGGTGTCACTTTGAAGAAGTAACTTTTCTAACCTAACACTTGGAAGTTATTTTTCTTTTCAAATAGTAAATGCAACACATTGTAAATCTCATGGTAGATTCAGCCATCAGTGTTTACAGGTTATGACAGCAGCATGCTTCAATTTTGGGGCCAATAATTCTGCTTTGGTGAATGCCTGCTCATTTTTTGTTATGTCTTTTTGTCTTGTAAACCCACTGTTTG
Organism: Xenops minutus; assembly: GCA_035221455.1. Classification (NCBI taxonomy): domain Eukaryota; kingdom Metazoa; phylum Chordata; class Aves; order Passeriformes; family Furnariidae; genus Xenops; species Xenops minutus. Next base: position 52,253,758 of record JAWWEE010000074.1, read on the forward strand.
GTTTACTAGCAGCTTCCTGAGCTGAAAATAATTGTCACTCGAAATGTTCATTGTCATGGACTGTACTGATTTGGCAGACAGAACAGCAGTGTGTTTTTACAGGAGATGCAAGTTTAGGGAAGACAGAATCCCCTGGACTGGAAGCTGGCAGATGCTAAAGCAGAGCTTTCTAGGAGAAAAATTAGTGTTTTGCAAGGAGCTGCAAAATATTCATATTGGAGCAGTAATAATCTTTGATTTGGGACTAGGTTGCAGATCTTTAGTCTGAAGCCCTCTGAGCCTCTTAAAAGGTCCTGAAAATGTCTTACTAATAACCTACATTCTCCAGTGACTCTTTATAGTCCTCGGATGGATGTGCTGACCAAACCTTGCCATGAGCATGTGGATTGGAGTCAAGTCATAGTTCTCTTCCCCTTGAGAAAGATGATGGAAATGAGACTGTGGAGTGTGACAGAGAAAATCCAGGAGGAGATGGGGTGCTGCCACTATGGCAACTCTGCCTTGCTCTGTTCTCCCAGGAAGCTCTGGGCCATAGTTTACAGTACGGTACAGGAGACAAGCTGCTGTGTTCAAGTGAGACATTAGGCTAAAATCTCACAGATATCAGACAACTCTGATGTGCATTTGAATCCACTCCTTTGCTAGTAGAAAAAAATATTGGACTCATCCATCAGTGTTCATTATCACAGCATGGACCACGCTACACGTGTCCATCTACAAATAAAGGCACAGACAGGGTATGAGCTCACTCCACTTCTTCTGAGCTGTCCTAAGGAAGAGTGACCTCTCTGTGGGCTGAATTCACTTGGGTACAATTCCATGTTAAACGTACCTGCAAGAAAAGACTGTATCAGTATGGGAGCTGGTCACCTCTATCCAATATAGAGCAAAAGGGAAATGAAGATACAAGTGTATGTACTCACCTAGACAGACAAATACTGTGCCTCACACAATGCTGTTGTGCAGGTTTGGGTGGGAAGAGGTAAAGTCTTTGTCCTTGGTAAGGTCACAGCTGTTCGTAGAGGCATATAGAAGAGGCCAGGCTCCCTAAAGGCTCTGAAGATCAGCTGGGAGAGGTCTGAGTGGAAGGAAAGGGTAGCCAAAGTAGTACAGAACGTGTCTCAGCCAGCTGCTTATATCTGCAGTGGGAGGCAGGAGAATACAGTGACAGGAGCCTCTAGCATCACAGCTTCTTGAGCTCACCCTCCTTTTCTCCATCCTGGCTATGTTGGCAAGAGAATCTTCTCCTTGCCTCTTCCTTCCTACATATGAAAATGGTGGTGTTTGCATGCTGCTGTTCTCTACCCAGAAGTGCACCATTTGATAAAGAAAAGGTTACCTCATTTACCTTAATCAGAGCTATTGAAACAAATATGGATAACATAAACTCAGGTGGCAAAGGCAAAGCTTCATTCTTTCCTTCCCTGCTGTTTTTGGAAAGCTTAGGTACATTATGACTCTTAAAAAGCCTGTTTTCTAATGTTTAAAAAACAAGTTGGTGCTTCTGTACAGGAATTTTATGTTTAGCAAGTGTGCATTTTATTTTTCAGCTTCAGTAAGCAAACCAATATTTCTGACACTGAAAAATGTGTCTTTAACACTGTTACCATACCTTCTAAGTGTACAAGTTTGTTATAGCTATCTTCTCATTTTTTACATTGGCCTTCTTTGCCCTGGGTGGAAAAAAATAGAGCCAGTAATGACATGTATTATAAAGATTAATCAACCGTAAAGACTATAATTGAACACACAAGTGTAGTCATTACTTGATTAATTACTTCAATAAAATAATCAGTCTTCTACATACATCAGAATAATATTCAGTGGTGACTAGAAGAGTGTGCAGAGACCAGGACTGCCTTCAATTCCTACATCAAACAGAATTTTCTACCTTTCCTTCTGTTTGGTTACAGAGCCTGGTTTTATTTGAATGTTTAACTTGAATGAACTTGCTGCCTTTCACAGCAGAATTTTTCACCTTAACTTTAACTTTAAAAAAAGATACTGAAACCTCTTCTGTGAACTTTTACATTGAATGTTATGTGGTGACCTTATAAGCCTATGTGAAAGAGTCCTTTCTAAGGAAGAGTGTAGAAAACGTTACCCATGGGATTCAGACTGAAGTTCAGAGGCAAAATGGCTCAATCTTCCAGACTGAAAGTGCTATTCAGTGAGAGATTGTTGTATGCTGAAGTTTTATTTCCTAAAGTGTGTTTCCTAAAGCTGAAAGTTGGCCATTCATATTGTAGTGAAGAAGTTCTTCCATTGCTGCATGTAGAGGGCTCCAGCAGACCTCAAGCCCATGTGCCTGTGTTTTCCTCTAACCTGTAAGGGAAAAGCAGGACAAGTCTGCATATTTACTAAAAAGATCAAAATGTAGATCTGGCTCAGATGATTCTGAACCTGAGAAGTTGCACGTGCCAGTCTTGATGCTTTAGACTGAGGATGTGTCCTGATACCAATGGTTGGAATATTTTTAGAGCAGCAAGATGAATTCATTCCATAACTGCAGTACAGTGGCTAAGTAATTGTGTTAACTAATAGTGTTAACTAAGCAGGCTGAAATAGATACTACATGGCTCAGTGGTCAAAACCATCAGTGAGCTTTGAAACTGAAGAGGAAAAGGAGCCCAGGATATTTGCTGCTTACCCCTAAGACTTCACACCACAGTGTGAGCTGGCATTTTAGAGGCCTTAAGAATTAACATTTGTGTAATTTGTATTTGAGCATTATGGGTGAAACATATATGCCTTCTTCAGCTGGACATTGTAATGTAAGCCACATTTGTGTACATTTGGAACCCTAGTAAGTGATTTATCTATAACTTTAATAGCATGGACTTCCTAATACACTTATTATAAGCTTGCTGTGCATCTATCCAAAATGCCCCGTGCAGGGAATGCCTTGGTTAGTCATTACACATAATAGTGTACTATACAAGACCTAATTTGCAGTTGTTCCTAATTATGCTATTTCTTAAATACTTTTGAATTAGCAAATCATGTTGGTTTGGGTTTTGTTTGTTGGTTTGTTTTTTTTAAAAATTGAAATGGCTGTAATTATCAAGTTCAGCTTTGTTCAGCTTTCTCTGTTTTGTTTTCTGTTTTTGAGTTACTTAAGTACAAAAAAGTGATGACTTTTTTAAGCACTATTGATTGTAGTACAGAAAATTTACACATGGCTGTAAATTGATTTGGTGCCTCGGAAAGCCTGCAGAAATATCTAGGAAAGGTGTGTATCTATATATTCCTCCATTTTTCTTCGTATTATTTGAGTTATTAATAAATAGTTTTTCCAGAGAGGAGTGAAGAGTTAGTTCAGCTAACTATTATTGCTCAGTCCTAAGAGATATCTGTGCCTACTCTGATAGCAGAAGCTGCTCACCTGTAGTGTTGTGAAATTCAGCACAAGTGAAGTTGCCCTGCAGAGACACATCCCCAGATGAAAACTGAGGAGGATCCAACTGCATCAAAAGCGTGATTCAGCTTCTCACAGACCTGGTCTTTCTGTGGTCCAGTGACAAACCTAAAGAGTTTGCTGAGGAGGATTTGATCCTGACTCACTCTTTCCCTGAAATGCTGATTTAGACTGGTACGATGATGTGGGGAGCATCCAGCAACCTCAGAGAGAATGGCATAGAGAATTCCCAAGGTATTCCTTATGGAGCATCTGATCTCTATGCTGAATAGATTGCTGCCAACCTTCTGAGAGAAGGTTAAGAGGACTTCATGTAGGAATATGCTGCGTTTATAAAAGGGATGTCATATTAACTTATGCATCTGTATCTATACATTGGCAGGATCTGCTTGCTGATCCGATCTGCTCCTCTCAGACAAAGAGGTCCACCATTTCTGTAGGAGCTCTGTGGTTTCCCACATGTCACTCTATAGTCTGGTACTCATTTATTTTGGAAGAAAGGACAGAGAGAAGGCAGAAGAATGAAATTTCGTTTTGTCATGGAGAAAGTAGATTGAAAGGACAACTCTGAATGATCTTCGTCGCAAGGCTTTTCTGTGCTTTCAAAAAGTAACATGCTGTTTAGTAGTTTGGCTCTGGTGGACCCACGTTATCCCAGAGTGAGGGCCAAGAACCCCTCAGGCTGTACAGCCAAAAGCTGGAATAGCCCTGCTGAGTGGGTATCCCACTGGGATTCACCACATTTGAGGCAGGCTTGATCTGCAGTGCTTGGGTATGAAACTAAGAGTGCACTTTGAAAACATGGAGACTACTGTTAGAGTGAACAAATTTGGCTTTGTATAAGTTGCTACTACTTATCTAAACTCTAAAATCTTTTCTGTTTGGTTTGGATAATCTGTACTGACAGACTCCTCTTCAAGGTAGACGTGAAGAGACGAACAGCAAAACCTATGTCAGGGATTAGGTCTCCAGAGAAAAATAAGGACACAGAATGCAAATTATTACTTCCCTTGATGGCTTTATGAAGTCTTAGAGTTGACAAGAGAGCTCAATCACTAAACTGACAAAATTCTGAACTTTGTTTCTAGACCATTACTCTGATCTTTGCCAAATGAAGAATATATCCATCATGGCACGGTCACAGATTAATTTCCTTTAAGTTGATGTAAATGATGCGTGACCGTGGTCACTAAAGCAAGCACCTCAGAAGATATTGTTGGGACAACCACTGGGTATTGCACAGCCCCCCTCACACTTTGTAGTAGAAAACAAATATCCTCCAAGGCTGTCAGTCTGATGCCTCCCCTGAGCAATGGAGGTGCTTAAAAACATAAGCAGTGAGTGGGGAAGACCCATTTGTCACTTGTGCTACTTAGCAGTTGTGTATTATCACTTTTGCAAAGCATATAGAAATAGATGATTAATAACTTTATAGAAATAGAACCTCTTATGAGTGTGCCAGAATATGGCCTTGAGTGCTGAAATTTAGCATGTTATTGAAGTGCTTGTCCCCAGAAAGCAAAGACCCCTGTGGATATTTTTGTTACCTTAAATATAATAGCTTGGCAATGAATTTAAATTATGTTCTCTACTATTGTAATTTCATCAGAATTCTTTGTATGCTTAAAATATGAAAAAATGTTGAAATTCAGCAATAGTACTTAAGTAAAAATCTGTTCAGGGATTTAGAGCTCCAGAAATATTACCGTATATTCATTCTTATGAAATCCTATGTTCCCTTTCTTGTCTTTCTACAAAATATGGAGTTGGAGGAGAAAATCTGGCAGTAGTTTGTGCTGCACCAAAGAGTAAAAGTAGTAATTAGGTGCATTCTTGTTAATTATGTTTGCAAAAGGGTCTTGCTTTTGGTCTCTAAATTTGAATGACATCCATGGAAGTGTACATTATTTTAGGATCTTAAGAACTGAGAAATAGCAGGAACTGAATGTTATTTTCAATTAAGTTTGCAAATAATCCAATAATACCATCAGGTTTTGTATAAAAGTTCAAGACAAGCCACTCTTGTCCAGGACAATAACAACTACTTACAACTACTATCTGTGAATATGAGAGGGTCTTTTGGCTCTATGAAATAATTACATCAATTATAAAGTGGCATCAATATATTTTAAAATCAAACTTTATATCCTGAAGAATCCTACTGAAATTATACTCCCAGGCCTCAGAGTGTAGTATGAAGATGGATTTTGTTAAGTGTACAAGAGCAAACTTTAAAGCCAAGGATCCCTACAGAGATGTCCTATCAACAGATTGCTTTACAGATACAAATTCTGCATCCACTTCCTGTAAATCATTAATGTTAGATTGACTTCAGTAGCTGAATTCATATACCTCTCATAAATGAAGCAGCTACTTTGTATTTAACATGTTGCTATAACAATAATTACCTGAATGTTGTTCATAGGAATTTACTGGATTATGATGGCAAAAATGCAAAATGAGTTGTGAAGTAAACAGTTACACTTTAAGATATTCCCTTTCCCTACCCCTTTGAATAATATTTTCTGTCTTGATAAAAATTACTTCTGCTTGTCTTTTTGGTATTCATTTTTTTAGAATAAGAATCATAAGAGGAGGAAAAGAAAAAGATTTTGTAGGGCATCTAGATACTATCTGGTCCAGCTGCACAGTGAAAACAGAGCCATTTTCAAAGGTGCATTCATTTGTTCAGGTCCTTGTCTGAGTGCTGAGTATCTTGTCTTTAAGAGAGGTCTTGAATAGCTCAGAGGATTGTAATAGATTCACTTGCTTTGTACATATAAATAATTAAAGTGATCAGGGAAGAGTCTTATTTTACACATACATCAATAAAAGGTTAATCTTCCACTTTTCATCAGCTTGAGCCTTTTAGGTTCTCTGCTGTACACAAATCTTTCTGTACAAAGATTTCCACCTCCCTCTTCAAGATTGAATAGCTAGAAGAATAATGACAAATTTAAAAGGAGCGTGTTGTGCTCAGTGGTTTGGCACAGCACTCGCATCGTCAGGTGGGTGATAGATTTTACAGATGCAACGCTGAAGCCAATCCAGAGTGCAATTAGGTATTTGCTACCCAGTTCAATCTTTCCAGCCATGCTGGAAGTGTTTCTTCTCCCCCACCCCCCCCTCCAAATACAGCAGGCTACAGCCAGAAGCAAGACAATAATCTTGTGATTGTGACCAGGGGAAATGGAAAAAAAGTTGCTGACATATATTATTAAGTCATGGAAAAGACTGTTCTCCTTTGAAAATGTTTTAAGGGATGCAGAGATCATTCAAGAATTTCTGGAAAATTGAATTCACAGTCAACTAGAACACCTTTGATAGTCTTCTACTTTGGAGGCATTGATGGGAATGAGACTTTAAATGATGCTTTGATGAACAAAAGCATTGAGTCTACATTCCTCTGTCCAGTGTCTAGTGGTCTGTGGTGGCTGGTGCCAAACAATGAGATCCTTCTGACTGTGTGTGGCAGTCTATTTAAGAAGAGATGGGAGGTGCAATAACAAGGGGAATGGAAATTAAAGCCATGCTCTCCTAGCTACATGAGAACATCCCCTGACCACCATATGACTAGTGCTGGATGATGTTATTGATGCAGACATGCTCTTGGTGTATTTTAAGAGGTAAAGTATTGCATCAGCTGGGTGTTCATGCAACATGCTGAGGGAAATTTTAGTCTTGGGAATTGTAGCTGTTAATCACGTCTCTGTTTGGATAAGAATTTCCCAAAGTATTTTGGGGTTTCAGCAGCATAAATCCTATTGTTTTTCAAAGGTTCTTGTCCTTAAATCATGCAGTTGCTGTGATGTTAAATGTAAAGTTACTGTTTTCCAGTGGAGCACTCCGAGGGAGTTGACATGTGTCAGGTAAGCAGTGCCAGGGGACTTGCCAAGATGAGTGGGCACAACTCTGTGCCCTGGATACTCAAACACATTAAGGACGGAAATATATCCTCAAGTGCTCAGTATTTACGTCCTTATTTACTCTTGTACCTTCTAGACAGGATTTAAAAATAACATAAAATCTAATAATAAGGAAAGTGAAGAAATAAGTGATAATAAGTTTGGGCTGTAAGAAATGCTAGCTTGTATTGACTGTATAGAGGCAGCACATGAAAACACCAGATTTGTATGCTATAGTTAGGTAGTTTCTTGCTTTTCTTTTTCTGGAAGAACTTTTCATCATGAACAGTTTGCAAAACTAACCAAAAGCTGGGGGGTTTTAGCCTTATTGAATTACCTTACCCTCATATTGACCCATAGTCATGAAAACTGCTAGATATTTTGAAGGATGGAAAGGAGAAAAGATGCCTTTTTTTTTTTTTTTTTTTTTCCCCAAGAGCTGGGGAATTGTGTAGAGTGTGACCTTTTTGGGGATTTAAAAATTTTAATATTTATTACACCAGAATAGCAGTCATGGTTCAGGATTCTGGAGCTGGGTATAAATGTGTGAAGTTGAAAAGAAACAACCCGGAAACATTAAGAATATTTTTGACCTATGCTCTGATCAGTGAGCGTATCATCCATATTATGTTAAGCACTCTGTATAAGGCAGGAGTTCTAAGGAAGGATTTTGACTAAAGCACATGGGTTCTGGACAGAGAAAAGGGAAAGAGTAAGAATAAATAAACCAGGAATAAGTCAGCTTAGAAAGCTGAGGATGGAAACACAGAGTGATAGTGGAGTGTTTCTGTAACTAAATGAAAGGAGTTAGAGAAGAAAAATGGGAAAAGGAAGGGAACTAGGAAAATAGTAACTCCTCTTGTTGTTTTCAAGAAGCAAACACTTCTGTACAGAAAACCAAAGTGGCAGAAAAAGATACTGAAATTTTGGAGACCAGTTTCAAAAAAACCTGGTTTAGCCACCTGCTTCCTTTCCATGCCATCTTTGTGCCTTGTTTTGTCTCCCAGACACACAATCCAAGGCTATTCAACCCTCCTCCAGTGTTGGAATTCCTGCCATGCCCTTTGCTCATGTAAGTACTTCATTCTACAAATTGCTTTAGCACTGTTATCTTTTTTATGCCAAACACTCCAAAACTTGGAGTACTGAATGGTAGTTTAGCAGCTTCAGAAATCTGATATATCAAGTATTGGGTAATTTTCATCTTTTCCAATTTTTTTTCCCTTTTATTCCAAGTCCTGTTTCCTTACACAAACTAAAATTAATGAGCTAGATACCCTAGACCAGTCTTATGTTTTTTTCAAGTCACTTCTTGTCTTGAGTTCTTAGGTCCGAGTAGTACTGTGTGTTCCTTTGCCTAAATAAGGTTCAGGTTTCTCTTTGATGGTTGAAACAAAGGTGCTACTGGCTTTTATCAACAACTGATGATCTTGGAATCAAAGACTGACCTGCTGGCAATCCCTGCTTTTCTCTCGAGTCCAGATTGGATGATGTGATGTTCCACTGTAATAAACTGAGCTCCACTTTGGGAGTGCACGGCGAGGACTGTCAGGAATCGAATCAAGGCACACTGAGCAGGCGTGTGGATTTTGTTTCCAGCTGCCTGTTCAAACTGTATGGTTTGAGGAGGCAGAAATCACAGTATCTTGTTCTTTATGGTCTCTTTGCATAGGACTTAATGAATTTTAGTGATACTAAAGTATACCATTTTTAGCATCACTTAAGTAATACTAAAATGGCTCCAGGAAACTAGTTTGGAATTCAGCATGTTAAGTACTTTGGAGAGAAGTCTTTAATTTTTAAATGTTTAGTTCCTAATTTGAATAAAGGCCAAACTACCATGACTATTCCCTCAGTGCAGCCATTTAAGGAATAAAGTGGAAAGGCAATATGCTTAAGTCACTTGAAGGCCCTTTTTTTCAAACTCTGTGTACATCAAAGTTGCAAGCTCCAGTGAACCATAATATGTGATTGATATATAGTAAAGAATATATTAAATATGTGCTAATTTATTTACTTCATCTTCTCAGGGATATCAGGGCTCTATTATTAGTGGAAATATATATGTCTTTTACTTGTGCTATGTAAGGTTTTAAAATTTCATTTTCAATTTCACTAATTGTTATGTTGAAATGTTATTTTGGGTTTGATTTTTTGGGGGGAATTGCTCCCACATAAATTTTATGACACCCTCTTATGAAGAGTGGGAATTGGGGCAGAGATTCCAATACATTCCTATTAATGACTACACATTTTAGCTGATTTTACATGGAAGAAAATCTGAATACAGGAAGTTTTTCCCCATGACCAAAAAATCCTGAAAAGAGTTAACTGGAGGCAATTCCCAGGGTGGTTCAGATAAGAAAAACCGTTTCACTTACTGTTGGAACAGAAACCATTTAACAGAGATCTTATCAGAATTCCCAACTGAGAAACAAATACAAAGCACACTCATGAAGTTTGGTGGGAGGGAGCGGGGAAGGGTTTATTTCTGGTGTTTGTGTCTTCAACCAGAACAAGGAATGTCTCCTCAGTTGCTGATACAGAATAAGGACCTACTGATTAGTCTTATTTCACCAGCAATGATGCCATTAAAATCTCATCCAAGCATAATGGAGATGCCAAATTTACACCAAAGGAAATATCTGCTACACACACCATGGCATTTTTATTTCCTCAGTGAGCAGCAGAATTTGAAATACAATGAATTACAGGAATTTCAACATTCTCCATGCAAGAGTGAATTAAAGTATTTGCTTCATAGAAGTAAACCCTTAAAGCTTGTCTTTCATAAAAATCAAATACTCATACAGAGAAAAACTTATCAGCAAAAATTTAATCTCAAGGCCTGGTTCTACTGGCCTAGTTCTGCAAGAACAACTAATGGAAAGGAACACTATTTTTAGAAGTGCCATTAATATAGAAACAGCCAACATTGCATTCTGTATGTCTAATTTTCAAAATGCCATTAAAAATAGCTTGGAGTGACAGTTCATCTACAGTCCTTAGGAAATCTAAAAATAAACAGCCACCTGTGCTCAAAATGATAGTAACTCTACTTGTAAATCACTTAGATTACTTATTATTTCCAGATATTATTTTTTTCTCTGACACTTATGTACTACACAAATCAACCTGGTATATACAAATCAAAAGTTACTCAATTAACATAAAAATAGCGGATGTCACATGAAATGTCATTTAATGTCAGGCCTGGAATGAGCAAATAAATTGCCTCATCAGTTTAATTAACAAAAAAGGTAACCAAGTCAAATTAATGTACTTCAAATTATATTAGATCTATTTCGAATGGGATTGCACTGTTGAATTTTAATTGGAAATTCACTTTACAGGACAAGGAAATACATTATTTTACTTCAGTGATCAATACTGGACAGGCAGGCAACAAAATTTTCCAAGCATTTTAGAGAGAATGGGATAACTTTGCTGTCTAAGGGTCTATGAACTGCTATTTAATTACTGTATTTATAATAAAGAAATTCTTTTTTTAAAAAAATTCGTAAATCTAAACTCTAGAGAGTTCCCTGCAGTTTTGAGTGTTCTAATGATTATCATTAATGGCAAAAGGCTGGGCTCCACAATGCTAAGCATGGTACAGAGAGAGGAGAGACCCTTGGAGGAGCTCAGACTAATGGTGATGGAGAAGAATATCACTCCTCATTAAGAAGCCAGCTGAAGCATGCAGAGCTCAAGGACTTCACTGGCCAGCAGAGGTTCAGGAGATGTGTGGCAGAACTGGGGCTGTATATCACATCTTAATCTCAGAAACTTCAGCTCATAGTGATCTTGCTGCTTTTCATTTTTCACTTGCTTTTCGTGTGAGTGACAAAGAGTAAGCTCATGTTGTTAGTGGGTTTTAATCGGAATAGTCCGGTGGTTTCTTTTTCTGAATGCTGTTCTTTAGCTGATGGGAAAATGGGAAGGAAAAATGGTTGAGTAGAAGGAAGTGAAGACAGTAAAGTGATTTTTGGAGAAATGCACAGACATTTTTATCAGCCACAGAAAGAGCAGCAGAAAAAGAGATTTTCTTCTAGAAATGGAAAGTTTCTCTCTTGGCATATATCCAAGATACTTGTTACATGGAAGTGAACTGATGTATCATTTTGCATTATTTCTATTAATCTGCCTGAATAAGTTAAATGTGAAGGAATCACTGTAGGACCCTCTAAATACTTAAAAATAGGGGAAAAAAGATGATCAGAATATTCCCAGTAAGTGGTGCTGCCTGCCAGCATTCCAATCATGTTTTGAAAGCAAGCTCCATTGGCTTGCCCCACTTTATTGTTCAGCTCTTGCAAAGGGGTGCCTCAAATCTTTAAAGCCTTATTTCCCACTGGGAGTGGATTCAGCACTCCCTTTGCTCCTTTGTAGAGCCCACAGGTGCCTCTGAGACATGGAATTGTGTTTTCAAGAATTTCATGTAAACAGTTAACATTTAACATCTCTACTGGAGGAGAACAGGACTTAATCCTTTGAGGTGTTATTCCCAGTTCCTCTACTACTGTAGTTATTGCTAAAGCAAATTACTGTCTGCTAAAAGGTTGTTTGGACAGTCAAATTGACAGGTGTGTCTATACATTTACATAATTCAGTCAATCACCAGAAGGCTGCAAAAGCAACAAAATGCTATGGAAACTTCTCTCGGTTCCCTGGCATCCTGGAATATTTATACAAAACAAACTGGAATGGATGGAAGAGCACTGCTCAATTCTCAGTACTTCCATGGGAGATTTTTTTCAGTCACAAAAGTGTAGATAAATACCTTTCCTTAAGCCTTCTTGAAAAGAACAAATATTTTAATTGATAGGAAAGGAAAAAAAAAAAAAAAAAAACAAAACCAAGACTTTACAGAAGTTAAATTTCACCTTCAGAACATTTCTATAAATCCTGGTGGGTGTAGTGGTAAAATGTCATTGGCAGTAGCCAATGACCAATGAATTCACTTAAGGCTTTTGTAAGTTTTCAGTAACCAAAATAAACAATATATTGCTTGGGTTTAGCAATGAGCAACATTCTAGGTATTTCTAGCTGGTAGGATACTGGCAGTGCCTCAGAGTCAGTGTTTGGAATTGTCTATGGATAGAAAAAGACTCGATTTTTTCCTAAAAGAAACTTTCCAACAAATGTCAGTTGACTCTATATCATAGCTGTCCTCTCTGGCTTTCTAACTCAAAAGAAACAGATTGTAAGAAAGTGACTTAAGGACACTTTAATTGACTCAACTCAATTTAACTATGTTAACTTGTTTGGTGTAAATATAGTTTGCTTGTACATACCAAGCCTAAGCACCTTTTCTTGTTATGGAAATCTAATCTTTAACTGAACCAGAAAAACACAATACCTGTTCATCCCTGTTCATCCAGACTAACATTTTAAATGTGTATAATGAAATGGACGTGTTTGTTTTCTTTCCCAGGGATAGCAAAATTTTCAGAAAGTTTAAAGCTGACCAGGAGGTTACACCACCCTGTTATATTATTTGAGAGAGATCTCAAAACCCAGTAATGCTGATGTGACCTTCTCTGCATCTCAAAGCATTTTATCTTGCTCTTATTCAAACTATTTTACTTGTTTTTCAGTCTTGCTTTTGTCTGATAATATATAAGTAGTATAGAAACAATTAAAACTTTGTTCTTGATATATTTTTGAGTCACAATTTGTGGCCTTTTGGCATATTTCAGACTTAGCAGAAGATCTCCCTATAAACAATCATTCTCTGAATTAATTTATTGTCTGAAAAAGAGCAACTTTGGCAGGGTTGTTAAGCAGAGAAAAAATAAATGAGTTGGATGAAAATATAAACATATGTTGCTTTAAACTCACAGCCAATGGTATTTAAATCCTATTTAAATTAGACAAAATTTCCCATAAGAGCAAAGAAGGAAAAAGAAGCAAGCGGAATGAGTAAACACAAAAATGTCAGATAAAGTTCTTTATAGTTTCTGTTTACAGTGGCATGTGATTGCCTTCTGCACAGGGTGGTGTTGGCTCTGTAATTATGCTGCCTGAATAAAGAGTGCTAATTGCAGCAGATGAAGTTGATTATTTATCTGCCTCTCTGCTGAAGATATTTGATTTTACATGCCTGCAAACCACAGAGCTGTGTAAAGGTGCTGTGGCACCCCCTGAATCTGTTCAGCAGAGAAATATGTCTGGTGCCTTCAATGCCAGCAACAATGGAACCACCTCCTTAGGGTTTCTGTGAGTTTATTGTGGGACTCACTCCCTGTTAGATTTCCACTCATCCTGGTTTTCTTCCACGGTTCACGTGGGGGTAAAAGCAGAACAGTCTGGGCAGTCTAAGGAAAGTGATTACCATGCACAGTTTCCCTGCTCAAACAATGTTAGGTATGATTATACCAAAATCAGGGAAAAACAAACCTTGGGAGTGGGCTACAAGTAGGAAACCTGGGCAAACAGAGATCAGAAAGTTTTCATGAAAACATGACATGAAATGTGCAGATTTTGGTCTGCCTCCAGCTACTTAAAAACAGGTCACTGTAAGTTAGAGCTCAGTGGATGAAAAATGCACCAAAGACAGGTGGGATGGGATGATGCCAACCATATTCCCAACCAGAAACAGCAGACAGAAAGGGAAAAATCAGGCATGAGATTGAAAATCTAAGACTTGACAGGCTGAAGGTTTTTGCTTGGAAAAAAACCCTTAATGAGAGAATGTTCCTATCAACAGTTGTGCAGAAATTCTTTTTAATGTTCCAAAAGTCTTATTTCTTTGACTATGTTTTTCTAATGCAAACTATGCTTGAATTTAATCTTTTTAATGGTGTCTGGATTATAATGGAGTAATTATACACACTTTCTTAAATTGCTATATTACAGTTAGGATGACTTGTTGAATATGCTTCTGTTCATAGAAAAATTCTTCTTTTGGACCCTTTCTGTGATAATTCTGCTGTCCTTGGAAGAACATTATTATTCCAGCTGAGTTTTTAGCCTTGTACATTCAAAGTTACTTACAAGAAACCATAACTGTAACTCTTACCAATTATTCTTAATATGCCTCTTTTTTTCCAAATACTGAAACGTATTGTTTTTCCTCTGTATATCTACAGTGTTCTTTCTTATAATTGTTTTCAAACTTTAATTTATGAGACCTTAACTCAAATGAATTCCAAGTCACATGAACACACACACAGCCAAATGCTGCAGAGATTAACATGCACTTGCAAGTAAGATAGAAGAAGGCTGTAATCATTCTGCACTAAAGCAATTTGTTTGGTTGCATATGCCTCACATAAATACCACTAAAGTAAGCTTTAAAAGTGCTAATATCCTTTTTTTCCTAATTAATTAAGAACAGGCCAGGTCAGAGTTGCTCATGGATTGCAATACCAATGCTTGGTAATAGCGATGAAGTGAACAGCTGCAGAGGCAGAGTGGTAAAGCAGTGTGCATTTGCCTTGCTAGTTCTTTTATGTATGATATATTCGAATATTCCTCTGCAAGAGATACTTAAGGGAGACAAATGCATTTAAACAAAGTAATTCCCCTCCTTAAATAAAACCAGATGAAATAAAGACACTGTTTACTAGCTAGAGTTTGCAAGCTTGGGAATTGACTATTACTATATCTGCATTTCTGAATAATTGTGTATATTGAGTTTGAAACTAATTTTTATTGCAACTAGCTGGAGTTTTTAAGCTGCCAAAGTCGTTGCTGCACCTCTAGCTATCCACTAAGTGGTTGTTTAAGTGAAATGCTTTGTTTATGGGAGCTTGTCTATGACTGTGGCATTACCTTAGCTGATTTCTCTTGTGTATTCTATTTACTTTTATGTAACTAAAAAAAAAAAACCAAAACGAAACAAACAACCAAAACCAAACAACAGAAACCTGTTTTTTACTGAAAGAGTTTCATCATTACAACTGTCTGGCATTAGAGCCCTTCATGGGTCACCAGACTTGACTTCTGTTAAAAGTATTTAATATCTATAAAAACTCTCAATGGATTAGCCTCAGCAAGCTGATATGTGGACTTTTGTTCTTCATGGTGACAACCCAAATTAGCTAAAATGAAGGAGACTTGATAATATTGGGTGGCTGGGCTAAGAAGGGGCTTCAGGAGGTATCTAGTGCAGCCTCCAGGAAGGGTCAGTCTGGGATCAGACACAGTTGCTTGAGTCTTTATCCAGCTGGGTCTGGAAAACATCAAAGGCCAGAGCCTTCCAAAAAAGAAAAATCCGGGCAAGTTATTAACAAGTTGGGCTGTTCTCGTGGTGAAATAATCTCTTCCCATCCGTTCTGAGCCTCTCTTCTTTAAACAAATGCCCTTCACGCCCTGCTCTGCATCACTCTCAAGAGCCTGGCTCTGCCTCAGTGACTTCCCAGCTGGAGCTGCTGCTTCCCCAGGCAGAACCAGCCCTGGTCCCTCAGCCTCTCCTCTCACTACAAGGGCTCCAGCCCCGGTCACTCTGGGCTCTCCTGAACACACTCGAGTTCCTCAGCACTTTCCCTGGTTGGGAGGTCCCTGTGTCAGACAAGCTGTGTGTGGTCTGATCTGTGTGTTGTGTAAGGCTGGGATTCATCTCTTCTCTCAGCATTATACCAGCCAGGGTGCTGGGCTCCTTGCCTGCAGGCTGTGCTGGGCTCCTTCCCCGCAGGGTTGATTTGAGGAATCAATAACTGATATAAGATATCAATAAAGAACTAACACTGAAAGGGTTAATACAAATAATTGTAGAGGCTTTTTGCTGAAGCAGCAAAGATAGACTGCATGGTTGAAGTCACAATTATTAGCTACAGGGAGTATGTTATAGTTGCTATCAGTACCTGGC
>JAWWEE010000074.1:52277547-52333707 GCA_035221455.1 Xenops minutus
CCTTTCCCTTTCCCTTTCCCTTTCCCTTTCCCTTTCCCTTTCCCTTTCCCTCCCCTCCCCTCCCCTCCCTTCCCCTCCCCTGTTTGTGGTAATACCAGAATGACCTTGGTACCTCAGTTTTGGTTTTGTAAAATGTATTTGTTGGGGGTAGGAATTTCTCAAGCCACAGACTATAAAATTCCAGAATGGTTTTCTAGTTTTTGCTGTGTCTGAGTTCTGTTGTTCATGATGACAGTCAATATTTCAATACTCATTGTATGCCATTTGTTGATTAGCACAGATCTCTTATCTTGATACAAAGTGAGAATTCCTTGTGTAAGTCCACCTGACCTGAGAATTTCCCAGACATTTCCATTAACAAATACGGTCCCATCTTTCGTAAAAAGTGAGTGATAACTTTGGACTGTGGTTCAGGTATGAGCAGCCAGGTTGATGCATGCTTTCCTACTGCTAGGCCAATTGTGATAAGAGCTAAGGGGAGGTTTTGGGTTTTCCTTAATTTTAATGTGCATTATAAAGGCCACTGAAGGGGGGTTGTTTCTCCTTCTGCCACCAAGGATCTAAGCAACGATATAACCAATGACTAATGCAAGAGGACAATTAGTGGTCTCATCAGCTGTCAGTTGAAGCCATATGGTCCAGACACTAGAGAGGTGCTAAGGGATGCTCGAGTGATTCAGATACAGATGAAACCTCTTTTGTGGTATAACCTTCATGCAGGGAAATTATACTTGTTTTACAATTATTCAGCATGTCCATTTATGTGTGGGTGAAAGACTTTTCTGGGGTAAAGTTTTTCACTGTTGGTAATAAACTAAGCCTAAAATATTACTCTTTTTTATAGTGTATATAGCATTTAAAATCTGATTACCTTTTAGCAATATAGAGTATGAGAGTTTAATCTTTGCAATTAAGTAAGAAAGAAAAATATTAACAAATTCAAGCCAGATTAGATGTCTTTCACCTGCTGCTTTGGAAGACAAGACACAGTACTGTGGTTTGAATGTTTTTGTATTTTGTTCCTTGATAGTTACTTAAGGTAATAAAGATATGTATTGCCTTGAAGATTATTAATTGCAAGACAGTGCTTATTTTACTGCTGTAAAAAGAATGGGAACTAGTAGTTAAGGGCAGAGTTCTCATTGGCACAAATAGTACTAGAGAAAATTTTTTATTTACTCTGGCAATGGAAAATGGTACTTGACAGCAAACCCAACTGTATCGCAATCACTTTTGTGTCCTGTAATGGAAGATTTCCAATGCAGTGCCTCAACGTAATTTTTTAATGCAATGGTAAAGAATTCTAAGTCCATGGTGTTTTCTTCTGTTTGTGTTTTCCACATGCATTTTCACATGTCCAGGGGTATACACAGTCATAAAGCTGGTGTGTGGGTTAGGGTGAAATAGGATAAAGATCTCTGCTTTAGCTGTCAAATCCAAAGGGGAGCCTGAGCCCTCCGAGGGGGTTCAAGGAAAAGTCTTTTCTCTGCATTTAATAGAGAAACCGCAATGTTTTTTAGCGCTGGCTCTTGCTGCCACTCCCGCCCCCTCCCACCCCCTTCAAGCGTTCCATGCAGCACATCATTTTTATTTTGAGCACAGCTACCTCTCACCTTCTCCCTTAAAAATGGAAAAAAATAAATCCTCTTTACATCATAAGGCAGAGTACATCTCAACCTCTCCCTGGGTGGAAGGCTGACCACTAATCCTGTGTTGTTTCCTACTTGTTGATTACTTATCAGGCTTCTCCTTACTTACCACTCTGAATCTGTAGGGCAGCCACATTACTGATGGCTTGGAAGCTTAGCCTGCTGATGAATGTGCCTTTGGGGAAGACAGTGTGATTGCTGAGCCTGGGAAAGGCTCTGAGTGTGTATGTGGGAGTTATGAGAAGGGATATTAGTGAACAGGAAAACCAAGGACCTTAATGTAACTTTAATGTGTTGCATAGCTTCTCTGTGTAAATGCCTGTCTGTCTTTTCTGTGGAGGGAATGCATAATTGTGAGTTTGGCATTTGAATCATTTTCCCCTCAAGGAAGCCCTAAAGGTTAAAAGCTTGAGGGGGATGGAAAATGTTTTTATTCTCTCTGATCTAGTACTTAATGGTGTTTAAAGCGATACCAGCCCACTAATATTAAACATCATGAGAACAAAATTTAGTATGTTCTTGAGTTTGGGATTTTTTTATTTTTTTTTTTAATCATGCATTCAGGAGCTGTAAATAAGAAAGGGGAAAAAAACTAGCTAAATGCTGTCAAAATTAAGTGTGTTTTGATTTAGGGATACATTTTTGCACCTCGGAATAAAGAGTCCCTCCAAGGTGTTTGGAAAAATAAAGGAATTAAACAAATTAATGTCCTCCTCATTCTTCAAAGTGATTTCTGAAATATGAGGTGGCCCCAAGTTCATCTTTGGTGTAAATCTATGGAGTTTAGAAAGGAGAGTGAATAAAACAAACGGCAAAATCACCATATTTTTTCATTCTCCAACTTATGGTTGACTCATTTCTCAGTTGAAATTAATAAAACTGGAAATACAGAAAAATGTCTGAGTTGGCTCTAAATTGTTCTGTTTACTGTCCAAAACACAACCATAATAATTATGCATAATGATCATCCAGGGAATTTTAGTATTGGGATAGCTAGATCCAGTCTCAATCTTGAGTCAGGGGAAATGTCTTTCTAGCATGAAAACTGCTGGGTTTTGCATAAGTATACTTTCTTTTAAAGCCGTGCAACCACTTAGGAAGTGTAATTCCTTATGAAGATTAATACCAGTTTGGAGGCTGGTACAAACAAAACTCCCATTTCATAAACACTCGTGGGAGTAAAAATCCAAAAATTGACTTGTGCCAATGCAAACATAAAAACTGTTGAAACCTCTGCTAAAGAGAACCACTGCTCATAAAGTTGTTATGCTGTCATCCATGAGAGAAAGACAGAAATTCATTGGTCCATAGAAACTCTAAGTTCTAGCTGTTGGCCAACATTACTTTGAGATTCATCATAGA
The DNA here is from genome assembly GCA_035221455.1 of Xenops minutus. Classification (NCBI taxonomy): domain Eukaryota; kingdom Metazoa; phylum Chordata; class Aves; order Passeriformes; family Furnariidae; genus Xenops; species Xenops minutus. Next base: position 52,280,559 of record JAWWEE010000074.1, read on the forward strand.
TTTAGGAGCTGAAGCTGCCATTAAAAGCTGGGAGTTATTTTATTACACGACATATGTAATTCCTTTTTGACTCCTGAAAATTACATTGCTGCTATGGATGAATCTATGATGAGACCAGCAAAGCAAGGCCAAGTTTACGAAAAAAGCCCTGCATGTGATATCTAGACACAGGAACTCTTCCAGCCTGTTTGAGATCAGTTTAAGTCTTGATATAATGTGCTTGCAAAGACATGCAGAAACATGCCTTTTCTTTTTTTTTCTTTTTTTTTCTTTTTTTAATTTTTTTTTTTCTGTTCCTTTTCTTTGTTCTCTCTTCTTTTTCTTCAATAATATAAAAGTGCCAGATTTCTGTAAAGTTAAATCTCACAGGTTATGAACTGCAATTGAACTCTCAGAAGGGTGGTTATTAAGACAATCACACTGGACAGGTACTGGTAGGGGAATTGGTGGAAACTCCTGAGGGTATTCAATGGGCTGCAACACGCTGCAATTAAAACCTTAGCTGTGGCTTATGCTGGGGCTTTCATTTCAGTTTGATTTTTTGTTTGTTTCCCCACTTATATCTGATTCTCAAGCTTTTATCTTCAGGAAGTTTTCTGTGCTCCTGACCTGACTGCCTACAGTAGTCTATACACCTCAGTTCATACTTCTGCTCTAGTGTTGATGTCTGTTCCACCTTTCTACTCTGACTCCTGTGGCTGCCTTGGTTCCTGCCCTTACTGCTTCCCAATTCCTGCCTATTTTCTTGTTTGCTTGTTTTGGGTTTTGATTTTTTCCCCCCCATTCTTTTGGATCTAATCTTTAGACCACAGGACTGCCTTGACCCAAGCTTGCACACCAAGAAAATAACCTTCAGGCAGAACAGGTGCACATCCATATCTGTTTGATGACTTGCCAGAACAGGGAGTAGTGGATATGTTAGATGATTCTGTATGGTCTCTGGTGATCTGTTTTATTTGAACCCAATCTTACATTTCTCACATGCTAGGGAGCTTAAAAAATGTCAGCAGTGCTGCAGGGAACATCATATGATGTGATCTGAGGCAGCTGTAGTTGTAAATGGAGTCAGCCCTGTTCCTGCATGTTAATCCCTTCCTGATATGTCTGTCAAATCTGCAGAATGACAATTTGCTGGAAGAAATGAATGGTAGTTCACAGACAAAAAAATTAACCCCTCCCCATACCCTAACAGTCCAATCTGTGGAAGTGACTATGGCTTGTGGATATAGTAAAGAATCCCATAAAAATCTGGATGATGTGCTCTGACTCCCATTCCTCCAGTGCTTGTGGCAGTGCGTGAGCAGAAGAAGGGAGCGTGCAGTGTTGCAGGTAGACCTGAAGGCAGCAGCACTGCTGGCATCTTCAGAAGAACTAAATCTTCATTACAGCGAGTGCCTGGAGCTCTGCAGGCTATTAAGACCTCCCAGGCCACAAATTGTGCAATGTGCTGGCCACTTTCCAAAAGCATATGAAAAAGGTGGAGGCACAAATCTGTTACCCTAAGAGCTGCAGAGAGCTCTGCTTGCATGTCCACTTGCTCAATGAGCATGTGAGCCCTCTGAGAGCCAGGGCAGGGAGCTCGACCTCCAGCCTTTCTCAGAGACTTCCCTGGAGCTGCTTCAGCGTGAGGCTCTTTGTCAAAGCTCCATCCCATCCAGCTGGTAAGTATAAGGGGCCTGAATACAGTTTAACATAAAAACTAGAAGCTATAGCATTGCAGAATAAACTATATTAAAAAAAAAAAGAAAAAAAAGATAATATTCTCTCATCCATGTGCACATATAAAGAAAATAGCTAAGTGCAGGGAACACATTGGGTAAGTATAATGTGTAATCACTGATAAACAGCCACTATTTTTATTTCTTCAGTGAAATAAGAAACAGATTAAACTCATGCTTATGAGGTAGCAAAACCAGTGCCACCATGGTAGCACTATGGTGCTGTATCATAGATAAAGTTCCTGTATTAAGGGAGGGACAGGAATCAGGCAAACATTTGGCAGCTCAGAAAGTTTTTGGGAAAAAAATTCCTTCGGTTCTTCCATGTCCTTACAGAGCAGGAGGTAGTTTTACTACGTGTCTCAGAAGGAACTTCTTAAAACAAAATGTAGTGCAACATGGCAATTGCTATTGTAACAGACCTGTACAGGTTTGAAAATTGGGCTCAATGGTTCATGATTCTAAATAATTTAATTTATTGCAAACAGCGACTATTGGCATTCTGAGGTATGAACTTAGAAACCATTTGAATCAGACTTTTAATTCATACATTCCTTCACTCAGGTTTTCAAACAACAGGAACTGGGATTGTTGTCTTTGCTAGAACTGCCAGAGTAATGTTGGGAAAAACAGCTTAATGGGGCCAATCCTCAGAACCCTTTCTCTTGCCCCCTTTCTCAAGGGGATTATATTGCTCATGGCTTTAATGAGATAATCCTAATTGTTCAGATTTCTTTGTTGGGGTGATATTCAGCTTAAATGGCCTTTCAATTCCAATTATGGATATTAATATGGCAGTTAAAGGTCAGAAAGTGCTCCAGGCTAGTGCTTTGTCCATCTTATACAGTAGCAACCAAAAAATTACTCTGCCACTGGCAGTGAGAGGTGTTAAGACAATGGCTAAAGGTCACAAGAAATGCTTCCACAGAACGAATTGAGTTAGAAGGACACACAGCTATAGATAAGGCTTAGTAATATTTATATCCATTTAGTTTAAGCGATCCAACTGCTTAATTGGGACATTCTCAATCATGTTAAGTCCTCTTAAAGAAACAATCTTTACTCAGAATTAAAGGGAACAGATTGTTTTGCTCTCATTTTTGAAATACGACTTTCATGCAACTGGAGGTTCCTCCACCCACTTCTATCTCTAATTGCATAAGCAAATCCTTCGGTTGTTGCATGCCCAAGAGGACAGGAGGCTGCTGTGTAACCTCTCTTGGGTTTTAACCTTTGAAAATTGAATATGAAGTGGGAAACAGGTCACAGGTAGAGCTGTTCCCCTTGATTTTTTTAATGTGCATTGGTATTTTAAGCGTACAGCCCTTTTCTGTGCAATTGCACTTAGGTTGGGTTGGTGAATGGATGGTGTCCTCACACATCTCTTTAGCTAAAATCCCATTTGCTCTTTTCAGAGCCAAAAAAGAGTACTGTGTGTGCTTCTGTTCACAGCTGATCATACTCTGAAGTGAGATGTGATGGATAGGTCTGGTGAGATAACTCTACTCACACATCTGCTTGACCTGGTTGGGAGTTGCTGGTTTGTGAAGTCTCTCAGGAATACACCATGAAGAAATTTGTTTGCCAGACATGAATTTTACAAAAGTGTGGTCTCTGTGTTGTGGATACACAGGAGAAGTAGTAAGGATATAATTCTCGTTGATGGAATGCTGAGTATCCCTCACTTGGGCTCTACTGCTCACAGTGCACACAGTTTAAGTGTGCATTCCCTGTCCCTGCTTGTTAAACCAATATGCCCTTGTCCTATTTTCCAGCCTATACCAATGTTAGGAGTTGGAGGACAGTGCTAACAGCTTTGAGAGTATTATGATATGGGGCCCAGGGGCAGCAGTGCCATCAGCCATGGATATCATACAGTTGAAAGGGAAGCGACAGGATCTCCATGTCTGACTTAGCAAAATGCTGATTAAACAATTCCAACTCCCTTATCCCTCTTGCAACTTGCCATTTCACAGCCAGTTAACTCCAGCACCTCTTTGGCTGTGGAGAGGATCCATTCTCAAGTGCAAAGGATATTTTTTTTAATATCCAGCCTTGTATGTAACCTGTGGCTTTCAGAAGGCAATGCAGTGCTCCTGCAGTGAGTGACACGAGGTACCAAGCCTTGCTGCTGCCAGGCAGTTAAGCACAGTCTGAAAGGCTTCATAAACTTTGGGCACTGATTTAGGAACTGGAGCTTGGGCTCAAACTGCCCGCGAGAGGAGGAGGCAGGAACACCCCCAAAATGCTCTCCAGATTAATTTTACCTCTATAAAATCTGTGTTTTCTCAACCAGTGTGATTTTACCAAGCAGGAACAATTTTGACTGGAGTAGGATATTGACTGACAGTAGATCTATGCCTTCTACACTGTCTTAAATTATACCACATAACTCATTATCTGTCTCAGTTCCAGTACTTTCATTCTCGGGAGTTCTTCCTAATCAGCTCAAGGTGAAGAGGACAAAAAGCACTGCACTTCAAAATCATATATATTTTCTAAATTTAAATCAGTTTCATCCTTTTTCCTATAAGGATGATCTTAAAGATGTCTTCTAATCATTGATTCGTCTAATTTGAAATATACTGATGTACACACAAAACTAATTTCACATAGCCATTTGCAGCATCATAAGGACATCCAGGAAAGACTTTTCTTTTGGTTTTCCCCTCTTGTAGACATAAAGGTAGGTCTTTGGAAAACCCTAACAAAAGCACCTTTGATTTTATGGCTCAGTAATATAAAAGATGTGGCAGTACTGTCTGAAGGTTTAACTTTTATGAAAACAAATGCATTAATTTAAGACTGTTAAATTCTGGGAATTAAAAAAAATCTGGAAAAAGGAAGGGACTGCAGGTTGGCAGTTTTGTATTTTGTGGGGGTTTAAAACTGTGCCCCATTTAGAATGAAAATTAAAAAAAAAAAATCTCATTAAATTTGCATTTTTAATTAAATTCTTTTTTAAAATATGAAAATTACCAGCCAGTGCTTACAGACTGACACAAATTTGGTTGCAGTGTGAGCTATGTTCCATCATGATTGTCAGAATACCTTGATTATAATTCTATATATAGATAATATGCTTATCAAAGAGCTACTGCTTTTCCATTTGTACTCTCCTGTTGACTGTTTCTCAGAGGATTCTGGATTATAAACCAGAGATCTACAACAAGAAGTTCAACCTGTCAGATTCAGATTCAGTGAGGTTTTATCTAGGTGGTTTTCACTTTTATGTTTGAAGTGCTATTGCCACATTTTTCCATCTCCTCTTTTTTTCTGAAAAACAAACAGAAAACCTCAAAGAAATTATCCATTTTTGGAAGTGTGACTTCTTTTTTTGGTGTGTTTCCATTTGTGGACACTGACATTGTAAGGGACTAATGCTCCAGGGGCCCTGCTGGGATTCATCCCAGAGTGCTGAAGGAGCCTGAAGGTGTCACTCAGGACAGCTCTCTATTATCTCCCAAAGATCTCCCAAAGATCCAGGGGCCTGGAGAAGTTCCTGCCCACTGGAACCTAGCCAATGCTGTTCCAATTTACTAGAAGGATTGGAAGGAAGCCCCAGAGAACCACAGACCTGTCAGATGAACCTCAGTACCTGGAAAAATTATGGAGGAGATAATGCCATGTGCTATTTAAAGACATTTAAAGGGCAATGCAGTCATCAGGCTGAGCCAACGTGTTTTCACAAATGGAAAGTCCTGTTTAATTGCTTTTATATCTGTCTACAAAAAGGAATGAGACTTGTGGATGAAAGGAAGGTGGTGGAGATAGCTTTTCTGGATTTTAGTACAATTTTTGATACTGTCCCTCCCAGTATCCCTCTGGACAAGCTGCCCAGCTGTGAGATGAGCAGGTACCTGGTGCAAAGGGTGAAGAACTGGCTGAAGGGCCAAAGGATTGCAGTGAATGGGGCTTCATCTGGTGACCTGTGACCAGTGCTGTTCCTCAGGGCTCAGTTCTAGGGCCAATTCTGTTCAATGTTTGTATGGATGACCTGGGTGCAGGAGCTGAATGCATGGTTAGTCAGTTTGTTGATGATGCTAAACCAGGAGGTGCTGCTGACTCTCTTGAGGGATAAGAGGCATTGCAGAGGGAACTCAATAGATTGGAGAGTTGGGCAATCACCAATGGAATGAAAAAAGAACAAATACAAGATGCTGCACCTGGACATGAGTCTAAGGTAGGGGAGGAGTGGCTGGAGAGCAGAAAGGGGCCTGGGTGTGTGGCACACATGAGTGGAATGCACTTCATGCAAAAGGACAGAAGCAGCAATATATTTTATTGAGGTAAATTGATAATTTGACAGAGTTCAAAGAATTGGATGGAATTTAACAGAGTTTAGCAAGGTTATATCAAGGTTCAAAAAGATTGATGGTAAGGTTCATCTTATAAATTACTGCATGGAGGAAAACATCCCCAGGCAAATTGAGTTAGAATTGAGGTAGAAAGATTCACACAGAGTTCATAGATTCCAAAGGATAAGGAAAACCCTCTCACTGAGCCCTGAGGTCCAGAGTGGACCTCACTTGTTTTCTAAGTTCCTGATGGAGCTCAGGTGCAGAGAGGTCCAGTCTTACTCTCAGACTTGGACAACAGTTTATGTCTAATGGAATTATCTATGCAAAGTTTGCAATAATCCACACTGAGTGGCTACCAGGATTAGTATTAATTCAGCATTCTGTCAGTCACTTATGGAGGATCTGTTGCAAGTAAGGGATCTGTCTGCCTTGGGAAAGGAAGGATCTCTTAGTCGCAGGTGAGAAACCTCAACCATTGAGAGCTGTTCCAACTCAAGAGGAGAGTTACCTGGTGTGCAATCTGGCTGCACTCCAGGGAGGGCTCAGATGGGGTTCATCCTCAAATGGGGGTCATATTTATAGACTGAGGTAGCTGGCTGCCAGTCAATAGCACAGACAAGATAGATGTCTTTATTTCAGCTCTGCTATTGTGTTCTGTATGTTGGTTATCCTGCTTTTTTGGGCTTCAACACCACCTTTCAAAGTATTTTTCTGAGGCACCTGTAACACTCCAGCCCCAGGCTGCTTGCTTACACAATCTGCTAATATTATTTTAATATTTATATATATATAGGGTTCTTTAATACCTTGAAAAAATGCCCAGAAAATAAGCCATGAAGTTGTTTCTATGGAGTTTCTTTATTAACTTAGGGGAGAAAATAGGGGAACTTGGCAATGGTTCAAGAGGGCAATATACAAATTAAACAAAATATTCCACCAAAATACCAGCTCAGCAGACCCCCAAGGTGGTTCTGACCCAATAATCACTGATCTGATGGACAAACAGACCTTCACTCTCTTGTATGTGAGTCAGGACCTTTCCAGCTCGCAGCTTTACCACAGGACATAAAGTTTGCTTCTCCTCTAGCATTTGGATTTTTTGGCTTGTTGGAGACTGGAATATGTCCCAGGGAGCAATAAAGAGCATGGAACTCCATGAAAGGGATGAAAAATGAAGAATTCCAGAAAGGAAAAACTGAGGGAATCAGTCACAAGTGGAAAAGTGCAGCATTGTGTTTAATCTCACAAGGCATCCTTCATTGTACCACTCACAGGTGGTGTGTTAGCTGGCAGCAGAACTGCCACAGTGGAGAATCCCATTCATGTGACATAAGATCAAAAGAAATTATATCTCATATATGTATGAAATTAAGAAACCTAGCTGAAGAAACTTATTAGTAAAGGCCTGTCTCTTTACTCCCTGTTCCTGAACTGTACTTGGCTAAAGTGTAGACCAAAATTGACACCTGCCTGATAAACAGATGGAGTTCACTCTACTTTTTATTATTATTGGGTTTTTTCAGCTGGAAATCTTGTCTCTCACCTAGGAAGATATAGTAGGTTTAGTGCCTCTGTATGTATAATAGAAGATTCCCCAGAGATTTCAGTCCTAGTCTTACATTTTAAACAATATTGGAATAATGTCAGTATTTTAGAGACTGGGATTTAAGTGCAATCCTTTTGATTGGAAAGCATCTCTGTCGGCAGAGTCAGTCCTGGGACAAATACTTCCTGTGCTTTTAGAGAGTAATATTTCTAAATCTCTGCTAATTCCATCTATTCCATCTACTAATGGAATATTTCTTTATCACTTTGTACATTTAGTCATTAAACAGAGCAATGAAATTACAGGCTTATTCTTGGAACCTATTAAGTCATTGTGCTTATCTGTGTATGGAGGTGAGTGAGCACTGAGATAACATTTCCTAGTACATCAAAGGTATTGATGCTGTGTGTTCTTGTTCCACTGAGCTCATGTGGTATCTGAATAACACATTCAGTGTGAAGATAGATTTATTTGAGGTGTCCCTGATGATGGAAAAGGTCCTCCCAAAGAAGCAGTGTTTATGTCTGAGCACCTGTGAAGTGTTGCCTTGTGTCTCTGCAAGGGTGCAGGGATTTTTTGACCTCTGCACACACTATGCAGCAGAATACAATAGGATCTTCTAAATAATGGATATACAAACGCTCTCTTACCCAGAAATTCAGCCTTTCATTGGATATTTTTCTCCATTTCACCCAGAATTGACTTTATTATATGAAGCTTCCATAGACTTGCAATAGAAACAGAATTGTTTTGATTTTATTCTAGTACAGATGCCATTATTAGAAAAGGTATTTGAATGTAACGGTAACAAATGAAAAGATAAAAGTACAATTTGCATTTGGAAAGAGCATACTGAATTAGTTATTGTAGAATCAGGCAAATCTTTTTAGTTCAAGTCCACAGGGGGGGGAAAAAAAAGAAAAAAAAAAGAAAAGGAGCATCACAGGGAACTACTGTGAAAAGAAAAATTACTATACAAAATTTGCCCTCAGGAAGTAAGTAAAGTTTACCTTCACCATTTGTTGAGATTCCATTTTGAAAGATGCGATCCTTTATGTTGAAACTGTTCCCTTGTAATTCCTACTTAGAATAAAATATAAACCCTGTCAGTCTTTAAAAGCAAAACCAAAAAATTCTCTTTATAGTCTAATGATGATATTCCTTTTTAAATTACTTTGTCAGTGGTGCTTTCCATTTACATAGGGAAGACACAAAATTATGTGGTGAACATGAACTAATTGATTGTTCCCAAAATGGAAATATGTCCTTGATGTGAAAGCCATATGTGGCTCTGGTTTTAAAGCTGCCTTGGCATAGAAGCAAGAAGGGACAATCACTCAAACAAGCTGAGTGCAACTGCTCCTTCTTAAATAGGACATTTTTCTCTCTGACATCCAAAGTTTGTTGAGCTCAGAGTGGAAATACATGATAACAGTGCAAAACATGATGTTAAACCTGAAAGTTTTAACACTCTTAGGTTGTGATGGTGATGAGAGATAGTCAGATCTTTGTGTGTGTCCTCCCCCATCCCCTCTGCCTCGTGGTTGTCCTCTGATGGGCAATAATACTTCTATTAAGATAAGAACTGCAGATGGAAGCTGTCCTAAGATAAGATGAAGCTGTCTGGATGATCACATGATTGATATAAGACAGAGATGGAGGAGCAGTGATGATTGCACTTGACTTTGGCACACACACTGGCCTGCAAAAGGGCTTAAAATCGTGCTGGAGACTGGGCCAACTGGGCCAACTGGTCACCCAAGGTTGCAGGTGGCTTCCAGATGGATCCTCTCCCCCTGCCTCAGCCTCCTTCCCCCGGGCAGGGATGCCTGCAGGGTATGTCCAGCCCAAAGAGGGGGAACACTCACTTTTGGATGGGTAAAAACACTAAGATTGGTCACGTACGGAGAACAATTCCTAAAGTATCTATATAGGTGCTCTGTTGCTTTGAAACAGTGCATTCTGTAAGGCCAAAGACTATAAATCTGGCTGTTTCTAGCTCAACCCAGTTATATTATAACCATTTAGACCTGCTATGTTATATACTGCATTGGCAATATATATTACTGTATTAGCAATAATTTCAACCATAACCAGCCACATAATCACGGTCATATTTTTCGTGCCTGACTGACAGTCTTCTCTGTACTCCTCTGCTACATAAGTCACAGAAATTTACTTACTCTCTCCAAGTATACTCCCTATTTCTTTGGGGATTTTTTGTTTGTTTGAAACTAGCACATAATCAGAGGATAGTGATCTTTGTCTGTTTCTTTTGTGCAACCTCCCTTGTTTTCAGCAGCCTAAACACTGACACAACTTGCACAGAGACTATTGAAAGGCAAGCCATGCACAATCTTATTGCCTTTCACAGAAGTGTGCCATGTAAACATGGGATTTAATTTTGTGCTTTTCCGGAGTCGACTGCAGAACTCACTTCTTGACAGACCTGTTCCAACAGGGCAAATGCTGATGGACAGTATCATAGAAATGGCAAGAAATTGATTTAGCTTCCAGGGCAATCTAAGTAAATTGGTCGGGAAGAAACTTAAAAATAAAAGTGAAATCCTGTGTCACAGTCCAGCAGGTTTTAAAGTGATATGTAAGTTGGAAAGGTGTGAGACGCGATAATTTCCTGTACAAAAACAGAAGTCATACCTTTGAGGATTGACAGACTTGCACATATGCTGTCTGTACATACAAGTTTCCAACAGCAGCTCAAGATAAAACAGGTAGGAGTTTGTCTTTTGTTGGGACTCATACAAGTTAAATTTTCTTTTTCTACAGTGAGAACTGTGGGTAATTTCAAGTACTTGAGAGGCTTCAGTGATATAAAATAGTTAAGATTTTAGGTTGGTTTTTAATAAGTTTAGTGATAGTTTAAGTTCGATAAGTCATTCAGTTCCCCTTTGGGAAATACAAAAATTCATTTAAAACTGGAAAATACATCTGAAAAAAAATCTACATCTGTCTTTTAGAAATGTCCCAGTGTTTCTGTCTTCACCCCAGTGACTCAGCTGTGATAAGTCCCCCCATCAGCACCTTCACCCCCAGCCTGAGGGGTCGTGTCTGCTCATGGGCCATCAGGGACTGGCACAACGGGCAGTTACAATAACCTAGACCATCAAAGATCCCAAAAACATCCCATGACTCACAGAGTAAATCACCCATCGTGGAAGTCCCTATCCTGGGGGAGGTACTGGGCATTCCCACCTCAACCTGAGCATATGTAAGCTTGGGATTTGGGTCTTCTGGTACTATTGGTGGGATCCAGAGGAGGGCACACAACCTTCACGGGAGTGTGACCGCTGCTTGTGACCAGACTGGGACCATCACCCTCACCAATAGGTTTTCCTTTCCTTTTACCTTGCACTCGGGGGGCCCACGTGGTGTTTGTGCCCCAGGGTGCTGGGTTATACATCTGTTCTTTGGGGGTTAACACCAGTTTTTCTCTCTATCATTGTATTTATTGTAACCTCTTTAGTAAATTGCGATTCTGCCTTGTAACCTCTCTTGAGTTGGGTTCATTTCTCCCACGGGTTCACCTTTAAACCAGTACAAGAAATTATATTCCTATACAGAATTGGGTGTTGTTCTGAAGTTCTTTATGTACAAATATGTATAAATATATCTTCCAAAAAAGTGTCTTTAAATGTGGGTTAAGCTATTTATGTGGAGATTCCATATAGGCAACCTAACATAATAAAGAGTGTCAAATAGAGACTACATGCTCTAAGGTTAAACAAGGGCATGGCAGTCAGGAGAGATGGGTTCCAGCTTTGGCTCTTCCACTGACTTGTCCTTGAGGAAATGAAGTTAATTAGTCTTCTATCTTTTTAACTCGTTCTGTCTGTCCAGCCTATTTATTCTCTTTCACTGGGTATTATGTACTTGAAAGGCATTCAGCCTGGGTCTCCAGTCTTGACTGGATCCTGCAGGTGCTGCTGTAATGCCAATAATTGTCACTGATATAATGGAGAATTTCTCACAGAAGTGAGCACTTTGCAGCTGTAATTCTGTAGTGGATGCAGTAGGCACTCTTTGAAAGCATGAATAGTTCTTTCTTCCCTTACAGAGCCTTGTAAATGATAATGTATTTCACACTACACTTCCAGTGCCCTGATTACTCCCCCCTCTGAAGGACTGTACTCAGCATGTTCATTTAAAAGAAGCAAAGCTGTGAGATAGAAGGCTATCTAATGGACAGATGTCCCTTCAAACAATGAAATCTTGATTTTTTGGACAGGTTTAGTCATAACTTGATCCTCACAGGATATAAAGGATGTGCTGTATTGCTTTTTCTGCCCAGGATTTTCCCCTTGCCCCACACAGAAAAATACTTTTTCATTGGTAAAGTGTTATAAATACAGTGACAGAGCACAGCAAGAACTAAAGAACTGAAGAGGTTTGCTTGAGGAAAAATAAGCAGCAAATAAACAGACTCGAGGATGAGGTAAATTTATTCTCCCAGTGTTTGAATAATTACAGAAAATTCACTCTGGCATAATGTTCACAACTTTAATATCACACCCTCACCTCACTGTTTTGTCTTGAGATTTCCCACATTCAAGAAGACAAAAAGCTGGTTTAATTAAGTAGAAGAAAAAGGCAGTAAGACCATCAGATGTACCTACTTTATTTACAGAAGCTTGAGCAATCCTGACTGTGCTGCCAAAATTGGGCAATTCCCTTCCCCTACCCTCACTGCCCAGCTACAGAAATCTTCTTGGCTGAGAATAGAGCTCAGAAGGAAATGAAAGGGCTTTGAACTCAAAAGGGAAAGATAGAGCAAAAGAAATCGCTGCTGTAAATAAAACATCCCCAGCCATGAAAATGCAGGGGCCATGTGTGGCACTGAATAGAATGCCCTGCTGCAGGGCTTTGCTATGTGTAAAGATCTTTTCTTCTTTTCCTCCAGCCCCTTCACTGTTTCTGCTGGAGGCCAAAGTGGTGCATGTTCAGCAGGAGCACTCTCAGGTATCCATTTTTAAGTACAAATGAATTTTTTGGGCTTGGAGTCTTAAGCTTAAACTTTTGTCTTTTAGAAAATCCAGAAAGTTTTGGTTGGGTTTTTTATATGTTTGTTTTTGACACTGAACTGAAGAATAAATGCTAGTCTTTCTGGGGCACCTTATTTAATGAGCAATCAGAGCTGGCAGAGTGTGGTATTTGATGATCTTATTGGACTGTGTGCATCTTGCAGACCTGCAGTATGTGAGCAGTGGTGAGTTCAGTCTGGATTTATGTTCACAGCAACCTGTTTGGTGGAGGAGGGAGTAAAGAGTGAATACTACTCCCACTTCATAAAGAGGCACTTAGGCACAGGGATTAAAGGTTTAAGGAGGTATTAGTGTTCCAAGCCAGAGGCAAATGATGGAATTTTCCAAGCTTCTTGTAGATATCTACAGACTTCTAAAGGTCTCATCATAAATTTTTTTGCCAGAGATTCTGAGGCAGAATGGCAAACTTAATCAGATTCAACTCTGAGTAAATAAGAAAAGTGAAATCACAAAACTTCCTGTTATACAAGGTAACAGACATTGGATTAAAGACTTGCTCTTTGATTAAAAGCAGTCTTCTGAGCAGGTCAGCAGCCTAACAAGTGTGAAAATATTAGAGGAAGATTTTTGAAGATGTTCAGGAGAAGTTCTTCACAGAACCCAGGAGAAAATGAGCAGTGCTAGGATATTTGTTGGTCTCTGCAGGGAGAACTAACTAAATGGCTGTGCCTTGTTTATAGACTAAGAAAAAAGTGAATACACATGAAAGAAAGATGTCTTTCTTTACACTACAAGGGTAAATATTCTGGGAAAGAGAGAAAGAGAGTTGGTGTTAACTTTATTGTTTTATTTTGTTTTTCTTGACACATTAAGAGGGTTCTGCCATTGCTTTGCTTTACTTCAGCATTAGTCCCTTTGGAAAATGTTGCTATGTGTCTACCTAGAGCAGGAGTCTTAGTTTGCAAGCATAAAACAATGACATTTATTTAGTTGTGATCATTTTGAATGGCAGTTCCTATACAGTTCTGAAATTGCTGAAAGGAGCTCAGTAAATGTTCTCTTTGTGCTACAGAGACTTCATTTTTTCAGCAGGAGGGTATAATTTACAGTGAATATAACCCTGGGTTGGCCATTACTTCCTGATGCAGTCTTTAGAGCATCTGACAAAAGCTTGGTGGTGGTGCTTGACATCCTGATTGGATATGAAAACATGATTTAAGGAAGCAAAAGAAAACAAAAACCCTTCTGGTCTGTGACATGACAAGAGCGAGAAATAGTCTATGGACAAAACCCTGCACAAAATTAAAAGGCTTTTAACACCAGACTGGTGGCACAGCAATAGCTGCTACAGATTGTTGCTATAAAGATGAATTGTCTCTGGAATTTTCTTAAGGGATCTGAATGGTTACTCCTACAGTGCTGGAAAATAAATACATGAGAAGCATCATCAATGCATTTTTGCTACATGTGTTATAGAATCATCAGAGAATGATTTGGGTTGGAAGATCTTGTAGTTCTAACCCCCCTACCATGGGCAGGGACACCTTGCCCTGGAGCAGGTTACTCCAGATTGGCCTGCTGAGTATTTCTTATGCTGCATGAGTAGGAACACTGCTTGTTATTGAGTTCATGGTTGGCTGGGGAAAGAAAACAATGGGAACACCTTGGAAAGTTTAGCTTGAACCAGTGTGAACTGGTTACTGGTATTTGGCTGAGCCTTATGGTCAGTGATGCTGGTCAGCAGGAACTCATCCACTGAATACCAGGGCTCTGCCAACGCTGCTGTTGGATTAATTTTTAACTAACATGTGCATCCATTTTCAGGGAGAATGAAATCACACTAGATTTATTCAAAGAACGTAGCAGTCTGGAAGATTTTGTGTTTCAAATGCTTTTTTTTTGTAGCACAGAGTTAGTATTTGCTAAGTTTCAAAGACACTGGGAAGGAAGAACTTTATAGAGTTTTACTGCTTTAAAATGTGTTCTTGTTGCCAATTTCTTAGGTGCCAATTTCCTAGGTGCATCAGTCAACATCCAGATAAGGGTAATTGCTGTCAATATTGGATTTTCTCTAACATGGAAGAGATCCAGAGCTTTTTTTCTGGAAAGGCAGCTCCTTGCCTGACTCATAAAGTTAAGGCAGCAAATGGAAGTGTTCTCTTCCTTCAATGTTTAAAGCACAAAAACCTTGATTTTCCACACATTTTTATCTTTCTCCTTTTTACTCATTAGCAGGTGATTTTATCTTGGTAACAATAGAAAATTGATGAAGTATGGTGCACCTTCACTGGCAAGAATGGCAATTATAGAGCAGAAAAGTCCAAATGTCTACTAAGTATCAGACTGCCCTGCTAATGATTACAATTTCCTAGTGTAATTCTTCTTCCAAAAGGCTTGGGAAAAAAAAAAAAGACAAATTAAATGCTGGCTGTCAAACGTTATTTTATGATCCTCTTCTTCAGGTCATATTGCTTCTATGAATCTCTCACAACAGTTGGAGGCAAGTGTGTCACCCAAAAGGTGAACTGCTGATCAACCCACTGTGGTGTTATTATTGCCACTTCAGAGTCAGTTCTGCTGCTGCTCTGGCCATCCATCACCAGCAATATTATGTGCATTAGTCTGTGGATCCAGGTGGCCAGTCATTCTTTTTCCACACTCAACCAACAAGGGCTGTGTTTTCCATGAAGAATTGTTTTGTGCTGGGTAAATGGTGAGCTCCACCACATTATCCACACATCTCTGGGCAACTCTCTACATTTTTTCCACCAAGGTTCTCAAGTAGTGCTAAAATTCAGTCTTTACGCATGCAAAGCTCTCCATTTGGTTAGTGAGATGCCTAATTGACTCTAGAAGTTTTGGCTGCAATTTTAAAATAAAGATTCTACAGAAATCCTGCTAGAGCAAGAGATGGTGCAGTATGCAGTACTTTGCTGATCACAGGGCTTGTTTATGTGCAGAATAAAGAAATCACCCCTTTGTCTGTAATAAAAGTACCCTGATTCAACGAGTTCTGAATAGGTGATACACAATAATAAATCATACATAGTGGAAGAGTAGATTTTTATGGAAGATAAACACTGAAACAGAGGGCAGGAGTATAACACAATTTATATAAAGGTGCATCTCTTTCAGGGTTTGACTATGCTTCTCTCTATTTGTTTAGCTCCCCCAAAATATGATGCCTATTAATCACAAATGTGGGCTCCAAGCCAACAATCTAAAACCTGCTTTCCTCCACAACTGCAAACTTGAAGTCACTGCACAGTGATATGTGTTGCCAGAGTAAGAGTTTTAAAATGCCAAAGTAAGAGTTTTAAAACAATATGTGTCATTTTTCCTACTCACAAATCCCATACCAAATAAGGAGAAAGGCTGGAAAGTAGAGGAATTAATGCATGGTTATGAGTATCTTTTAAGGTTTAATTTCATATAAAAACCCAAGACTGCTGAAAAAAGTTTCCTTTACAGTTCATACAGTTATGTACAATTATGAACAATTTCAAGTAAGAAATAGTACCATAAATGGAATCTGTGAGAGAAGCCAAGAGGTTTTATTGGGGATTTTTTAGCCCAAAATGTTTTTTTGAAACCCATGCCCTTTCCCCCAAAATGATAATGGGTTTAATATCTATTATAAAAATCTATATATTTCTACTGTACATGTGGATGTGACAGATGGACTCTCACTTGTGTGTTCATACCTCATTGTGGAATTTTTACTGCTTTGCTAAATAAGGTAAGACTTGCAAATTCTGAAACAGAGGTGGTTTAGACAGTGTGTAGGGGTTTGTCTTTGCTCCTGAAGAAAAGAGAATCCTAGAGCTCTTGCCACCTTCTGCTCAGACTTACTTGCTGTTTACACAGAGCAGGCACCTTCTAGTGTAGATTGGTTTATTGTGCAGCTGTCTCTAAATTTGAATTCTGAGCGTGTGAGGTGGGGATGGGGCAAGACAGGGAAGGACATTTCCAGCTGGAAGTGTCTGGAATGGTTTTACGACTGTGTTGCAGCTCACCACAGTGGTGGGGTTTTACCACGAAATTGCAGGTATGTGTTGTATAAGGTCTGGGAGTGAAGTGCCAAAACTGGTGTACAGTTGTCCATATTACCTTTTGGGAGTCATTTTGGGAGTTCCCCAGGTTGTGGCTGCAGAGTGCAAGCGCTGGAGAGAGCTGGTTGGGATGGTTCAAAACACAACAGTTAAGGTAACTAAGTTAAACAGCAAGACAATAACTTAGCTAATTCCATTTGGTTTTAGAGCAGATTAGATTTCCTGTGTGAGACACTGCATGCAGACAGCTCATGGTAAGAGCAGAGATTATGAGATATAAGAATTAAAATCCACTGAATTAGTGCCAAGTCAAATTTCACAGGCAATGGAAAGATGATATTGTTCCTAAGGACTCGGAGAGGACTTTGTAGAGTTTGTTGCAGCCAGGAATCCAATAAAGCATTGGTGATTGGGTATAAGGAAAGCAGGAAATACTGAGATAATGCAGCAGGCGGAAAGGAGATGATTATACACTCAATTTTCTCTTACTTAAACTCTTTTTTTTTCAAATAATAATAATAAAAATATGATAATTTCTATTCATGGAATAGCAAAACCTAATTTACAAGATGTAAAGCTGTGGTAGCTGACCCCACCCAGCAGCTGAAGCACCCACATAGTCATTGCTCATTGCTCCCCACCCTACAGGGTGGGGGAGAGAATAGGAAGAGCAAAACTGAGAAAACTTTTTGGTCAAGGTAAAGTCAGTTCAATCAGCGAAGGAAAGAAGGAAAAAGCCCCAAAGTGATGCCAAGGCAATCACTCCCCACATGGCACAAGCAGAGGGATGCACCACCATTTACCAAACAGCCACTTTGAAAGACAACATTCAACAGTCCAAATTAATTACTGCTGGGGATGATTGAAAGATGTGCCAGACTCCTTTTTACCTCCATGCGAGCATGTTCAGATACTCTGTATGCAATTATAAGAATGATGAAAAAGATCAACAACTTGTTGTAACTGCCTATAACTGTGAGGAACAAATAAATCAAAAAGGCACTTAAATAATTTTCACTTATTTTTCTTTTTGTTTTCAACCAAAAAATAAAAAGCAATTGGGAAACTGACAGTTATGAATCAATCTTTCTTTTGGTTCCAATTAATAGTTTTGCCTGTAGCCTTATGGAGAAAACTTACAAATCATGAAAACCACGAAAAATAAAAGTATATAAACTATCAGGTTATTTTCAGTCAGGGTACAACACTGTACACAAAAATCTGGTGGAAGGATGATATTCTGTCTGCATTTCCATATTATGGATATACGGTAAAATTGCTTCAGAATGGAAATTATAGTGTGTGAGGTTTTTCAAAGCTGATTGTGACATCTAGACACACAGTGTCACTTGGAACTAAGGAGAATAACATAGCCAGGATGCTTATTTAGCTTTGAAAACTTAAACATTTATGCTTAAATTGGAGCAAGAATAAAAACAACAGCATAGGCTGTGACAAGAGTCGTTTCTTTGTTTTTCACCCTCTGTTTTTTCTCTTGAAATTAAGTAGCACTTAATTTCAGTCCTCTACTGTTTGTGGAATACTTTACGTGTTTGTTTTCAAATTAAAAGTCTGAAAAGTGCTGAAGTTACTCTGTGCCAGACTTGAGCAGTTATTTAGAGTGTCCTCTCCCCAGCACCAGTGTCATTCATTTAGACTTCAGAAGTGAAGTCTAGCTCAGGTGATATTCTTTGGGAGCACCCAAGGCATCTTATTTGTGTTGGAAAAGCTGACTGAAAGTGTTATTTGGAGTTCTCAGTGTGAAGAGGAAAGGTAATGTCTCCCTCTCCCATCCCCCAGCACTTCTTCTCTGTGTACCTGCTGGGTACCACTGAGAGTATTTGTTCACTTGAGCAGGTTATGTGAAGGGGAACATATTTCTTTTGCTGGTTGCTCTTGTTTCTTCTCATGGTTCAAAGTAGTTACCAACCCAAATGCTGCTCTGTGTCCTCCCAGACAGGCAAGTCCACATACTGACTCTGCATGGAATTTAAACTATATTGTCCTTCACCTCAGTTCACTACATTATGAGACTTTGATGCTGTACCTTAATAAGAAAATAAATAGAAACCTAGTTTTCACTGCTTTAGAATCAGCAGATGGAAAATTCATTTACTGGGTGTTCTATTTTAGTAGGAACCTGATAAATAAGTTTTGCTTATCCTCTGTTGTGGAAAATATTGAAACCTGCTGATGCAATACATTAGAGACATCATAATATAGCCCTTGCTTTGGGGAAATTCGTCAGGGATTCATAATATTTCTAGGAAGCTAAATGAGTGGTTGTTTTACAGCATCGAGAAAGAAAATGAGCTCTCAGGCTCCTTTGAAGGCAATGTATTGTCAAGAAGTTTATACTGATCTGGATCCGGTTTGTGTGTTACGATTTAGCTGCAGAATTTACTTATGATGTCTTTTTGCAAAAAATACCAAGGAAAGAATTTTGTGCTGTTGGATTAGCCACGTTATTTTATGTTAACTGTGGTTTTATCCTTACAACAACTATTGTGAAGAAGCACTTTGAGAAGCAGAAAGCTCCATATCAGAAATCATAAGTGCAAAGCAAAACTGCTTCGTTAAGTGAGCAGAACTTAGCCAAATTTAGGCCAGTATTTACTGAGGTGCAGGGATTCCTTGTGGAGTCAAACACATGCACTTGTATCACAGGAGGCCACAGAGGGGCTGTGTGTGGGTGAACAAGCAGTTTGTATCTCCTGGGATCTTGAAGTGTGGGTGCTCTGAGCAGCAGAGATTTGTCTTTCAGGATCCATCCTTTAGTGAATGCTTCTGTCTGCCCCAGCCATGGGAGGGGGTGCTGTGTAAAATGCCCCCGTGGCTATGACAGGCACACTGCATGTAGTGGCACTTTCCTGCAGCCTAAAAGCCATGGCTGAGTTTTGGCAGTGCTGCTTTGCTGGGACCTGGCTGTCCAAGGCATGGGTCTGACATTTAGCCAGCTTATTGAGGCAGCTCCCATTCCTCACCTATTCTTTCCAACTCTTTGCAGCTTTGATCATAATATTTTTTAATGTTTTTCACTGTCGTCATAGCAGAAGAAAATAATGAAAATTCACAACACCAAGGTTGTGAAGAAAAAGACAATAGTTTCCAAGAAGTACCAGTGGAGTTTGTGCATGGCCTTTGGCAGCACTCCCAGCACTAATTTTTAATATGTAGTATAGCATTAGGTTTTGCTCCGCTCCAGTTTAACACCTAAGTGGCCAATTTAGCATTTGTGTGCAGTGATGGAAGGTACCCCAGTTTATGATTCAAACTTTAGTGTTCATTCTTTTCAAAGAGCTGAGCCCCCTAAAATTCACACCCTTTTAAAAATGTGTGTTGAATAGGAGGAGAGAAGAGGAGGAGGTTCAGAACTGTTCAGTTTTTGTGAGTTTATAGTGGACCGAATGAAACAAAGTATTTTCTCTACTTTCTGGCTTAGTATCATACAGTTTTATCTTACCTTAAAGCATGCACTCTAAATTATTAGCATTGGTTTAGACGAATCAGATATTTCCTTTTGGTGAAGACTTATAGACTGACTAATCAGAGCCTTGCAGATGACTGATAAAACCCTTTATGTTGAAGAAAATTTTAAGTATCCCAAACACATGTAGATGTACCCAAAAAGAGTCAGATTCATCAATATTTTCCAAGAGGCAAGTAAGAGGAATATTTGTAGTTTTAAAACTGTGGATGTCAAGTTTTAGTTCAGACCAGAGCTTTATGGCTGGTAAAATTGGTATTTTATACAAGGTGCAGTGATGGTTTTGCTTGTCTATCTACATGCTTATTCCATGGCGATGTGAATCTAGGTATATGCATGTGTACAAACACAAACTAAAAACTTGTTAATAAATGGCTGCCATATTAACAAGTTTTTAGTTGTAAAAAATAAAGCTACATATAGGGATATATCCTTGCTGCTCAACTTTAGGTATCTCCCATCAGTGACTCTGTTAGGAAGTCTTTTTCCCCTGCCTTATTGAGTGTGGAGACACATTGAATCAGGATGACTCTGGGAATACAAGTTAAGCTTTGACAAACCAGCATTTCCAGCCAACAAAACCCATCAAAGGAATGTTCTCCAGGTTCCACCTGAGACAACATTACCTATTGCTGTTCTGTCCTGTGCAAGCAGCCCCAAATAAACCAGTGGATCTATTTTCTTAAATCAGGGATCCATATATTATATTTTCATTGATAAAGCACTGCATGACATTTATCTAGACCTTTACTATTTGGGTACCTCTCCTAGAATATTGACATGCTTTTGGCACTCTGTACTTGCACTTATGCAAGAGGATGCTCTTAAGCTACCTTGTTCCTCTGTAACAGGCATAGCCATGTTTTGGACTAGATACAACAGTCCTTTGAAAAACTCTGTGGCAAAACCACATTCAATAATGTTAGGTCCTACTTCCTCCTCTACCTGTACCTTTGTCCACTTTGTTTCCCTCTTCACGTCTCTGGACTACAGAATTTCCAGTGCAGTGACTGTGGTTCTTGCAGATACATTGTCCATGGGGCATGTTCTCAGTCCATAAGGCTGGATAAAGAGATCTCAGCTGTGGATAAAAGTAAGAAATGTTTTTCCCCACTTCTCAGGCATTCTGGACCTAACAACAAACTGGAATACTAATAATCAGGCTTTGAAAAGAGCAGAGCTAGTACCTCAGGGTGCATTTGAAGAGCCTTTTCTTTACACCTCAGTGCAGAAAACTCTGTTCTGAAATATTTTCTGCAATGAAAAAATAATCACTACAGCCAAAATCCATAAAATTGAAAAGTCAACTTTTTGTGGAAAGTAATGTAAATATATTGTGACCTGTTTTACTTATCTCATGCAACGCTTTTGGATTACAGATAATTAGTTTGTCTCTGTTATCTGAATAATGTAGGAAGATATTTGAATATGTTTGTATATTTTTAAAGCAATGAACTATAAAGTGAAAATATCCACAGTTAGAAAAAGTTTCACTTGGTTTCATAACATTAGAATGAGTGGTGAAAAATTTAAGGTAAAAACCTTTTAGAAAAATGAATGGAGGATTGGTAAATAGTGTGTTAAAAGTGGGTGAAAATTATTAGTAATTTGAAACAGGAAAGGTTTTTCTACTTGGTGTCCTGTTCTCTGCCTTCTGATTCATTTTGAGGTTTTTGCCATTTTTCCAGTTTACCCTCAGTCCTGTGTTATCTGTTGGGGCAGCTACAGAAATGGAGAAGAAGGATGCTTTTTGCCCCTGGTTAGCCATGAGAACTCATAATGCTCTATCATTGCAATGGCTGTGTGTATGTAGGCAATAAGTGTACAGTAGAACCCATTTTGTTATTAATCATTTGCTGGAGCCAACACACTGCTACAGCACGAGCTATTCAGAGGCATAAACTGCATAATAGTTATTATAATAAATCAATCTGCACCAGATACCCTAAGGGATCCCAAAGCGTTGGAGGAGATCCAAAAGATTTAAGTAAGACATCTTACAAATCTACTGACACATGAAAAATAAGGGGGGGAAAAGTTATTTGTGCCAAATACGTGAGACACATAAAGAGGGATGATTTATTATGTTGGCAACCCATCATGTTATGTATGTTCATGGAAGGAATCTGTTTTTCATTGAAGATGTTTATAAGTATATGATGGACTCTGGCAAGGGAAAGCACATCTGAGTTTCAGCTTTTAGCAAAAGAAAGCCAGTCAGACATTTGATTAACTATGTACTGAAAAGTTGCATAGGATATCTATAGGAATAAATAATTATGAGTAAAAATGGTGCATAGGAAGCACTGACATAAGATTGAAAGAAATGTTGAATGTGCTCATGTAGCTTAAGCTTTAGTCTTTTTCTCATCTTAGGTTGGAAGGTCTGAACCACACAAACTGGTTAATCTTTTTTGGTTTTGTTGTTTTTACTTAATACCTATATACTCACAAGCAAACATGGAAATTGTTTTAAAAGATGGCTTTTTAAGCTAAAGAGTCACTTATAAATAAGTGAGAAAATGCCAGAATTAAATAAGTTTTACTATGTATTGTATCTTTGCACCTTGCTCAGGTTATTTATGAAACAGACTTTTATGCTATGGTGCCATACTCTCTTTTCCCCCACCTCTTTAGCCAGATCTTCATCCATCTCACTGCCCTTTATTTTCTTTCCACATGTACTCTCTAGACTGCAACATTCCTGTTAAATTCTCTGAATTTTCATCCCATCCACCTAGTCCAATATCTCTCTTTTGTTCTCATATTTCCAATTTGCTCTTTCCTCATCCCTTCCATCACTCTTCCTGCACAATTTTCTCTGTCTGGGCGCTTCCTTCACACTGTTGTGGTTTCTCAAGGTATTTTTCTCTTCCTATCTCATACCAGCCCTGTGACTCAGTCTGTGTCACTTTCTTTGTTTTGTTACTTTTGTTTGGGGGTGTTTTTTGTATTTTATATTGTAAAAGGAAAGCCCAGCAAACTTTGGCTTTAGTGAAACTTGCTTGATATTGTGTTTTAAACCCCTGTTTCTACGTCATTGTAGTTTTGCTACATTGAAACTATTCAGATGGAATAGAATTCAAATGCCAAGAATTTTTCTAGTTCTTCGTAACCAAACAGGTTGAGTTCCCTCTGATACTGGGGAAGGGGAGAAGGGCTATGGTACAGTGTTAGACATGTGTATTGCTCCTTTTTGTTGGAGAGGTGAAACACACTCTACTTTGGAGGATTTTCACTGGTGCAGGGAGTTGGAAAGTGATCAGGCATGTGGGAATACTTTTTCCAAGAAAACTCCTATAGTTACCCACTCAGTGAAGAGGGCAGCAGCTCAGTTCATCAGAGCCTGCTCCAGTCCACCCCAGGTTCTTTGTGGAAAATAGACTGTCCACCTCCCTCCAGCACTCCCTACAGAGGGACCATCTTTGGTCCAAGCCTGTAACTGAGCTTTTTTGGTCAGGAATTGTCCTTTCACCTGCCATTAAAAATTAATACACAGTGTTATGAGCCAGGTGTAGCAGCACCAGTTTAACATCCTCCTTCAGCACCAACTGCTCTTGGTTTTCATTCCTGTTCCTGCCTCCTTAGTGAACTGATGAGTATCTATCACGTTGCTTAATCTCCTGTTTCTGAACACAGAAGAGTTCACTTGTGCCATTCACAGTGTGATGCCACAACTCCCACAATATTTATTAATGAAAATCATGAAGCTTTATGGAGACAGGGGTTTAGGGCTAGGAATCCTGCAACAATACTGTCACAGCAGCCCCTATATCATAAAAATTATGCACACAGATTAGGGAGTTTGTGGCCTGGATTGTCAGTGTTCTTCCAGCTGGTACCATGGCAGAAAGGAGGAAATTGCTGGTGTCAAAGGCAGACAGGTGAAGAATGAGCTACTTAAAAAGATACAGGTTCTGTGAAAAAAAAATAGCTGAGGAAAAAAATATTTCCCCATGACGTCTCAGAATGGTTCAGGAAGAAGAGAATGTCATCCAGTGAGATATCAGCATTGGGACCTCAGGCAGAAGCCATAATTTTAGTTTTTCTGCTTTTGAGTGCTGGAGTTTGAAACCTTTTTGTATATGTGTAATACATACTTTTGGTTCAATTCTCTTATACATATTTTGAGTTAGTAATATTTTCTGAGAAACACATAAGAAAGAACGATCATAAATGGAACCAAATTCACATGAGAGGAATACCATGGTGATGCAGGAATCATTTGATATACACTAGACATAGTCTAGTTCATGGAAATTGCAGTGGGTATCATGTATCAAAAGAGGTAACTGCAGGTTGATGTCTGAGCACATACTTTTAAATTGAGAGATGCATTTACTATAGTGAAAATGTGAGCAGCATATTCTTCTGACTTGCCATACTCTTTCAGGTTCTCGACTCTTCCTGGCTCATCTGCTCTATTCCTACCATTGTTTTCTAATCCCTCACAAAAATGTGCTTTTTGCAGCTACACCGTGTAATATGAACACCACCACAAATATTTCTGGTTAGCTGCAGGGCACCTCCTCTCTGAAAGGATTCTAAAATCCCATATTGAAACCTGCACCCTTCAACAATAGCATCATTTTTGTTTGGGAGTCCTTTTTATGGTGCATCCTCTCTTTTTATGTGGCTCATTATGTATAATTTGAGCATCACTTTTAAGAACTGCCATATGGTATCAATAAATAAGTCTTTAGAGGCTTTCACTTATCTTCTAAATATTGTTCAGTTGTGACTAATTAAATCAATACATTAAAAACCCCCACAACCTATACAAATCAAGCATCTTGAACTGGTTATTTTAACATTTAGATCCTGCCTTATTAAGGACTCCTTGAAGATATATCCTTCAAGAGAGAAATCAGCTATTTCCCCACCCCCTAGTTTTTATTTTATATTGTGCTATGTAGTTTTTATTGTATAATGAACTGTATAGCATATTGGTAGCTTTATTTTTTCAGTCTCAGCTGGGGTCCCAGCAAAAGCTCCAAGTTCCATGTGCCCCACAGCAAAAGCTGAACTGGAAATGGTAAAAGGAC
The DNA here is from genome assembly GCA_035221455.1 of Xenops minutus. Classification (NCBI taxonomy): domain Eukaryota; kingdom Metazoa; phylum Chordata; class Aves; order Passeriformes; family Furnariidae; genus Xenops; species Xenops minutus. The sequence continues at coordinate 52,305,708 of JAWWEE010000074.1, forward strand.
TGTCCTCTTCACTCCCTCCCTTTTCTGCTTCACTGTGAGGTAATTTTGTGAGTGCTGAATATTAAATTGGACATCTTGTAAGGGAGTGATGGCAGTGGCTGACTCAACTCTGCTCACCTCAGACGTAATTTGCATCCCGGTGTCTGGCATGGAATGTATTCAGTGTAGGAACTCAGAACTCGGCCTTAACTAAATATCTACATGTTCGAAGAGCGCTCTGATCTCAAAGTGGAGGTTAAGCAAATGTCACCTGTGCCTGTCTTAAGAAGGAATTAGATTTTAAATGTGTAATCTACAGGGGATAAATCCTGTATCTCAGAGGCCTGCCTGGCATGCTTTATGGTGGAGTACCCATCCTATCTCCTCCTCAGTTCCCAGGAGCACAGCTTGCTCCTTTGGCTCTTTGGAGGACACAAGCTCGCCAGCCCTTTCACCCCACTGTGTTCTTGCTTTAAATATTTTCCTGTCAAGATGGAAAAAAATAAACCCACAGACATTAAATTCAAAGCTGCTGTTTCCGTCTTTAGACAAAACTGCTCCCTCCCTCTGGGATGCCTCTCAAAGGACTGGCTTACTTATTTACTTACTGACTCCTTCACTTTCCTCCCAAGGTAGGCTTGGTTGTACAAGGACTCGTTCTTTCTGTGCACTCTGCTATCCAATCTCAAACCTGCAGTTGCATTTAGACACACTTGCTCCACGCAGCCTTTTTGCTCCCATAGGCAGCCTTTAGCATTCTGGTGAGCCCTTTGGAAAATTGTTTGTATTCAAAGGCAGGGAAAGAAAATCTAAATAACAAATGGACTTGGCAACTTTCAAGGCTCTGCATTAATCTGCCTCAGCACTGGTGATCGAGCACAGGCTGAAATGGCTGCTCGGAGCAGGGATGCCCAAAGTGGGGTGCTTGTGTCTCAGGGACTGTGCCAGACAACCTGCTTGGATGTGGGCAGCAAATATTTTTTAAAATACATGTTATTGTATGGCTAAAAACCTGTGTAGTGCTTGTTTTGTTTTTATCACATGCTTTTTTATTTCTATTTTTGTTCATGATTTGTAATGTACATAATAGATAAGTACAGTAACACCTGTATATGGTCTATAAATAAACCTATATAAATGTAAGTGATGCCTACTTTAACTTTTTTATTGATAGGGTTGAATGATCAAAAAAGTTTGGAGGAGCTATATTTTCAAAAATAAAAGTATCAGTAAACAGTTAAATGACTACACAAGTTATATGAAAAGATAAACATGTTTTAGCATTTATTTCCCACAACAAAAGGAAATATCTCTCTAATATTTTTCCATAGTCATGGAATTTTTAGAATGTTTAAAAACGTGTTACCAAAGTGGTGACTTTAACAGGAGAAAAAGTAAATCAGTTTTAACATGAGACTTTAGAGATATCTGAACTTTAAACTACAGAGTATGTTATCCTAAGGAAGCTCAAATCCTCTGCTTGTCATCGACTTGACTTTTTCATATTTTTTTTCATATTTTCCTATCATTCCAAGGAAAAAAAAAAAAAAGCCAGGGTCATCTACTGTCTATTAGGAGACAGGGTAGCTGCCTTGGCATTGTTTCAAGAGGAAAAAAATAATGTCACCCAAGATACCTTAAAAGTTCAGAACAAGTTTAAATAACCTCTCGTGTGAGTGCAGCAGTAACAGCAAGTAGAAATTAACATTCAATTTACTGGCTCATAGTGAATTACATTAATTTTTATGTTTCTATCTGTAAAGTCTGGGTAAAATAGATTAAGTGTGAGAAGATCTGCAGCAACTTGGAGAAGGAAACTATTACTAATTAATAAACAGAGCAGTAAGAGTTCATTTCTTCATTGTTCGATATGTATCAAATAATGATGATAAGCTGCCTGTAAAATCTTGTAAGAAATGTAATTACAACTTTGGTAAGAAAGCAGAATCTTTTGCATTCTCTAGGGGAGTTCAGAATCAGCATTTTGTTCATTGTTATATCGACTGACATGTAGAGTTTGTTTTCAAAAGTTTGTGTTTGGTTGCTGTGGAACAGGTTGCACTGCCCACTCACACCTACAGTCAGAGGTTTCACCTGAAAAGTGGTAGCCACCCTTCCAACACACATTTGATAGTTTTGCTAACCTGATGTTTTAAAATTGCATTTTAAAAGTAATTTTTAACTCATTCGAAAAGCTGGAACTCTGTTTTTCTTTTCTTAAAGAAAAGAATGAGGGAAAATGTGCACCAGGTACATGTATCAGGAACAAAAAGGAACAAAAGAAAACTGTTTATTCAAGGATATTTTCTTCAATTGAGTAGAAAAATGTTCAGTTTCAGCCATCCCTGGGAAAGAGAGGTGCAAGGGACAATCTGACAAAATATATGTAATATCAGGTAGTGGCAATTGTCTGAGAGAATGATTTGAATAGAAGGGGAAGTCCAAGACAAATGAATTTGCAGATGAATTTTGTAAATTCTTTGGAAGTTTGAAAGTATGCCTTGGAGGCAATACACTATTTCTGAAAAGAGAGCTTCTTATCTCCCTCTGTTATAGCATTCATGTAGGCTCCAAAAATATTAATTCACTCTGAATAAAATGGGTTTAGTTTTTTAGTTGCCTAAAAGAAGATAAAAAACATGATCTGAAAACATGTATTATTTGTATAGATTTCAAGGAGACTTACAACAGCCTCTGGGCAACAATACAATAATATGAAGTTCCTGGTAACAGTTTTAAATAGGAAATGGTGTGTTTGTTGTTCAGAAGTAAGTGCTTGCACAGGGAACAAAACGACCAGCAGAGCTAATACAAAATACAGGACCCAAATACTTGCTACACATGATGTATGTTGGTTATGAGGCAAGTGAGAGAGAATGGTATGCAGAATTGATCTAATATTGCATGCTGTGAAATTTGCCAAAGTCCAAGCAGAGTAAATGAAGTGAAAGTTGATCATTACAGGGTAGGGCAGGTGAGTAGATTGATGAAAAACCCCCCAATTATAGACATAGTCTTATGTGCCCTCGCAGATTGAGTTCAAACAGTTTAAAACTCCATTACCCTCTCCAGTGGACTCCAGCACTCCCTTTGCAATGATTCGAGCTGATCTGCAATTAGTTGCTTCAAAGCAGAGTTCCTGTTATTTCAGAATGACTGTTACCTCAGCAATTGCTCGGTGCTGTGGGAAGGCTGCTCTGTGGGAAATGGAACTGTTCCAGCTGTCCACAGCAATATGGCTCATCCACCCCATGGGCCACCTGGACACAAAGGGTTAACAGCTGGTAAGATTTAAGAGCCCTCAGGTTAAATAACTCAAAGTAGGGAAAATGGAAACAATGGGAAGGTATGAGAACACCAAGGGCTCCAAAATGAAGGAACCAGGTAATAACTTCACTGTTTTCAGGTAGTATCTAGTCTGGGTTTTGACACTGTGCTAAGTGCACCCAAGGAAACTCTAGTGTGGCTGCACAAAACTACTTTAAAGGTGTTCTAGTGTGCTGTGGCTTATTTTCCATCTTTTATCTGAGTTCCTTGCTTAGAGAAGTACTCAGTGGCATCCACACTTGGCAAGTGTGCATTTTGTAGACTGGTAAAGTACAGCAGAGGAACTCTTTTGTGTAGGAAGGTTACAATGCTCAAGGATGAGACTGCAAGCCAAACCTAGTTTAACAAGGGAGAGCTTGTCATATTGCCAAAAATTCTTGGGGCAATTTTTGTTACTTAGAGGATAAAAGGTGTTTAGACATAATACAGCTGATGAAGGTATAGCTTGGTGTGCTTCCATTAGGAGCAACCACTTGTAGGGAACCCTTGAAATCAATAGGTGCACAATGATATGTCACACAGGTGACACAGTCAGTGGCTTTCTGGAGAGGTGGAGATAAGGAAGGAAAGACACAGCTCAGCCTTCAAATGGGAAAATATTTTCTGCTTTCTCAACAAAGGAGAAAGGAACAGATCTGTTACTTTCTCAGCTAGGAAAAAAGGTAGCAATTAACACTTAAATGAGGCATAAGTAGCAAAGCGAGTTTAGAGGATGTATGAAAGAGCAAGCATTAAAAGAAAAGCAATAATTTAAAGTAATTTTAAAGACAAAACCTTGTATAGTTAACAAAACTGTCTGTTTGTTATTTAATGGGTTTTAAACAATGTTTAGAAGCACCAAAGCTGTCTTAGATTTGTTGTTGCTGTAAAAACAAATGGGTATTTGCTTTCCAAAAGAACGTAGATCTGTTCAACAATATAGACAGATACATCAGGCAGAGTTTGAGAGAGAAGAAGGTGGTTTGCACAGGACTCTTTAAATACCTTGGCAAGGCTCACAGATGGACAGTGTCAAAAGTGCTGTCTTTTGTCTCAGGGGACACATCATCATGCTAATACATAAAAACATGTGATAGAAATAAAATATAAAACTAGAAAAAAAATCAGAGTGTATCATAGTAGGAGTGGGGGGGGTTTGGCACCGGTTACCAACACTTTGCTCAGCCTCTCTTCTGTTTCCAGAGCACCCTTTCTGTTGCTTTTACATCCTTTGCTGGTCTGAGCACCATGTGAGCTTTGGGCATTTCCCCCACAGTCACTGCAAGCACTGGGTAATTCATCCCAGCTTCTTACTCTGTACTTTGTTAGGTGTTCCCTGTTGATCCTTGCTGGCTCTCTGGGACACTTCTGTTGCCCACAGAACAGTAGGCTGAGCCATTCTTGCACTCTGAGGAGGCTGTCCTTGAACATCAGCTGGTTCTTTTGGTCTCTTTTGCCCTCTAGAACAACACACTATGACGTGCTACTAAATAGGTCCCTGAATAGGCAGAAATCTGCGTTCCTGATGTCCATTTTTGGGATTCTGATGTCTACCTTCACTCAGGATTTTAAACTGCACTCTCATGGCCTTTCCAGCCAAGGCTGTCCTTGACTTTCTTATTTCTGATGATTGTGAGCAATAGTTCACACAAAGTATTTCACTGAATGGCTGATCAATGACCTGCAACAGTAAATTATCTTAAACACACAATGGAAATCTCCTGGACTGTTCATGCCCAGCTCTACTGCCTTTCCAGCACACCTTTGCATGTAGACCCTCGTGTGACTTGTCTGCAGGCTTCATTTACTTCTTAACCTTGTCCTCTGCAGCAAAAGTCTATGCTGCCCATGACAGTCTCTTCTTTAAACTCATGCCTAAGTTCTCAGTTCTCAGCTCTCTTGTCACTGCACAAGAAAACACTTTATTCTGAAGGGTACCTAGAGACAGGAATAACAGACAAAGGTCTTTCATACTTTCGTAATAATGGAAAATGAAATTTGCACTACTTCTGCATGAATTACTTTTAATTTTTCTGTGTTAAGTTAGATACTTTGTTTTTCTTCTCTAGTTCCTCTTTGTCATACCCAGTAGATAATGATTTATTTAAAACCACAAGCCCTCATTCAGTTTTTAATTAAAAAAGTGTTAAGTTAATTTCTTGCCAGTAAAACAAATATTTGTTATTACTAATACATTTTAAAGGCAAGCATAGCACTTTGTAGTGTTTATAGGAATACTGTATGTAGTGCACTGCTTCATCATGAATTCATGTCAATCATTTCCCCATTGCAGTAGAACTTCTCTGAAAGCAAATACATTTCCCAGTCACAGGGGGGGAAATTGAATTCTTCTCTGTGAGACTTCAGCAGACACGTGGCCATTGAACCATCAGATGTTAGAATAACACAGTGCCTTTTCCTTTACTGAAACTGATATCAATCCCTTCTGAAACAACATAATATTTAAAAATCCAGGCAAAAATGCAAATAAAAATCGACAATCTCACTCACTGTGACAATAAGTCAAGGCAATTTTGTCTTCTTTCAGCCAGCTTTCTGGCTCCATCTTTTTAATGTGTGTGACTGCTTCTTCCTCACTCTTACATGATATTCAACAGGAAAACTGCTCCTTGAAAATGAAGAACAGAATCTGGCTGGTTTCAGTTCATACATTATCATTTAATAATATGGTCTGATGGATGATACAACTGTTTACTTGTTTGGTTTTCAATCAGCAGAGAGGACTAAAGCATGATGTTTCCAATATTTGTACAGACCGGTGATGATTGTATCTATGTTATTAGATCAAGATGTTTTCCTTCTTTGACTTCATTTTAGAAAGGCTGAATGCAAATATTATTAATATCTTCTGTATAATTTATACTCCTTTTGGCATTTTTAAAATGGGCAAGTTGACTTAGCAGCAAGTTTCCACAATTACTCATGTAAACCCTGGAAGAGATGAAGTCTGCAAGTCTGTTTAACTTTATTTTTACTACAGTTATTGTGGCTTTTGAGACTGCAAGTTTGTGTGGTGAACCTATCACAGTGAAAACTGTGGATTTAAAAGTTTTTTTTTCTTTTGACTATAATCAGGAATTTGTTTTCAGTGTAAATCTGAGCATAAAACCTGTGCCTGGGTAGGTCTTGAACTTCCAAAAAGTGCTCTGTCTGGAGGCTCAGAGGCAGATTTTACAGTTCAGGTGGCAAAAGTATCAAGTGGCTGGGAGAGATCTGCAGTGACACAAATTCCTTGTTTAGGAATAGTCTACAAAGCCATTAAAACATCCCTCTAGTATAGGGCCTTTCAAGTTACTAGAAGTTTTCAGCCTTAACCTTTTGGATTTTAGAACATGCTTGGTAAAATATTTATCTGTATGATTTCTCCCAGTCCAGAGGTTTTTTTCTATACCTAAATGCCTCTCCATGTAAGATGGTTCTGCCACAGCTGCTCCTGTTGTCTAGAGTGGGGTGAACAAACCCTGCAGAAAGGGATCTGAAGTAGGCAAGAAATACTCATTCCTGGTAACATTTCCAAATAGGTACCCTGAGGATGAAGAAGAGAAAATGCAACAGAAAGTGAAATAATTTATGCAAAAAATTATATGAAATTGTTCTAATTTCTCTAAGTGGATGATTTTCAAGAGAAAACTGACTTATAAAGGAGGAGGAATGTTTCTGAGGAGTAATATAGTCTGCCTAAAAACCTGTGGGATCTTTTGTTAAAATGCTTGTACTTTTGGCAGGAGTGAAACTGTTTGCAACCAAAGTTTATTTCTCCTTATTTTTTTCCCCCCAAATGAAAAAAAACAAACAAACAAACACAACAACAGGCAAACAAAAACACACTAAAGAAAATATAATTGCTCAAGGCAGTTTCAGCAGGTCTGCATACACTGTTTATTCCATCTGCATTTCAGAGTAATTTTTTATGGTCAGTGGCACCACTGTTTGCTTGTTGAGCTAACACCTTGAATGTCATTTCAAAAGGTATGCTGACTTTTAAATGAGTGATCTCTCAGAATCATAAGCTTCTTAGTATGCACTCACTCTTCTTTAGGTAAATAACAAATAGGGTATTCAGACATAGAGGGCTTATTTCTTTTTTCCTCAAAAATAACATGATTTATGACAAGAGGTTCTGAGAAAACAGAGGATCAATACACCTGGTAAGAAAATGAAATAAAATCAGCCCCTTTCTCAACAGATAGATATGTGTCAAAATGTAAAGAAATGTTTTTAGGTCTGAAGAAATAGATTTCCTCTCTTCATAAATTTTTGCCTCTTTTTCATCATTTTCATTGCAGTCCTTCCTCATCCTGCTATGAGGTTTATTCAGCACTCACGGAACCCAGAGCAACCAGAAACAGAAACCACACTGGAATAAATATAATGCTTCTGTTTCTCATGTTAATGATCTAGATGGTAAACTCCACTGCTTGAGGTTAGTGATGCAAAATCTATTCATTTATCCTCTATAGAAGTCATCACTATCCTATTGACTGGAATCAGATACATTTCATTTGCCTCTAATATGAAGCAAAGAAAATCAACTTCTGAAAGAAAGAAGCACACCAGTGAATGGCTGTCTGTGAGCTTTGCAAATTAGCTTCATTGTATGTCTCCACTAGACAAGGCCTTGAGCAGCCTAATCTGACTTTGATGTTAACTACACTTTGAGCAGGTTCTGCAGGGTCCAGGACCTCACACAGCCTCTTTCCACCTATAATTTCCTATGATTTATATATGCAATATGCATGTGTAGTCAGTGTATGCTCGTGCACCACATAGACACATTATACACATCTGAATTTTTTGTTTTGTTCTCCAATATCCAAAAAACATGGTTAAATTACATGTCTTTACATGTATGCACTTGCACATTCAGTAATAAGCATGTAAGCCCATGCTGTATAACTTGCTCTTCCCTCACTATGTTATTGTTGTTGGATTACTTGTTAGCTTGTTTTTTTGGTGCTTTTTTCTGACATATATAACTTCTGTTCCCTTATATGTGCAATCAGATTTACAGAAATGTTGTATGGAACTGTTACCTTTTTCAGCTTCTCTGCTGCCATGCAAAATTAGGCTCTTCCTGGAATCTCTCTATTTACAGGAGAACAAAGTGTCCATATTCAGTGAGCATCAGAGCAGCATTAACTGCTGGGCACCAGAGTTGTCCCCTTTCCAGGACCACACTAGGGCAGCTCTCAGATGCACCCCAAGAGAATGGGCAGGGAGAAAGGGAGAAAGGCAGAGATGGTGGAGAGCACCCCAGTGTGTGTACAAAAGCAATGAATATGCTGATTAAGCTGGAAAGTATTTGGAATTAATAGTTGTTCCTAAATGACCTTTCACCATGAAGGGAGAAGCCAGTGTTTGATGAGACAAACTATATTGTTGTCCCATCCATGGGGCACCCAGAGGGAATATGGTTGTAGCTGTGTTTTCCCCTCTTCATAGATCTTCTGCTCTAAAAATGTGAAGAGGACACAACAGGATTTTGGTAACTACAAACGTGCTGAAAGCGTTTTATCGCTCACTGAAAGAAGTGCAAGCACTTCTGACTTTATTAACTTCTCCTTTGGGTATTTTCTTGCACATCCACTTCCTCCTGTTGTGGAGTTGAGGGAAGTATTAATAGTTTCTTTTTCCTTCTAGAATGATTCTGCATGGGTGGGTCATGCTATACTGAAAGTGTCAGAGCCTGCCTGGGATGATGCTTGCCTCTCTGCAGTGAATTTGCTTTTCTTATTTCTTGTTGTTCAAATTTTCTGACTTTAAAGTTCAACCAATGTCCCAAGTCCCTTTTTTTGAGCATTTTCTGTGTGGAAATACTTGTTCTGTTTACTAAACACAACAAAAACTGACCAAAGCTACTCTCATGCCATTGCTGACATATAGGCTTAGACAAACTCTATAGACCACAGAATGAATGAGGAAGAATAAGTGCCACCTTGCCAGGGGGTGGGATGGGGCAGGAAGCAGTAGAAGACAGAGTTCAAATGCAGCAATTAGAATACAGTCACCTTGTTTAAAACATAATTGTGTCACCCACCAAAGAGAGAACTGAGGTTTTCACAAGCAGTTTCCATGCAGCATATTCCATTTTCAGAGTTCTCAGTCCTACAATCCAGTTATGGCTTATTTATTCGATGAACTGGGTAAAAGTTTTAATTGAGCCAAGCACATAGCAACTTTAAGAGTGATGAAGTATCATGCCTCCTTTTTGTTGGTGCAATATTAATATACATCTGGTTTCCTCAGAAGACGCTTTTTTTCTTATTCTGGTGTTTGACAATGAGCTAATGTTCAAAATGCAAACAGAGAGACTTTACACATTGCCTGCAGTAAAAAAGCATTTTCTTCCTATTTACAATATATGCAGTAATGGAAAAAAGTGATCCCAGCACCATACTAAAATGAATTTAAGCTATTTCATATTGCAGGGAAAATGTCAATTTAAAATAAAAATCTATAGCGAACACAGAGCAACTGAAATAGTCTAAGATATTAAATAAAATAAAAAAATCACAAAATAGGAATACATAAAATGCTAATAAATTGACCAAATGGAGAAGGACAAATTGAAAAAGAATGGTTCCATTTTGTGTATGAGAAATTTACATAGGCAAAGTTCAAAGCAGCGCCTGTGAAGTTCCAGGTGGAATTTCAAATTAAAATCATTGTTGTCTACTTTCTTTTTGCCTAATTTGCTATGTAGGGAAACACTGCTTTTAGCAGTTTTGTTATTAGATCAGCTCTCCAGCATAAGTTGAGAAGCCACACTTGAATGATGCTGGGGCTTTTCACTGTCAAAAGAGCAAACCCTGGAGTAGGGGCATGGAGCATTCTGGCCAGAGCTGGCACTTCCAAGATGTCACCAGTTGTCACAGAGACGTCTGAGAAACCAGACTTCTGGTTCTTTGCTGTGTGCAATGACCATCAGTGACTATAATAATGATGGGCTGACTGTGGTTTACTCTTTTATAGTTCTCTGGGTTCCTAAACAAGTGGCTTTTTTCATTTTTTTTCCCTGAACTTTTCTCCCAAAGCACATTAATCATCTGTAGTGACATATTATGGTGAATATTGGGCAGCCACATTGCCTTTTTTGCAGTCAGTTTTAGTGTGTGTGGGTATGTCTCTTTGTCACCAATATGGAGAAAATTGCCTAGGTTTTAAAGGAATTTAAGGAGCAGAATTTTGTTCTGTTTCACCATGTGCACTTTTCAGGAGAATTAGAATATTTTTATTAGAGATTGTGTCTCCGAATTCAGGGGGGGACTGAAGTGTAAAACAGCCAGCTTCACTTTCCTTGAGTTAGTTTCTTGTTTTCTCTGTTGCAATGTATTTTTTCTTTAGGATTAACCTTTCTGATAATTTGAAAAATTGAAATCCTTTACAGTGTGAATACAGGATTACTCAGCCTTCCATAGCTGATTTTGTTGAGACTAATGGGACAAGAGGCTGAACAAGGTCCAGACCTTGCCAAAGGTTAGGCTTGTTCTTAACTCCACCATCTCTGCGATGTAAAATGCATAGCAATCTTTTCAATTTTATATTGGATTTTGTGTTGCTAGGTAATGTGGCACACTTTGAACTTACAAGGGAGACTTGGGAAAATTAAAAAATAAAACAAATTAAAAATGCAGATCTCTTTTCAAAGTGTATGAAAAGTATGTAAGCAAAGTAAGGAAAATCTGGAATAGTCTTTGAAGTGAAGGAGCAGTGGGAAATTCTACAATCCAGGCTTGAATAGTTGGAACCAGGAATAATGTACCTAGCCAATAAAAATATATTGTAGGAAGGAATGGTAACTGAAATTTGAAAGTGCAGTGAAACATAAAAAATTTAAAGCAGAGGAGAAGATAGTCATTACTGCAGGAATTTCAAGGAGGGAAGATATTGATGGAAAACGAGTCAAGTGCCATAGACATAAATAAAAAAAATTGAAGTATTTTTGTTAAAAGATGATAGATATGACACTATACCTGTGGCACCGACATTCCCAGACGCAGGGAGTCAAAGGAAGTGCTAAAACCAGTAGTGTTTTGTCAGAGAAATATAACTTTTTATCCCAGAATAAATCCCTACGATAGTTTAAAGCCCAGCCTATTAACTAAGCTCTGGGAAGGCATGGCAGTGCTAGCACACACAGGCCAAACGCTCTCAACTCCAAAAGGGTTTAGATTGCACACGTTTGATAGCACATTGATATTGCAGAATGACTTTTCTCATCTCACAATACTAGTTTCTTGGTGATAATTCAATTACAGTGTTTTATAAACCTTCTTAGTCCTCCTCTGGCATCAGGCAGGCTTGAGTTCTAATTAGTTTTTTAAATATATAATAAAACATGGAATACAATTTGGAATCCCAGTCAACCTTTAAATCATTGTGCAGTGCACTTTAACTGCTAATCTAGTGCTTTCAGTGCATGGCTTCAAAGACGTGTGGGTTCCTTTTTATCCTTGTCATGCACAAATTACATTTAAGCCTGAGATGGAAGGTATTGACCCTTTTGTTTGCTCTGTTAAGTGGTTTCAAAACAACCAAAAAAAAAGTGTTTATCTTGCCAAATCTTATTTGCATATTTTTAATCCTTGTCACTTGTTACGGAACTGTAAAACTCAGTTGTGAGTCAGCTCTGGTTAAATCCAGTGACACGGAGTGGAAAAGTGTTAATCCAATCCCTTGGTCTGTTAACTACGTTTCATTCCTGTAAAGGCTCAGTATAACTCAGGACTGACCTTTGTTAAATCCTTAGCAAATTTATATTGGCCCAGCCTGTTCTGTTTGCACCAAAGCTGAATTTGCCCTGGGTGGGGGTTTTGCTGTGACTGTGGAGTGCTCCTGCCCTGCGTGCTGAGGTGCCAGGCTGGCACCAGAAGCACCAGCCTTTGCTTTTGCAGTCAGAAATCCTTTTGCCAGAAGGTCTCCCTGTGCAACTTTTCCCCCTCTTATCTCCCCAAAAAGGTCCATGTCACATCCTCATGATTGCATGGAGTGGTCAGTGACAGAATTTTATGCCTGTTTTGAGCTCTGTCTAAGCTAAGGCTGCATAGCAACACGTGAGGAAGTCTGTCAGTGGTACTTTAGCCCAGCATACTGGCAATGCAAGTGAAGAAAAGAACCACAATATGGCATTCTTTTAATAAAAATACTTCAAGCTAAGATAAATGGCAGAAGCGACTTCAATTAGGAGTAATTATGTTGTTGAAATATTTTCTACACTACATGATGCAATTAAACCTTTATCACCACTGGTAACCAGCCTCCTTAAAGAACAAATAAGTATTCATTATGGAAAGAGAAAATTATATGTAATACAGAGAGACAAAATATAAAACAATCAAAACCAAAACCAAGCCCAAATGCTTTACAGAAAAGGCATGAAATAGTCACTAGGCAAGATGGATGGCTGATTACCATTCAGAAGGAAGTGGGCTTGAATTTATTTGTACAGATTCACTTATGTCTCCTGATGCATCCAGTAAGTTATTCTTTCAGGTCACGAATATATGTGAAGGTAAAAACCCTTCATGCTATTAAAAGGTAACTTAGGTTATGGCAAAAGTCTTACAGCACGTCTGCAAATATTTGTGTAATGGAGATCTGTACAGATGCTCAGGAGGGGCACAATTCCCAATCCAGGTAAAACTCTGGTTCTTGCTCTCAGGAGAGATCAGCCTGTGACAGTGCTGTAGAATCTCCTACAGACCAGATGTGCTTCAGCGTAATATAAAGGTTAGTAACTTACTCAAGGAACTTCCTATTTTGATGACTCTTTTTCCATCTTCATTTTACTGATAATGTTTGTTATTCTTTTCTGAAATATGCATGTAGTCTTCTATTTTTAATTAATTGCATGATTTTTATTTTTTTATGATTCTGTACTGTCTAAAATTACATTTTTCACAAAACAGCTGTTAATGACCATGAGCCACAGAATTAGAGAAGCTAGAAATTACATTTTCTCTTGAGTTGAGAGCTTTAACTCTGCTTTCCCATGATATGAGTATTTTCAACACCTGATTTTGTAGTGGTTTGATTTAACTGTCTAGAGTAGAAGGGTAATACATACGATTATAGTTGAATATATACAAATCCAGTCATATTTCTGCCGGCTAGTTTCCTAGAATTTTTTGGTTTGACTTACCTTTAATTCTGCAAATCATAAGTGACTAACACGGCACATGTCCCTCCTTCCTAAAGTGGTACTTCACAGGAAATAATTCCCACAGGGAATTCTGTCGATGGAAGTATTGACGGGCTTCCAGGAACCTGAGGAAAAACTGCTCTGGGTTGGCTTTGGCTTTGTTTCAGACCTTGCTCCTGTCAGCACAGCAGAGAGGCAGACAGCATGGGTCAGCAGGGGACAGAAGAGGTCTGTGGCCTGGGAATTTTTTGGCTGTTCCTCTGCTTTTTCAGCTTTAGAAATGAAGAACAGTGGGAGATGAAGCTGCCTTAGTGGTAATGTACAAGGCGAGTTCAGGACAGAGTCCAGCTGCCTTTCATCCAGGATCTGGAGGAAGAAGGTAATTCCTGAACATAACACTCCAAGCAAACCTGGCTGCCCTTTCCTGATATGAGAAGGAACCTGAAAGGAGCCCATTTGTGCTATTAAAAGAAATTTTCCTCAAACTTTGGGCAAATAGCCCACTTTCTTTTGTTATCATTTGGAATGCCTTTGAAGCAGAAACCTCCAAGGAGGGTCTGAAACAATTTCCAAGAAAAAGACTGTAATTACTTTGTAGTGCTTCATTCAGTGAACTGAAACAAAGCCCTAGGCAAGGGAGAAGGTTGTGTTTGTTTGCTTGTAAACTCCATGTATGTGGTGCCACTGCTGGAAGATGAGTGACATGTGGTGCATAGCTCAGCCCTGCTTGGTGCTGCACAGTTTGGAATTGCTGCATTGTATTACGAGGAAATCTGCTTTATAAACCCCCCTTTTCCAGTAGGTTCCAAAGGCAGCAGCCAGTCACTGTGTAAGCATATTTCTTGGGCAGAAATCACAACAATCCAAATTGTCAATTATCCCCCATTCAGCACTCCAGCCAGAGAGCGTTTGGGATCTCCTGGAATGACTTGAATCTGCAGCTCTGCTAAGAACAATCACAAGGTGTGTTTTTTGGAGATGTCAGACTATGAAAGAACAATTCATCCCCAATGCTTTCGAAATTAGCTTTCACTGTCAGTGTAGTCTCACTCAATGAGAGAGTGCTCTTCTTTTCTTCTCTTTATTATCTGGATAAAGGTACTCCAAAAAAAGAGTATGTTTGAAATGTAAAGCTCTTCTGTATAAGGAGTAAAGCCCATGTTAAGAAATATGTCTTTTAGCCAATATAGTTTGTACTTTGGCCACAAATAAGTAAAGTTTTAAGGGAAAGATCCATATTAAAGTAGTGTGTTATTTGCTGTAGGTTTAGTACCTATCCATTAAAAAAGCAAACAAACAAACAAACAAAAAACAACAAAAAAAAACCCCAAACAAAGCAAAAAGAATCCCCACTTCCCAAAAGGAGAACACTTAAAAATTCATCATGGAGTTTGTACAGCAACTTAATGTAATTTTTGACCTTGCCTCGATCAAATGTGCTGTCATTCCAGAGGAAATGTGGTATCTCTCCAGCACATTCCATGGCTGCTTTTCCCTTGCACAAGGGACTTTTTGGGCTGAAAGGCAGGGGGCTACCAGGAGCAAGAAGAGGAGTTTCAGATGCGATGTTGCTGAAAAAATAATTGAAGCAGCTGGTTGCAAGGCTGAGATTCCATTAGAAGCACAACTAAAATTGATTTGGATCTGTGCTATAGCATTCTGATTATGAAGTCTGTGGCCTTACCAAAAGATTATAAACATGACTTTTAAACTCCCTTTGATATTCTTATTACAACTGCACTTAAATTCATTATGAATTGCTACAAGGTCATCTTGTTACTAAACATGCATAGTTGGCACAACTCAATATGCTCTGACAAGTTTGAAAAACCAGCTGAGTAAAGAAAAACATTTGAAATAAATATACTGGGTATTGAATCTTAGCTTTCATTATACTTTGAGAGTGATCTCAGTTTTGATCCCAAAAACTCAACATCATCATAAATTTTATTTTTAAACTATAATGTTCCTTCTTATTATATTGTTGCTTTTCACAGGGTCTGGATCTTTTGCCCTTAAATGTAGCTCATCTCTAAAATTTGCTGTGGTAACAATCACTTTGCCCTTAAAAACTTGGGGGACATTTTTTTTTTTTAATTAATGAAGTAAAAGAATGCTTGGCCATAGCAGAAGCATTAACCAATACCTGTGTTAAAGGGTTTTCTTGTTATTAAAATCTGAAGGAATGTAGAAAATCTCGAGAAAGGCATATATTTCAATCAAATTATTTAGGTGTTGTATTTCTGAGGTGCTCAACTAATTCAGTACAGTAAAAATATGTGGTGCTGGCCTGGAAAAGGTAAGATTTTTTTTTAAAATCTCCATTTAATATGCATACATATAGAAACTATTACTGTGCCAACTAGAACTTGTAGAGTGCTAATAGGCTAAAGAATGTGTATGGTACACAAAGTCAGGACAATCTGATATGTATCTACTATGGAAAAATATGCAAAAGTATTAAGAAAAACACATCAGTTCAATGGAGCCTTTGTTTCTTCTGGAGTTTTTGCTGCATCCCTTGCAAAGGGATCCCTTGCAACCCAGCAAGGGTTCTTTGTGCTCCTAGGAGCAAGTCTTCCCTTCTAACAGCTTCAACTGATTTCAGAAAATCAAATACTTTTTTAACCATATACATACATCCTTTGGAAAACTATCATCATCTCTTTTTCAAAGTGTTTGCCAGATGAATTATTTGGAAGACGCTGTCTTAACGTTTTGTTTTCTCAGAAAAACACTAAAGTCATTGAGATTGTGATATTTGATAATTATTTATTTATTCATTCACTTGTTTGTAAGAGAGGAGTGATCAGGGGAGGCAGATTATCTTGAGAAGAGGGGCAGGTTGCTGCTGTAGGGCATCAAATGAGCCTTCCCTTGAGGAGTGGGACTGGCTGGGTTGTAGCATGGGGCAGCAGGTAAAGAGATAAGAAATGCATTGGTGACCTGCAACTGTGGAAACACTGCTGAGAGAAGGGATGAGACAGACAGACAGACAGAACCTGGAGGTGGCACAGACAGTCAGTGCATCTCAGAAACCTTCTGTAGTGCTACGAGCAAACCTGGGAGCAAGGAAACTGTGAAAAGAAACAGATTTTTGTATCTAATCTGTCTATCTTAAATGAACATCTTGATTTAAGAAGTAAAGTGTTCAAATTTGTAGGCTAATAAAGCCAGATTGTTGACAGGCATCTTATATTTCAGGATGCTCATTATAAAGAAAAAGTTTAGATAAACTTCCTCAAAGCTCTGGCTGACTCTGGGTTTGCCACAAGGAGCTACAAGTGAAAAAAACCAAACCTTTGCATATGATGAAGGAAAGAAAGAATATTAATAAAATAAATATGTTTCATTATTATTTTAATGACGTTTTTATGATTATGAAATGCATGTGAAATAGTATAGGTTGCAAAGACCAACTACCTCTTCAAATAATCTCATCTTGTGTTAGCCCAGCATCAAATGCAATTTGGACCACAGAAAACTGGCTTTCAGACATTGAGGCTTGAAGAGTGAGATTGAACAAAAATGTAGGTAATTGTATGGCAGATCCCCTGGCCTTGAAGACTCTGGTGTCACCTCTTCATCGCTTGTGAATTGTCATTCAGAGTCCACTGAAATCAACAAGAATAATTCAGTGAATTTCAGATTAGATTAATATCACATGGTTGTTCCTATTAGATTATCCAGATCAGAAATTCATTACAGTCTGAAGAAAGCGCCGAAGGGAACTTAACTGTGTGTGCCACAGGATTTCAGGAAAATAATCCCAATTCTGGGGGCTGGTGACAATTAGAAATGTCATTGTCCCCCAGACTGTGCTTTACAGTGAGACTGTTGTTCTCTATGAGCAATATAATGAAAGTGTTCTACTCTACAATCTCATTGCATCATTTTAGGATGTTCCTGCATGGGCAGTGTGACTTGCTCTTTATTCCATTTCCAGACCCTTGCCCATTTTGCATACATGCTAATTACTTTCTGAACTCTCTTCAAAAGCCACTCAACATCTCCCCTCAAAGAGAATACCTGATCACAGATGATGGGGTAGTGCCTCTCAGAGGAATGGTTTATGCCAGATTGGCTGCCCTGACTGCTACAAATAATGTGTTTGGGGACCTTTCCCTTCAAACCCCTCATGCCTTGCTCAGAAACTCTGCTCTTGCTGGACAAACTCTACCCTGGTGGGCTGCAGGAACAGCTATTCTGAGACTGTGAAATGAGAAACCACAAGCACAGGATTGTATCTCATGGCTACAAGGAGTAAAGGGTGGTGTTGAGAAGATACTGAGCAGGTGGTGTGGAAAGTGAAGGAATTCACTTTGTTCTAAAGTGTGAAAACAGCCTGTGCAAACTGGGCATGAGCCAGTCCCCAGCAACTCACTGAGGACTTGTGTTCTCTTTGTGCCATTCATCACACAGCACAGACAAATCTTCAGTAAATCTTAAAGAGATTTTTTTCTTTGAAATAAAGTCGACCTTTTGAAGTTCATTATGAATTTCAGAATTTCTTGCAGAGTCGAGTGTCCAGATTCATTCCTAATGGACCAAAATTGTCAAAATAATATATTTTATTGAAATTAATTTAATATGACATTGCTGTAACAGCTCCATAGAAACACCTTGCTGAGCCCCTCACACAATTTTTAGAACACTGTATATAGCAAAATGCACTGTAAGTGCAAAAGCTTACTCATATGTCTTCATCTAGAAACACCTTCAAAGAGTAATCACCTTAATTTAGTAGCTTCACCTTTACTATGTAGATTTTAATAGCAGCTGGCCTTGTTTAGTAGCTGCATTTGTTTAATAGCTGCACCTTTACCACGGACCTTTCCCATGCAAGCCGTAGTGGGGAGTAATTAAATTTAATGAAAACTGTACTTGCCAAACAAGGATATATGGCTGGTCCTGTGAAATGGACAGTGAGCTAAATCATTCATGGGGAAATTATCCACGGTACAAAGGTTAAAGTACCGTAGCTCAAAATATAAATTAAGGCTAAAGTGCAGCGAACGTGACTTGCAGAGTTTCCTTGATAGCAGCATCAAAACAAGAACCTGGTCCTCATGTTGTACCTTGGTTCTCCTGTTAAGAGTCTTTGCACTCTGCTCCCTGTGTTATGTTAGACAAGGACAGACTTCACAACTTGAACTGATTTAAGAAACAGAAAATAAACAGTATACTATTGATATACTAGCAGGGCCATGGTAACAGCACAAGGGATATATTGGTTTTAAAATTCTCTCCTTTTTATAAGAATGTTTAAAAGCTCTTTTCAAAAAATACAAAGTTCCTTTTGCTAGTGTTATATTAAGACAGAGGCAATTAAAGATGCATAAAATCAAAGATTCAGCAGGGTTGGAAAAGATCTCTGAGATCATCAAGTCCAACCCTTGATCTGCCACATGACCTATGCTAAAGAGACAGTCCTATTTCATCTTTTTGATCAAAGTTGGTGAATGGAACACACAGTCATTTGAAGGTGGTGGTCACAAGGAAATAAAATTTTTGTTTGTTTACTAAGGGAATTTCTAAAAAAATTAACTTTTTTAAACCAAAAATATATAAAATTTTAGTTCTATAAAAGACATTTTCTTGATGTTGAAATGACTTTGCTTTCCACTAATGGCAACATTAGTGATACCTCTGAAAATACTTATTTTTTACCTCAGAACTTTGTGTTCTGCAAATGTAAGCTGCAGTGAAATCTGCTGGGATTTTACCTACTAGAAGATTCCTTACTGTTGCCATCATAGCACCATAGAAGTTTCATTACTAGTATTGTTGCTACTCAATACACAAAACTTTAATGGAGCAATAGCACTGCGAGATTTTTATATGTTTCATATTTCAGTTCTCTCATATTGCAGTTCAAAATGGGCAAGCTTTTCCAGCAGATAAAGTGATGTACAGCAGTGGTGAGATAAAAGCTGCAAACACCAGTTATGTGATGCTTCTGATAAAAAAAAATGTACTTCGTTTGAAAGATAAGCCTCAGAAATTCACCTCACCTTGTAAAGGCACACAAATTTATACTTTGTTGTACAACAGCAGCAATTAACTGAAAATATATTTATTTGAGTTACTAGTTCTCTCTTTTCTGAAAACACTAATTAAGCTAACCCTACATGGATACTTTCATTGCTGTGATATTTCTGCTCTAACAAAATAAAGGAAAATTAGGACTCTTTACTTACCTATATCCTTGGGAAACCCAACATTACTGTATTTCTGGCTGGTAATGTGAAGAGAAGAACACATCCAGTTTATTGTTTTAGAGGAATGTATTGAATCTGCTCATCTTCACTGGGATAATAGGAATATTTCCCCATTTTACTCAGCTTTGCAGCAATCCTGCTTGTGTTTCTGCCCTCTCGTACATGCAGTGTGAGGCCCTGTGTGTTTGCTCAGCAGAGCCCACCTTGCACATTCTCTTTCTCAGGCATCTCTACCCTTAAAATTCTTGCCCTTCTGGAGCTCTCACCTGAAACGTTGCAAGAGAAACACTGATCTACTCTACGATGGCAAATGTCACAGACTCTGAATTCTTGGTAAGAGACTCTTTCTCTCATTTAGACTAGACATGCTAAAATTCTCTTCCAACTAAGTGTATTGCTGTGAAATGTTTTTCATTTTGATGAGTGGGAGTTCCTCATCCACCTGCAAGAGATTAATTTCGTCTCTGAGAGCCCTCATCTATCATTTACCTGGTTGCCTTTGTTTTGCTGGTTTTTCCTTCAGATGTCACTATGTGGTCCCCCCAATCTCTCTGAAAACACAATAGTCTGATTCAAAGCCAGGTCACAAAAGTGAAGATGGACAGCAGCAATACAATCCATGCTGGGAAGGGTGCTCTGTCCCTCATACACAGCTACAAACTTCATCATAGGAACCTGTGCCCAGCCCTGTAACCTCACCTGCCTTTCCCATTGCATCTCTGCTGCTCCCATGGGGAAAGGTCCACTTAGCTCATAACACAAGGGCTTTTCCCCTTCCTACAGGTTGCAGCCCATGGAAAACACAGCTGAGGTAATATTGAGACCCATGAACTGCAACATTACCACAGAAGTATGAATATGTTACAGATTTTGGAGATGAAATAATGAAAAGAAAGAAAGAAATTCCTCTTGCTATGACAAATGCCGATTTCTCTGGTCTTTTTGAAGAAACATTACCCAAGAGAAGTCGCCATCACAGTGTAGAGCCATTCTTAATGATTCTTATCTGCAACATCATTTTTTGCAGCTGATTTTTATAGCTCACACGTGGCAGAATTCTTTGCTTGTGAGCAGACACCTTTTCTTCTAAATGTGAAACTGCTGACAGTCTTACCTGCAGTACCTGAAATGCAATTTGTGTGTCTTGGAGAGAGGGAAACACTATCCAGCCCAGGTTTGATTAACACATATTATTCCATTGCCCTCGGCTTGTGGCAGAACTGAGTTTCCCACATGAAGTGGAATTGCTACAGGTGTGGGTTGTATAAAGGCATCAGCAGAAATGTTTAGCTTTGAAACACCATGAGACGATTTTGTACAGCTTTAAACCAATTTGGGGATACAAAGAGGATTAGAAATTTTGGCCATTGTGAAGAGGCATAAGCACTAATAAAGGCAGCTTGCTAAAACTTACAAGGAAAGAATAATATTTAGGTGAAGCAGGGCATGAATTGACTTTGTTGGTTTTAATACTTTTGCTTCTAATGACATGCCCTTGCATGAGTGAGCAATAGCACTGTTTTGTAGAAGCTGATTTTGGAGAATTCAATCTCTCACCTTCTAAGGAAAAGGCTGTGTGGGGGTTCTGGGTGCAGGTAGACCTGCTGTGTTACTGCAGTTGGAAAGAAGGGGGGCCTGAAAATACCCCTCAGCAGGTCTGCCACTCTTCATTAAAAGAAAATTGTGCAAGGTTAAAGTTTGAGGGTTGCCAGTGACAGTATCTGACTGCAAAAATGCCTTCAGAGCAATACACAGACAAGCTCTAATCCCCAGTGAAAGTACTCAGCATGCAGAGAGTATGGTTCTTACCCAACAGGTATCCCTATAGGGGAAAAGACACATCCCCTGACTTCTCCCCACTCTCAAATTACTTTTCTACTATTTCTTTATATTTTGTTGGAGCTTCAGTGGCTCCAGCTCTACATACCTTTGTTACTGGTTGGTGTAAAATTCTCTCCCTTTGCTCTTAAAGTTATAGTCTATAACATAGAGCACATGCTCAGTGAGGGATGGGTGTACCTTGGAGGTAAGTCATTTTGAGGTGGAGGTGTCCATTAATATTACAATTAGGTTACAATGAACCCAGTTCATTTGAGGAGAGTGATTTCACCACAGTTGTTGGCTCGGCAGCAAAAAGTCTTCTTCCATCTGCTTTGGTTGACAGGAGCTGTGCAGTTTGTCAGCTGTAAAGTACCACTGAGGTCCCCTCTCTGTGAGGATTCCAGCAGAGCCTGGCCGTGGTGTGTCCCCTCTGCTCCACCCTCCTTTCCATTCTACTTTCCTTTCCTTTCCTTTCCATGCAGGAAGTAGCATTTCATCCCAAGAATCCTGTACAATTGTAACTTTTGTTATGGTGCAAAACTTCTCAGTTTCCTCTAACTTTTACCCCCTGTCATCTTTACTCATCTGGGTTCAACAGAACCTAAATTATCACTTTTGAGCATTACAATCAATTGCGCCCTCAAAAACTCAGGTAATTCACAAGGTTCCCTCTTTTGTTGTACTTTCCAAGTGTATTTTGGGTATCTGTAACAGATTACTTGTGGCCAGAGACGATAGTTCATGATTCTCCTCGACAACACATGCAGATTATTTGACAAGAGCAAGGGAAGCTCCAGCACTGCAACCCCACTGTTTAGTGGTTATTGGAACACAGAGGTCTGTTCTGACAATTCCACTTTTCTCCTGTCCTTTTTAACTACTAGAAGTTTTATCAGACAAAGATGTTGCATAAGTCTGACTTTATTAACCTTAAAGATAAAATATATAGAATATAATATATTTTTGCAGCAATTTTCTGAACATTTATAATGAACAGCAATAGCAGTGTGGTGCATAACTCCTTAAAATCGATAATTATAATTTATGAAAATGTTTGTATTGACAATGCGTTTATCATATGGATTATGTTTCAGCACAGTGTGGTGACTGTGCAATTTATTAATTTTATAAACAGTTGCAGTAAACCCCCAAACATTTATAGTAGATAAAATAGCAAAAAGTAAAAAACCCTCTTATATGAATTCATGGCTGTTAAAGTGAAGGGGAAGGTTTCTGTGGACTTCTGTTGCCTTCAGATTTAGGTCCTGCAAAGGGGAGTCCTTGAGCTATGCAGAGTCTTTGAGGTGAGTTAAAGGACAAACCCTGTTTCAGGTGGCTGCTGTAAAAGTGCCACAGCATTGCTGCTCGGTAGAACAGCAGTTATGGAGTCAATTATGATCCTGTGGTATCTTAATTTTTATTAAAATCAGATGGATCTGGATTAAAATACCTCAGAACCATCTACTTCTTAGTCTCTGCAAAGATGAAAGCATCTCTTTGTATTAAAAAAAAAACAAATCCCATGATTTATAGGTACGGAACTGATCTGCCAGCTCTGCTGAAATGAAAGAAAATATCAGCATTGAAAGCATAATATATTTTGAGCCTAATATAGATCTCTATTTTTGGGAATCTATATTTGAAAATTGTGACATGATTTTCAAAGTGTGCTGAAGTGCCTAAGGACCAAGACTGGATCTTTCAAAATATTTAGTAAACTACATGGTGTTTTGTTTTTTTTTTTAAATTAAAAGCAAGATATGAATATTTAGGCAGAGTATGTCTAATGTATTGTGTTTGGTATTACCATTTAAAAATCACTTCCTGTTATTTGTGACCTTGTACTAGACATTGTAATATGTATTTTCTTTACATTTGATAGTTTTTGCCTGAAGTAAGCTGAATTCAGGTGGTACAACAATTCATTGTGCTAGTTCTAAATTACCTTAGGCAAACTCTAATATTTCTAATACTACTTAGTTTCTTTGGAGGTTGATTTGTGGGTACCTTGGTAATTTTTATTGAGCAAAGGAGTGTCTGGCAGTTAGCAAAGTGCATGATAACAGATTTACCCTTTTCGTTGCCAAGCAGCGTAAATGTTGCAAATTTCATTCACCAATCTTGAGATCAAACTCTTTTATAGATAACAAATATGTTGAGTTAAATTACATGGATCTGCCTAAAGCAGTTTCTTCTTGTATCAAGCAGTGAAATCTGAATTATTCTAAAAATTCTTATGTCTGTAGTTGTCCTTTTATTGCTAAAAAATTGAATTTTTCTTTTTTTTTACTTCTATGAATAATCCTATCAATGTCTTAGGTACTACTGTTGGTTTCAATAGAGGGTACCAGTAGAATATCACAGCTCAGCATTAACCATGTCATAGTCAGCAAGGAGGTATCTTTCCAACTATAAATAAGAGTTAAAACCTTTATTTGCATGCTATATTATTTTTTCCCTCTTCTCCTAAAATGAAAGATCTGAAAGGTGACTGTCCACATCTTGGTTCAAGACCTGATTCCCCAAGAACTTTGGGAAAATAAAAAAGAAGTCTTACTGTTGTTTAGGTTGTACGATTGGATAGTGTGGAGTGATGATGGACTCAAACTCATAAATCTCAGAGAAGGACCACAGTATTCAAACACTTACCTTGTTTTTGCTTAGTTGAAAAATCGCTTCCATTCTCTTTGTTGCTTTTTCTTTTTCTTTAATTTCTAAAATGATTTGACTTAGGACCTTGAAGTTTGGGGTTTTTTTTTGTTTGGTTGGTTTTGAGTTTGGTTTGGTTGTGTTTTTTTGGGGGGTGGTGGGGTGGTTTCCTAGCCTCAGCAAAGAAAAACCCTCTTAATATTACATATGTGGATGGAGGAAAAAAAGTCAAATAAAGGCCTCGTGACACATTATGCATAATTGTACAGCACAGCACGAGTAGGGAAGGAGTGAAACATTTCTCTGTGGGATAAGGACATTAAAGTGACAGAAACACTGCACAAAGTCATCCCTCTCCACCTCCCCTTTTATTTTTATAATAAAAATGAAACAATTATGAGGGCAGCACAAAACAGACCATCTTCTTGCAGGGTTTCACCACCCTCTGAGTACAGAAATGTTTCCTCATGCCCTCCCCTGATGGATATAACTCTGAGCCATTCCCACGTGTCCTGGCACTGGGTACCATTCAAAAGAGCTCAGCACATCCCTCTGCACTTCCCCTCCTCAGGTTGCTGTGGGGAGCAGAGTGGTCACCCCTCAGCCTCCTCCTCTCCAAACCACACAAACCCTGTGCCCTCAGCTGCCCCTTCCCCAGCCTTGGTGCCCTCCCTGGGACATGTTCAGGCACCTCAACATCCTTTTTGAATGGTGAGGCCCAGAAGCCCATGGAGCCCTGAGGAACACTGCTGGTCACCAGCCAGATGTGGCCTCATTCACCACAGCTCTTTGAGCCCTGCCCTTCAGCCAGCTCTTCACTGAGTGAAGACTCTACCTGCTCATCTCACAGCCAGACAGCTTGTCCAGCAGGGTGCTGGGAGGGACAGGATCAAAATGCAGAAAACCTCCATCCACCACCTTCCCTTCATCCACTAGGCAGATGATCTTATCGTAGTAGGATATAAAATTATTTAATATAAAAACATACTTTATTATCTATTGTATTATTATATATGATACTGTTATTTATAATAATTTAAATAATTAATGTTCAAATCATAATTTCCCCGGAAGATACACATCTAGGCAACCATTAGTTACCTAGAGTAACTAAAGTCTCCCTTTAGTCATTTATGTGAGGTTCATCTAGGTAGTACCTCGTGAGAGAAAAAGAACCAGGCATGGCAACAGAGGACAGACTTGTTAGTGCTGGTAATCCTAGCTGGGAAGGAATGCAGAGCTCATCTTCCAGCTACCTCCTAGCACAATGTCTCTTACAAGGCACACTGGACGGATTCAAAGTAATAAAGGTGATGTTTCAGAACAAAATACCAGCACTTTCTGCTGACCTCTAAAGCCTCTGACTCCCTCTGAGTACTTTGCATTATCTGTCCTCCCTAAGCCCGACAGTAACAGGTGTCTTGGGCAGCTCATACACATGCAGGTCAATCACAGCAGGGATACAAATGGATTACACTGGCAGCCAGTCTTGCTCTTCTTGAGATAAGAGTCCGAGAGCTTGGCCTCGTTATGGGGGTTTGGCTGCTGGGTGATAATTGCTTACTCAGAGGACTCTTCTGGCTTGCTTACTTTGCCCATAAATCTGTTGCAGGGGCAGCCAGCTAATTCAGCATCGCACTGAAACTAGTTGCTGGGTGGGTTGATTCCTGTGAAAATTTCTCTTTCAAGAGAAGCATGGCAGGAAGGAACTGCTCTCTCTTCTGCTCCAGATGCCTTTCAGATAGTCCTCACTTTGAAACTCTCTTTCTTTTCAGCAACAGAATCATAGGCTGTCCCCACAGACTGGTTGTTTAGATCTTCAGCCACGAAACTTCTCCTTCTGTCCCATGTCCCAGTGTGTTTGTGCCTGGATTTAGGGCATTTACCTGGTTTTGGGAGCAGCTGCTCTTCCACTCACAAAAGGACCAGACAATTACCTGCTCAGAATAAGAGCAGCATGAGGTCGATTGTTAAAAAGGGAAATACATTTTGCCAGCAGACATCACTTAGGGGAAGACAGAAGGTAACAATTGTTAACTAGGGAGTGCATTCAAGACTAGAACTGAAGCCATGTCAATAACTGATTTTGCAGCTTAGTAGCCAAACCCAAACCTTTTCCCAAGTTCATTTCCACTCTGTCACTGATTCAGAAAGAGAATTTTAATGTAAGTCTCTTATATTCCAGAATAATACTTTAGTCATCTCATGGGCTATATGGTATTCATAAGTATTATTTTCTCTCCCATTTCTGCTCTTCCATTCTGCAGAAAACAGATAAATATTAATTTCTAGAGAAGATGGAGCTAGCTGTTCGTGAGACATCTGCTTTGTAGCAAGAAATACAAGTCCAAAGTCCTGCTCTGAAATAGAACTCAGTCTTAGTCCCTAAGCTTCTAAGACAATATTTTTTGAGGCTGCTGGGCCTCAGCTTTTCACTTGCTTTCAGCATTTCATTTGGGGAACGGTAGACTCCCATAGTTTACTGGTAAGAGCCCCTCAGAGGATAAATATGAAAACAAACCTATGGCTAGCAGATTTCAATTCACTGAGTTTGCTTCTCAGCTGGACATGGTTGTAATGTAAGGCTGGGAAGATTATGACGAGTAATTTTTAGAGGGAAATTTTAAATGGGTGTTCCTAGGTATCGTCTCTTTACACCCTGACCCTGACCTGAGGATTTTGAATAAGAAAGTACAGGGGCATACCAAGGACAGGGAAGAGCCAACCTCTGTTTGGACCCACAGAATGAGACCTTTAAAAGTTCAAATGCTTTCTGTGTAATACTTCTTCATTCCCATTAGAAGGAGCTGTACGAATAGGTGATGAATGGAAAATTCAGTGGAAAGTAGATCAACAGAAAGTAGTTGAATTCAAACCTGCATTAATATTTGCTGCTGAACCTGCAGATAGGATGTGCTTGAGGAGGACTGTTTTATTGTGTAGATTGAAAAATGAATTTGGGAGAGCAGATGATTCCCCTCACAATGAGTTCCATAATAAGATCCACCTGATAAGCTTTGGAATTAATAATATATGTCATCATAAATAATGAAACATGGGATGGAAATAAAAATAAAGCTCCTGCCATGAACAACTGATCTGTAATTCCTCAAGGCTGGGGAAAGGAATTCCCTGTCCCAAGCACTCAATGAGCTAACAAGGAAGGAGGCTCTCCTAGGCTTGTGTTTTTGTGAGTAGCAAAGGACTCACGGGAGATGGAATAGTAGGTGGCTGTCTTGGCCACAGTCCTCACGAGATGGATTGTTTAGAGCTCTTGGTGCAATAAGCAAAAACGTCAGCAGAGTTTCTGCCTGGATTTCAAGAGAGAAAACTTGATGCTACCCAGAGAGCTAGTTAGCAGTGTCCTTGGAGTCTGCTTTTGAGGGCTGAGGCATCCATTTGTGCTGGTTAGTTTTGAAGAACTCCCTTTTAAGAGTACAGGAACAGGCAATCCTGCTGTGGCCTAAGTCAAGAAAGGGTGTCAGAAGAGTAGCTTGGCTGAACAGGGATCTCATCTTGGAAGTCAGAGTGAAATATGAATTGTATAATCTTTGTATCAGAGGTCAGGATTTGCAGACAGATTCCAGGAGGTTGATGTCCCAAGCCTGTCTGTGTTTAAGAGGCATTTGGACAATGCCCTTAATGCCATGCTCTAACACTTGGTGAGCCTTGAAGTAGTCAGGCAGCTGGACCAGATGATTGTTGTAGGTGAGCATTCCTTCCAGATGAACTATTCCTTCCCTTCCCATCCCTTCCTGTCGCGATCCGTCGGAAAGAAGGAGCCAGTCCACACTCACGGAGGGTGAAACAGGAGTGGAACATTTATTAAAGGAGCACGAGACTTATAAAGGGTTCGGGGCGG
>JAWWEE010000074.1:52333807-52478828 GCA_035221455.1 Xenops minutus
CTCCTCTTCCCTCCCCTCCCCTCCCCTCCCCTCCCCTCCCCGCCCCTTTTTTCTTCCTTTCTCTCTTTCCTTTCTCTCTTTCTTTCCTTTATTTTCTCTCTTTTTTTTTTATCCTACAGTTCAATTAGAGGATTATCCTACTTTCATTTTGCCCTTCAGCATCTTTAGAAACTTCCTTTTGTGTTAGTAAGCAAAGTGCTAAGAGATCACAGAGGGTTCCCTCAGTCATACTGAATCTTATTTATTCCCTTTGAAATCCATTTCTTAATTCTTTTCTGCTGTAGGCAAGTCCTTTATTTCCAGCATAATTCTTTGCATGAGAACAGATCAGCAGTTTCCTCTACAGGAAAAAAGTTTGTAAAGCAATGGGTAAAGATGCTCTCCTTTCCCAAGCACTCTCTCTGTTACTGCAAGAATTTGTTTTGTTTCCAGTTAACTCCACAGTGGCAGACAAGCTGACAGTGGTTTTGCTGTCAGAGAAATAGCTGTTTGATTTTAAAAGCTGTTAATGTTTAACTTTAAAACATGCAATTTTACCCTGTAGTATTTAATCTTCTGGAAAGACACTTTTTTAATTTTTATTTTTTTTTTCACCCCAGAATGTTTCAGACTTGTTTCTAAGTAGCTCTAAGAATTTTTTATTCCATCCTGATATCTAAAAACAGGCTTGTTTGGCCCTCAGAAAACACCCCAAGTGCAACACAGAGCTAACCTAAGGGTTTCAATACCTCTGCTCCCTACCACTACCCCAGGGCTATCACCAGAGAGCGCTGCACGGGGCCACTCCTTTTACAGAAACTTTCATGCCAGGCAGGGGAAGCATAAGATAAAATTTGAAATAAATCAAGGGCATGGAGAGCATGAATATAACTTATCACCATGTTTGGCCCTGTTATCCATATCTAGGGAATGACACTCTCAAGAACCTGATGTAAATCTCTGAGCCAGTATGCCAAACTAGCCAATTAGTCAAGTTTTGTCTAGAACATCTCTCCCTTGATAGGATGAGGGAGACAATTGGAACAGTAAAAGTGAGAAAACTCCTGGGTAGAGATAAGGACAATTTAATAGGTAAAGCAAAAGCTATGCACACAAGGAAAGCAAAACAAGGAATTCATTCACCACTTCCCGTGGTCAGGTGGGTGTTTAGCCATCCCCAGGACTGTGAGGCTCCATCATACATGATGGTGACTTGGGAATGCAAACATCATAGCACTGAACGTTCCCCCTTTCTTACTTCTTCCCCCAGCTATTATTGCTGAGCATGGTGTCATTTGGTGTGGGATATCCCTTGGATCATTTGGGAACAGCTGTCCTGCCTGTGTCCCCTCCCAGCCTCTTCTGTCCCCCAGTCTCCTCATCGGTGATATGGGGTGAGGCAGAAAAGGCCTTGATTCTGTGTCAGCGCTGCTCAGCAGTAGCTAAAACATCCCTGTGTTATCAGCACTGTTTTCCTAACAAATCCAGAGCACAGCCCATCCTAGCTACTGTGAATAAAATCGCTTCTATCCCAGCCCAAAAGAGCACAGCAATAGGCTTATTTTAGATCGAATTTCTGTTGGATGGCTGCTGCAATACTTCTGACAGGGAAACCTTTCCCTCTGAACGAGCTAACAAGATTTTTGCAGTCTAAAATCATTCTTGAATATACCTTATCATCTTCTGAGATTGTCTTCAAGAGTCAATGCTGCCCTGCTTTCCAGTTTTGTTTTTTGTTTGCTAGTGTATTCTGTAGTCTTTTAATGGAAATCTTCTACCACATTTTTCAAGAACTTCTTCGTTAAACACATTTGCATACAACAATAATTTTTTTTATCCCTGTGACAATATTTTCTTGTTATTGCTGTTATATAGAATAATCAAGCTCTTAGCTTTCATTCTTCATCTTCATCAGGAATAAAAACAAGTGATAAGGGGTGTATCCTGCTTCCTATTTTAATTTCCATTTTTATCTAGATTTCCATTGTCCAGAAGTTATGTTTTTAGTATTTTATGACTTAATTTCTTTTTCTTCTTTCCTAATATAGGGGAATGTATTAAACTTTCTTTTAGTTTCAGTTTGGCTCAGGATCAATATTTCAACTACATTCATAATTTTGATATATAGCATTTGGCTGGCAGAGAGTATAAGATGCAATATATTATTTTCCTCTAAAGAAGAATGGGAATCTGATCTGGAGATTATGCACTAAGCGGTTGTGAGGATTTATTTCAATTCCCCTAAGAACCTGTTAGTATATAATTTGTTGTGTCAGATTTATTACCCTCCCAAGAGATTTCATTCAATGTGTAGGAACAATTCCCTGGTGTATCCAAGGTGTGTGAAGGTGGATAGGCTTTCTTGTTACTGTGATGCAGAGTTGCCCAACTACTTCTTGGAACATTTTCAGTCTTGGCTTTACTTGTCTCCATTAGGTCTTCCAAAGTAAGATCAATATACTGTATCCCTTTGCTTTGATTAGACTGCCATATACAGATTTATCTTTATTAAAAATGCAGCCAAAGTCATCAATAGTACCTCTCGTGGTCACAAATCTTTGGATGTGTTTTCTTTAAAGGATGAAATCCTTATAGAAAATTCTTAAGACACACTGTAATTTCAAAAACCTTCTTATTCCCTTATTCTTAGCCACTGTATATTTCATTGTGTGGTAATTAAAATCTTCCTATGTATATGGTGTGATAATGACTGTAATTTTTTAAAGTAATTATTTAAAAAGCACTTTGAATTTCTATATATTCAACATATATCTGATACTAAACCTTGGGGTAACTGGAGCTTTGCTCATGCTCAAGAAGACATTAATAACATCTTCCACTATGTATTGAAATAAAAATAAAGAGGCTCCCTATGAATTCAGCAAAAACCAGATCAAGATGTTATTTTCTAAACGATGCTGAAGGAGTTTGTTTTACATGGTGCTATAATTGACTTAAACCCTTAATTAGGCAGCTTATTCCCTCTTCAAACAGAGCACATGAAACACCAAGCTCTTTTCATTTTGAAGAAGAACTTAAAATTAGAGAAGAATTATAGGAGATAAGGTTAGGGCAAAAGTAGGCCATGAGTGTTGTAGGTATACAGTATCTCCAGTGGATGGGAAAATCATAGCTGGATGTTGTACAAGTTTTCTTCCAACTGTACTTTTCCATAATTGTGATTATTAATGAAATTATTTAAAACCCAATACTTTATTATCAAGTTCAATGTCACAGTTCTATTAAAACAGAAGAGCTACATCAGAAGCTGTGATGTTTTTGAACAAGACTTGAATTTGTCATATACACACACATACACACACACACACACACATATATATATACACACATATATAAAAGTAAGAACTACCCAAATTAGTCTTTGACTAGTAATGCCAGAATGAACAAATCCCATGACAGAGAATAGTTTTGGAAAGGGAATTTGGTCATCACAAAAAAATTCAACCAGATATGCAAACAAGAGGTGAAAAATTACCATGATGTGGCTGGAGGGGTTTCTTGAGTAGAGCAGAAAGCTGATATAGAAAGCTCTCTGAAGGAAAGCACTCCTATGACTTGCAAAGGCTCTTTATATGAGTACTATATTACTCAAATGCATAAGGGCAAAAAGAAAAGATGCTTAATTTTTCCACAAAAATATTTACCTCAGT
This sequence comes from Xenops minutus, assembly GCA_035221455.1. Classification (NCBI taxonomy): domain Eukaryota; kingdom Metazoa; phylum Chordata; class Aves; order Passeriformes; family Furnariidae; genus Xenops; species Xenops minutus. Next base: position 52,337,458 of record JAWWEE010000074.1, read on the forward strand.
GTAATTGCGATGGCAACTGTTAATAAAATAAAGCTATTCATCCTTGCCATCATAGCCCAGATTAAATAGCCCTAAAATCACTGAAACAGCATTTCTGTGATTAGGTTGATGGGTATTTACAGTCCTTAATGAAACATTATATAGTCATTTGTGCAAAGCATGAGCATATTGTGTACTGAAATTGTCACATAGCCAAGTTAAAATTATCCTGAACACAGATAGCATCTCAGCAGTATGCCATGCTATGAAAAAAAATGCTAAACAAAACACCCAAACCCAAAACCCTGTAAAAAAGTAATAATTTGCAATTTTTGTATTTATATTTTTTTCTCTATAAAACTATATAAAATATTTTAAAGTATACCTCATAGGAGCCTTACAGATTTTTGTTATTGTTATGTTGCCTTTTATGTAAAATATTACACCAAAAAGAGGAAAAAAAACCCGAAACAACCACCTACTTTATTTTATTTAAATCAATACAGAACTATTTACATCATTATTTCTTTACACCAGATGAGGATCAGACCATAGGAAGTAGTTGCTATTGAGTGTGAAGCCTTGAACCACAGCTCTGCTGTCGGATGCTTTTGGGCCACTCTTATATGAGACTCTGACATGTCCTTGTGGCGCTCTGGGGAGATAGTCAGAACCAAAGTCTTCATACCAAATTTAATGTAGGTTGAAGTAAGCTGCCTTTGAACAGTGTCCATGTGTGATCTTTGTGCCTTGTATTGCAAAAACTACAGACTTCTGTAGGGAAATGGTGTAGGTCACTGAAGTGTACACTTGTATAGTTTATGCAGTCAGTAAATAGGCTCTATTTGCTCTTTGTGATTTCTTCCTTCAATACAGAGAACAAAAACAGTGTTGGAAACCTAAAATTATCATCCAAATTCTGTAACACCTTATCTTCACTATGATAAGCTACTGTAACACCGTGATTTTCTGCATTCAGAGGTAACAACACTGACGAACCATGTGAGTTTATCACTGGGACCCTCAGTTTTCTTTTTTCCCAGAGAGTGCATTTTTCATGTTCTAGTTGCTGTAAGGCTATTACATGTTTTACAATTTCTTTGGGGCATAAATAAGACCACTTTTTCTCTACCATCTGGAGTGCTCCTACTTTTTTTACTGAATGCATAATTACCACTTTTCTATACAGTGACTGAACCGTGGCCTGTGTTTACCAAAACACTCAGATTTGGGAAGGATGGAGTTGCCTGCTGCATTTTTAATTTTGCTTTTATTAAACAGCGGAATGTTCAGATTGTTCATCTTCTTCCCCCATAGCCTTGATTTTCTAGTTTCTCTTCAAACGCAATGCAGTAACTCTGCTTTTCTTAGTTCTGTCCTGATACTGCCATTGGTTGTTTGAATTCAAAATTCCAATTCAGATTCAGGTAAAGATACCTAAATATGTGTTAAACTTTGAACTAGATGTCCAGGCTATTATAGTCAAAGGAGTCACTGCTGTCAATGAAGCCTGGGTAATGTGCCAGCTCACCGTGGAGTAAGTGCCTGTGTGATTTATTGAGGTGAATCCCTCCCCAGCTGTCTGAATCACCCACTGGCCAAAGCATGGTATATGTTCTCATGTGTCCAGACTAAGGAGCTTGGACATTGCCACTATAGTCTTCATCATAACTCTTGTCCTCAAGCTATGAGGACTAATATATTTAGTGCAAGAGGGTCCTATTTCTGTGTTTGATATCAGCTACAATGTAATCATTCTATTTACAGCTGAATAGAAAAGATCCAGCTGACAGCTGGTATGTCTCCTTTTGATTTCTGTGCAAATTGTCAAACACACCAAGGCCACTGTTATTTAGGCCTTCAGATCCTAACTCAGACCCTAGCACTCTGAGATCCTTCCTATGTATGAATGCTAGCTGTTTTGTTGTTGCCTTATCTCCTTGGAATGAAATACTTTTGCTGAAAGCTCTTTATGTATTACAGCTGGTAAACATTTGCCTGAAAAGATTCTGGTCATGTCTCCATTTGGTTAATCTTCTCAGATATTCTAGGATTTAGAGCCATCATAGTCTGAGAATAGAAATGACTGGGAAAAACCTTTTGAAATTTTTTGGACAGTTTCAACCAAATTTAACATATCACAGAATCACAGGATATACTGAGTTGGAATGGATCTAATCTACAAGGATCATCAAGTCCATCTCTTAGCCTTGAGCAGAACATCCCCAAGAGTTACACCATGTGTCTGAGAGCATAGTCCAAACACTTCTTGGATTCTGTCAGAACATGTATGTAGCTGTATAATGAAGTGCGATAATTCCTTGATTCGGATAAGTCCATCGGCAAATTTTTAAATCCATATGAACTAAATATATATAATATATTTAAAATATATAATTTTAAAATCCTGAAAGAAGTCCTTAGCTAATGTAAATAATTTTTTTTACATTGAGTTGCATTTGCTGAGGTCTAGCTGGGAGGTAAGACCAAAGCAGTGATCTGAGGGTATAGCTTGTTTGTTGTCAGAGCTGTTTACAGTCCAAACAGCTTGCATATGAGTTGCAGAGTTTGCAATAAGCTAATTCCCAGATTGACTACAGGTTAACAAAGCTAACACTGCTGCAAGAAAAGCACAATAGTCAGCACTGTGTCCCTGAAGTTATTTTACAAGTACCTAAAAATCCCCACAAAATCAACCTATGTGTGGTAAGCTGCCTAACTGAAATTTCAGAAAAAAAATCCTAAATAAAAGCTTTGCCAGATGTTTAGTTTTGTTAGCATATCAGTGCAAATTAAGCCTGCTGCTTCTCTAGACTGAGTGCTTCAGTGCAGCACTTGAAGTCTTGAACTGCTTGTTTAATGGGCTGTGAGATATTTCCCATTTTCTCTTAAAAAAACCCAAACAACGAAACAAACAAAAAAACCCACAAACAAAAGCCCCCCAACTCTTGGTATTAAAATTAAAAAAAAAAAAAACAAAACAAAAACCCAAACCACAAACAATGCTAATTCTAGTTAAATATCTCATTATGTTTAAAATCAGGAAATTGTCAGTACAATAATCTGTCCATAAGAGTATACAAAGGTGAAACACATCCAAATTTCGGTACATTTGCCACAGGAATAAAGGGACTTCTCATTAGGAAATAAAACCTTGGCATCATTGGATGTCTTGTGGGTTTAGTAAAAGACAAACAGAATTTCTGGGAACCAAAATGTAGCATACCTATGAGCCAGGACAACAAAATTCCTGCTGATTTTGAAGAAAGGCCGCAGGAGAGGAAAAAGGAGAAATTCAAGGAGAAAGTTTACAAGAAGCCATGAAGACTACACAGCAAAACCACAGTGGATGGGTTTAAAGACTGCTTTAGGTTCTACCATTAAAAAAGCCACAATAGGAAATTGGTCTTTCCATCTCTTTGTCACACAGCAGAGCAGGTCCTAAATAGTTAATCCTGTACAGATCCTTGAGTATATTCCAGCAAACTGGTAACACATGTGGCTAAATATTTTTTTAGCACTACACACATCATTTGCACAGTGTTCTCTGATTGAATCCTTGTAATTCTGTATTCTCTTATCTCCATTTCTTTGAAAACACATAAGAAAAAGAGATTTTTTAAATTTAATATTGAAATAGTCTTGTCACAAAAATATATCCTTTCTCTTATTGAGTAAGGTCTGAAATACTTCCCCTATTTTCTGGATCCTGGAGGATATTAAAAAACCCAGAGATGCTACAGTAGAAGCTGAGTCAGTGATTCTAATCAAGTAGCAAGGATATACAGCGTGTTTTTTTCAATATTTCTTATCAAAATTTATTTTAAGAAGGGAATTTTTGGGGGATGTGGGGCGAGGGTGGGAATGGATTCATGATGAGGGAGATCAGAATTCCAAGTAGACCTTAACTTCTGTCACACTGAGAATCAAATTCCAGGTGTAATTTGCTGAGATTGAAGGTCTTAACTTTTCCTTGGGACCTCAAGGATTTGGTAGGCTAGAGGGTTGCTCTCCAAGACCAGGATCCCATGTGGCTCAGAGCACATTCTGCAATACTGTGGAGTCATTGGATCTGTCAAGCTGCATTGGAGGCGTTTGTTACATGATAATGGATGATTGGATGTCTGCAGGGCCTGGCTGGGTGACAGCACGTGGAAGAGCAATGATTCACTCTGCTGAAGTCACTATGGGGATAATTTTAATTTGTTGCAATTAAAGTATGGGCTCATTTTAAAACCTGTGCTTTGAGACATTCGTATGCACATTTACAGTAATGGTATCTCTCCCAGAACTTCATGGAAATGTCTTTTTCCACCCTGCCTGGTAACCATTTGCAGTCCAGTGCAAAAGTGACACACCAATGGCATTCCTTGCATGCTGGTTTCAGGCTGGGATAACTTCTGGCCAGTAGTAAGGTCACAGCAGGGCCAGCAGACTGCAGACACTGGAAGGAGCTGGAGATGGTCATCTTCAATACATAGGAGGGGAAACAACTCTTCCTGGAAAGGTATTTTAAATCAAATTAAACCTTTATTGTGACACTTTCTGAGACATAGAAAAAACAAATGGAGGAAGTAAATGCACTTTAAATAAAAATTTACTCTAGTGCCATGATATGTGTATTTCTCAAAGGACACAAATCCTTCATACATCTGACACATTTGCATAGTGTGTATCAATAGGCTTTGCACCAGCATTGAGATCAACACAACAGATTAACAATCTTTCCATTTTTTTAAAAGGTTAGATCATGGCTATGTGTTTACACAGTAAGTTCAGAAATGTGAGAAATATTCCATGTTATTTGTAATCTATTTATTGGGGAGATGTTGGATACTCTTTCCCTTTTTTAGGTTGTCATTCAGTAAAATCTGAAGTTTTAAAGCATATAAGGGTCTCAAATACTCTGTGAATGTTAGCAACATAAACCTTAATGTAAAAAAACAAAAAGAAAACAAAAAGAACCCCTTCTTAGAGGTAATTACATAAGATCACAGATGGTGGAATGGATGCGTAGAGAAGTAATTTGCTCAAAGGCACTTATCAATTTCGTAATACAGTGCACAAGTGTTCATTCTTTATTCAAACTGAAAGAACACTGCCAATTTATTGTGTAACCATGTTCTGCCAATGCCCTATATAATGACATGGTTTTGTTATGTATTATGGACTTCTCCATCACTTGTCTTTTTCATTATCCACATGTTGTCTGCCAATAGCAGAGACAGAACCAACACTAAGACTGAAGACCATATTTATCTTCCTCTTCCCAGATTTTTGGTTGTTACTGGTGGGTTTTGTTTTGTTTTGTTTTGTTTTTCATTTAACACACAGTATTATTTACCACAGAGTTAAGCAGCCAGAGTTTCAGACTGAGAAAAAATGGAATTGAGAAGAAAGAGCATTAAATTTCTTTCTCTAGCCTGGGAGAGTACAGCAATTTAAAGTGCTCTCATATCATCATAATGTTAATTTCCCCCCCAGTGCTTTCTGGCATCTGGCTCTATTCCCCCATGTAAAGGAGCTTTACAGAGTAATTTGTATCATTAGAATCTTTGTTCCTGAGATGTGAAAGGAAAATAAATGTTATGCATAGTATCTGGTGAAATATAGTGCTGTATATAAATATAGTAATAGACAGATGTAAGATTATTTAATACAGTCAAGTATATCTGAAAAGTATTAATTCAAAAATTTAACCAGAAAGTAAGAAATATGATCTGCAGTTATCTGTAGGACCTCAATTCAGTTTTCTTCTGTATAACTGCTAGGATTTAGTCCTGCAGGAAGCTGGAGAAATGGTAACAGGATTTCTTGAAAAATGTGATGCTTTTTGGATTGAAGGATGAAGGACATCTTATAGATTGGATATTACTGCCTTTTTCACTTGCTCAAATAAAGTCCACTGGTGAAAGAGGTTCTTAAATTTGGAGTGGAACTGTTGAAGCTGCTTTAGGTAGAAATTACATCCGAAGGAAAACCAGCAAAAAAGTCAAGCTTTTCTGTATTTTTTCTTTTGTATAGCAGTGGCAGAAAACTGCTGAAAAATACTAAACACATCACTACACCACAGAAATATGTAATCCTACATGCTCTCAACCTGTACTGGATCCACATGATCTGCCATAATCTGCCAGTATGTGAGAGGCTACAGGTATTGATCAAAGTGAGTTCATGATCTGCAATAGATCCCAGACAATGACAGGCACCAGTTTTCTGTGTGCTTCGATATGATACTTTAATGGGTTGCTGAGAAGGACTATCTGGTGTATGTTGGGGGTTTTTATATGTATGCTATTGAATTTTAGAGGTTTGCCCCAATATTAAACCATCTGCATTTAAATTATAGTTATTCTATGAATAACATCATTCTGAAATGCTTAGAGAAAGTGTGTCTGTATGTACATGGTTTTTTAAGGGCTACAGCAAGCAGTAACCTCCTGACACTCTTCAGGTATCACCAAAAAAAAAAAAAAAAAAAAAAGAACAAATAGGAGGGGGGAAAAAACCAGCTTCTAGCTTTCAAACAGAGAAGATTTTTAATATTTCTGACAAATTTGGTTAGAGAAAAAATAGTTCTAAATTACGTTGCCCATTATTTGTTGACATTCTTGAAATTGCCTTACATCAGAAAGAGCATTAAAGATCCCTAGATGCATTTGATATAATCAGAGCAGAGTTATTTAAAGGTCTCAATGGACTGTTAACCTATCTAGATACAATTATATTTTGCAATCCCTGAAGAACAAAAGTCCGTCAAGTACTTAAAAAGCTAGAGATGAAGGACTATACTTCAGTTCGGGCAAGTGCAAGCTAAAAATGGCTAAACGTAGGCATTTGGGAAATGTGTCAATCCTGACAGCTCAAAAATAGAAATAATTATGTAAATCTTGGCTCCCAACCAGAAAGCAGGAGAGTTAGAAAGGTTGTTAAATATGGTCACATACTTCAGTAAATTAATTCAATCTCCTGTCAGAGATTAGAGATCCCTTATGAAGGTGTTAAAAAGATAGATTGCTGAGTGGCAATTTGGGTCAGACCAACTTAGCTCATTCAGTGCTGGTAAAGTGTGGGGTTGAACTCTGTGCCAAGTGTCTAAGCACCCAGGCAAGCAATTGCAACCTCTGAAGAGCATCAAGAGCAGTGAGGCATGGTTACTTCCCAGACCTACTCACAATGAACAAAACGCTCACCTTTAAAACAGCTCAGGTTGCACATGAAAAGAGACTGAGTAAATTGGAAAAGGGAAATGGAAGGACTATGATACAGATGCTCATTTTTTTTTTCTGTAATAAATTTATTTCATGGTTTATGGGCAAAGGTTTCCTTGTTGGGACTTCCTGTTGTTCCCACCATAGAAAATTAGAAAACTAAATCTGAAATCAGTAGAAAAGAAAAAAAAAACACACAATCTTTTTCTCCATTGTATGATTTGATAAACACTGCTTCTTATGAACAAATGCTGTTACCACCATTGGGATGCAACATCCAGTCACCCAAGGAAATGTTGGGTGGAGAAAGCATCTGTGGCATTTTAAGACAGAGATTATAAGCTGCATTTCACCTATCGAGTGTCTGAACTAAAGCCTTAGCTATGTTTTTCAGAAGGGAACTTTCAATGTAATTACTCCAGCTTCCAGATAGTTAATGGAGCATTGTGCCCAGTTTTGCATTAAAAGATATTTTCAGCTGCCATGATTGTGGCCAAACACTGGAGGAGACTGTAGAATCTCATGCCATGGAAACATTCAAGACTTGATTTGGTATGAGCTATGTGGTTGAATCACATCTGCTTTGAGGAAAGGGTTAGATTAGAGGACGTCTATGTCATCTAGATGTCATCCAGATTAGACGATTTATGCTTCCATGGCATTCTAGAAATTTATTAGTTTTAGAGCTAAACTTGTGATGTGTGGCCTGTGGATCACCAGTATTGTACCAGACAAAACAAAAAACTTGCTTTGTAAATGTGATTTGAGGTTCTGTTGGCCCTGCTGGATGTCAACAGGAGCTACAGAGATGTGCCAGGAAGTGACTGTCTCTACAGCTGACAATTTGGCCATTCCAAAAAAGGGAACTTGAGTATTTATCATAGTTATATAAAACAGATGAAGGTAAAACCCACTTAAAAAAAAAAAAAAGTATAAAAAAATAAGTTAGAAGCTAGGATTTTGAATTTGAAAGAGTAGGAAAACAACAGCTTGTACCTTATCTACCTGGGATATGGATAGTGATAATCTAGAAGGGCACAGGCCTGAGCACTGGTATATGATTGCATATACTGCTAATTCACCAGTGGCTGTCAGTGTCTGACTTTCTCACTTAAATCAGCCAATGGTCTTCTATACACTTGGCAGAAGGGTCTGAGAATTAACATGGGCCACTGGTCATTCTCAATAGGCAATTTGGCCATGGCCAGTCTGTTTTGGGAAGTATAAGAGTTTATTTTTGTGAGGGTGAGCTGTGCTTGCACTATTTGTTCTCAGTATCTGAGTAGAACGCCTGTTTCATTTAACAGCATACACATAACTGGTATTTGAAATACTTGTCCAGCTAGCACAGCATCAGGTAGTCTGGGGGAAGTTACTGTCTTGTTTTTGGCAGTGGGGACACCTTTTGACAGTTTCTCACAGGGGTCACTCCTGAAGCACCCTTTGCTACGAAAGCCTTACCAAATAAACCCAGTATACACTTTTATCACCAAACTAAGCTCCAGTGTTCAGGCACCGGCAAAAAAACCTGCATATTTAACAATATATGCAATGCTATATTCTTTTTTTCAGCCAAAAAATCCCCAAGAAACAAAAACAAAGATAAAATAAAAAAAGTCAGCTGCAAAGCAGTAGTTCTCAGATGCAACAGGATGCACCTTGAAAGTGGAGCATTTAATCATGAGCTTGTCTCTCTATTACTTCCAGACAAACAGCATTAATTTTCGTAGGTCTAATAAGTCGTCATTATCTAGCTGGTAAGGGCATATCACTCAGAGCTGCCTCAGCAAGAAGAAATGGAGTAGCAAACTCTGCCTCTATGCAATTAAGTGGAGTTGCTAGCAAATGCCTACTGTTGTAGTGTGCAAGATAACATAAAATCGAGTAACACCTTCAGGAACTACTATAAAAATATTTAATGGAATCACCAGCTAAAATAGTAAACAGATTAAGTTTAACAGAAATGGTTATAAGATGGATGTAATTTTTTTTTATTTTAAAATTTTTCATTAAAATATAAGATTTAAAGATGACTATGCAAGGTCCTATAATGAAATATAATAAAATGATAAAAGTATTATAATAAATTAAGCTGTAAAAAAAAAATCATCATTTTTTTGTAAATAGTTTCTTTCTGAGGTGCAAAAGAGGTGTTTTTACACTGACAAGAATGGACGTGGTTTAAACCAATAAATAAAAATTATGAGACATTTTTGGCTTACAAGCAGAAGCAATTCATGGTCATTGCTCTATTAATGTAAAAATATCAAAAACCTTTTCTAGTCTGGAGACAAAATACAGCATGATCATATCCCTCAAATGTAGTCCTTCCCCAAACCTGGAAATTCTCATGAATATTCTTTCCTTTTTTTTTTTTTTTTTTTTTAAATACCCTCTTTGCTCTTATTTTGCTTGCCTCTCACAGGTTACATCTATCAGGCTTTTTAAGTACCAGCCCTAGACAAACTAAATTGGCCCTCCTGTTGATATAGATTAAAGGTAGAGCAGTATGAATTGCTTTGCCATAATCCTACTATATGCAGAACCAGAAGCTCAGAGCAGAGCAGTTTAGCAGTTTGTTTTCAGACTTGATCAGAAAACCTGAAAATGATTGCTGTATTGCTAAGCATCCTAGGACTCCTTATTGGGAACCATGAGAAACCAGAAGTTTGTGTTCATTACAAGGTTATTTAAAAAAAAATAATAAAAAATCATTAGTACTGTGAAGTATTCAAGGCTTTCTTTATATGCTAATGCTACACTGGAAAATGAGGCAGCTGAAGTGCGTTTGAAGAACATGAAGCTCTGATTTTTTTTTTTAGCTTTTTGTTTTTCTGACAAAGAAGTGCCCAGGAATAGTGAACGAGGCTGTTTTGGGATCAGACAGGATGGAGAAGAGGCAAAATGGCTGCATGATATTGCTTGTTCAAGTTTTGCTTTTTTTTTTTTTTTCCCCCATAATTCTGTTCATCTTCCTTTTTCAGTTTACTGGCTTCTGCTTTGCTGGTATTGTTTTGCAGACAGATATTTACAGGTAGTGCTTCTCAAGGAGGTATTGAAAGAAAACATGGACCACAGGTTAGGTCAAGGAATTTAGAGAGCTGGAGGGGTATGGAAAGACAGTGTAGATAATGAAGCAAAGGATGAGAAAGAGATTGAAGGTAGTGTAGGTAGGGAGAGGAAATCCACGTAGCAGAAAAGAATCAAAGATGAAACTGGTGGTGATGTGAAAAATAAACCAAAGCAAAACAACCACCACCACCACCACCACAAACAAACAAAAAACACCAAAAAAAAAAACCACACAAACAAAAAAATAGGCACATGACTCTAACATGGAAAAGGAGAAACAGCTAGTAGTGATGTTGAAGAACATTTGGTAGTGGAAAGCAGGAAGACATCTGGGTGCTAAATTAGAGCATGTGGCATGTTATGTATCCCATCGCGAAAATCAATAGGATGAGATGAGAGGATTCCTCTTCAGTTGCCGTTTTTGCCCAAAGCAGTTTTGCCATTTCCCAGTCATTGCATATTTTTTCCTAATGGTATGGCTCCAGTGAAGTGAGATGAATGGAGATTTGAGTGGAGCTTCTTCTGCATAATGCACAAGAGGAGCTTCCTTTGGGAAAATACAGGCAGTCTCTGTGCCAGTGATGGTGAGAGGAGATGCATCCCTTATACAACACATGCTATTTCTTATTAATTTAGCTGCCATCCTTTCCATGGTATTTATTCCAGGTTCAAGCTAGCTGTCCAGAGAGTAGAAATGCCAGAGCTATAAAAAAGAGATTCCTGTCTGTGTTCTGTATAAGACTGTTAACATATGTGATAGGGTTCCTCTGAGGGAAAGCCTTGGTGGCCTTATCTGCCTTCTCTCATTTTCTGTCATTAGCTGTAATTCATAAGAATTCAGCTGTTTCTAAATATACTTATTCAAGCTGATTTCAATACTGTTATCTCTAGCATAATAAGAGAACCCAAAGAGAATGCATGCTGTAAATTGTATGCCATGGGGGAGCCCCTTAAGTTTCAGCAAAGAATGGGTGAGCGTCAACATCAAGTCTCATGTAGTGAGTGCATTTACATATAGCTTGAGGCCTGGCACCTGCTTTGGTGATTCAACAAGCTTGTTCCCTAGGAAAATTTTTTGCATTTTTGTAATTTTCAGATTTGTTTTCTATTCTTCTTCCCTTATCCCCTAGACACAGAAAGTTACTGTAAAAAGGTTTTTTTTGTTGTTGTTTTGTGTCTTTTTTGTTTATTTGTTTGTTTGTTTGTTTTAGTTTGAAAACTGAACTAACAGTTGTATTAGAGGATTTGCCTTAAATTCTTTTGCAACTCTATTAAATTTATGAATTCCATATGCTTAGGAATGTGTTTCACAAGTTAATAAGGTAAATAATAGCACATTAAGAAAAGTTAATTTTTCTTTCATTGTCATGTCTTTGTTGTCTCTTTCTAAACTAAAATTGGAACAGTTCCTCTCCATTCTTACACAGAAATCTCCTTTGGCATTCTTTTTAATCTTTATGTGAATTTTTAGAATTAATGGAATGAAATATGTAAAGGTAACATTTGTGTGTGTGGAGGCTTGCATATGCAAGAAGTCTCCCTGTTTGAAACGACTCAAAACCCAAATGAACATGAGCAACCTGTTCAAGCTGGCCCTGAATGGAGCAGGGGGATGGGCTAGATGGTCCCCAAAGGTTCTTGGTGACATGAGCTATTTTATAGAATAGAATTATAGAATCATTTAGATTGTTAAAGACCCTTAAGATCATAGTTACAAACAATTCTGTGAATTTCATTGTTTGTCCAAAGTGACTTTCCAACACAAATTTTCAATATTTTGACTAGAAAGAGAGAGTCTGGCAAAAAGTGTGGGTTGAAATAAAAACATTTTAATTAACCACAAAATCATTATTAGATTTTTAGTTAATAATATGTCATTCTATCACAGATTTTAACTTCATCTTAACACTTTGACTTGTCTCAAACTTTTTACTAAATCTCAATACCTGCTTGAAATCTACATTATTTTCTACACAGTTATCCTTTTTCATTCCAAATTACAACTAAAGTAGCTCATAATAGTTTGTGACTTTCACTGAAATTCTTTTCCCTCTTTGCCTGCAGCTTCTTTTCCAGATCCTTTAAATCTGACAGGGACAACCAGTCTTAGTCCTACAGGGGAATTTTGCAAGTGCCTGCTGCTGGCTGAGTTATTTAACGAAATGGAAACAGTGTTGAAAAGTTAAAAATTAATTTTATATGCAGCTCACTTTCTAAATTTTTTTTGTAATATTTTGCTCTCATATATATGTTCACTCATGAAATTGACTTCAACTATTATTCTAAACTTACTACAAGGTGATTCTTCTAAGATTTTTTCATAAAAAACAATTTTGTGGGTCAGCCCTGCAAGGCAACCTCACACAACCACTCATTCACCACCGCACCAGTGTGATGAGGGACAATTTTTATCTTTATGGAGGACTCTACAGGGGAAACTTGTCCCTGGGCTAATGTGAACAGATGTGTTTGATTCTGCAGTGTGTCAGGCCCATTCTGGTAAGAAGTCTCTGACTGACTTGAATTGTACTGGAAGATTGTCCTGGTGTGAGGCTTGTGGGGTATGACCATGTCATCAGGCAAAAGCAGACCAAGATGATGTGCAGACTGTGGGCTCTTAAACAACCAGGTCTTGGAGTGAAGCAGGAGTGACAGACACCTGCCAGACAGATGGAAATGACAGGGAACATTCATGTAATCTTAACACAAAAACACTCAATGCATATGTTATCCATAATTTATGTCCTTTTTCTGTTGCACTGAGGGATTTTGCTGCTGAGATGATGCTGGATGTTTCTGGATGCTGCTGATACTTGAGTATAAAATGTGGCATGAATGTGACATACCAGTATGGATTAATGAAATTTGTCCCAAGCACTGTCTTTCCAGTAGTTGCATTTTGTCCTATTATTAAGGCTCAACATTTTTATGATTGATTGCAATCATTTCACTTGAAGGGAGGAATCAAATTTTGTGTGAGTGAAGGTGTCACAATAATACCCTACAGCAACAGGGTATCTAGTGAAACAAATAGAAGGCTTCCTTTTACTGCCATCCAAGCAGTAGAGTCTTTTAAATCATCTTATGTGGAAAAAAGAAGAAGAAATGAAATAATGAAATCTAGCTCACAAATGCCCTATTGAAATCAATGGGCTGGAGTTTAGAAGTCACTTACATGGACTTAGCGGCTTCAAACTTCTTTTAAATCACTGACTTCTCAGAGCAGGTGTAGTCTCGGAAGCACTAACCAAAAAGATCACTTATTTCACAGTAATATAAATGCTTCAGAGGCAATCACTGACCTGTCTGAACTGGGCGCAGTCAGGTACAGAGGGTGGAGTGTTTTGTGCCAAGGGCTGTTTCATCCCATTTCTTCCACCACTAGAGGAAAGCAAACTAAATCCCCAGGCAATGCTTGGGACAGGAGAGCATGCAGAACTAGGCACTGGCAGTGGGAACTGGTGGTGAACCAGTTTTGGTTGTTAACAACATTACAGTTGTACTACTTGTTTTGGCACAAGGTTAATTTTGGGCCTTTCATGGTATTATCCAAACACTGGAAAAAAGACACAAATATGTTTTGCACATAAATAAACAAAATACCAAAAGGAGTAAAGGTTTTTTCTTTCACTAATACAAGTTAACAGGGATTCACATGCAGAAGAAGATGATCGTGACAGACCAAAACAGCCACAAGATACTTTCAATGATGTAATCTTTTTTCCCACCTCTTCAGTGACTGATCTGCTATGTGTCAAACTGAATGCCATTGCCTGGACATAGAACATTGTAAGCAATTCTTCAGTAATGAAACTCTCCCACCTAATTTTATGATGGCGCCTGAATAATGGCAAGACAGAGTTGTGACAAAAAACTGAACAATTTCATGCATCGTAGTTACAGCTGCCTGTAAATTCTTGCTGTGGGTATCCTCTCTGGAGCTTTGCACAGTCACTTCCCTCCCTGTGTTTTAGGGAGTTAACCTTTCATTCCTTAGGAGAGAAATAAAAGAGAGGGTGAAAATCCCACCCCTAATTAAATAGTGAGAGAATTTTATAAATAGACATAGATGCAATTATGTTCACTGAGACGTTCACAGAGCTGCTGCACTAACAGTAATAGCCTCACCTCAAACTGCACACGAAGTTATTTCTAATGTACACGTTCCAAAAGCTCCACAGCATGGGAGAGGGATTAGCCTAATTGGTGATAAGAGAAATTGTAGAAGGGTATGTAGTTTGCATGTAAGTCTCAGAAGTATTAATGAACTGGTTGGTTAAAATTAGGTAGAATGTGGATCTTCATATAGGCTAAACTACTTTTGGGAATTCTGATGGTTTATAATTGAAGCCCAAAGTCCCCATTATAGACACTATTAACATAATAATTCTCCTATGTATAAGAAGCCAAATTGGAGATCTTCGATATATTTTATAGTGCTGCCCCTTATATAATTTGTTAATATCAAGAGTTTGTATTTCTTTGGTACGATGGTAATGGCAGGACATGAAAACACAGGCAATAAAGGTGTTGGGAAAAAAGAGTTCAAATCATGGTCTTTCAGGACATTACTATATTACAAAATAAAAAAGCTTAGGAAGCAATCATTGCTTCCAAGAGACATGACCAAAAGCTACTATAATGCTTAAAGTATAATTCTACCTAGAACTGACATGTCACTTGGCTTTGCTCCCCATCTGTCTCCCACCCTCATCTATTGGTCTTAAGGTGTTAATACTAGTTTTGCACATTTTCAGTTCTAAGTGTCTGAAATAATAGAAAGCCATGTTTCAATGTTCCAGAACAGTGTTGTCATAATGTGACGCTGAAAGGAGTTGTGCACCCCAGGACATGGCAGGATGGTGCTGTAGGTGTTTGAGGACTTCATGCTGTTAACATAGCACTGGGAAATTGTGTAAAACAGAGAAAACCAAACTAGTAATGTCATTTACACAGGTTTTTACCTGAAGACAGACTCCAAGCAAGGGTGAAGGTGTGCTTTTTAGCTCTGGGAGTTCTAACTTGGATGAAAAATTAATTGTTTAGGAGGCAATCCCCTGTACAAGAATTCCTCAGAGGGGAATTTTGAGTCTGTTCTGTCCTTTGTCCTTGATTGTTCTTTTCAAAAGTTGCATCCTCTGTCCAGACAGTAGTAAGGAACAAAACTGCCTAAGTTCAAGGGAATGATAGTGAGTAACAAAACAGCTATGAGAAAATTTCCTCTTTTGAAGGGGAAATAAAAGAATTAAAGAGTTTTTAAAATACATACTATTTTTATTTGGGATATTCTTAATTTTTAAAGGAATTTTACAAAACATCTTTGGTTATTTAACACCTCTAACAAGGTTTTTTTAGTCACCTCTGTCAGGGAGGTGGGATGACAGCACTCAGCCCCTTTAGGAAAGAGCTCAGACCTGCCTGCCAAACTACCTTACATTCCCTGAATGCTCCTGACAGGGAACCAAATTCTGAAATCCTTAACTTCTTCTCTTGTCTTACTGCTGCTGAATAAGGGTGGCTATTCATAATGGACCCCGAATAAACTCCCAGTGCAATCCCTTTCATTTAAACAAAATAGAAAAATATCACTAATGAGGTGCCAAATTAAGGCAGCAAGTGCTCATATACATTCCAGGCAGCTGATTATCTCTCATCAAGGTGCCTAAGTAATACAGTCCTCATAATGAACTAATGGATTTGCAGGTCCAGTTAACACAAAAGTTCAACCTCAGACAAGTTAAAGTTAATCAAGTACAGAAAGGACTAAATTAGTACATTTAAATTCAACTGACAGAGGCATTAGAGCTGTGCTGTATTCCTTATTTTCTGCTTTGGTGTTAAGTGTTGGGAAGAGAATGGCAGTTGAAGTATCCCACTCTTTGGGGACTTCATGCTTCAGTTCCTTACCACCCATGCATATGGAGTCGCTAATGACAGAGCAGCTACCCATCAGGGAATGCAATTCCACGTAGACATTTTCACCAAAATGGATTATTTCAGCCTCGTTGGTCACAGATTCTGTAGTTTTCCAGTGATTCATCTTACTATTAATAATGTCAGAGAATTTTAGGCCCTTGAATTAAATAATGATAAATAGGAGCCACTGAGCGAGCTCGGCAGAGGCAGTGCTGTTTATTTCAGTGTGAAGCTCTGTCAGGCCTGATAAATCGGATCCCTGAAATAGTTTATAAAGTACTGAATTGATGTGGCGGTTGGTGAGGGAGAGAATTAATGTTACGAAATAGGCCTGCAACCTAGATTTGATGAAAGCTGAGGAAAGCCTTTTATATAAATTCTGTGTCTGTGTAGGAAATGGCTGCAGTGAGAGGTGAAAGAGCTGCACAGGGAAATAATGTGCTCTGTAATCTCAGGGGGTACAGGGCAGGGAAGGAGGCACTCTGCGGATGCCGGCAGTGCTGGAGCTCTGCGGCGCTACACAAGAGCTCTGCCAAGAGGAGGGGTGGTCACAGGCTGCTCATTTATAATACCCAACACTGAGGACACACTGCACAAAAGAAAAATGAAGAGCTTCTTAAAGATGTAGAGGAGGCTTTCAAGTTCCACATGGCTGGCTGTGCCAGGCTGCTGGAAAGGAAAAGATCCTTGATGTTGTCTTCAGTAGTGCAGTTGCTATTGCTAATCTCTCTGTCTGAATTAATAGTTTCCTCTTCAGATCAGTTCATAAAAATACCTCAGAAAGTGCATGTTAAAATCATCTTCCATCCAGGTCTTAATTTTAGGTGTGTGTCTTCCAGCAAACAGGATTGCTAGGCACAGTATCCAGTAACAGAGCAGGCTGTGCTGTGTGTGCTGGGAGATACTCAGCTTTCAGGAAAAAGACACTACTCACAGAAAGGGCAGCTTTTCAAAGCTTACTGGTGGAATTGGGCACATAATTGCTCTTAAGAATAGTGAGACCTGGTGAAACCCAGATCTTGCAAGTGCTCAATAATACAGATGCAATGTTTCTGGACCATCAGACCAAGTTGAGGGGGGAGATGACAACAATGTTTCTCCAGCTATTTCAGATGTGTCAACACACCAGTGATGAACACTTTACTTACATATTTTACTTATTCTAGGGATCTATTTGATCTAAGTCTTTTTAACAGGAATTTATTTTCTGAGGTCCTGATGCATGGGATCATAGAATATGCTGAGTTGGAAGGAACACACAAGGATCATCTAGTCCAACTCCTGGCCTTGGACAGGACACTCCAAGAGTGCCAACATGTGCCTAAGAACCTTATACAAAAACTTCTAGAACTCTGTCAGACTTGGTGCTGTGACCAGTGCCCTGGGGAGGCTGTTCCAGTGCTCAACCCCTCTCTGGGTGAAAAACATTTTCCTGATACCTAACCTAAACCTTCCCTGACTCAGCTTCATGACAATTTTACTGGTCATGGGAGTGAAGAGATTGGTACCTGTCCCTCCTCTTCGCCTCACAAGGAAGTTGGAACTGCAATGAGGTCTCCCCTCAGTCTCCTCTTCTCCAGGCTGAACAGACCAAGTGCCCTTGGCCACTTCTCATGCAGCTTCCCTCAAGGCCCTTCCCCATTTCATTGCCCTCCTTTGGACACTCTCTAATAACTGAATATCTCTCCTATATTGTGGTGCCCAAAACTGCACATATTCCAGGTGAGGCTGCCCCAGTGCAGGGACAGGGAAGGACAATCCCCTCTCTCCCCCAGCTGGCAATGCTTTGCCTGATACCCTCCAGGACAGGATTGTCCCTGCTGGCTGCCAGGGCACTGCTGACTCATATTCAACTTGCCATCCACCAGGACCCCCAGGTGCCTTTCCACAGTGCTGCTCTTCAGTCTGTTTTTTCCTGGCCTATACACATGGATAGGTTGCCTTATCCCAGGTGCAGAGGAATTCTGTGGGTGGAGTCAATGTTCTTCACTCCTCCTGTACTCATGCTACACTACTTTTCAGTTTCATATTTGCTCATGAAGACACGCTAGAGGGAAGAAAAGCAAGAAGGGATTTTTTTCAATGTCTGTCCCTCTCCAAAGGAGCCTTTCCTGACATTGTGCCACATTACTAAAGGCCAAAATAATGACCACTCATGTGGATCATAGACCTCAAACCAGCTGTTAACCACCAGATGAGGCTGTCAGATTGGGAATGATAATTTTAACAATTCTATATCTCCTTCTTCCTACAGGATAGTAAAGGGAGAAAAATATGGTAGATAATTATCACTCCCAAAGGCAGGTCCTAGGTCTCATTTCTAGTCCTTTTTTCCTCATTAAATGGGCCATTCTTCATACAGGTTTCTCCACAGACATTTAACAAAGCTGCAGCATGGTCAAATTCTGAAAACAAAATCCAGAGCTACTCTTATACAGTTCATTCGGCAGAAAATCTGATCAATCTAACGGGGAAATCAGCAGGTTAAGATCTAAAGGATAATACTTTCATGCAGTTGAAATGTATACTATCAGAACTCTATAAATAGATAATATGCAGCATTTATACTGAATTTTGGGAAGATCCTTGGTGTTCCTTTTTTTTCCTATCAGGTTTATCTCATCTCTACTAACAACCATAAAATTACTCTGTAAATTGCATAAGTGCATGCAGTATCAAAACAATGAGAACACTATTATGAGAGAAAAATAAGTATACCTTTCTTCTAAATGTATTATTTACAAGTGATGTGCCTGGAAATGACTTGGTGTCTTTTTTCTGTCTCTCTAGTCTTTTGTCCTTACTTGATCTTGAAAAGCAGAGAACTGATTTCAAGCGTCTTGTGCAAGGAAGAAGAATGTGACGGGTTAGATTAAACAGTTTTGTGATTTTCTTAATATGGACAATTTAACCTCTTAATCGTCAGTGTCACAGGGATAGGTGGAGATATTGTAAAATGTAAAGTAAAAAATAAGGGAAGATATTCAGAAAGTTCTGCTTAGTACTGATGCAAAAATATACATTTAGAAAAGAGAAAATAATACCATTTTTCTGCAAATATTTTTTCTCAGCATTTTGTCCTCTTCTAATTCTGTTTGAAATAAGAAAGAATTTTTTAATATGGAATAGCTTTCAGGAGCCTAAAAAAAATGCCCTGAAATCTTACTTTCTATATTGGCAATACAGATATCAGCACCTGAGCTGGTTGCTCAGGTGTGCCTTTGCAATGAACAGAGAGAAATAACCACATTTACTTCCCTATATTAACATCAAATGGATTTATTCTTTCAAGTACATCTCTCTGCCTATAAGGGTATTTGTAGAGCGACTATGTGAGCATTGTAAGCATCTGTGGACATATGTAACCTCTGGCAGCTTCAATGTGTTTGAACCAAGGCATTGCTTCTTGGTGTAAGTGATGGGTAAACGTAAAAGCTGCAATCAAACCCACATTTATGAAAAGTAAGGAGGCTCCATTTTGTTTCTGTAGTCATTCATGCAGCACACAAAGGGCAGTTCCATAGGTTGTGCACACCACTGTGTTTAGAAAACAGTATGCTGAAATCAGGAAAGTTTTGGACTAATCACTTCCTTGATCCCACCTCTATATACAGTAGTGCACTCCTGCAGCAGGGAAGGGGTGTTTCTTCAAGGATGAGAATGCCGTAGTCTTTAGCTCCCTGTCTTATATTAAAGTGTTTTACTCCATTTCCTGAAAAGGTGTTGCCATGAGTTATTTATAGAAAATTTCTAGCTCTATTTAGTATTTCACATCTTGTGAAGTTTTGCTCCTTTGTTTATTTGCTTTTAATCTGTTTTGGTCTTTGTGTTGCATTAGGATCCATATCACTATCCCTTTATTTCCCTACCTTCACCTGATTTAAGTTGCAGAAGCTCTTTTCAAAGAGGTTTTCAAAGCATAACCTGGGTCCATGCAGGGACCAGTCTTAAGAAAGCTGTGTTATGAGATGTAGCTTCTTTTGAGATAGCTGTCTGGGTGGGAGTAAAACAAATTGAAAAATAAACTGGAAAGTGATTCAGGATAATAACAGCTTCTCTTCTCACGGAAAAGAAGTACAGGTAGAAGAGAATTCTCTTTGAGAGGCTGGGGTATCTGGAAAAGAAATTAGGATGAAAACCTGTATAAAAACATTTCAGAGAGAAAGTACTTGTATGGAATCTGCTTAGACAATATCCATCAAGAGAAAGAGAACTTGAATTTCTTGATTTTTAGACTGACAAGTCTATCATACAATAAATGATAGTCTAAAAAAAGATGCTAAACCAGGCTCCAGATATCAAAGACAGGTCTTTCTGTAGGAGGAAAACTTAGTGACACTCTCTCATTCTAGGATGTTTAATAGTTTTTGTAGTAATTGCAATGAGCATTAGCAATGAATGTGGGCAGCTCTGTGACAGCTGATGTAGCATCAGCGTCAAAGTTGCTTGTGGTATGTTAGGAGTGGAATAAAATGAAACTGAAGGAAAGTTTAGAAAATTCAAAAGTCTTTTTTATAGTTTTTAATGGATATTATAAGTAAACTGATAAAATTAGACTATCTGAAGTTCATCCAATGTTAATTTTAAATAAAGCTTCTGTGCTTTTTATTTATTTTTCTGCTGGATAACTAAATCAGATAGTTGAGTTTCTGGACATTGAAAACCAATCACGGATCTCTCTTTCAGGATGAGGAACTAAAGCTCTATTTTAATCAAAGCAACATTTAATTGGTAAAGTTGGTATTTTTGGGGCCCAGCCTTCAATTTGCATAGATATGTATCACACTAACATTGTACTGTAGCTGTATGATATAAACCAGTATGAGGCAAAATGTATATTCTTCAAAATATTTTTCTCATTCCCATTTTTTCTCACAAGAATACTCATCTGAACCTGAGAGCTTTAAGACCTAGGCCTTTTCAATCCATAAAATAAATTCTGTAGAAGAGACAATGAGAGTTTCTGTGTCTGCTGGAAATCAATATTCTGTGTTCCCTAAAACTGTCTTTCACAGCCTTTTCTTAACTAGAAATTGCAGATATCTCGAGATCATATACGACCTCCCTTCAGACAACAAAAATATTCATCCACTGCTAGAACTGAACTAGATGTACTTGATTATATCACATATATCCAAAACTCACATGTTGTGATCCGTCGGGTAGCAAGGAGCGGTCCACACTCAAGGAGGGTGAAACAGGAGTGGAACATTTATTAAGGGAGCACGGGACTTATAAAGGGTTCGGGGCGGAAGCTGCGAGAATAAGGACGGGGCGCGACAAATAAGGGAGAAACGGGGTGGAATTAGAACAAATATGGGGAAATAGGGGGTGGCTAGCCCCTATATGGTATTAGCCAATGGGAAAATAGGAACAGGGCTACCAATGGGGAAATGGTATCTAGGGTTAAAGCAACCAATGAGAACAATTAAATAACGTAATAATTATCTATTTAATACATTAAATATCTAACTATTAAAATATTTTAAAACACGGGAAACACTCCAATATTCCAAGTAACAGTCCCCAGATCTGGCAGGTGTCCTTCTCATTTTGATGACAACTCGATCCATTGGTGAAAGTCCTTGTATTCACTGGACTCCCCTCCTACACCTTCCTTTCTTCTTTTCCCTTATTTCCCTAACCATACATGCTGAGGAAATCTCTGATGACATTTCTTCCCAGCCCTGCTCTAGCAGAAGGGGTGGACACCCACAACCAGCCCCAGCCCAGGCACTCGCTCTGTCACCTTGTGGAGAAGTGGCACAGACTTTCTGATGGGGGTGAGAGCAGTGGATCATCTTGAGATCATTTGACCAACCATCTGCACAAATTTGCAGAAAACAGGTGTGGTGTGTGGTTTCTGAAAGTATTCTGTGCTCAACCAGTTTTTCTGCCTTTCCACAGCATGGCAAAACCCCACACCTCAAGCAGGACATGCCCCTGAACTAAAAGTTTAAAAGTCTTTTGGAGGGAAGCAATTATACATGGATTTTTTTTTTTTTTTTTGTCTCCTTGTACTCATTTTCAGAAATGTCTCACCATGAGTCAAATAACCACAACGCTGTTACTCATCTGAAACACCACGGGTTCTTAAACTAAAAAAAAAAAACACAAAAAAAACCCAAACAACAAAAAAAAAAAAAACAAAAACAAACAAACAAACAAAACAAACAAATAAAAAAAAACAACATAAAAAAACCCCACACTCTAAAGGACACATAACACAGAGATTACAAGTGGGAACAGGATTTTATTTTAATTTTACTGAACCTGTTTCAGAGCCCCACATTGACAGCTTTGTAGGCTCCCTGGACAGAGTCCCTTGAGCCTGAAAGATTGATCCTTTTCTGACCATGCCCAAAGTACAGCCTGGAAAATAATAATTCTTTCAAATAGCCCATTGCTGCTATCTCTGTCACACCCCCTTGCCCCACTGAGACCAAGCTGCACAAATCCCCTCTCAAACACACCCACTGGATGTGTTTTTATGGATACAGAACAGGCTTCAGCCACAGGGCAGAACTTCACAGTTCATTTATAACTTCAATCTTGCTGAGAGATGCTTGCCTAAGTCAGTTTATGGGAAGATGCTCAATCTTATCTAAAACCCTGGAAAGTCTCTTTTCCCTTTAGGATTCAGTATTTTGAGTCCAGGAAGAGTAAAGAAGGCACTACTGTCATTTTGTACATTAGCACCAAAATTCATCTCAGTGTTCAGACTATGTAAATAAGGGCATTTACACCATGTACATTCGCTTGGTCCATGCCTGAGGGCAAAGAAAGTTTTTGATTTCCTGTGCTTGTTCTTTGCAGAGATGTAGAGAACATGCAGGATCTCCTCACCATTCCTTACCATGGGCCAAGTGAAATTTGCTGCTAAACCATTTATGGTGAGATATTCCTGGAAAGGAGTCCTGAATTGCTGTGTCTTCTTGATCAATCTTTTTCTTGCACTTGCTTTAATCCTTTATCTCTTTCTTCAATATCTTTGAAAGGTTCCATTCCACACCATCTAGAATTACAGTACTCCAAAGGTATATATTGTATTTAAGATGTAATTCCTTTCATTTAATCTGCCCTGTGATTTTCTAATGTATTTTGCACACAATGTGATGTCGCTCTTAAAACAGCAATTATTTTGCATCAGTAATTAAGCTTATTTAGCTATTTTAAAGAGTGATACTTGAAGTGAGCCATGTTCCTCCCCAGCTCTCTGAGATGTTTCTGCAAGGCTTTGTTTCAAGGAACTGCTTAGTTTCACAAGCTATCACTTTAAACTTGCCACTCTGTGGGTGTTAACTTTCTTCTCTAACTTTCGGTAAGTATCAAAGTGCATCTGTACATGTGTTCAGAATATATTACAACTGATTTACATTTTCATTACCAAGTTTTTTCATTCTACTTATTTAAACAGTCCATATGAAAATTCTACACATGAATCTTCTTAGGATTTCTTTCATTAAATCCATGGAAATTACTCTGTAACACCCTGTGTGTTGCAACAAACAACTGTTTGCTGTATTTTCTCACAGAGATTTAGGAAGCTGCAGTCCTTATTCCATAAATGGTGAGCACACAGGCTGGTCTTAATGCTTAGAAATGCATGGAATTCCACTGAATGTGTTCCTTCAAGAAAGAGCATATGCTTGTTTTTTACATATATATATGTATATAATTTAGAGTTTTCATGTTTAAAATGATCACATGTGCAAAAACATGGTACCTGGCTAAGGCAGACACCAATGAACAGTGTTCCATTCTGAGTTATCAAAATAGTTTGGGGTTTTGGCCCCTGGCAGATGGAATTTGGTAAAGAAGGCTTTGCAGGAACTCTTCACTGAGCTTTCTGCTCCTCTCCTGCAGACATGAATTAGCTTTTAGTGGTGTAAATACTGGTGGAGGGTTTTCCTGTAGGACCTGCTTGTGAACCTTTCCCATCTGAAGGAAAGATACACTTGCAGTGTAAGATTTGTGCTAAGAATTCACCTCCACAACTCCAGTGCCAGAGCTTGGGCAGCTTTATTGCTAAATCTTGATGAATTTGGGGCACAGAGGAGGGAATTACAGGTGATTTCCCCTCACTTTGCAGGCTTTGACCAATGTGTTACCTGCCTGAATATTTTTTTTTTCATATTAGTGACATTATTTTCCTTCTTTGTTTCATTTTAATAACTAACCTTTTTTTTTTCATAACCAGATAAAGAGATGGCTGTGTTTGAATAACATTGCCTTTGAATGTGTTGCATCAATGCAGCATTTCTAATTAATATTTTGTTCCGTGCTCCTCATTATAACATTTTGTTGTGCTTTACAGAAAAGACAATAATAAATTTTCCATCGAGAGAAACCTTTTGGTAAGTGCCAAAGCCATTTGTTTGCCCACAGCTGGGATGTGTTATAGTTTAGCCTTCAGAGGCGCCAGGCCAGCACTTTCCTATGGAGACCTGGAAGAGTCCATGTACATTCTGCACTCAGTGTGCCACATACACATGGAAATTAATTGTTCACCCAAATAAAAAAGTGTTGATTGCTCCTTTTGCAGATGAATTCAAAAAGCAAGAAAGCAAAATACTGAGCATAGTTATGCTTCTGTCATTTCTAGTGTGCTCCAGCCCCCCAGATCACCTTGCAATTGGGCTGTAGTACTACAAGAAGGTGTTGGCAAGCTCAGACACTTCATAGAATGCGAAACAAACAGGAGGGGTGGGGAGGAGTGTCCCATTATGACCATCAGGTTTATGTTTAGAACTCCAAAACCTGAATTTTTTCATTCTGTTGAATAGATCATTCTCTTCTTGACATAAAAGTGCCTTTATTTCTTTTCTGGCTTCTTTTTATTCCATTTGGAAACAAAGTAATGAATTCATTTTCTTTTCTGTTGAATATTAGGGTGTTTTGTGATTTCATCCAAGGTAAAACTTGGTGCTTTGGCTTCAACATCACTTCAGTAAATAGCTATATTTTATCTTACTACATATGCAATTCTTTAGAAAAGCCATCTGGCCCACCCTAGGCATGATGTGCCCAGCTTGGAATGTGACATTTGGGTTTGAAAGATAAATGAGTATGTGTATGTGGCCCTCTTGGAATTCCATCAGCCGTAACTCCTGCTTAACATCCTTCTCTTTTCCAATTATTTTGATCCTTCTGTGGATGGGAAAAAAAAGTATGATTTAAAAGCAGAGAATGGTTTGGGTTGGAATGGAACTTAAAGATGTTCTAGTTCTAACCCCCCTGCCAGGGACAGGGACACCTTTCACTAGACCTGGTTTCTTAAATCCCTATCAAACCTGGCCTTGGAAACTCCCAGGATGGGGCACCCACAGCTTCTCTGGGCACATTTACATTTATGCTTTAAAAAAAAACCCAAACCTTCTTGTTCTTTTGATAATAAGTAGTATTGGGACTCTTGACTGCCTCCTGTGCATTTGTAAATCTCTAATTAAATAGAGATTTATTAATAAAAAATAGTAATAATAAATAATAATAAATAGAGATTAATTAAAGAGAGAGTTCTCTTTCCTTAAAGTATCCCTCCTGCAGAGTAAGTGCAAAGACTTTCCTTTTACCTATTTTTGAGAGTTCAGGAACCTTGCATGTTCTATGGCCCCAATAGTTTTCTTTGGTGATTCCCCCATCAGTGCATTATTCTGTTTATAGGCCATTGTATTTAAATGGAGTATGGCTAAGGTAAATCATGGTTCCTTTAAATTCTCATCTACTGAGTGATTTTGCATGCATATAATTTATCCAAAGGCATTCATTGATCACACTGTTATAATTTGTTTCTTATGAAGAAGGTTTTTCCTTGGAACCAACAACATCTGAACAACTGTGCCCCTGGTGGGTGGCACTAGAGGGAAGATGGTGAGGAAGTGAATGTGAAAAAATGCAGAAAAAGGGAAAAAATATAGAAACCCCCCCCCCCCCCCCCCCCCCCCCCCATGCTGGCCATCAGAGCTCTGCTTGTGATCTGCTGCTGCTTTCCTCTTCTGCTCAAAGTAGCATCTCTGTCTCTCCTGGGAAGAAAATGAGTTGCTGTGTTGTTTTATTCTTTGGAAATAATGTGACAAGCATTAGTCTTCTCAGTAAGACTGACATTCAGTGCTTGGTAGTTCCAAAAGAGCCCACAAGTGTAATTTGAGAGGGGCAGCTGATGCAACCAATTTGCCAATGACAGAAACAGCACCAAGAGGAGGGTCCTGTTTTCAAGGTGTCACTTTCACTTGTACAGATTGAAGAAGGACACATATAGTCATTTCTGAATGCTAACTGGGCTTTTTGTTTTGATTGCATATTTTTTAAGCAGTTCACATCAGGTAGAGTTGATCTGGATGATTTTTTTTGTAAAAACACAGTGGTACTAAAAAGGACAGCTGAGAATAGGTTAACAGTCAGCTCTGAGCTGTCCATGGTATTGAACTGCCTGGTTATTTTACCGATCACTCAGCAAGTAAATCAGTAAGTTTATTTATTTCTGAATATACTAAACCAGGAGGCAACAGAAGTGCAGAAAAAGAAACTGAAATTTAGCAGGAAGCAATGAAGTGCTCATTATTTTTTTAAGGATATTTATTACCTTTGTTCAACTTCCAAGAGACAAAAGGGGGGATCAGGTCTGAGAGCAGCATTTTGTGAGAGGTTCAGTCACTGTGTGACCCTGGAGATCTTTCTCCACCATCATTTGTTCTAGCAACTGAAGATTAGTTTTCATTGTATTGTTTGAGCAAAGGGAAATAGAGAAAGCAAAGCTGCTCTTTAGGTAGGCTCTAAGATTTTAAATTTTAAATTTTATTTCAATGCCCTTTTACAGAGGGGATATAATTGTCACTTATTCAGTGATTTACACATCAGAGTGAGGCCATGGCCTTTTTGACTGTCTAAACAAACACTGCGACAATGCTAGTGCAAAACCAGGATTTCTCTCCTTCTGCAGCTTTGGTGGCAATTTTCCATTATTAATTCCAGACCATATAATTTCTGGAAAATCACTGATTCAAAAGCACATTGGTTTTTCGTGGGGAAAAAACCCACAAACAAACAAACAAACAACACCAAAAAACAACCAACCAAAAAAACCCCACCAACAGAAACTTTGCATGAATTCAACTGCAAAAACACCAGCTCATGTTATCTGTAATTTTTTGTTAGCACTAGTGGTTTGAAACTCTTGGACAGAGAACTGATGAAAAGCAATGAGATTCTTTAGTTGGGTAAACATTAATATCAATGTGGAGATGTCTTTGGCAGGTTCTTACATATATACATTAAAGAATACATACAGTAAGAGTGCAGATCTCTGAGACAGAAGTTTAAAGAAATAATTTGAAAGGAGACAGAAAAAGAAAAAAAACCCACACCATAAAAAATAGCAGAAATTATGAAAAAAATAGTAAGAGGTACAGAGATGTTGAAAGAAAACCTTATCAATAATAACCAAGGACCAAGTTCTTCTGCAGCTGAATAATGCACGGACAGAAGTGCAACAATAAGAATCAAAAATAACTTAAAAAGTAATAGCCATCATTATATTGCTGTCATTTATAAAACATTTTCTACTATGAAACATTTCTTGTGTTTACTAGAATGCATTAAAACAATAAATGATAAAGAATTATGATATCTCTCTGTCTCCAGCTGTAGAATTAACCTCATTCCTCTGCTTGGACTGTTGGTATGATAGAAAGAAGGCTTGTGTAAATGTTCAGAACAGAGGACTTTCTCGAAGGTAAATGCTGCTAACTGGTAGTATTTAACTCACAGAAAGGATTGCTCTGGCTTGTCCAATTCTAACACTGCTTACTGCAACTGTACAGTGCTGAGTTCCATTTCACAGGGCAGAGTGATAAGGATCCCTAATGACTTTATTGATGAAGAAGCTCAGGCGTGGCAAGTGAAACCAAAGCCAGTAAACCACTAACTTACCCATGGAAAACTGGCCAAATACACCTAGAAACTCTCAGCAATGCTGGGGCTGCAGTTCCCTGGAGAACAGGGTACACAACTATGTGTCTGCAGAATGATTGTGAGAAGGTGTTAGTCCTTTCCCTTGTGATTGGAACAGATAAATTCAGAGATATCAGTTTGTGATTATCAATTTACAGTCAGTTCTGGTCGAAGCTATAGAGCAATTGATAAGCATTGTGTTCTGACTAGCTATGTCTGTATTTGCCAAACCTCTCTGCCCTTACAACTCTGCTCGTTCAACTGGGAACTCTCTGATGGATGTGACAGTGCCAAGAATAGAAATTATCACAAAATAAATAAAAAAAAAACACACCTAGGGGAAATGTAATGCCCAAACCATCGTGGCCAACAGCGTGCTGAGGAGCTTGAATTATCGCTGGACACTTTTAGGGAGCATAACTAATGAAAGTCCTTCTTGCAGGAAAATAAACGCTGCTGGTGACTTACTCTGGGTAATCAGAGGTGTTTATTTGGCCCCAGCCCACCCAGCGAGGCTGAGCATCCTGCGCAGGACCCGGCTGGTAGCCGAGTTTGGCTGCTCACACACGACATGGCTCACACGCCACCTGGTGCACAGTCCTGGCACTGATGGTGCTTTCCTTGTGCTGCTCCTGCAGCTCATTCATACACTCGCTGCGTTCCGGGAGAGACTTCTCCGATCCTCCCTTTTTTTTTCTTTTTCTGGATGATGTGCATCAGGTCTTTGGTGCTGTAACAGGAGAAGTTGCTACAATGGGTAGAGAGCACGTGGAACATTTTGATTCTACAGTGCCGCAGGGTCGGTAGTGTCTCCTTTGATGTAGCAATGAGCTTCCTTCCTAGATGAAGTGGCTCTCTGCATCCTTACTGAGTGCCAATGCTTTTCCTGATGGGACAACCGCTCACCCTGTTAAAGTAATGAGACGGAATTGGAGAATCACATCTGAAGATCTGAAACTTTCATTAACAGCTTATTTTTTATTGCCTTTCTTTTGCAGGAAACTTGTTAATGACACAAGCCAGATTATGGTTTTCTCTGCTGAAATTGATGAACACTCAATGATTTTTCTGTAAGAGGAAAGTGAACCATCTCTAATGGAGAGCCACATTCCCTACCTGTTGAAAACAGATGCCAATACTCTTACAGCAAGGACCATCTTCGTGGTCTAACTGAAGTAGTGATGCTTGAAGGGACTTTACATGGCTCGTAGGACTGGGTGACCAAATCTGTTACTACCTAAACACTCTCTACATAAAAAGAATACTTTCCACCAGTTATGCAGTCAGATTACTCTGCATTATGTAGTAGCAAATATTTCAGATTTGTTGTTATTCCATTGATACCATACCCAGTGTTCTGTGTGCCCTCCTGCACAATTTTTCTCTCGAAAAGTTTGCTTTTTAAATAAGAAAAAATAGCTGGGATATGGTGTATGTGATGATGCTTAAAATGTAAGAAGTGGATAAGAGGACAATTCACAATATTCATTTCAAAACACAGGTGTGGGGATGTCATAAATGGGACACGTACTATTTTATGATCTCATTGTAATGGACTTTAATATCTATCCACTGGAAAGCATGCAGACAAAAGATATGTCTGTGTTCTATAAATCATACACAATAAAATAACAGTAATATTTGAGTTTTCTTGTACAAATCGAAAAACTTCCCTGAGAGCAGTCAAATGGCACTAGGAACCAGAAGAATCAACATCTCACAAGAACTGACCAATTTATGGTTCTAGAATTATTTTATTCATATGTTTTGTGTATTGATGTCAAGAAACACTTGTGTAAGTAATGATGGCTAGAACAGAAATAGAGGTATTATGGAAACTGTAATTTTTAAAGTTTAAGTGATCCACTAAGATGAATTTTACTTTTGTCATGTAAAACAGAACATTTCTCATGTGAGCACACTTCAAGATAATGGCAACAGGGAACTTCAGGATGGTAATGGACTTCTGACATGAGTAGGAAGTTACTTAGTTTTGAGAGTTTTCAGGCTATGACAACATATTTGCACTGGAAATGTTCACTGGCGACTGAAAGATGCAGGGTGACTGCTGGTAATTTCTTCCCCCTTCATTTACTACTCATTAGGCTTTAGGGACTACTAAATTAGGGGAAAATAGGTCTTTAACACCCGGCAGAAGGAAAATTGTTGGCATTCTTCACATGAGCACACACAGGCTTTTGGGATGAATCCAATATACCTTCTCAAATGCCTGAACTTCTGTTTGTGACTGGTGAAATCTGCAGTCACAAGTTGCTGATGTAATAGAACATCTAATCTATTGAAACAGTTTCAGCTAGGGGATTTGTTTGGTTTGATATGGACTCTGATGAATCATGGCCAAAGATGCATCCTTTTGGGGCTACAGTATTGTTGGACGTCATCTTAATTTATTCCTCACCAAAGGCTGCTCAGTCCTAATCAAGTACTTCAGCTGCCCAAACTTTGCACAGTGCAAAGTGCTGAGAAATGAAAAATATTGCACTGTGTGGATGGTATCTCCTTGTTTAATATTACCATTTTTCTAGTGAGGGGAGCGTATGATCTTCTTTAATTCCAAACAGAAGACACAAGAAAATTGTGTGATTATTTCTATCCCTGCCATCAAACCCTCTGTGACAGAGCTGTGACACAGGCTGAATGGAATGGCCAAGGCAAGTCATCCTGTCCCTTTCCTGCCTGTGGTTACACAGAACATCCACAATTAATATGGATGCAATAATGTATTAGTAAAATATATTTAATATCGTAGAAAGAGAGAAGAGGCACATGAGCAGATTCTGTGCTTCTCATATACCAAGTTCTGTATGCAACATGAAAAGTTATAGCTTTGAAGTAAAATAAAATTTGTGATTTAGTGCATAAATACTTTACAGATGCTTTCCCCAGTGACATTTGTAGAATTGGGCTGCAATGCCTCATCCATCATAGCTCTGTGACAGAATGGGATGAAAGTATTTTTGTCAAGAATATGTCATAAAAATTTTGTTTCTGGTTTTCATGGAAAACAGAGGTACTGAGAGTAACTGAAGAAGCTTTTACTTGGAAGGTTCATACTCTTGTACACTTAGGCAAAATGCAGGAAAAAAATATTAGTGAACAGAATACAATATTTCATAGAGTTTCATAAACTTTTACATTCCTGCCTGTTTTACCATGTAGAAATTGGATTTCTGTTGTCCACAGACTTTGGCTGACATGTATATAAGGTGAATGTCACCAGCAACCAGACGAGTCAGAGGAGTCATTTCTCCCTACATGAACTAATAAATCACCCAGGAGCAGGAAAGCTGAATCTTGTGTGAACAGCTTTTTACTCTGATGCTTGAAAAATGCAAACTTTTGGCTTCCAAATAAATTAAAGTCTGATCCCACTATTTTCATTATGCCTTACCTTTTCCTTTGAAATGAATGAGTGACAAAAATGTGGATTGGGTATCCTGACAAAGTGGATGAAGATGTTTGAGAAAGCACATATGTAGAACTGGAAGATTGCACAGTTCTCATGTGGCATGTACAGCTGAAGCATCATCCTCTAAACGTGATAATTTGCACAAAAGCAAACAATCCAGAGAGTGCCAGTTTCTGTTGAAGGGAAGATTAAGATGTACAAAGAGTTAAACCAGCTTGATTTCCAGAAAGATAAGGAGTTTTCTGCGCAAGTGTCATTCTGCTTTTCTACAAGTATACATGTTGTATTTCTTGCATTGCAACCATAATCACTCTCTGACATTTTTAGGATTAAATAAATACAGGGAAAAAAACCCCAAGACCTCCCATTTTTTCCCTTGATGTGTTTGAAAGGACACCTATACCTGAATTATTATAAATGGGTTAAGCCCATTTTCCCCCCTCATCTTCTGACCATGCATTTTAATGTTCAACAATTTGTCTTGTTATTAATCTGCCTGGAACCTGAGAACGATTTTAAGATAAAGGGTAATGTTAGCACAAGAGCAAATGTATATAAGCCATCATAGATACATTTTGGTTGGAAATTCAAAGAAGGTTCTTGATATTTAAAATATCCTGATTCAAGGAGGGGAGGGAGCAATTGAGTGTATGTAGCCTGTCACCAGAAAACAAAGGGAGGGTTTACTGTGCATCCATGGAGGGGAAAAAGGTAAGTTGTTCCAATCAATAATTGTCAGTACAGCAGGGATGGGTTGACTTTGGGGTCTTGTTAGCAAATCAAAATGCTGTATTTCTCACTGTTCAGCAATCCCTCAGAGCCAAGGGCTCAGTATCTCCTGTTCTGCTATGTTTTACTTTGAGAACTGATGATTAAAGAAATGAAAATGTCGGAAGATCCCTCGAGGAGCAAGATGAGTGGCCTGCACATAGATTGGTATAGCACAACATTTGGGTTTCTGAAGGAAGAGGCAAAGACAAAGGAATTGTCTTTTGTCTCAATTTTGGAAGCACAATAGAGATTACAATTAAACTTTGCTCAAAATCTAATAGCAAAGCATGCAGAATCTCATCAAAAATAGTATTTTCTTTTTAAAAAACACTTTTTTGCCTTTTTTTTTAATTTAGGTGACTATCAGGGCATTATTCCAATGAAAAATCTGCTAGTATGGATGGGACCTAGCCATATCAACATGACCATATTAATGCTTTTGTCCACCCAGTATTTGCATTAATTACAAGGAATCCTTATGTTTTGATAGTTCTTAAATTGCTACCACTGTGATAAGATTCGATAAGAAATTGCACATCTATGATTGAAGGGAAAAACCAAAAAAAAAGGAGAGAAAAAGCTGGAGAGGAAAACAAGCAAAAACTAGCAAAACTGCCTCCCTGCTTTAGTTTCTTGTATGAGCTGCAGAACTGTAGAGTACTTACTATTCTTACTGCTAAATGCAGTGTCTTCTTTGCTTTGTTTTATGATCGTATGTTTTCTTCTTATCTGTTATTTATTTTGTGAAGTCTTAGTTTTTTGAAGTGTTGGGGGGGTTTAATTATAATTATTATTGGGTTTAATATTACTAATATTATTTCTGGCTAACTACAAAAATGTAGGCTTGGTGTTAACTAGCAAATTTAAAATCTGGACTGTGCCACAAGGCAGAGGCATTTGAAGCATCTCGTTTAGCAAGATGGATAATCCTTCACCATTCCCAAAGTGATTGCCCAGTTCTCAGTGTGGTTATTCTTATGCCTTCCAGGTGGGTGAGCCAGCAGAGTGTTCTGAGCAGACTGGAAGGGCACACAGCCTGTGTTGGAAGGCCCACGTTTCACTGCCTACAGCTGGGCCAGCTACTCCAGGATGTCTCTGTAGTTAAAGGAGAGGAAATAGGCACCTTAATGGCGCTTGTCTGTTCTGATTGTGTGCAAACTTGGGGTTTGGAGTAACATGAATGTCAGCCGAGATGACACTGACAATACTGACTAGCTCTCTGTCAGCTGTAAAGGGACACCAAAGTGACACGTTCAAAGTTAGATGTCTGTGTGCGGCTGAATCAGCCTGTGATTTGTGAGGGAAAAGCCGCTCTCCTTTTCTTCCCTTCTAACCATTTACTTGTTGGAATCCTGTCGACTGCTGGCTGAGCAGCAGAGCAAACTTTGCAGCAATCAAGGTTTGCAATAAAACCAAGGTCAGCTGAGCTGAACAAAACACTAATGAACAAAGGGCGCGCTTGTTCTGGGAAGAAGGGATTTTTCAATCTAAGTTGTCAAAATATCCCCTTGAGCGTGTCTGTAAATGCTGTAGGTGATTCTGAAGCCAATTGCATCATCAGACCTGCCAGTTTTGCAGATAGCTGCCTGGAAAGATGTGTGACTGAAGCATGTCCTGCAGCTGACAGTATCTCCTGTGCCTCTACATGCACAGTGGGTTAAAATTTTGTGGACAACCTCCAAGCAAGCAGTGCACAAGCTGATGGAGAAGCATCCACGTAGGTGAAGAGCACCTAGAAAACAGGCTGTGCTGTGTGTGCAGCTTTTCAGAATGTTAATGGCAGATCCTACAACTCTCAGATTGGTCTTTGCTAGAGGTAGAAGTGGAAAGCAAAGAATCACTAGCTGCTCTAAGATGGGCGAGTATATAATAGAGTTTCAGTCTTTTGTTTGCATCAAAATTTCTCCCACAGTTGCAGGCATGTCTGTGGGCAGAAAAATGAGACCTTACTTCACCATGAACTTGAAAACACAGTAGGACTCAGTGCTTTTATCACAGCAACACTTAAAATTAGATTGCATTCCTTTCGGTTCTTAAAGAGATTGCATTCTTCTTGGTTCTCAACATTTACCAGAGAGTTCAAGGTCTTTTTAAAGTGGAAATAAAATACCCTGCTCTTCATCTTTCCTTTGCACAGAGTACAACCATACAGACTTCATCACATTTCAAGGTTTTTGACTGGGATACTGAAGATCTTTCAGTGTTGAAAAGTTACAAGTGGTTCTATTAAGTACCTCTCTGCACTCAAGTAATTTCTACAAAATGCAGAAATTTCTACAAAATAACACTCTACCACTTTCGAATGATGCACAACAAAAATGTGTGCACTCTGTAAATTATGAACATTTTTACTACTAGTTTCATCTAGTTCACCTATAACTCTATCATGCTTTTTTATGGGTAGCAAAAGGCATTAGCTTGTTAGTTCAGTCATCATGTCCCTTTGATTCCTTTTAAAGTACGTTTCACATAGGTTCTTCTGCCTTTCCCTCTCAGAGTGCATTTCTGATGATTAAATCTTTCATACTCTCCCATACTCTCTGCCATCTCCATCAAAGTACTGATGGAGCACTTTCAGTTCACTTGCCTTGATAGGGCAACAAGCCCTACAGGACAAGAGGCACAGCTCTTGCTGATTTGGCTGGCTGGCTTTAAAAACTTGATTTTGGTCTCAGAGCCAGTGGATCTTGTTTACAGCAGTTGGAATATGGGTGATTTTGGACACTGCTTAGATTTTCAGGCTTGTTATTTACATGGACATATTTACTTACCTCGTTGGGAAGCTTAATTCAATATTTGTAGGATGCTTTGAAATCCTTAGATGGTGTGGAGAATAAATTATTGTTCATTCATTACATGGCACGTTGCAGTGAGTAACACACAGTAGTCTAAGCACCTTTTATTACCAATGCATTTAGAGGTAAAATTTCAAGCACTATTGTAGTAGTACAACCTCGGTCTACCTAATGTGACTTCATAATTTTTAATTAGAAAATGATATAAGATCAAGAAGTATTAGTTTTTTATAAAATGCATTTATTTTTTCATGCTTGATCCTTTGTAAAGTCTGAAAAGGGTCTGAGAGCTACGTGATTTTTATGCAGCCATACCTCACAGAAAGTATCTTCAAGTCACCCAGTGTTTCATAAATATTGTGAAAGGATTTGTGCTTGAGAGGAAAAGGGAATTTATCTTGAAGATAAATCTGGACAACTGATATGACTTGGGTGGTCTCTTCCAGTCTTGTTTTCTTATGCATTCATTATCCAGAATGTATTTCAATAATAAGCTTGCAGTTCTGTAATAGATATTTGTAGTTTATGTTATATGTCCATGACTTCCTAAACACAAAACATTACATGTTTATGTGGGTGAGTGATATATACACATACATATTCTGTGCTCCAGGAGACAACTGAACCATGTGGTGGGCTGGTACTGAATCCCTGACATGTAAACTATGCAGTTACCCACATGCTTCTACCCACCACAATTCTGTGGTCTCTAATTTCAGATCAATTTTGGGGTTCTTTTTAGAACCCTCCTTCCTTCCAGTTTCTAAAGCAGAGAAAACCTGTTCAGAAAGCCTCTCCTGTGCCAGCAGACTGGATGGCCAATTGAGAGTGCCCTGTGGTGGCTGTTGCAAGAGTCACCGTGCAGGGTTTGATGGTGTCTCTGGGTTTGACGTGCACGCTGCCAGCCCACCTGCACCTCTCCCACTGCTGTAGAGAAGGACGTGTGGTAGCTCATTGCACTGAACTATTGATTACAGAAAAGGCTTGAAATCATGTCTTTGATTAGATGTTTCCTAACTCCAGGCAATAAACCCAGGCTGCTTTGCAATGTACAGATTAAGATCCAGAGATGTTAAAGCCGGAGCATGGCTGCTTATGAAGTAAGCTGAAGAGGTCTTTCTGAAAGGGCCCTGCACTATCAAACGTGCTGAGAGGCTGCACGTCAGTCAGAGTGGCCGCAGATGTGGCATTCATGCACCAGAGAGCTCTTCACTTTGTGTGCCTCCTAATAGGGCTTCCCGTCCGCTCTCAGTGTGTCAGTGCAGAAGGAAGAGTGGAAAAAAACAACCCTGGTACAGCCCTGCAATTTGTACTTTGATTTCATTCCCTTGTTACTACTACTCATTTTTCCCCTGATTCTATGGGAAGTAATTTCATTCTCAGTTTCATTCTTTCTTTCAAAATGGGTGCTGGGATATCAAGGGCAATCATTTGCGCTCACGATGTTTGTGTGTGCACTTACATTGTACATGCCTGTACAATTTTATTACATTCTACTGCAGTCTGCTGGCCAATTCCCCTTAAAGAAGAGCAGGCTGACTGCAGCAGGAGTGCTCTGGACAAGGAACGAATAAGGTACCTCTTTATCAGGATATAACTACAACATGGAATTTATATCAATATAAAATAAATAGTAGTCTTCAGACCACCACAGCAGTGGACACGCAATCCCCTTCCCCAAAAAACCTCCACTGTCTATTTTTCCCTCTAAAGGAGGAGGGTTGGTGGCTGTAATGAAATCCTCCAAGTGGTGAATGGGAACATTCTTCAAGGCATGTGACAGAGGAGCTCCACTGCGAGGTGGGGGCTGAACTGATCAGGCTGGGCTCAGCTGAGCTCTTGCACAGCTCAGAAACTCCACTGAAGCTCAAAGAGTTACTACTGTGCTTGCACAGCCATGGCAAGTGACTTCCTAAAGTTAGCATAAAGCTCCTCTAAATACTTCAGTTTTTTTAAGAAGTGTCCAGGTTGCCAATCTTTGTGCAGTTGCTGTTCTTAATGCCAGACTGTCTTTGTCAGACATTAAAAGCCTAGCAAAAAGAAAGGAAAATAAAAAAAGAAAAAAACAGGAAAAGAAAGAGAAACCCAGGTATACAGGGGATGCATAGGAATTATCTGACAGGCAGGTGTGCAGACAGGTAAAACAATATGTATTTATCTTTGAAATATAATCATGCTTGGGTAATATGCAGGAGCTCCAGTCATGACTGACACCCTGCTCTATACTAGATGCACCACAGACACTTAATAAAAGGCAGTCTTGGAGTCACAATAAAGAGATACTGGAGCTTCATGTTTAACTGAAGCACCAAGTAACTTACCACAATCAATTGTAGGAAAGAATTTATAATATGGTTCAAGAGGACTCTGGATACTCCTAATATTATAAGGTAGAGTAAATGGTAGTATTTTAAAGTACTTTTGTGGTCAAGTATCCATATGTTATCTGTAGTAGGAGATGAAGATAACTCTGCTTTATTAGTGTGGTAATTGAGACTGAATGATGTAGACAATATAACAGGGAGGCAAATATATATTTACTCAGAAAGCTTAAATGCTTCAGTAACTTTAGTGCCTTACTCTGCTAACCTCTTCCAATCTGTTAAATATGTATTGAGTAGATAATGAGGCTATATCCTCAGTAACACGTATTATTTAAAGTAAAACAGAGGTTTGGAGCTGCTAGTTGTCAATTATGCCAAAACCTTTCCCAAAGAAGTTCCCAAGATGAGGGCTGTAGATCACTGTCAGTTTAAAAAAAGAAATTGTGTTACATTGCATTGTCTCTTTCCTGTGTTTTCAGCTGCTAATTTGCATTAAAATATGGCTAAAAATACATGCATTCTTCACTAATATTGCTTTTCATGGAAGTATTTACTGTATTCACCAAAGTGTTGTTATGCACTGGTAATGAAAAAGCCTTCAGGTGACACGATGTCTCTCCATCCATGCATAAGTGATAGCATAAGAAGAGCTGACAGGCTTTTCTCTGGCATTTACCTGGCAGGCTGTGCATTAGGGAAAGGATACCTTTTTTCTGCCCCACAAATAGCAGATGGAAATGTTCCAGATTGATTTTGATTTCTCCTTTAATGGTGACCAGATATTTTTCCAACATAATTGCACTAGCTTTGGATAATATGACTATAATACACTTGGCATTTCTTTTTCAGTGCAGACCTTCTCCTATGCATCCATGCAATAAGCTGAATTAAGAAAAGACTACTTCAGTACACTTAAATATATTTTTATAATACATTCTCAGTAAAATCTGTTGTATAAGTTGATACTTAAACACATTATGAGTTTAATGTAGATTGTTGGAAAATAGTTAACATCTTAAATGCTCTTTGATATACATGAAATACACAGGGGCTGTCTATACAGATGGAACTTGATCTGACGTTATAAAGATAAAGATAAGGGATAAACCCCTATCCCCATTTGATGCAATAACAAAACTCTGATTTTAGTAGTACTAAGATTCCCCCTTACTCATTCAAAGCATGCAAGACAGGACTAGGATCTAAAAAATATTTAACAAAAATCTAAATATATAAGAAGTCAATATAAAATATTATTGCTCTAGAAAATAGCAATATATAACTTTGCCAAGATGGAAGACACCTATGTGATCTAGAACTGAAAACTTTTAAGGTTATTGAGTCAAAAACTTTGAACTTTATTCCAAAATAAAAGGGAAGCAGATTCATCAAGGGGTCAGTCTTTCAAGCACTTAACCCAGTTTTTAAAAATTTGTCTAGATTCAGTGCAATCTACTCAGATGATGAATTTGGTGAAATCCTCAAATGACCACTGTATTCAGATGAGTATTACTGACCCTATCCTCCACTTCTTGTACCAATCAACTCTCATCCTGCATGTTTTATGCACAGGACATACATGATCCACCCCTTTGTTGGGCTGGCTGCATTGGTAGCAGCCACAGATTGTTCCATATACCTTCCTAAATCAGCAAATTTCATAAAATAGATATGTTCATGGATATCACAACTCCAGCTGGAAGAAAAGAGTAATAAAATAGACACCACATTAACATAATTTGTCTCAGCAATTCTCAAATGTTATTTTTTTTTTTTTTCCCCCCACTAATAGACTTCAGGGATAGTAGGAATGCAAAATTATTTTGAAATTAAAAAAAACATCCAAATAAACTACCAGACAGTCCTTAAATGAGAGGAGGATGGGAATGTGCTTAAGGTAGGGTTTGAAGGCAAACTCAGAGGAAAAAAGCAAAACATGAATGTGTGGAAGAATATTGTGTCTTGGAGGAGACAGTTATTTTGGACTGTTCAAGTGGATGAGCAGTAATGAAATTATATTTGTAAATAAAGAGATTATTTCTTTTCTTCAAGGAGCATTAATCTGGAAATGAGCTCAAAATAAAACTGGTTGTTAGTGTAGAACAGTAGCATTTCTGACAGGTAACCACCATTTCTGTTTGGTTGTTTTAGTAATGATGCAGAAGAGGAATCAAATTCAATTCTATTTGCACATCTGTGAAATGCAGATTAAAGTCTAGTATATGTTTGAGATATATGGCATGATTTTTTATTTAGAATCATAGAATATGCTGAGTTGGAAGGGACCCATGAGGATCGTCAAGTCAACTCATGGCCCTGCACAGGACACCCCAGGAGTCACACCATGCAGTGTAGATTAATAGAGACCAAGGTATCTCAAAAGAGATTTCTAAAGGTAGATGCTGTTTTGAACACGTTTAGAATACAAATGTCATAGAGGCACAAGGCTGAAAACTTCAGAACATCTTTAATTTCTTTTGATGTCTGTATAAATACACATTTCCATCTTCTTCACCTGTTTGTTTGTTTTAATACAGCTACAATAGCAAAGTGATGGTCAAGGCAAAATGCACTCACTTCAAACTATAATGCTGTATTTTCAGCTGCATGAAGCGAGAAGAAGATAATGTCTCTTTTCTGCCAATGCACACTCATGTTCCCTTTTTAGCTGCATTAAGAAGATTAGGAAAAACTTTCCTTGCATTTCTAGAAAATAAAGATTTTCTTCAGGTCTTTACAGCTCCCCATAGGCAGATAAGATCACACCACAGATGATCACAATTTTCATGTGCCCTCTTTCTCCCTCAGAGGAAGGTCCATGAATATTAAGTCCCAGTAGAAAACACCATGTTGTTCTTAATTAACCCAAGACTTCCTTCAGTCACAGAGCTGTCCATTATCTGGCATTTCATTCTATGCATATAAAGTCTTGTTTGGTCATAATTTGAAATACACTGCATTTGTCTTTCCTGTGTGAAGTCCTCATACCCAACATTCTAGAGACTTGGGGGGAAATTCTGCTATGGGCAATTTTTAGAGCTCTGCTGTGTAAGGGGGCCTTGACAACCAAAAATATGACAGGGAAACACTATGTTAAAATGGTAGTTTGCTGGCATAAAGGAAGTTCAGAAGTTTCACCTTCTTTTTCAGCTTAGCTCATTTTCCTCTGTGGTCCCACCTGATCACTTTATTGAGTGCCATTTGGACCCCCCAGTGTTCAAAATTCTTAATTATCCTTTCCAGCTTTCTGACATTGTGTTTTCCTCCTTCACATTCACACACTGTAAATATAGCTGTGTCCACGATGAATTCCATTTAGCAGACATTGCTTGACAGCTCTGGTAAATTCAGAATGATCTATTCATTCATCAATGTGTGTGTGTACAATTTCCATTAAGCTCAATAAAATTTGTGTGCAGCTGTAATAACTGGAGTCTTTTAACACTTTAGTGTCTTATTAACTGCCAAGGAGGTTTCACCAGCAGACCAAGATATCTCCATCATTTTTTAGGGCTCTGGGAGTGTTGATCACTCCCCTGTACTCACTGCTGAGGCTGCATCTTGAATCCTTTGCTGTTTTGGGCCCCTCACTAAAAAAGACACTGAGGTGCTGAAGGATTTCCAGAGAAGAGCAACGGAGCTGGTGAAGAGTCCTAAAAAGTCATACAAGGAGCAGCTGAGGGAGATGTTTAGCCTGGAGAAAAGGGGAGACCTTATCACTCTCTACAGCTACTTGAAAGGAGGTTGGAGGTGGGTGTCAGTCTCTTCTCCCCAGTATAAAAGCAATAGGACAAGAGTAAAAGACCTCAAATTGCAACAGGGGAGGTTTAGACCAGTTGTGAAGGAAAATTTCTTCCTGGTAAGGGTTGCTAAGGGAAGTGGTTGAGTCACCATCCCTGCAAGTATTTAAAAGATGAGTAGATGGGGCACTCGGGGACATGGTTTACTGGTGGACTTGGCAGTGCTGGGTTAATGGTCAGACTTGATGATCTTTGAGGTCTTTTTCAACCTAAACCACTATATGATTCTACAATTTGAAAAATAAGGCATGATTAGTTTTCCTTGTGGAGCTCTTGGCCGGTGTGTCTGTCCCAGTGTGTGATGACACTGTCCTAACCTCAGTGTGGGGTACAGGGTCCTGGTGACCTAAGCTGCAGGCACTTCACAGATGCAGCACAGGGGTGGCAAAGCCTGCAGGTGCCCTCTGAAACTGCAGGGCTGCCTCACTGCTTGCTTAGAAACACCCTCACATTTACACTCTGGAATGGAAAGGTTAGGAGAAAGAGTAGAAGTATCTAATAACTTCATATTGTGGCCTAACACAATTTGACCATGTTTTCATTGCAAAGGTTAATATATTCAACTTGGAGTTGTTGAATCATGTAAAGTAATATTTCACAACATCCTCCAGGAGAAAGAAGAAAAAAAAAGTACAGAAGAGTATATAAGATGATTAGCTTGTTTTATAGGACTAAGGAATGCCTGAAGATTTTTGTAATGATTTTTGTGTGACAGAAGCAGTGAATGATTTTGCAGGCCTCAGTTGTGGTTATATTAAAAATAATTGCATTACCCTTGCACAACTCATTTCTGTTGCTACATAGTTTAAATATTTTATGCAGTTTTTAAGGCCTGTTCCTATTCCGAGGTGGGGAAAAATGCAATAATCTGTGCCATTTCTTCCGTCTCAAACCACAAGGAAACTTTCTGCTATCACCATTATTGGGATATTCATCCATCAGCCTGCTGAATCTTCCTGTTCTGAATGGCTTGTCTTATCCTTTA
Organism: Xenops minutus; assembly: GCA_035221455.1. Taxonomy (NCBI): domain Eukaryota; kingdom Metazoa; phylum Chordata; class Aves; order Passeriformes; family Furnariidae; genus Xenops; species Xenops minutus. Next base: position 52,379,690 of record JAWWEE010000074.1, read on the forward strand.
TAGTTGCTTTTTTTAAAAATGTGTACCTACTTATGATCAATTTGAGTATGTTTTTGAAAACCCCCATCAGCATACGATAAAGTGTGAAGTTTGAACAACTCAAATCAAGTCTGATTATTGTTCTGTGGAGGCCTTCATGACCTGGGTGATGTGCAAGTATCTATGTAAAAAGGCATAAATGGGTGATGTGCAAGTTTGGGTTTTGTTGTGCTTGTTGGAAGGGCTTTAAGAAGCAGAAATTTTGTCTAAAAAATGGTCTGCCTTTAAATACTTACTCAGAGAAGCTGCTTATTACTTATTCAAGTGAATAATAAAGGCCAATGAATACTGAAAGGGTTTCAAGAACCCAGAGTGAAAGTAGTAGGATTTTTTGCATGTCATACTCAGGCAGTTTTCTTTTTTTTCCTGTGAATATATGCACAGTCAGTTTGTGATACTATATCAGCTCTATCACTGCAGCTGTAGCTAAAGAACAGAAAATGTAGGTTTATAAACTTGAAACATTGTGGGCTACAGAGCAGGAGGAGAATAGAAGATTCCAAAAAAGATTCTAGGAAAGAAGTTATGAAAACAGGCAACTTGGAACTAGTTTAATTCCACTAATTAGTATTTGGTTCTTACTTAATTCCCAGCAAACGCACATAGGGACACTCAAATGTGATTACTGGACATCAAAAAGTATCTGTGGGTTATAAGGAATGGGGCGGGCATGGCAGAGGGCTCAGGATGATGCAGAGGAGAAGTAAGAGTCTCTGTGGGAATATTTATTATTTAAAAAACAGAAATAAGAATAATAAAACAGCATCAATAGCGCACTTTTTCATTTCATAGTTGCTACAGATATATTGGCAATACTTCTATGAAAGCATTTAAAATGTGACTGTATTAATACTCGATATGGACAAAGCAAGGGAGGGAAAGGCTCACGGAGGAAAAATTATGGCGGTTGGACAAGATTACAGAAACACTTTTCCCAGGGCTGGCATTTAAGCTTTGTCCTGTGCTGTGCTCAAACCTCTAGGCCACAGCTCTCCTGGGATATCACATATTACGTATGGATGAGCTTTCAAAGTGACCTAAAAGACAGGCACTGTACTCCCTCTGAAAGGCAATAGGATTGAGGATCCTAATATCCCAGGGCCTTTCTGAAAATCTCATCTTACACACAGTCTTAACCACTTCATCACAATCACTAAATAACAGCAGGTACTTGTTAACAGCATGTGTATTAGTCACTGAAAATAATTTATCCCTGCTTTGGGGCTCCTCTAAAGAAATTATACCTCTCCATTTCTCAGCCTTCTCTATATAACACCTGAGAAATAATTGTTTTCATTTTTCTTTGCCTCATTGATTGTAGAATAAATAATCCATGAATAACTCCCTACCCTCATTATTCTACCGTATCTGGTGAGCAATAACTTTTGGTTCAGCTGTTTAAGGGCAATGGCAGGAGGGATGGAGAGGGATGGAAAAGAACTGTCAGATTGTTGAAATCTCTAAGGCCGGGATGTGGCCAGGTTGTCTCAGCCATCTCTTGCAGATGCAAACCGTGCTGATCCTTTAACGCAGCTTGCTTCCTGGCGTGCTCTCCGAGTGCGAGTTAATTCCCGGCTGGCAACACCGGCATTAGCGGCTCTCTGCAGGTGGGATGGTGCCCACCCCGCCACTGAATAGCACGGCACCCCGGATTTCCCTGCGGGCTGCCCGCCTGGGATCCCGGCAGGATGGAGTGCGGGACCGCGGGGTGGGCAGGGGGGCTGCGGGGCACAGGGGACACCTCCCCTCGGCACCCAGCGACAGCGGGGACACCTCCCCTCGGCCCCGCTCCGGCCCCGGTCTCCATCCCTGCACTGGCCCCGCTCTCCATCCCTGCACTGGCCCCGGTCTCCATCCCTGCACCGGCCCCGGTCTCCATCCCTGCACTGGCCCCGGTCTCCATCCCTGCGCCGGCCCCGGTCTCCATCCCTGCACTGGCCCCGCTACGCCCCGGCCCCGATCCTCATCCCCATCCTCATCCCGATCCCCGTTCGCATCCTCATCCCTGCTCCCGACCCCGATCGCCATCCTCATCCCGGCCCCGATCCCCATCCTCATCCCCACCGCGGCCGCGATCCCCATCCCCATCCTCGCTCCCGGCCCCGATCCCCATCCCCATCCCCATCCGCATCCTCATCCCCGGCCCGGCTCTGCCTCTGAGCATCGCAAGGGAGGACCATCGGGGTTTTGGGTGCTGGAGGCCCGAGGGGCGCAGAGGAAGAGGGAGGAGCTGGGGGAAGCGGAGGGAAGGGGAGGGGAGCGCCGAGGAGAGGATTTTCCCTTCTCCTGCCTTCTTTTTTTTTTTTCCTTTTTTTTTTCCTGGAGCACGGAGGCTGCTGCTGCTGCTGCTGCTGGTGGCGGTGGCGGTGGCCGCGTTTCCTCCTGCTGGAAGATGCTGGATACATGAGGAGGGATGCTCTGAGCCTGCTTCTGTGCTGCGGGAGTGTCTCTGCCTCCCTCCCTCCCTCCTTTCCTCCCTCTCGCTGCTGCTCCGGGAGTGTTTGGCTGCCCGGCGGTGCCTGCGTGCACACTGTGTGTGTATATATATCCGAGCGGGGAGGTGACTGCGAGCTCCCCTCGCCAGCGCAGCAAGGAGGGCTCAGCTGCAGTGGTACCAGCAGCAGCAGCATTAGCAGCACCGACTGCTTTTTTTGCCTTTCTTCCTTCCCTTCACCTCCATCTCCCTTTTTCCTCCCTCCCCCCACGTCTTTTGGGGGATTGCTTTTGATTTTTTTTTTTTCGTAATTATTTTTCTCTTCTGCAATCCTTCTTGTTTGATACTTCGTGGCCTTTTTTTCTTTTTTTTTTTTTTTTTTTTTTTTTCCTCCTCCTTCCTCTGAGAAGGAGGCACAGACGCAAACACAGAGAAATAAGGGAAAGAAAAGTACGTGGACTTATCCTGCTGCTGCAAACCCAAAGATAGCAGGTGAAGAGGGGGTTTGGCTTCTGCCCCAAGATAAAGCCCTGCCCCCTTTACCTCCTCGACACCTCCTCCGAGAAGGAGAGAGGGAGAAGGGGCCAAAGTGGAGACAAGCAGGGCTGTGCGGCTGGCATTGGGAGTACAGGGAGCCGGGAAGTGAAGGATGGTTGTGGTTACCCGAGCCGGCTGCAGGGCAGCTCTCTTCCTCTGGATTTTCAGCAGTATCAGCTGCAGAGCCAGGACTGCTCTGCCTGCATCTCGTAAGTACCCTTTGCTAAGGAACACGCACAATTTCAGCCCTGCAATCAACCGGAGGGGAATTACCACAGCTCTGAGGTCGATTTTTTTCTTTGCTGATGAATATTGTGTTGGATTTTTCTGTGTTTGTGTGCACTGAGGTTTGGTACTGCTTGCAGTGCTCCCCATCAGATCTTCTTTGGTGTAGATGATTTCACTGGTAGCTGATGTGGAAGTTGAAAGACTTGCTCTATGATATCGTCTTGGTTTTGTGATGGAGTCAGAGCGGGAAAGGAATCAGAAGCTGTTCAAAGTTTGGGGGTAGTTTTTCTGTGGCTTATGCTTTGGTTTGGTTTGCTTTTCCCCACCTTCCTCAGAAGGTCTGCAATTTGCCTTTGGAAGTACTTCACTTCCACAGTTTTGTGAGGGAAAAGAGGAGATTTGAGCAGTTTCCATGGCTAGTGTATTCCAGAGGAGCAGCAAGAGAAAATTCTGTCTCATTTGAAGAGGAAAGCATGATAGTGAGTTGATGAGAGGGAACTGAGCCAGGACAGCTTTTCTTGAGAGTGAAGTTTTGCTGCCCATAATAAAATGAGCAAATGTATTTTGGAGAAGACCAGTAGTTGCCCTCCTAGCGAGGCAGTAAACAGTAGAGAAATGATCGAGCATCTACTGAAGTGCTGAACTTTCAGACCAGAGGGTTGCAGAACACCTATACAGGATCCCATTCTGCTATCAGTGTGAAAATTACTGCATTTTCCTTGGTTTCAACGAGTATTAGATCAAACCTTTAACTGAGCTGTAGTTTCGAGCAAAACATTTGCAGGTAGATGTCAGTGTTAAGTATTTAGTTGCTTCTCTTCAGACCATGTAAAGCATTTGGCATTTGCGAAGTGGTTTTGAAATGCGTGCCGAAATGGAACGGTGCATTTTTACAGACTGGTCAGCAGCAGATACTGCTGCTGGCTCTCTGGGCTGCTCAGAGGGAAGAAATGTCCTGAGATGTTACAGGCAGATGTGCTGGGATTGTGTACATGTCAATGGGCAGTGATTCTACTGACCAAGCCCCAGGGGAATTGCCATAGAATGTAATGTATATACTGCATAGAGATCTGTGTAGATCACTTTACTTATTTATCTGTTTGTTTGTCTCCTTGGGGGCAGGGATGAATAATGCAATGATTAGGGAACTGGAGCACTCCCATACTTTCTCAGTGGATTTTTATCTGTTATCATCTGATATCTATTGAAAAATAAAACAATGTTACTGTTGCAGCATTTGCTTACACTTACATATTTGTCTGTGTGTCACCAGAAAATGCAGAGCAGAGTCTACGTTGTATCTAGGTCTCAGGGGCTATAGGATGTTCAGTGATTTTCCTGCCTTTGAATCAGAAGTATTGATCCTGAGGTCCACTGCTTCGTTTTGATCAGCTATCTAATTTTTCTTACCAGTATTATTTCTTCATGGTCACATCTCAGGCTCTGCATAACAGGAGTGTCTGGGGGCAAAGATTTATGATTGAGGTTGTCAGAATTCTGTTCTTGGAAAACCAAGTGCCCTGCTTTTCTATGATAAGGTTTCTGAGCTTTTCTGTTTGTTTTTGTCATTCAGCAACTAATGGCTGTAGTTTAACTTGCAGACGACCTGCGGTGGGTTATCTGATTACCCAACAAACAAATCTTTAACTTTGAAAGAAGTTAGTTGAGAAGTTAATGGTTATAGTAGCATTACTATAACCAGAAATTCCAGGAATAAAGGATATATATAATCTTATTTACAATTTCCTCATATACATTCTCATCCTGATAATCAGATTTTGAAATATTTCTGTATATTAATTCACCTCCCAAGAGCTTATACACTCTACTCCTTATGTAGTAAGTAGCATTTCATTCCTGACTCACTTCTGGAAGTGAAATGGAGCTAGATTTGTTTACTGGAAACACAAATATAGCTCGAAGTACACGTCAGCCTTATAATTAGAGAAGAATTGTTCACCCTGCAGTACATGCTGAAATTTCTTGTAAAGGCTTCCCAGTGCCTGGGCAGTGGAAGCACAGGGGGAACTCAAGTGCTGTGTCACAGTGTTGTGGTGCACCACTTCCCTGGGCATTCTGGTACCTGCTTTGCTATACAAACCCATCCCTGTGGTGTATTTCGTCAAGATGCTATACTTACTGGGGTTGTTTGTAACTTTGTGTGCAACTGATTGTGAATGGCATTGGAGAATTTTGGTTTCTGTTTACAAGATAATGTACTTAGCTTTTTATCTGTTTTTTTTTTTTTTTTCCCCCTCATCAGTTGATTTTGAGCATCATATTGAGAATACTCCTGAAAGAATTAAAACCTATGTGAAATGTATCTTTATAATAAACCTTATTTCCAAACACAATTTCATTTTATTCTCCATTGTTACTTTGTATTTTGACTTTGAAGTAATTAACAACAGCAGATTTATTCTTTACAGTATTTTTAGGGAGTATGCAAGAGTTATGGTGTGTAGTGAATAACAAATGTCTATACATGAGCTTGCCATTCAGTATTTTCTTACAGTCTGCTTGTGCTGGCATAGAAAAAGATGCAGTTTTCAGAAGGAATAGAACTGGACGTTGCTTATGTGAATATACTGCATCTCAAATGTTTGTTTACTTTGCAAAGCAAGGAAATCCGCCTGTGTCATTAAAATGGTGTCTCTCAGCAATCCTGATTCAGAAGTGATGGTGTTGAAAGCTTTTAATCTCATTCAGTTTTATGTCCAGATGAAGTGAGCGTTGAAAGCACATCTTGTAGTACAATAAACACACACTGTGTTACAGTTTCACACACACTAATGCTCAGATCTGACTGTCAATTCTGTTCGTGGTTATGTTGCCATACCTTGGCAATACATCCTTCACATTCCTGCATATTTTTGGTAATGAGCACAGAGGGATGAAAACACTCTTAACTTCTGGAATCAAGGCTAATGAACAGCTCAACCAGGAGAGGTCATCACAAGATAAAAAGTAACAGGGAAAATACAAATTTAGTGCTTTATAGTCTTTTACGTGGCTAAGATGGAATGATGAGGATATGAATATGGACAGACTAGCTGTCATTGGTACTCTTACAAAAACCCAAAACTCATAAAGCAGCAACCTTGTTAATGGGAATGTTAAAGGTACTCATTACAGGATCATCTGCTTCTGGGTGACAGCAACTCACTAAATTCACAGCTGGGGGTTTTTTGTTGTTTTTGTTTAGTTGGTTTGGGTTTGTTTGGATTTTGTTGTTGTTGTTGTTGTTGTTGTTCCTGGTTTTGTGCAGTGCAAATCTGATCTCTTATAAGCTCTGCTTCTGATACTTGTCATACTTTTGCAGTAGGTCAAGTTGAAGTTTCAACCCTTTTTACAGGAATTGATGCAGAAATCAAATAGGGGGCAGGTAGAGTAAATCATTAAGACTGTAAAAGCAAAAACATGCATCTTTTAGCTTTGACTGCACGGCGCACAGATTTTCCTGTAATAGTTTGGGTAAATGAGACAAGTATTGAAAGAGAATTATGTCCCTTTTGAAAGAACAAGGCATTGTACAAGAAACTCCTTTTCAGAAGTTCTGGAATGTACAGAATTGGAGAATCTGTCCTTCCAGATCATGGTGCTTGAACGTTGGGTGTATGGGGTGTCATATATATATAATATATCCTATTAGACTCACATTTGAAAATAGTTCTCTTCCAAGTAATTTTTCAGATATAGTACTATTTTTGGACATCTGAACAGTTCCAGTTTTGTTTATGTTATAGCTGATTAACATTTCTTAGTTTAGATCCCATTGTCTGGAGGTTAACTCAGAGATCCCCCATAGTTTGGTTTCAAGTATACCAAACTATTTGCTTGTAGGTTTAACATTTAATCACTTTTTTTGGTGGAAGCATTTAAAAATATACTAAACTTTCAACGGACGGCCTAAGTTTCCCAAAGATCATGGAATTTCATAATATTAAACATATGCTTTATTTTTGGGGGTTTTTTTCAGAACACTCTAGCTATAAATTAGACCAAAATTTACATCCCTCATTGTGTAATAATATTGTTATTTGAGGTGCAGACATCACTATACAATAAAATTCACAGTCAACAGGCAAGTGACAGTTTTAACAACATTGCACTGAGTTACTGTTATTATTTACCAACATTGCACCAAGTTACTCAGCGTGACTCTAAATAAATATGCTTTTCCTAGAACACTTACATGTGAGTGAATGAATCAGTATCAAATTGTCTGCTGTCACTTCCAGGTTGGTGACAGCACTTAGAGCCTGAGTCAGTGCTGCAAAGCCGAAGTTTCAGAGTCTTTAACTTTTGTGTCTCTAACTTCACACACAACCTCACTGCAGACATTAGTTTGATGTCACTGGGCACTGAATCAATTTTAAATGTCATCGAATTAATGTTTTTAAAACTGGTTTTTGCTTCTCTTGTGTGTTTAGTTAATATGTATTTTTTAAAACCCTCGTGCAATAATATGGTATAAGACATAGTAAGTGGTACGGTCTGCAAGAAACTTTGAAAGCAAAGTTAAAGACTCTGAATTGAAAACTTGAAAACTTGTTTCTGAACATTGGCTGTTTCTTTTGCAAGAAGATGAGAAATCACTTTTTATTTTCTCTCTTTTTTTCACTCAGGTGCTTTTAACACATTTGAAAGACTATTTCAGTTGATGCAGCTGCGATAGGAAATTCTTTATGACATATTAGACATTAAACTGTACATGTTCTTGAATAGCTCACATTACTGTGGGTCTCTGACAGTCAGTGCATTTCCCTATAGATGTTCTTTAGGAATTTCAGCTTGGATCTCTAAATCATGTAAAGCATCAGCTCTCATGTTCAATGTCTGGTTTTTATCACAATATTTTTGACTTTTTAAGGCTGTAATACTTTTAATGTTTGGGATAATAACAAACTATTTGGAGTTTCTACATTTTCTTTTTCTACATATACAGAGGATGATCTACCTGTGAGCAATATGAGTCATAGCCCAAACATGAAATAACTGGTTAAAACTTGAGGTTTGCCCCTGCCAGTGTCTGTTTCCTAAATACCTGTCCTACTTTGTCTTAGGAAAGTACATGGACTTGCAAATGTGTTACGCTCACTTCAATTAGAAAATGTTAGAGGAGCAACATCAGTCTTCTTCATCAAATGAAATGATGAGTGGCTTTGTAATTTTTTTAGTCTTAAACATTTTAAAGAAGAAATTAAAAATTATAGCATGGTTTCCAAAATCCATGCGAAGATGGAAACCTTCTTTAAAATATCAGGAAAACCTGTTGGACAAAGAGGGCAGTCCAGTAGCTTGAGCCTTCTCCTACTGAAGGAAACAGAAGTTGTGTCATGGATTTTAGGAACAGTGTGGGTAATTCTTTTGCCAGTGGGAAGTTCGTGATTCAGTCCATTGGTATACGATACTAGAAATGATTAGAAGGTTCCTCAGACTTCAGCCTTTGAACTCACATTGATTTTATTTCTATTGCACTTCATTTATTCAGCTGCTTCATTGGCATTGCATAGGTAGACCATGTGAGACCACCAGCTAATTGCACATGTTAAATCTCTAAATTTGCTGCTGTAGGAAATTGCAGTAATCAGTAATCAATTCCTTTGAGCTGTTTGCTCTTCCAGCTTTGAAGACATCAGAGATATAATAAAAACATTCCCAAGTCCGAAGTTTAACATTTACAAAGAACTTGGGCACTTGACTTTAATAGCTCTGCAATTGTAAACGTGACTCTACAAAGTTGAGACCTTTCCTGCCAGAGAAATTGTCTCAATATTCATCCACTGTTGCATAAGCCAACCTTTTCCGATTTGGTCTTTAAGCCTGAGCAGCTGATAATTCAGAGCAGAAAAGGATATTGACATTCACATTTACCTCTTTCCTCTACCTAAGAAAGTCTAGAGATTTCTTGGCTCTGCAGTCTCGTGGTGGAGAGATGGTTCTTTCAAACACTGAACTTAAGCAAGTGGTCCTGCTCCTGCTGAGCCCACTGTGGGACTGAAATACTCACTCACACTTAGGGTTCATAATTTGATGTTAATATTTATCACCACTTAAAATATTTATCAAATGTGTTATTTTCAGCTGTGTATGCGCTCCAAAAATATTCTCTAAATAAATCAGGGACTAAAATCGACTTCAGCATAGGTAGAAATTTTGGTGCCAGGTTCTGCATTTGTATTGGTAAAGCCTCAAGTTGGGTTGCAACTTCCAATGTGTAAATTAATAAGCAGCTAAAATACTTTTTAGTAGTCAGGAAGCTTTGGAGCAGTTTTAGCCTGAGGATCTTCCATCCCACAAAGAAATGGGATATTTTAGAATGAACATTTAGTGTTTGTCTCTAGAATATTTTAAGTCTCAGCTTAAAGGGAAAGTAACATTTTCTTGTAGTAATTTAATGATTGTCTAAACATGACATAAACATCCTGTTTGATTTTGTAAAAACTGCTATATCATTTAATATTTTGTAACCTTAGCCCTGGGAAATCAGCCTTATACATGCTACATTTTTATTTTCTGTTTCTACAATGTAGGAATTATCTATAAGGAATTTTTTCCATCAGATGTAGAGGGGTGCCACCCAAATGGAAGCTTAAAAATATCTGAACCTAATGCAGTGGGATACAACACAGCAGGCAAAGGAATCTCAGTATATTTTAGCTTTTCATCTTTTGCCTCCTGGCTTTAAGTGTGGTTGGTGTAAAGTTCTTGAAACAGTTTGAAATGGAGTTAAGTTGGGATGTGCTTTTATTTGCAGTTACATTTGTGGGAATAGTAGCAATGCCATGGTTGGGGAAAAGCCCAACATATTTAAGACCAAACCAACAAACAGGGGAAAAAAAAAACCCCTTAAATTTACACCCCATTGACCCAGGTTTCACACACAGATGCCTTCCTAAGATCTTCCTAAGACTCTGCCCAGATTGTCAATGAAACATCAGAAGGGCTTGTACATATTCTTTTCCCTGACCACAGATAAAAATTCAAATGTCTCAAAAAAGACAACAAAAATGCAAACACGGAAAACAATTTAAAAACACAATTAAAATTTAAAACACTGGAGTCCCACCCTTGTCCTGGGCTACAGAATAAAAAGGCAGGAGGAATGTGCTGAAGGGAGGTTGTGACCCATCCAGGAGCAATAACCTGCCTTCCTTCTGCTGAGGAGGGGATGCAGAGGGAGCAGCTTGTCCTGGGCACAGCATTCATGTGGCATTAGCAGAGTGAGCTGCTGTGAGAAATGGGCTCACAGACATCCTGTACATCCAGGCTCTGCTGACTATCTGCTCTCTACTCTCTAATGTTCTTTCCTTTGGTTTTACATCCCAAAAAAGTGATGCCACTGGGCATACTGTCAGTTACATGATGAATGTCCTACCTGCTTCTTCACTGGCACAGTCAAGCTGTTAGAAATGATAGCAGAATTCCCTGTAGGTAAGAGAAGGGATCCATTACAGTTCCAACCTTCTTCCAAAAAACACACACCACTGACCACACACCCATTTGCTTCTGCTCTGAATTTATCTGCTATTTCCACATACATACTTCATCATTTTATTATCATCTTATTCTCTGCTCTCTGCCCTCTCCCCACCCTTTCCTCCAGCAATAAACTGAATCCACTGACTTCTCTTGGATTTTCATTGATTCATCACCCTATCGAGTAATTTGCTGAGCCTGAAAGTAAGGGAGATTGTCTTCATTGATCCCTGATTCATTCATCCATTTGTGAAAGCTAGGTACACAGGTAATAACTCAATTGAAATTCCTTCACTGCTTAATTGCTGTGCCATAATCCTGGCCTCTTAAATTAGATATTATGAATGAAGTTAGAGTACTTTTTTTTTTTTTTCCCCAAAACCAATTATTTGAATATCATTATAAGGAATGCTTTTACTAACTCTGGTTATAATTATTGATGGATGCAGTTTTAGACTTTAGGTCAGTACAGTGTATATATTTTATACACATGGAAAAAATTGTGTCAAAGGAATGCTGTGAGTGAATTATGGTCCCAAATCTACATATTTATAGTTTATAAGCCCAAAAAGGGTCACTGAACCCAGCTTGGGTGATATGGTAGATTGTGTAGTAACCTTTATCTGCTTTGCAAATCATGGAATCAATGAAGGACAGAGTGGTTCAGGTTGGAAGGGGTTGGAAGGTCCAACCCCACCTCCATAGGCAGTGACACCTTCTACCAGACCGGGTTCCTCAATGCCCTGTCCAACTTGACCTCAAACACTTCCAGAGGTGGGACATCCATGGCTCTCTGGGAGGTCTGTTGCAGAATTCCTTCCTTTTGTGTCATGTAAATCTACCCTCTTTAGTTTTAAAATGTTCCTTTCATACTCTTAGTACATGCCCGTGTGTCATTAATAAAGATATTTAACAGTACTTGTCCCGATACCCCTGAGAGTTCATTACTGATCTCCATTTGGACTTTGAGCCATTGATATTTTGGACATCGATTCTTTGATCTTCTTCATTGATTCTATCCAGCCAGTCTTATCCATCCAACAGTGCATCAAACCCTTATTTCTCCAGTGTAGAGAGAGACAAGGGTGCTGTGTGGAACTGTGTCAATAGCAGAGGTCCTGGTGGGCTACACCAGTAGCTCTTCCCTTATCCCCCAGTGCAGTCACTCCTCTGTAGGTGACCACCAGCTTGGGCTGGTATGATTTGCCCTTCATGAAGACATGTTGGTTTTCCCTGATAAACCTCCCTGCCATTCGTATTCATTGACAGCTTCCAGGAGAAGCTGTTCCGGGAGCTTCATGAGACAGGGGGGAGGCTGACTGGCAGGTAGTTCTCAGGATATTCATTTTTACACATTTTGGAAACAGGAACAATGTTTCTCCTTTTCCAGGCACCGGGGATTTTGCTTGACTGTCATGACTTTTCAGAAGTGATAGAGAGCAGCTTAGCAACTATATCTGCCAGCTCCCTCAGGACCCTGGGCTGCCTCTGGTCACATTCCATGGACTTGTTCCAGATTCCTCAGATGGTCTTGAATCTCATCTGTTCCTGCAATGGGTGGGACTTCATTCTTCCAGTCCCTGCCTTGATTTTCAGGGGCTTGAGAGATGTGCAAAATGCAACTGGCAGTGAAAACTTGAAAAGAAGTTCCTGAGTACATCAGCTTTCTTCATGTGAGTCGTCATCAGATGTCCTGTCCCATTTATCAGAGGAGTACACTCCTTTTTTGAGTAACATACCAGTCAAGGTTCTGACACATTTCCTCCTGGCATTGGATGTCTCAGGCTGGAGCTGTGTTCTTTACCCCAGGTTCATGACTTGACACGTGTCCACACTGAAATACCTAATGTTTCCTTTTACCAGCTGACCTGGATGTCCCAAGCTTGTGACATGTGTAAACTTCAGGTCATCTTCAACTCCACAGACTATACGTTTTTCTGCAGTTCTTATAACAGAGATGTTAAATAATGAAGGACTGAAGGACAGACTTCCACTAGTTCTCTCTAGAAAGCACTCATTTCCTTTGTTATGGTTACATTTTGAGATATTTAGTGTTGGATTTATAATAATTCTTAATCTTGGTTAAAACATTTTACACTGCCAGTCAAGCGCCTTCAGGGTTCAAAATGCATACTATTACAATGTATGCAGAAAAAGACTTAAGTGCATACATATGCAAATTTCTTGTGATTCAAATTTGTATTCTCAGGAAATAAAAAAAAGCCTTCAGAAGATCAGGGTACTTTGACATGATCTACTTTTTATAAACCCATGTTCATCTGCAGTAATTTCATTTACCTCCTTTAAATTTTTATTGATCAGGTTTATTATTTTGTCTAGTAGCAGTGTTAATGGGAGCAGTTTGTAATAGTGCAGGTCATCTTCTTCAGTATTTGCACACCACAGTTGATTTCAGTCTTTTGTGATTTTCTTGATGTTCCAAGGGCTATTGAAAATCAACAATAATAATAGTCACAGACTTTCTCAGAGACAGCTTGGTGTGCTGGTTGAAACTGTCTAGGCTTGTTATCTTCTGTTTAACATCTTCCTCAGTTTTTATTAGAATGTAAATTGTTCTGTTGCCACTCGGGGATCTGACTAGGCAGTCTTGTTTGTTTTCCTAACACTCTCTGTTTTTGTCTTTTCTACATGGTTAGCAAATTCACCACTTGTATGTAGCAGTCTTCTGGTATGGCTCCTTTTGCTCCTCTCGCACTTCTTATAAAAACCCTAAACCACAAAACCAAACTAACCTTTCCCTTTCCCTTTCCCTTTCCCTTTCCCTTTCCCTTTCCCTTTCCCTTTCCCTTTCCCTTTCCCTTTCCCTTTCCCTGTCCCTTTCCCTTTCCCTTTCCCTTTCCCTTTCCCTTTCCCTTTCCCTTTCCCTTTCTTTCTATGTTTTCTATGCATAGATAAATTAAGGCTATATTCTTCTGCTTATAATTTTTCTATATTTGTTAAATCCTGATTTACAGAATCACAGAAAGGCTGAGACTGTAAGAGGCTGGAGGTTGTCTTGCCTTGCTCAGGTAAGGTTAACTAGAGCAGGCTGCCCAGGACCATGTCCAGAGGGCTCCAGACATTCCACAAACTGCCTGGTTCTGTCTCCTCCCCAGGGAGATACTCTGCAACCTTTGGGTAACCTGTGTCCGTGTTTGGCCAGGCTCGCAGTGAAAGAGCTTCTTGCCCTGGTGTTTGGGTGGGACACCCCATGTTCCAGCTCATGCCCATGGCCTGGCAGGTTGCTGTCAGTTCCTTTTCCCATCCTGTTTTCCTGCTCTCTGGAGGACAGGATGACCTTTTGGCATATCAGCCAGTCCCCAGAGTTTTGTGCCTTCAGCAGGGGGCTGAGGGTGCACATCATCAGCCCCTTAGCCAAGACACTGAGCAGGACTGGGGTTCTGACCCCAAGGGCTCACTGCTCCAGCCACACCCTGGGTCACTGGCTGCACCTGGTTGTTCAGCCAGTTTTTAATTTACTTCACTGGCTGTTCATGCATCAACTTTTGTAGGGGGATCTTTTGGGAGGCAGTGTCACAGGCCTTACCAGAGGACAGGGAGACAATTACCAATTGCTCTCCTCTCCTCTACCAGGATGGTCATTTCATCACAGGATTTTATCAGATTGGTTAAGAATGAATTCCATTTTGTAAAGCCATGGCAAGGCCTGACAATTTGCTTGTCCTTCCTTATGTCTGGAAATTGTTTCCTGGATTAGCTGCTCAATCACTTTCCCAGGGACCGAGGTAAGGCTGTAATTCCCTGGGCCCTCCTTCTTGCCCATCTTGAAGAGAGGAGTAACATCTGCATTCCCCTAGTCCTCAGACAGGTCTCTCAATCACCATGTGCATTGTCAGGCGCTTGCTAAAGTGTTTTTAAAGAACTTCATGGTCAGGTTTTTCTGTTTGAACTCTTAAATTTAGTACTGTTACTAAATAGTAATGGATTTATAGCTCCATCAAGGAGAAACCATAATATGTCATTAATACTGGGCATATATATACAGAAAAAGTTTATTTAGAAAAATATCCAGCAGACTAACAAGAGCCCTATCCAAGGCCAAACTCAGTAGAATCATAGAATTAGAGAATGGTTTGTGTTGGAAGGGTAGGTCATCTGTATTCAACTAAGCCTTTAAACAAGTGTTTGAAGACTTTTGATGAAGACATCAAATTTGATGAAGACATCAAATCATTCCTGAATAAGTCTTTGATAATGAAAAATGTCTTATTAAATTCTTGCTTGAAATGAGGCAACCATAAAAATCCTCCACATACTGGCACCTAGGTAATAGACTACAAATGACTATTCAGCTATAATTCTCATTATTAAATGATGGTATAACAGAAGTTTCCGTTCACTGCATTGTTGACATTAATGATCCTAAATTTCAGATACAAATTTATCTGTATTAGAAGTTTTAATTCTTACCTATACATTAAAATATTATATGCATATAATTGTGTATTGGGATCAGTGGACTCAGCTCCAGCAACACAGTAGGTTGTGTTACTCCCTTCATCTGCTTTATACATCACAGAATCAATGAGCCACAGGATGGTTTGGGTTGGAAGGGACCTTTAAAACTCACCTAATCCAACCTTCCTGCCATGGGTAGGGACATCTTTCACTTGATCAGGTTGCTGAGAGTCTGACAGGGCATCCTTGGCTTCTCTGGGTAACCCATTCCAGTGTCTCACCATTCTCCTCATACGAATGTTCTTGCTTATGTCAAATCTAACGCAGGAGGGCTGTGCAAGAGCATTGAAGAGATGAAGATAAAGAAGATGATTGTTGGTTTCAGTCTTAAGGAAGTAATACAGTCTTTTCTGACCAGTTCTGCCCTGGTGCATACTACTGCTTCAACCAGAAAAGATGATTCATTTGGATTTTAGGGATTCCCTAAACTCTTAATTTAATAACTTTCTATATTATTAAGTCAAGTCTCATAGAAATGCCCCTCTCTATATTTATAGAGAATATTTAGTTCAGAATTCTTGTTGTCATAGAGAATAATTATATTCTGAATTTGAAAATCACTCCCCTTTGGTTGCTGAAGATTTACCTTTCATGAAATGTCAGCAAAGGCAGTATGTCTGTAGGGAAGCATGTTGAGAAATGGAAGTTGAAGTTTATTTTTCTCCTCACTGGGAAAGGAAGTGGCTCTTGGTTTTATGTTAAATCTGAAATGTGGTAGCTCAAACTGTGCAGTTTTCATCACGTTGTGATGCCGTAGGTGTGTATCTTGAGGGGGTTTTGTGAATGGCAAAAACGCTTCCTTTTGGCAAGGCAAGTGTTGATCATCTCGCAAAGCAAAGCTGCCTGTAGTATCAAGGAATCTTTCTGAAGTGAACTGATACCACATACTGATATTGCATAATGGGCTGATCTTACATATTAATGTTGATCATTTGTACAGGTTTTATGGAGCTGACAGGAGAGAAAATTTCTTGCAGAAGAAAAATGAATTTGCTACTTTTATCTGTTTTCCTCTGGAACATAAGCCAGTGATAGTAAAGGCCTTTGGTTTCTTTTTTTTCCTGACCTTGTTTCCCTGTTAAAAAAGTCAGTATTTTGTTTGCCTTGAAGAATAGTGTGGAAAGTCAAATGAAAGACTGGAATCACTGTGCCTGAAAGTTCCTAGAGAGGGAGCTTTCCTGCTAGATCCTTGAGGAATTTACATTTTGGATATTAGCTTACAAATACAGCAGAGGATTCACTATGCTGTGTGTCTTAGTGTAAGTAACCCTGTCTACTGAATCAAGACAGGTGAGAAAGACTTTTGAATATAACATGTTACCTGAGTACTTCACTTGGAAGCATTTTTCTTTTTTATACAGCTGCTGAGTCCTGAAAAATACAGTTGAAGACATTGAGCACCAGGAAAGTAAATTTTGATACTCTGAAATGGGGACACTCAGAATTACAGACATATCACAAAAACAGACATATCAAAAAACAGTGTAATGAGTGAGAATTCTGTCCACAATGTTATGACTTCAACCTTCCCTTTAATTCTTCTGACAAAGTCTGGAAAAGGAAGATGGAACCAAACTAGAAAGCTGTTGAGATGCAGGTAAGTACTGAGATTTTGAAATGCCTTCGCTTCCAAATTCATTGGAGGGCGGCCAGTCTTTGTAGATCAGTCATGGCCCAGCACACGTTCCTCAAACACCATCTCAGGACCTACTTGGCCACCTTTCCTGATGGGAATGCACAGGCAGTGTCTCTATGGATTGCAGGGGATTCTCTGTGAAGTGTTGATATGGGAATGCATCCCCCAAAATGTTTAAGATGGCACATTGGCAAGTAGCAGCTACATGAAAAGAGCATGAGTAACTGAAAAAAAGGAGATAAATGTAAAAGGAAGGAAAGCAAGACTGAACTGTCAACTGAACTACAAATAAAATTGTATCATATTTTGAGAAAGCATAACAATTGTTTCAAGTCTGCTTGTATGGGTGAAAAGAATTTATTGGCACGTGTCTCGTTTACACAGAGCCACAAAGGCAAGCACCGTGCTGAGAATTCCAGAGAATGTTTGGTGCAATTTCAGTGGCATGATTGGCATTTTATCATTATATATATATGTAAGACAGTACTCTGCTTCCAAAGAAGAAAAATATTATTTGCAAGTATATCTTGTTATTCGTACGTATAAATCAGCATATTCCATTGTTTGCTTTAATATTTCTGCTTACAGAAAGAAATGAACACAAAACTATGGAGGTTCTCACAGTGATTCAGAATGTAAAGATGTCAATGCTTCTAATAACACACAAACTTTATATATCAAAGGAAAATTCTTCTGGTGTCACTTTTAATGAGAACTATAGTTATTTTTCAGCACTGGCATTAAATCCTTAAAAAGTTTTCTTCTCTTTCTTTCCATCTTCCTTCTGCTCCAAGCAGACATTTCAGCTAAGTCAAATATAAGTGCTTCTGTCTTATTCCTGGAGACTCTTATTGTTTGATTTTGGCAGAGGAGCAAGAGGGAAAAACCAGACCTCATATAGACCAGCAGGCAAATCCATCCTAATACCTGAGATGGACTCATGAAGAGTTACAAGATGTGAATTCATCTTCATGAATATTTTATGATAGAGGAAGTGTGGAGACCATAAGGGCAAGAATCAGAACTTCCTTCTGTGAAATGCCCTTGCTGCTTTTCAGGGGAAGGATTGATGGACTAGAATATACATCTGTAACATACATGTAATTAGCAGCTGGGCTGTATGAAAAGAATCCATCAGAGCCTGGGGGAGAGGACAGATAACCTGGAGGGGCTTTAGTTCCCTGCAGGTTTTACTGGGCATTGCATGTTTTGATCACTTTATCATACATATAAATAGGATATTCAAACCATTTGTAAGAATTAGCCTCAATGTAAATCTGGCTGTGTGTCATGTATGCCTTTAATATGAAGAGAAAGAGTTGTGTGCATAAACCAATGTTTAAAGCACAGCTGATGGCAGCAAAAAAGTTCAGTGATGGATCTCTAATTTCTTTTCAGTAGCAGTAATGTTTTCATGAACATGTCTGTATGGCTTTCATAAACCAAAATAAAATAGTTCAGCCCCATTCTATAAAGTAAAATAACCCTCAGATTTCTTAGCTGCATTTATGAAATCTGATTGGTAGAAAGGCACCACAAACACTTTCAAAGAAGAATAGAAGCTCTATATTGTTCTGGGTTTGTTTAAATTGAATTTTGATACACATAATCAATTAGGCTGCTAAATGGACTTCATACCTAAAGCCTGATTTTCTGGAAATAACTCCTGAGCTAGTGTAATTTCCATGACTTGAGTAATTTTATGGTTGAAATAATAAGGGACCAAACTCTCATAGACATAGTGAAGATGGAAAAAAGATAACATGAAAATAACAGACTTCTAGGGACACAATAACAAATAAACAAACACCAGCAACCTTACTCAAGGTTATTTATTGACTTCTGTGTAATCTTCCTAAGCAATTATTACTTTTTTTTTTGGTTATCAAGTTTATTTTTGGTAGGATGAGCCCTTCAGAAATTAGTACTTAAGGATTGTGAGATCCAAAGGTAACATTCTGTTCAAATCAGAGATACAGATACTAAGTTATCTGGCTGGTACTGAGTGTTGAATTTTAGAATACACCAAATCTGTCCATCCTAATTACCTGGTTAGAGTTTTTTAAAATAGCAGCAAATGAAGCCATGAAACGTGTGTGATTTGAATGGTACACAGAAGGTAGAACTGCCAGTTATTTTTTAGGGGTTTTGGCCAGCAACCATTGCACCAGGTCTTCCCTGAGGATGCCCTAAGAAACCAGAGTTAAATAATCCAGAATTAGGACTAAATTGGCTTGCCTGACTTAAAGGTGCCCTCTTGGGTGGTGTGGTCTCACTCTTGTCGTGCAGTAAATAAAATCACCTTTTCCCATCGTTTTAACATTTGTGAGAGGTTCTCACCCCAGCCAGACTGGAGTGAGAGCACTGGGGGGGTTATACCACGACTCTCTGGGTTCCTGCAGAAGATGGAACCAAAGGAATATGCTTGTTTTGTATCTTGACTTCTTTTACTGCAGGTGTGGGCTATTAAATGCTCAAGCCATCTTTGAGTACCAGTATGTCATAGTTTGGGGTGTGTTTTGCTAGTTTTTTTCCTTTTAAATCTGTGTTAAAAATTCTCTTTGTGAGAGACTTTATGGCAATTTTTACAACAATCATTTTCCCCCAGGCAGTTAGTATTTCATTTTCATCTGAATACTTATTTTTTTTACAACAAACATATGAAAGGGAGCTTCTCTTTCACATAAGAAGAGGCACATTATGCTTCAAATCAGTTTTGTACAAGAAATGTCAGAAAATTAATCAAACCCCTATTTTGCATTCAACAGATCATTTAGTAAACAAGCATAGAAAATTAGAAGCCTATTGAGTACAACTGTACTATTTTTCTCAATCAGAAAATTTTAATTAAAAATAGTAGCAAAGCAAGCCAACTTCCCTCTTAATTGCTGAGCATCATGGAATTTTGTTCTTTTTGTCAAATTTCTACTAAATTATACCTGATCAGTGCAACCCAACACACAAAAAATTTAAGTTCATAAAATCATGCAGAAGTCAAAATGCTACTTTCCAGAACACCGGCTTTCAATAACACATTATCAGATAAACTTTAAAAGTAATTTAATTTAAAATTCCTCTGTAATCAAATGAGGAAGTTGATCTTATCTGAATAATTTAATTTTTCATTCGTTTTTCCATCCCCACCCCTTTTCTTATACAAATGGGCTCCTTAGATAAACAATTTGGCAAAATCAAATTAATTACTTCAATCCCCTGAATTCTCAATATTCTAAACTGTGCTTTGGTACCCTATTATTTTGTTCTCTGTAGTCAAAAAGTTTTTGATTCTGCATGGGAAGGCACAGGTTCATTTGCCACTGTTGTAATATTACCTTTTTACCTTCAGCATACTGACGTCAATCCCATGTTTTGAGGTCCAACTTGATGATGATGAGCTGGGATTTTTTTCTTTTTAAATTATAACAAACTTTTTTTTTTCCTCTTTAGTTATGCTAAAAGGAATATGGACATCAAAATGGACAGTCTTCATATGATAACTGCTGATAGATATCTGATTTAAAAGACATTCCCAATCTCATCAAACTGTTTTCCAGCACAGAATTAAAACAGTTTCCAACATATTTGTTTGGCATGGAACTTGACCTACTTTCCCACTTTTAAGGTTTAAAATAAAATATTACATTATGTTCCTTTTTCTATAGAAATCTACCATATCAATCTTTAAGAAAACTGCACTGCACTATAATAAGAATGTGTGTGACTTAAGTCATAATAATAATTTATAGCTGAGTAATAGCATTCCATGATTAGGGATGTAGTAATAGTGTATAGACGTGCTCAAAGCAATAATCATTACTCAAGTAAGCAGTACCTGCAAAGGCAACCATACTTGGGTAAATAAGAAATTACTGACATTTATAAGGAAGGAAGGATCAAATCCATGCATTATTTAATCATAATACCTTCCTACACTATTTAAGCCTTTTATGTGCATGCTGCAAAGGAGTACCTCGAGATTAAGGAGGTACTTGATGTGCAAAAGGCACGAGAGGCAGTAAGTCAAGTGGATTGGTTCCTCCTGTCCTTTCAGCATCAGATTGCTGTACAATTTTACTTTGCCCCAAAGCCTCTTTTCTTACTGTCATGCAGCTTTTCTTCTGCTTTCTGAAGTGTCTGAAAGATGGAGCTGAAGTGTTTTTCACTGGAGAGCAACTATTTAAAACGCTGGAACTTGAGGTGTAAAATGCAAAAGAGTAATTTTAATGAATGGTTTAAAATTTAAATATTACTCTTATAACTGTGTTGTCTCTTTCAGGCTTTAGAAAAAGTGTATGTATCTGTAGACTAGTCTGTTTTTTCCAGGAATATAAAGTATATAGAATTATTTAAAAGAACTATCTTTCTGTACAAACTTTGTTTTACTCCCTATTAATATTATTATTCACCATTACCTCCATCTGCCTGACAACAAAGCCCTCTGACACCTGAAATTGAATAGTAAATGCTGGCACACAAAGGTACTTTCTAACTCAATTTATGGCAAATTAACAAAGATTGCAATGTATTTGGCACAAACTGGGATAAGACAATGCCAGTCCTGAATCTCCACTCTGTTAGCCAACACTGTATAGCTAAAGGACTAGTAGTATTTTAAGCACATCCCCAGCTCTGTTTCATCCTCCTTTAGGTGCCCAATTTGTATCCGTTCTATTCTTGATTTTTCCAAATCTGAGCAAATGAATTAATTTCCTTATGCTACAGCTGGAAATCCTTTAGATGTTTCAAGCCACTGTAGTGGCATAAGAGATGAAGTAATCATCTTTCTGAGCACGTGGAAAAAATGGAGAGGTGGGGAAAAAAGAGTGCTGTATAACGAGAAGAGAGGAATAGATTAAGAAACAGGACATACAATTTCATATATAGATGCTACTGAGATTTTGTTAAATTCAGCTTTAATATCTCCCCCTTCTCAAATTATGTTGGCAGATAAAATTGGTTTCTTTCAGTTCAAGGGTTATCCATTATGTAAAAGTTCATTAATCCTTGTGAGAAGTAGGATGTCTTGTGGGTGATTCTGTTATGGAGAAACTACAATGAAACAGTAAAATTGAAGGTATAGCAAAAAATACATGTTTTGTTGACTTTCAGTGTGACTCGTGCTTCTCAGTGTCTAGGGTACTAGAAGACCAATGATGGTATTAAACTTATAAATCCAGTGAAAATGGGATCACAGAATCCCAGAGTATTGGAATGGTTGGAAGGGACCACAGTGGCTCGTCAGGCCCAACCTCCCTGCTCCAGCAGGGCCATCCCAGAGCACACGGCACAGGGTTGTGTCCAGATGGTTCGTGAGTGTCTCCAGTGAGGGAGACTCCACACCCCCTCTGGGCAACCTGTGCCAGTGCTCGGTCACCCACACAGTAAAGAAGTTCAGGTGGAATTTCCTGTGCATCAGTTTGTGCCCTTTGCCTCTTGTCCTGTTGCTTGGCACCACCAAGAAGAGCCTGGTCCATCCCCCACACACCCTCCCTTCACATATATTAATACATCTTGGGCCACTGTCAAACTCCTAGTCCTCTGCAGTTTACTGCCCTGCATCAACCTATAGAAGTGAAAGTGTGTCATGGATATACCAAGATCCATTCCCCTACTGAATTCCAACTCTTCCATCTTTTCATCTCCTCATATGTTTACTGCAAAACTCCTGGAAAAAAAAGTTTATTGAGTTGTGGTCTAAAGCGTGCCGTGATTCTGGCACAAAACCACTAGAAACCATTAAGCTTTCAGGACAATGGGACTACAGTGCAGCTGTCTCTCCCTCTCCATTCCTGCCACAGCCTGCCAAAAGCATGCAGGGAAGAAGTGCAATAGTTTTGTTTAAGAACAAGAAGTGAAGCGATTTATAGCAGCCTGAATCTGTTTGTGCAAGCATAATTGTTTACTGACACTCCTTACAGTACATTCCCAGGGGCTATGGAAATTGGGCCAAGAACAAGCCGTGCTATGCTGCTGCCCCACTCTGCTGTCAATATCAGCTCTTGTCAGACACAGAAAGGATGTCTCCATCTTTCTCTGTCTTAAAAGAATTCATAGCTTACAGGAGAAAAGCACTTTTCTCTGCTGAAGTGTAAATGTGGGGAATACAGTTATATAATTCAGAGAAAAATGAAACCATTACAAGTGTTTGGCTGCTAAATCTGAGAGTTAGATAAGAATGTTGTAGCAACAAACCTTATTGTGTATTTTTCAGTCAACTTCATGTGTTTTAGATTTTGATTCAGATGCTTTGAACATCTGTCTCCATCCCAAAACCGTGATGAGTAAGAACCTTTATCATTATCTATCCTTTTCCATGAGCCTTATGAGTCTTCACAGCTTTGAACCTGCCACTTTAGGATGTCAAATAGAAAAAGTGTTGAAAACATTGCCACAGCATTCGTTACATTAGCATGCAGATTAGCTATCATTTTTCAGGAGGCTGACTCATGAAAGTAACTTTTGATGTTGATCTTTATCTTAATGTAAGAAGAAAAGAAGTTGTTTTAAAAACTACTGGGTTTGTGTCATAAAAATCACAAACTATTTAGCGAGTGTTTTGAGGAGTTTTTCCATTTGTAAGTTTGTGGGAGATAATTTTTATAAATACCTGACTATCCATGTGATTTTCTGTTTCCAACTTGCTTCATAGAATGTGTTAAAAACACATTGGATAAGATACATTTATTGTGAGGGATACTCATACCCTACAGCAAGGGTATAAAAGTCAAATTTGATTCACACGTTTCCTAGACATCCATTACTATTCTCTCTAAGGATCATCATTGTTGCAATAATGATCAAATTATTTATTTTCAGTTCTGATCTTTCCTGCCTTTATAATTGGTGTGTGCTTGTGGAGCGTAAACTGAGTGAGCGGTGGTTTTTATGGAGCACTTGCCTGCTAAAAATCCCATTTCATATATCTCTGCATGTGAAGCACATGTAATGTGCTTAGACTCTGAAAAGAGGAGCTCTGATCCTGGAGGAAAGAATACTGGAAAATACCTGGAGTGTAACTTTGGACTTCCAAGTACAGGAAGGACACTGACCTACTGGAGCTATTCCAGCAGAAAGAACTGACATGTATGATGTCTGCATGGGCACGATGTAGGAAGGGAGACCCAGAGAAATGGTTTTGCAAAGCCTTTAGCATGGAAAGCTAAAGTGAGGTAGATATTTCTATTGTATTCAACTACCTAGTGGTAGAATGCAGATTAGACAGAGCCAGGCTCTTTCCAGCAGTAGGAAAAGAGACAGCAATCCCAAACTGCAACAATCTAAATCCTGCAAAAATACTGTAAAAAAATCTCATACCAAGAGCAGGAAAATATTGGCACAGGCTCTGCAAAGAGGTTAAGACATATTCATCTGTGGGGATAATCAGTTTCAAGTGGACAAGCATCTGATGAAGGGCTTACCCACCACCAGCTGTGGCACGAGCTTAAAATGCCCTGAAAGCAACTGCTCACCCCTCTTTTCAGAAACTGGTACACAGGATTGTTCAAAATCAACAACTGGAATAGATGGCACACCAGCCCTGTGAGGGCAGGAGTGGGCTGGTTGGTGCTCAAACCATCCCTTCTATACACCCACAAATTCTCCTGTCATCCTACACTCAGGAAGCACAAAGGAAGCTTGGAGGGTGCCCCCTAAAAATAATGCAGCTGTATGTATGTACATGAGGACTTCAAGGTAAAGGAGCATTAACAGTGCTATTTTTTTTCTTTGAATTTTATTGTGCACCCCTCTGATTTTTGCCTCCCTGGAGAACTGCACTTTTCTGCCTGGAAGCTAGGTGGAAAACACAACTGTGCAGGTGTACAATTCATAACATGGCATATAAATCAGGTTTCCATGCTGATTCTTTCCAGTTTATGTTCTGAGTTTTATGCCAGTGTCTCCAGGGCTGTTGATGTGTATCTGGTTCCTAAATGCAAAACAAGGGTGGACAAAGTTTCTCGAGATGACTGTCCTATTTCTGCTTGTTAGGGCTCCAAAGATAGTTTAGGGAAGTTGATTTATTTTACCTCTGGTGCTCCCTGAAGGAGTTACTGCTAGGATAATATAGCTCTTTAAAATACCCAGTAGCCAGCAGCTATGTGAATTTATGAAGCAATAGTGATGCTTCTTTTAAAAATTAATATATTTTTTCATGAGAACATCCATTAAATTATTGCTACTTTTTATATAAAATACTTGTAGCATTTTATTAAAATGTTTGAAACATCTAATGTTGCTTTATTAGCTGGATATTTTTAATATCTTGATTAACAATTACCACCTTTCAACGAGTGCCATTCAAAGAGGGATTAATAACTGTGATGTCTGCCTGAATACACTGCTTTGTCTTCTCTCTCTGATGGCTAAGGCAGCATATCTTTTAAAAGACATCCATCTGGAGGAGGGAGGAATTGGGGAATGCCATTCCTCAACCATGAAAATGTTATATCTGAAATTGTGACTTCTCATTCAATTATCAAAAAATAAAAGTGTTTTTGACTTCCCCTGGATGGCATCACTGCTTATTTTATCTGGTGGCTTGCACTCAGTTTGCCCCACTGACCCCTCAGCTGACAGCATATGGGCTCAATCCAAAGCCACATGGAGTCAGTGAGATTCTTACCATAAACTTCAATAGGTTTGCCATCAAAACTTCACTAGGTGATATAAATAAAGCAATGCATTTCTGCTTGTAATAATACAACTCACCACCTCCACGTGTAACATGAGAGTAAAAAAGAGTCTTTAAAATTTCATGAGGTTAGTTTAAATTAAACTTGCCCCCAAAGGTAAAAGGAGTCCAGGCCCATACTTTCTCTTCTTTACCATGTTCTCCTGGCTTGGCTGAACACTGCATTCTCCCCTCTCTTGCCCTGAGTAGCACAAAGTGTCAGATGAAAAACCTGCAATGATAAACCTGCCAGAATTGGAGTGGGAAGGGATCCTTCAGGGCAGAGGTGCCACGGGTCAATCCTGCCCCTCAAACTGATGGTACATTTTATCAGATCACATTGTACTGTGAAACACAGAAAGATGTTTTTATTTTAGGGCTTTTTTGGAGTGAATCATTTCCTTAGTTGTAAAGATCCATATTTTGCTAAGTGAGGTACTTAAGACCTTTTCTGAATGTAATTCCAAATGCCCCGAAAGCCTAATCACAGATTCCTGCATAATAGCAAGATATTATATTAAGCACTGTTGCTACATTAGGGGATGTAGGCTATTTAACTGTATTAAGAAAATACAAATATATGTGCTACAAATTTGACTTCAGCAGAGATCACCTTAATGAGTATTGTAATAATATTCTCTTCATGTTTAAAATGATGCATTAAAATCCCATAAGGACTGTACTTCTACCAATCTGTGAATTATTAATAAGGTGATAACCATGTTAATGATGCTGCCTTATTAGGTCTTGATGTATCTTGTTAACATGCCAGTAAAGTGCCTGTTGGTGTGGATGGGAAAAGTGCTTTTTTGGGCTCGTGAGGGCACTAGAAAATATTTTGCTAACAGAGTTTATTATGACTCTTTCTAGTTTCTTGGTTTTGTTTCTGGTTTTTTTAGATGCTTTTCTAGTTAAAGATTGTGATTGCCCAAACTAAGTCTTGCTTGTTGGTTTTACATGTCTTTATAACACATGAAGGAGTGATGGTATAATATAATTAATGCATTGCTGTAAAATAAACCTTATTGAAAATTAACCCTAAATTAGTAGTTCAGTACATTAATCAGTAATATAACCACTTGAGAAAAATTTCATTTAAAGCTACAGTGACAACAAACCAATGGAAAAACACAGACTGCATCTGCTTATTTCCATTGTCCTAGATATTTCTGTCGGTGTGTTAATGTTCTGGGATATCAAGGCAGTACAGAGGGAAAGAAATATGTCTCTGCAACTCAGAAGTAACAAACAGCATAAAGACTGAGTCAGCTCAGTTGGATAAATCAAAAATCTGTCATCCCTCTCAAATCTAAATGCAAGTGAGAAAACAAACAAACCATGCTTTTTTTTTTTTTTAGTTAGAAAAATCAGGCAGTTTGTTTGTTTGCATTTTGCATCTTTACACTGAGTTCTCCTGAGCAATTTAAAGCATACAGAGCAGAAATCTGTTTCCATAACATTTTCGGTCCAGTCTGCAAACCTTGGAGATCTGTGCAGTTTGCCTTTCAACTGCTTGTACTTCTCTGTCTGAAAATGGAGAAATTCACCTCAAAGAAAATGAGCTTCAAGGAGTCCATTACAAGACTTGTAAGAACTGGGTAACTCATCAGCTTGAGCTTTCCTTATGTGGTGATTTATTTTTCATGCCACTATTTTTACAGCTTTATCTGAGACCTCTTGTAACAGCAATAATTAGGGTGTATTTGAGGTCGCAGAGAGGACCTGCTGATAAATAAGTATTATTCTGAGCATAGCAAGTTTTAGTATGTTTTGCTGCTGGTTGTTGGCACACAGAGACTTTTGTGCAGGGGTGGATCAAGTAGAAGATGCACTTTTTGTGTCCTGGTCACACCAATGCTGACATGGGTGCAACCTGAAGCAGGAGGACACATTCTCTTGAAGCCAAAAACCTAAAGGAATGATGGTAGGCTTGAGTTTGGTGTGGCATTGACGTGCCACAGGAGAGGGGTTATCTCATCTAACAATGCCTGAAATTCGTATTTCATAGATATAAAAGAAAAAATCTAAAATAGTAATAAAAAAATTTTTGACATTTTGTTTTGAAAAGAGTAAACTGGCAGAGTATTTTCACTTTCTAAATTATTATGTTATTATCAAAATGTTCTAAATATGGTACTTCTGCTAACATGTGAAAACAACATTTAAGATTAAGGAGACACAGAGTGGAATAGTGAGTGGTGTGCAGGGGTTCTTCCCTTGTTCCTTGTCTCTCCACATCATCAAAGTATCACTAGTCCCAAATATTCCCAGCAGCATTTATTAAATCTTAATTTGATCACTGCCATTAATAACACTGATAAAGTGACAAAAAGTCATCTGGTTAAGGTCGAGAAAAAAATGTCTTCTTTCTCTTTCATTAGATTTTTATGGGGCAAATATGCAGAATATTCTTCTTTAGATCGAATCAGCATTTTCTGATGGAAAACTTTCCAATTGAATCACTTTTTTGCTAGGTGGTTACAGATAATCCTCTCATGCAGTCAGTAGCTTGCTGTGTGCTGATTAATTCTCTGTCAGAAAGGTCTGCTTTTTCTTCACCAAATAATTTACTGAACCCTTTATGAAATGTCTTTTAAGACTTCACCATAGGAAAAAAATGTGAAGTTCAATTGCTGCCTGGGAATCTGTAACTAATGAATAATACTAGTCTAATTAATGTCAAACTAATTCAAGTCCTGCAACTAGCTAGCTGAAATAATTTTCACTTCTTCAGGTACAAATTATATTTAAAATCCAGAGAGAATTTCTAATAATACCAAACATCAGTGTCTTAGCTGTGCAATGCGAATCTCTAATAAAACCCTGAAATGAGCAGTTAAAAGAAATATGATTAGGACTTATTGTTATTGCAAGGAAAGTTTATTTTTGTTTTCCAGAGTTAATATTCACATTATTCATTCTCATATAGAAAAATAATTGAAGCAGTTGATTTAGTGCACAGCAGGAGGCCAACCTCTTTTAGGAGGGGATGATTCATGGCAGAGCTCATTTATCCCCAGCCAAGCTGCTGGAGCTGCTGAGAACTGTCTGGGCTGGGATTGCCACTGGATCAGGCCCTGAGGAGGCACCACCTGCAGCAGCAAAGTTTCCTAAGAAGCCCAACACAATTTCAGGCTGTATTAGCTACTTAGTGAGAGCCAGCAACACTGCCCCTGAAACCCCCTCTCATCGGGTTGGGAGCTGCTTCCCACGGCTCACCCTGGAGCTGGGAAGCTGCTGAGCATTATTAGTGTGTTCTCAGTACACTGTTTAATGCTTGATTTTCTTTTTCTCTTTGTGTTTATAATTTTATTTTATTTTATTTTATTTTATTTTATTTTATTTTATTTTATTTTATTTTATTTTATTTTATTTTTTTGCCTACAGCCATAGCCACATCCCAGGAGTAAATGAAAGTGCAGCCCATATATTTAATGTTTTGAGCTGAAGTCCATAATGCCTATTACACCCCCTCCTGCCTTATGCAGTGGGGCTGTGCAGCTTTTTGGGGGCACTATGAGGTGGTAAAACCTTCTTCCATGGCCTTCCTTAGTGTTTTGTTTTTTGTTTGTTTGTTTGGGGATTTTTTTCTATTGAAGTTTTGTGGTAAGGCAGAAAGAAAAGACAGAAGGTGGATGGATGGCTGAGGTAATTGTGCATGTCTTTCTGTTCTTTCCTCATGAATCAGGGGCTGGGGGATACACTTGGCTTTGAGAGGGAAGGTCTGCATTGCTTTTTTGGCTAGTTCTTAATAGAGTTCTAATCAAAAAAGAATTTAATGCTTGAAACAGGCAATTTGAAAGCTATAAGGAAATTAAGGGTTGAATAGACTGAAAAGAATCCCTTCTCAAATTGTAACCAGGTAACTTTGTACTTACCAAAAGAAATTTGTTTGGGCCTCAACTTCTGAAACAAAGGGTTGGAGTCTATGAAACGTGTGAAAAATTAAAGAAAAAATATTTTAAAGCATTCAGGCATAATTTTTATTTTCATTGTGCCACTATCTCAACTCAGTTGTGTTTAAATGCCATTCTGTGTTGCCCATTATGTAATTTTTAATGCCATTTTGTTTGCACTACAGAAAACCTGGATTTCTTTGTTGCTATGATAGTTTTAGATACGAAATTTTGAAATGTTTAAGCATGTATTGTTTTATTTAAGGATATATTATGAATGTAAATCAATTTCAGTAGGAAATCTAGAGAGGAATTTGGTTCTCATGTAGGGAAAAAGCTCAGGGAGTTCAAATCTTCCATAAAAGGAGTAGAAGAAAGATTTTTTGGTTCCAATGGCCTGCCTTTTCCCCTGGAAAATTCCCCCAGGGAGCTCTGTGTACCAAAGGACTGAGAAGCTGAGCCATCATTATTTGCAATTCTTCATTTTACTCCTCCATATAACTTCATGTGAGGTGATTTCCTGAAAGGAGAAGCAATATGCTTTTTATTCTGAGCTCACTGGCTGCCTGCAATTACCACGTCAGGGTTGGCACATCGTGCAGAGGGTGATCATGCTTTTAAATTATTTGCTTGTATCTTGAGATCCCTTTTCCATCTTGGGGATGTCCCTGCTCCTGGCAGGAGGGCACTGGACTATGGGTGACCTTCAGGGTTCCCTTCCAGTGGAAAGTGTTGGGAAAAGAAAGGGAATGGGAGCTGGCATTGTACATTTCAGAGTAGCACAGAGACATCTGAGCTTGCTTTATCTGAGACAGTATAGACACTGGAGGTTCTTAAAGCACAGCCATTAAGAACTCAACAATTTACCTTTTTCCTAGTAAACTGAACTATGTTTTTATCCCTGAAAGAGGTAAAGAATTTGTCTGGGGCACCAATTTGCTGGTGTCCAGTCTAAGATATCTGAAAAGAGATTGACCTAAAGAAAGTCACTAATAACTTGCTGTTTTGAAAAGTAGGGGTCAACTCTTGTTACTCAGTTTTTTCATTCACCTCTTTACTTGCCTACATTTTATGTTTTAATTTTTGACAGTCTGGAGTCAGAAAATGCATTCCATGTTAGACCTAATATGAATATTGTGTACAACATTGAGATTCTAGGCTTTTCATCAGATGGATTTCAGTCTACACAGTGAAAAAGACAACAAAAAATAAACTGGTTTATGTACTACAATTAAGATTCCCACAACTAAGATCGCTCCAGGTTATGCTGAGCCTTCCTATATTTTTGGTAGTCTCTCATTTCCTGCTCTACACTGGGTTTGCTCAGTTTTGTTCCAGAGATGCTTGGCAGAAGCACCTTCATTCAGAGCTAATCTGCAAACTATCACTCCTACTCTTGGTTTAGATCCAACCCACGTTCATCTGTGTGGATGAAATCAAGATGGGGATGACTATAGTCACTGTTACCTATTTCTCCCTTTGGGTTGGTGGTTTTTTTCCAGTAGCAAAAATTGGCTCTGTGAAGTTGGGTTTAAAACATTCAATTTGATTACAATTCTGTAGAACTGCCATGCTTTCCTGAACACTAATTGAGCTAAACAACAGGGATGGATGGAGGGATGGATGGATGGATGGATGGATGGATGGATGGATGGATGGATGGATGTGCTTTATTTTCAACATTTCTTGCCATTTTCCAATTTACACAATTTTCTCCAAGTTAGCCCTGCATTCAGATTAATAGGAAGATACTTTCAGCTTTTCGACCACTTTCTCTTTTGGACTGAAAGAGATGTTTTGCTTCTTTTTCCTGAAATATGAATGGAATGGCAGTGGTTAAACTTCTGCATTTGAGTAAAGTTTATCTTTGTTTCTATCCCAGTAATGAAAGGAGTGGTGGCAGAATATCTGGCATTGCCTTATTAACCTTCATTTTATTAAGTGCATAATACACAAAGGAAAAAAAAAAACAAACCAAGACACAACACTGTGAAAATGAAGGAGGTTTGAGACCCTGCAGATGAAAGGAGCCCATGTGGAAGGCCCCTTTAGCCTGCAAGGGCAGCAGGAGAAGCAATGCACACATACCACATCCTGGCATGAGAAAAGGTTCCATTTCTCTTGCATCATGTGTGCATAATTCCCATTCATGTGGATGGGAGCTATATCAGCACTGGGAGAAGAGAGCAGGTGCCTTAGGCTGTAAGAGACACAATTACCTTTCTGACGGCAGTGAAATGGAATTTTTCAGGCAGAAAAAATGTAACTGAGAGCAGGAATTTAAGAAAATGTGTGCTTAAAAGCATATTGTCCAATAAAATTGGGAATTTTCAAGAAGAATGTGGTGAAATTTGATCATTTTATGACCATGTTCTTTAACATTCATTTCTGTATCTATACACAGTTTAGGGATAAATAAGCTCTCTAAGTTTATTGTTTTTTTAATACTGTCTAAAAGGCACACTGGCTGTTTTCTGAGATTCTAGTAAATTGACTCTAAAAGAGGAAAGTAATGGAAAATTATTTAGCAGTAAAATAGTAAAAAATATTTTTATTACAGAAACTTAAAACTAAATATCCTTTTATACTATTGCTTAGCCATAAATCCATTGTAAGTAATATTTTCCTCAGGAATGTGAATACTTTTAGACAATATTTTAGAAATGTAAAGATGCAAGGGTTTGGGTGATCTTTGAAAATAGCTATTCTAGTAATTCTGAATTCTTAATTTGGGATAGATTTCCCACCAATGATCTGTTCCCAGAAGAGTCTTTATAATCCACTGTATGGATGAAGATTCAAATTGATTAAACAGAACTGGGAAAAAGAACTCTTATTCTGTAATTGGCATGTCCATACAACTTCTTCACCTACAAGTAACAATTTGATTATATCAGTCAGTAAAGAGAAGCCTTCTGCTTAGAAAAACAAAGAGAACCTTTCTTTCCCTTTAATTGAAAAAGTGTACAAGGTTGTTTGAGACATTTTCATAGTTAAGATATTTTCACAGAAATGTGGTTTGGAATATTCTGATAAACCCATCTTTTCTGGTTTGTCATCTGTTTTCTGCAGCACAGCCAAGTCTGGGCCATCTGGAACACACAAAAAATAAGGGAAAAGTTACTACTGGGCAAAAGGGAGCAATGAATATTATTGTGGGGCAGAGATGTGCTCGCATTTTGGTATTAAATGGCATCTGCTGTTGAATTTAGACAAAGTTGTAGGAATCTTTCACTCACTTCAGCATAGTTGTTTCTGTGAGAAGGCAGCTGAAGGATGCATTTTGATTAAAGAGCTGAATATAGGATACAGTGCTTCTGGCCTATCTGTTGGTGTGAATCAGTATTGCACCTTGGTGACCTTTGCAGGTGTTTGAAACTCGAATCGGGACCTTACTTGGCTTTTTGTCTGGGATTCTGGTAGGGCTGTCAAAATGCACTTTGAAACCAGTTACAAGTAAAGGCACTGTGAGTGAAGCTGCCTAAAAACAAAGGTGTCTGTTCCATTTGCATGCAGACATCCAGCTGCTGCTGCAGGAGAGAGGTCTCCACGAGGGACTCCTGTCACATCTCGGAGTCAATGAGCAATGGCATCATGGAACCACACTTAAACGTGCCAATAGAACCCTACAAAATACTCTGCCATTCTATTTCAGGCCTAGTGCATCAAATTTTCCTCCAAATCTTTGTGGCAAAATAGAAGTTAAATGCTATGGTTTGGATTTCACATTGGTGATAGACATGCTCAATAATAAACTGTTGTTCGAGATTATTTGTATTTAATTAAGGGTGAGTTGTTTGCTTATATTGACCGAACTCAAGGACATCTAAGTGTCTGCTGAAAACTAAATATGTGCTCAGCTGTGCTGGGGAATGCTCAAGGAAATTATAGGTATGTGGACCGAGGGAGAAGTAAAAGGCAATTTCTAGCTAGATGGACAGATACAAAGAAAGAAGAATGACAATCAAAGTAGGCTTAAAAAAGTGAGGAATGTGAGCCTTGCAGTCAGAAAACAGGGTGTAAAAAGAATTCAAAAGGCAAGTCTGCTAATGTTTCAGGGGCGAGAATTGTTAATTTTACAGAGAAAGGACCAATTAAAAATGCAGTAAGACAACTATGTAGTACTGCTGTGGGAAAAAAGTTTAGGTTGAATGGATTTGGCAAAAGCAGAGGGATAGAACAAAATGCAGAAAAGGGAGATCTGAGTCCTTATTTCAGGTGTCAGGACACACAGGAGGGAAAGGAAAATAATAAGAAGAAATAATACATCAATGTTTACAAAAGCAAGAGCTAAACCAATTTCCATGAGGTTCAGAAGGTGCCCTCAAATTGGAGGGGAGGAGAGAGCCTTGTGAAGGATACTGCTTCTGCAGTCATTATTATTTGAATAATTAAAACATTTTGTAATATTGCCTTGAAATATCTCCCCAGTTCTTAGTGTTCCCTTCATGGCCATGACAAGAAGTTCTGATTTTATCTAATGCAAGGAAGTTGCTGACACTTTAAATTCTAATTAAGGCCTTATATGCATTATCTTACTGAACCTTTGATGGCAAAAAGGCATTCTACATGGAAGGCTGAAAAGAGAACAGAGACAGAAGAGTTAAATATACATTTAATACTCTTCATTTTTACCCTCAACATTTAAGTTAACCTTGGCCTCTTTGATCTCACTGTCACTGACACCAGAAAGAAGCACATCATTAGCTGACTGGAAAAGATCAGTCAGTCTTTGTGTGCTGGGGAAAGGTACAAAACGTTCTGAAAATAATCAAAGGCAGGCAGTTGGGGAAGTGAGAGAAGATAATTTCCTTCACAGATTGTTTCAGGGGTAATACATATAAAAAAAAAAAAAATCCATAAAAAACTTTAATCTTTGACTGGTTTGCTCTTTTGATCCATCTCAGATGGGTAGCAGAGAGCCCCCCTCTTTAAATTGGAGGTGTGAGGAAAGCACTGACTGCATTTCCCATGGCAAGTCCTGTTCCGAGAGAGTAAGGACAGAAGCTGGAACAGCTGGGATGCAGGGAGTGACAAAATGGGAGGAACTGGGAGGTTTAGTATGATTTCAGTGGAAAAGAGTTTAACTCAATTGGTTCTGCCAGCCCCAAAGGTAAATAAATAAATAAATAAAGCCCAATCTCCAGCCAAAGTTAATTGAGCCATAAGGCAACGATTTCCACCAGGACTTATTAAAAATCAGACAGTATTTGCTGTGAAGCATTGGTGGCTTCAGAATTCTTTGACAGCAAAAGAAGGAATTCTGAAAAATGTGAGATTTTTAGTGGTTACTAATATCTTAATGGTTACAACATTCATCTGGGATACTAAATCTGTGTTGGGCTTGTACTCAGAGCAAAGACTCGAGCTGGGCTCTCTTCTCAGGCAGACAACTCAGTCCCTCATCTACAGTCAAGCTGTCTTTACTTTGCCACTAATCTTCGGGTAACAAATTATAATTTCACTAACCCAGAACAGGAGTTAGAACATCAGATTATTCCCTAATGAGGGGAGCAGGACAGGTACCAGTCTGCAGGACACTCAATACTCTTACCTAGGACCCAGCAAACACCTGGCACCGAAAATTCCCTCCTGGCCCTGAGACCTGTTCAGACAAAGATTTCCTGTGAATCATGTACTCCTTGTACATACATCCTCTTCATTCAGTCACAAATATAATTTTGACTTCAGCAATTCATCATTTATTTAAAAAAAAACTAAAAACCAGTTGTTTTGAAGGAGGAACATAGTAATTTAATTTAATCAATGATGTAGAGAAGAAGTAACACAACATTTTCCTTTTTTCTTTTTCTTTGAGGGGGGTTTAAAAAAAAACCCAAAACAAAACACCAAACCACTTTTTGCCTCTGTTCCCAGGATAAATAGATGAAAAAAAAAACAAGATGAAGCTGTGATATAATGCATGACAATTTTACCTAAGCCAGGCAAGGAATACAATGATTTCTTACTAAACAATGGGTTGGAGAAAAAAAAAAATTAAACCAACAAATAATCCTAGCACCAAGTCAATAAGACAAAACAATTACAGTTTTTGTGGTTATGGAATTAGAATAGCTGAGATAGACAGCTGGGGGGAAAAAGGATTAAATATTAAGAAAAAAAAAAAAAAGAAAAAATCATCAGCCATTTGTTTCAAACTGCTAAACAAATTGCCTATGTTGTCAACTACTATGCCTGGTAAGCTAATTGAATTCTAATAACTTATTCAGCATATTTTGTCTCTTCTCTCTGCTCTCTGAAAAGAATGTGAGGAGAGTTCTATGAAGACTAAATTATTGAAGCAAAAGCATTTGTTGAACTCTATTAGAAGCACTCCTCCACTAGTAGATACTCATAGGCAGTTTTTCATAATTACATAATATTTTGAATTGGAGAATTCACATCCTATCTTTCTGTTCTCTTATTTAATGATTTATTTTTTTCTCAGCAGCTTTCCTATGCGCAGTTTTATAAACCTGAATTTAAAATTCCCTTCCCATGAATAATTTGCAATGCTTCCTTGAAATTCTTTGTTTCAGCAAAAATTCCTGTCCTAAATTTACGAGGTGTTTTTCATCCAGCACAACCTGACTGTTAACCAAGTGCATTAATTCAGTGCGATACTTTGAGTCATACAGATGTCCAGGATTGACTGATTGGGGGGCTAAGCTGCCACATGCAGATTTATTATCATTATTACCATCACCATTTCTGTGTGTTTGATATGTGCCTTTCTGGGGCACGAGTTCAGCCACCAGTGTCCCCTGGTTTCCTATGCAGCAAAAAGGAAGGGGAAGAAAAATGTTCCTCCTGTGGTTGTAGCACCCCTTGGGGTTTTTTTTGTTTGCTCCTACTCTGCTTGTCGCATTGGAAAGTTCAAGGTCAGCCTTTTTTCAGGTCGTTTG
Source organism: Xenops minutus (assembly GCA_035221455.1). NCBI lineage: Eukaryota > Metazoa > Chordata > Aves > Passeriformes > Furnariidae > Xenops > Xenops minutus. The sequence goes on from JAWWEE010000074.1 coordinate 52,415,997, forward strand.
TTTGTTTGGGTTTTTTTTCCATTTTTTTTTAGCGATAACAAAATTAGCCAAACAAATTCTCAACACCTCAAGAGAAGGATAACATCAACTGCTCTTGGGTTAGTAAAGGGACAGACTGCTCAAAGATAGACCTGTTAGATGGATTTTTACTGCTTTGAAATATGGAACACTTGGTTTCAGGATTTCTGTTTGCTATACATTTATACTATGATAAGCTACCTTATGGAAGCACAACAGCTTTTAGATATTTTATCACTAATTATTGGTTTGAGTATGTCTACTGCACTTGAAGTTATTCCTTGGTTGAGTTCAGTGAGCTTAAAAATGTCAAATAACTTCAGAATTCTTTAAAGTTCACTTGAGATGATGTATTAGAAAAAACTTCAGCAAATGCTAATTAACAGTAATCCAGCCATATACAATGAAGCTTGATTACATTTACATATAGGAGAAAGTCTAATGCAAATGGCATCATCAGATACTTTTATTGATGTTGTAGTGAACACAGGCTGTAGAAAACATTATTTTCTCTCCAAACCCAACTTTAAAACATCTTGGTACATAATAGCTCCTTCCAGGCAGACCCTTTGCCCTTCAGTGCAGCATCCACATTTACCTGATTGCATTCACTTTGGACACCCTCAGGTTGACGAGGTTTTTAGAGTGACTGCAGAAGGAGAGTGGTAGGATTTGAGACATTTCTGAAGAAAATATCTTTTTCTTTTTAAGGTACTCGAGTCCTATTTGAGTTTCCTTATTTCTTTTAGTGCACACAACCCTCCACGTTACTAGCTGACTGATTATGTCTGCGCACTTTCAATTGCAGTTTCTCACAGTTAAGAAATTCTGCATTCATTCAATGTCAGCGTTCCTTTTCACTTCATGGGGTGTTTTCCTGTGTCTGCCAGTTCAGAGACACGTTAGAGAACATCAGTAGCTGGTGAATGCATCAGCAGCAAGGGGGAATTAAGTGCTTCACCCAAAACCTGCTGAAACCAAGAAGTCTCCCTGTAAACTCAGAAGGTCCAGAACGGATCCTAGGTCTGTCTCCTTCCCACAGCCTCAGAAACAATCCATAAGCTCCATAATAATTTTCCCGGGTCCAAAGCTGATTAAAGTGTCTCTTGAGCACTTTATTCCCTGTTCTGAACTTCGATTACCTCCTCCTTCAAGAATTTCCTGCATTGTGTGCCAGCCCTGCTCTTCACCTCTGCAGCATCCTCCCTCCCCTGCCACCTCCCACAACAACCCAGGGCAGGCTGTGAGTCCCAGACAGGAAAAGAAACAAGAGTGGTCATGAAGTCCACCTTAGCTCATCCTCTCTAAGGGTGTAATGCTTGTCAAAGTGTTTCTGAATTAAGAACCATAAAACACTATTGTTAAGTTTGAGATCCCTGGAGGGGATAAGCACCTACAGGTTTATGGACAGGGTAATTTCAGTTCCCTCTTTCTTCATAAAGAATTTTTTTGTGGGTACTTTTGTCAGCGTTCCTGACAATACTGGAATATTCATTGCGGCATGGCATGAGCTGGAAATGGTCTCTCTACCAGCACAGGGGGATCACACTTCATCAAACAGAAAGAGAACATGCAGATACAAGAATATACATTGGCACTCTCAGATGCTGCTGCTCATAAGGTTCATTTTCATGTCATGAATTTGAGGACTGAATGTGACACACATGACATATGAGTATTGCTGGTAAGGTAACCTTATATGTAAATATATGTGACTTTTTTTATTCTGATAGTGCTAATCTTTAACCAGAAACCAAATCTAAGAAATTCTGTTTAAAAGTAGAACTTAGCAGAGACCTTAGTCTTGAAATGGAGAGAGTTGCTTAGAATAGAATATTGTTCTTTTGTGGTTTGTGTTTCTGAATGGTTCTCTTCTTATTTTACTTCCAAATATTTGCTAGTTATGAATTTCAAAACCTTTTACATATCTCAGGTTGATTTCAGGAATCTGATTGACCAGAAGAAGCTAACATCATCTTAGTTCTTAACTTAAATGGATGGAATCAAAGGTTTCACATATTTTTTGTGGAGGGACTTTCCATGAAAAAGTCAGGGCTTTTATTTTCAAAAAGTATTTAAATAAAACATTTCTGACAGATACTGGCGATTTCAGAAAAAAGAGCTTTGAAGGGGACTTCTTGGAGAAATTCTGCTGGGGGATTCAAATATTTCAAGGCAAAAAACGCCAGAACCTGTTGATAACACCCCAAAATGCAGTGCTGTTTGCCTGCAGAAGACAGCTTGCTCCCCAGGCAGGAGGTGGTGGTATCACATCCCACCTAAATCAAGGAATCTCCTCCCAGGCAGCCCCTCTGAGCTCCTGCACCCAAACACCTCTGGCTAAAGTTTTGGCCACACTTCAGGCTCATTTTTTTTACTTTCTTTGTCCGTGCAATAGTTCTGAGAAGAATGATAATTCTGGGCTGATCACGCAGGAGAAGCAGTTTTCTTTCTCTCTTTCCTGAGCTCTGCATGCTGGGTCAGAGGTGTGGGCACTGTCACCCAGCCCCGCTGCTCTGCTCCTTGCTGCTTGGCACTGTGGGTGACAGCAGTGCTGTCTGTGGCTCTTTTTCCCTCTCTTGTTGAAGGTTCTCTCAGGAGACCCAAGGGAAAAAAAATATCCATCAAACGCTTTCCTACTTCTGCAGAATTCCCCTGAAGCTGAATTAAGATCCTCTGTTTTCTCATCTTCCTTCTGCATTTTGAATGCAACAGACAGACCATGTGGAAATAGCTACAGAGAAGGCAAAGAGCCCTTGTATAAATAGCTGGTTTTCTGGAAAACAGAAAAACAGGTTTCCATTAGAAGAAAAAGAAAAAAAATTAAGAGCTTTGGCAATTATTTAAAATTACAGTAAAAAGCTGTAAGGTCAAAATCAAAGTAAAGATTCTTTGTGAGTATTGGAAATTTGGTGGTATGAATGCTCATTATAACCTCATCATATTCGTCTTTGAGAGCAAATCAGGCAAGATACTGCTTCTATTTTTACAGAAGAAATGCTTTAGGAAGATGCCAACAATCTAAATGTCAATGAAAAATGAATTCAAAATACAAGCAAAATAATTTTCTTTCAGTGAGCTGGGTTTCCTAGAACAAATGTCTAATATTTTTTAATGTAGAAATAGTTGCACTTCTCATGAAATTGAATTTTTATTGTTTTGTTTTTTTTTTTTTTTAACAAGGTTTACATTCATGCATGATGCTATCAGCGAGTAAAAATCAAAAATACCTGAAATCCATCTGATAATCCTATATTCACATATGATCACACACATTTTACCCACAGGTTTCAGAATTTAGAGGCAGCTGAGTATGCCAAAGAGCATTTCAGTCATATTCTGCATGTATAAACACACTGCAAATTAATATTTTACCTACTCTTCACCCAAATTACGGATCTCTGCCAGAAGGGGGTGCTTTGAGCAAACCGGTGCTCAAGAGTCCTCGGGAGGAAACGCTGAAACCTTTTATCACTCCATGGCTCTTGATACTCCATGTAGCCTTTCAAATATTCTAAATAAATATGTATATACATATAAGCCTATTTGCAGTTATCAAAGTCTCCCCAGTCTTTGAGTATGTCAAAAGCATTAAAATAAAGGAAATGAATTAGTTTTGGAACTAGCTAAGTCTTTAAAAAGAAGAACTCATATGCTAGATGAATGAAATATCATGGGAAGACTTAGTAATTTTAGTTGTACCTGTGACTGAGGATTTTTTCCATGGATTTCTACACAGTTCCCTGCACTTTCCCACTCTCCTCCCCCACACACACCTTTTTTTTTTTTGTTGTTCTTTTGTTCATAAAATAACTAGTGTTGAGTGTTTGTAGGGGTTTAATCTGGTGTGGAATGCAATGCCAATTTTTAATACTGTATTCAGAGTACTTTTTTAACAGGGGAGTGGAAAAAAAAGGAAAAGGCAGTGCTTTAATGCAACAAAACCAGCCACGAAGCCCCTCCAAACCTCCACAGGGTTTGTTTGTGCCAGAGCTGAATGTTCAGCAGCAGCAGAACTGGCAAAGACCCATTTCTGAGTTTTGGATTATAAGAAGTGTACTGTCATAGATAATAAAGTATGTAAAAATGATCACTCAGTCACTTTGCCAGCGTGACAAGAATATTTTGAACTCTGCCCAGGAAAGCCAAACACAGGCATATGTATGATGGGCATTATTATTTATAGGCAATTGAGTTGCTCTTCATAATGTATTCTACTATAAATATGCATTTTTATTTTATTAATGAGATATAATCCCTCTTCCAATGTACTTTTAGATCAGTTCTCTTAATAGTGGGGCTTTAAGTATGCTTCTGTGTGGCTAAAGCATATTTGAAAAATGAAAATAAGTAATGTGTATCTTTAAAGTGTAATTAAGGTTCATGTAAAGTTAATGTTAGGTGTTCTACACAAGACATGCATCTCCACAAAGTCACGCAGACAGAAAATTAACAGCACAGATAAATTCAGTCTTATCACAAATAGACTAAAGGAAGAATAAATGCCCCAATCAAGCTGCACATGAATACTTTTATTGCACTTAGAAATGTTAATTGGAGCAGCAGTAGACTCAAGCCCTCTGTGTGCCTAAGAGCCCACAAGGAGACAATCTCCCTCAGATTGTTAACACCCATGCTAATTAAGGTAATTGGGGCATCTGAGGCCTCTCTGGAGGGACACTGGTGTGGGGGTTTTGGAGGAAATGCCACAATGGCTGAGTTGGAAGTGTCCTGTTTGTGTAAGAAGAAGGTAACTGGGTCCCAGAAGAGGCAGAAGGAGCTGTGTAAGAAGGTGGATGGATTTTTCTGCTCACACAGTGGACAAGTCAACTGCAATGAAGCCTGAAAGCAGGGATGTGTCTGCAGGCACCCTGTGGACTGCAAAGCAATTGTTTGGAAATGCCTTCGCTTTGCTGTGGTTTTGTGGAGTCACTTCAAGTTAGCATGTGAAGGATGAAATATCCTGGGTTTAATTTCAACCAAACCAAGCTATATCTGATTGTAAAAGCCCTTTGGTCTGCTTTGGGGTACTCACTGTAGGTAAAAGATCTAACAAGGCTGAATCAAAGGTTGCCTGACGAGAAATCCTGCAATGCACACTGCATCATGAAGCAGTGGATTAAAAAGTTAGACATCTACATAAGTGCTATCAGTAGGCCTAAAGTAACAGGGTTTTCTGCTTACAAAATGCTGTTTCTGGAATTTTTTCCTTGGTGGGAATTGAGGAAGGTGTGTGTCTGGAAGGTCAGAGTATTCCTAATCCCCTATCCCACTGCAGAGAAGGCTGAACCAGGAGCACAGGGGCAGGGATGATGGTGCTTTGCAGCAATCACTTTGATTAAGCCATGGTACAGCATACTGTCAAGAAGGCAAAATGCTTCTTGCCTGAGGATTTCCACAATAACTGGGAAAGGAATATGGAAGCTCCTTGTGCTACCCAGAAAGATACTTTGTGAATATCACACACAGCCACGGAGGTTTTGGCTTCATGCTTCAAAGAGCTGCTACTTTATAGCCTGCTCTTGGTCTAGTCCCTTGAATTCCTTGTGTCTCTATTTAAACCAGATGTCAAAACTGATTAAAGTGCAAGCTGACTGAAATACAGATGTTGTTATTGAGCTGAGTCCTTCTGGGCAAGTCACCGTTTAGGGTAAGGAGCAGCTGATGAATGATGCAAGGATGATGGACGATTCCTTATTTCCATTCTAAATTCTATTCTTTTAGTAAATCAGTGATGTCACCTCTATGAGCTGGACCACCATGTTCACCTTTGCAGCTGCTCTGCCTCATCACAGCTTCCCTTTTGCTTGGCTCTGTACCATGGCACTTTTCATTACCACACCTGTAATCGTGGCATTAAGAAATTAAGGAAAAAGTGGAAATTAGTAATGGTAGAATGAATTCCCAGTGTATAATTTATTGCTATTTCTGTGGTGTGGACAGAGTGCCTAGTGTTTTCAGTAAATTAAATAAATTTTTAAAAGGGAGGGTAATAATGTTATTTCTGTTTTCTCATTAAGTGATTTGCTGTAAGTTGACTACAAGGTCCTTGGCAGATGATGGGAAAAAGTGTTTTGAATTTGATTTGTGCTTAAAACATGCTGTAATCTTTTCTGTGCATCTTCTGAATCCAAGACTGTGAAGGGTAGGAAGGGACAAGTATTTTGTTTTCATATGCATCCTGTATTTGTGTGCTCAATGAAATTGCCAAATATTTCTGTAGAGAGTTCTGCTGCTCATATTTAACTACAGGCTTTGGAGTGGTCACACAGCTTCATAATCTGTGAATGGGGAATTAACTGTCAAGAGCTGTAAATATTTTTCTAAAAGGGAAAAATAAATACGGGTTTAGATGACAGATTTTAATAAGGACATGTTTTTGATTGTGAATAGCTCATTATAATTACATATATCCAGTGACTTTTTTTTAAAAGTTATGTTTCTTGTTCATCCTGACTAAATGTGTTGGCATAAATATGTCATCATTTATCATCTGTACAGCACTGTAACTGTTAATGGCCCTTTATAATGTACAGAAGTATACCAAACAAGGACCATAACTCTGCTGTCAGGAGCTTATGAACTCTGAACCAAATATTTAGACTGCTTGATGTTGTATTCAGATAAGCTCTGTTTTGTATGTTGTTTGTACATTGAATTATCTCATAAAATGCTCAGCAATCTAAGCTCACTCTAGCAGAGCATTTAAACCCAGTTCTGAGCAGGTGAGTAGTCCTAGTGACTCTCGTGGAACTCAATGTTAAGAGCCTGTACATGTACATGTATGTGCATGAATCTGCTTGGGATTGGGCAAAACCATTCGGACCTGCCACAGAACAAAATTTGGGGAGCCAGTCCCAGCCGTGATTTGATTTTGATACTCACCAGAGTTGGGGCAGTGCAACAGAGTTCTTGTGAGTGAAGGATGAATCTCATGGTGATAGGATCTTTCTTCTTAGTCTTATCATGAAACTCTGCTTGGGTCCTGGCTCCTGTCTTCTCCTGACAGACTTCAGAGGCAACAAACCTTCCAATCTGTGTGCCCCCACCAATTTCACTGAGTCTGGACAGTGGGATGGGCTCAGCATTGCTGCACTGTTCTGTCCAAGTGACGTTTGGCTCTTGGATTTGGAGCTACCCCTGAGACTGAGGGGTGTATGCAGGCTCCTTCTCTTTCTTTCCCTTCCCACCACTGATTTCTTGATGCATTTTCCACAGAGATCCTTTAATTTTATGGGCTATTGATACCTGTAGTGCAGGTGGCATGGTGTGCCAGCTGCAGACTGACCTCTGGGTGGCAGGAGCACCGGGCAAGAGGCCGTGATCTGGGGCAGATCCCTGGCATAACCAAAGGCACAGGGACCTGTGGCACAGCCAGGTGACCCGACGGTCAGAGACACAGCAGGAGCCAAGGACCCCAGACTTTGCCAAGCTTAGACTGTGAGGATATAAAAGCCCAAGGTTTCCTGTGCTCAGGGTTCCTCCCCAGAGACACCAGCTCATGTTATTCCAGGATGGAAGTGCTCTAAAAAGAAAAAAAAAGTAATTTTGCCCCCAAACTGATTATTCAATAATATTGTAGTGAGCACTGTGACTCACCAGTGAGGCCAAAAGCCTGAGTTCAGATTCATTTTCCACTTGCTGAAGAAGCTTGAAAACTTTGGGACTGGGTCACATTTCCTGGGATATTTCCCTCTTCCAATTTTGTGACTCTACTCCTGGAAACTTCTCCCAACCCTGCAAACTGCAATGTCATCTGTTTTCACACTGGTTTGAATGAAAACTACACAGTATTTTCTCACCCCATCCCACTTGTCTACCCTGAATAGCCACATTGCCCAAGACTTCTGCACCCTGGAACTTAAAGCAACACTTTGTCTCTTCCCATCTGAATTTGGGGTGACCTCATCCATGCGCTTTCTGTACACCTGACAGCTGGCTGGGGTTTTTAAAAGCTGCTCTTGGCTTTATCCAGCATTTGTAAAGTGGAGATCATTTTGCTGTCTTTTCCCCTCACTTTGTCTTGTCAGCCCACTTAGGCAATCATTTCCAAGCAGGAACTGCCCTTGAATCCTTATCAAGTCAGGCTGGTTGCCACCTGTAGCCTGCTGATGGAAGCTCAGGCATGCAGGTTTTACTGGGAATAACTGGAGTCCATTGCAAAGAATAGCAGGGTTTTCCCTAAATTTTTGGCCTTGCAATTGCTGTGGTTTCAATGTATGCCAGGGGTCAATAAGGGCTGACAAGCTGAAGGTGTGATTCTTTGGTTTTCTGCTTAGGGCTGAAAGCAAGAAGGCTCCTTTCTGCTGGTCCCTTTTTCTTTTACTGCTGGGGCTTTGTTTCCCTTATGCAATATTAAGGGCAGTGTCAGTGTGCAAGACAACCTAAAGGTTTCCTAGCACTCCACTTGCTTGCTTTTAACAGTGTCTCAGGATTCTGCAGAATGTTAATTGGCATGTTTCACAGGAACTGATTCACAACTTCAGCACTGTCAAACCCAGATTCTGACCCACTTATTGATGGGAAATTGTACCTTCCTCTGTTTCAAAAATCTATATGCTCATTTTAGGAATTAGGCCTACAGACAGCTTGCCACTAGCAGTTAATTTTAAAAAACTGGTGTCACTGACTTCTAGCACTTGGAGAATGAAACTAGGGGTGGCTGGTGGTATTTTAAGTAAAACATCTTGTTTCTTACAAGTGGAAGGCCATGCAGAGACACATTGCCAGGCCCCATGGCTTTCTGGTGAGCAGTAACTTGAGTGCTCTTAACTTGCTTCCCAGTGCCTGTCCACCCGTGTTGGGAAGTGGGGCAGAACCTAGATCAAGCCTGAGTGGAGATTAGTCTTAAAATGCAAGTTCTAAATAATTACGAGGGGGAAAAAAAAAATCAAAACAATTAACAAGGTTTTAATTCTTTGTTGAGATGAGCAAGCTGCATCAATCCTGCTGGTTGTGAATGTGATTTATCTGCAATGTCTGAATCACTTGCCAACTCTTAATGCTACACAACTGGAAGTAAGAACCAGAGAAGCTTTTAGCATAAGATAATGATTCATTTGATTTGGAAGTTCTTATTTCCCAAATTACATAGCACAAATTATTCCCAGCTTAGTATGATTCTCTGACAAACGTTGTACCATTGAATATGTATTATTACTTATTTAGGAGGGGATTGTTTGAGGTACTGTTTTAGGACCCTTGAGTTTATATGTTGGCATCCTGAACTTTGAGAGAACTGCCAGTGGAGGACACTTGGATTTTTATTTTTCCCTTTGGTGCCTCTCTTGTTTTACAAAGTCCTTAAATCTTAAACTAAGGCAGAGTTAAGAGTTGTGCAAAAGTGCCAATTTAAGAGCTTCAGGAGGACAAAAAGCTATGGCAGCATTTAACCTTTCTCCTTTTCCCTCCCCTCTGTGTAAAGGAGCTGTAGAAGAGTCTTCATGTCCTCTTTGCTTTGAGTTCTTTGGCATGTGAGCCACACTGACACAGTTTGCTGTGCCATTTATTTTACCTCTGATTTAAACCCCTTAAGTATGCTATTTTCATTGTTAAATAACATGAGGGATCTACAGTTCAGAATAAACTTCTCTTTGGAGCAAGGCTGGCAAAGAAACCAAGGCCCAGGCAGCAGAGTGGAAGGCAGGGCTGCAAACCCACTTTTAGTGTGCCTGAGGAAGCTGCTGCTTGTTGGCTGTCACAGCAGATCAGGCTCAATTCTTGCAGTTCCAGCTTTCCAAGAAAAGCATGATCCTTCGCTAGGGGAAAGAGAATGGTGGTGTGTTAAAAAAAATAACATTCTCTCTTGTTCTCTCTCTGTAACACCTTAGGAATCAGGATTAGGATGAAAAGTTGGATCATCCTGAACTCTGAAACTATTAAAATGAATACCAGCTCTGAACACTGAGCTATAGGACAGTGCTGCCAGCTGGATATTGTTATATTCGGCTGTCCAATTAGGCTGCTTCCTCAGACAGGTTAACTGGGACACTGTTCCCCTTTCCACAGGGTAAAGATCAGCCTGTCCTGTTGGTGGACAAATCACAGAATTGTAAGGGGGCAGACTAAGGGTTTAAATAATTTTATTTTTCAGAACACTAATATACTGTCTGAAATGCTGGGGTTACTGCAAATGAAATGTGAGCTGACCTGAAAAAGAATAGCAGGCAATTTGCAATAAATCCCAAAGACCCTGTCCACAGACTTGATCCAGAAGGAAATAATAACTGAACTAAAATAAGAATAACTACCTCAGGGTGGCTATTTAATTGGTTTGAAAATGTGAGATTTAAGAATTACAAGCAGACTAAACATCTGAAACCTGTTTAAAAAGCTGTTACTACTTCCCCCAAAATGTAGGGAAATCCTCCTGAGAGGTGAGCTAGATGCAGAAAGGACAAGGAAGTTCAGAAATAGTTGTTAAATAGCAGTCTCTACAGCTGCATATTCAAGGGGAAGCAGATCCCACAGCATCCTCCTCAGAGGGGAAAGAAAACAGGTCCTGAGAAGTTTCTATCAGTGAGCATGTGAAAATATTGGTGGATAACTTTTGGCACTGAGATGCAACCACACCACTTTTTGTTTCCATATTCTGGATGTGTCTTCTGGGAGGCCTCAGAGAGTGTTTGCTGTTTCATCATGACCCTTGCACAAAGCCATGGCTAGTCTCACACAATGGCAAAAACAAGCTGTAGCAAAGGGTAGAAGAAAGCCAAGCAATAATGAAAGGATAAAAACAATTTCTGTAGTCCTCTGCTTAGTATTAATGTAATTTTTTTTTTCCAATATTGTGGTTGAGTTGGCTTTCAGTGACATAAAATTTTCCTAACAGTGTGTTCTACCAAACACAGATGTGTTTATCCTGTGAAAGGCTGTCTTCTTCCACTTGACAAGAGTTTGCTGTGTCATTTCCCAAATGCATTTTGATGCTGAGCAAGAGCAAACTGGAGAGACTGAATTTTTCATAGAAGTACAAAATGCTACTGAAATCTGCTCTAGTAATGATTTATTGTTTGCTGAAGAAGGATAGTCTTGGGTTTATGATGATGAAAAATCCTTTATTAATTTTTAAGCTCTTCAGATAAGATGGGCATGCATCATGACCATCTTCAGTTTGGCAGAAAGCATGGATTTCTCGATTACTTCAGGAACTGGAAGTCACCTGGGCTTTTATTTAATTTTAATATAATACTGTTTTGATCCAAGATGTGGGCTATAGAAGAGTCAAGCAAGATGGAAAGTAAACCCCAGGGCCCTTTCCCAGCACTGCCTTCCAGCCTTTCATTCCCAGTCTGTCCATCCATCCAGTGTTGCCCCATCCCAGGGGCAGAATCCGGCACCTCCCCTTGTTGGAATTCCCATGGTTGGTGGTTCCCAGCCCTCTGACCTGTCCAGGTCTCTCTACAGGAACTCAGCAGCTCCTCCCAGTTTTGGGTCATTTGCAAACTTGCTCAGTGTCCCTTCCAGTCCTGCATCCAAGTCACTGATGAAGATGAAGAGCACATGGCCAGGGAAGGAGCCCTGTGGAACCCACCAGTGACAGCTTGCACTATATTCTACTTCCAGGAGGCCACTAGCCTTTGTGCTACAGGCATGAGCTAATCCTCTTTCCCCTTTCTGAGGATTTTTAAAACAAGCCCAAGAGGGCTGAAGTATCTTCAGGAGTCTCTTAGTCTAGAGTTTATGAACTTCCAAAGCCTTGGAAATAAACAGTGCACGAAAGAGGGTCCAGGCAGAGAAAAGCTGGAGTTTCTGGTGGGTGAGAACTCTGTACTTCTTTGATGAAGAAAGTCTGCATTTATGTTAAGAAAAATATGGGTCTTTTTTTTTCCCTAGGGAGATAGGTCATTATCAGAAAGAGGGTTGCTTTTTTCTTCAAAGCACACTACTTTTTTCCTAGTCAGACACTATGGGTAAGAAATGAGAGATGGCTCATTAGAGGAAAGCTAGAACACACTATTTTGGATTGATAGTTTATTTATTACATGGTGATTAATTGGAATAATTTTTACATCAAAATTTTAATTTACACTTCTCTAAAGCTGTTGATTTAAAGGTGACTTTAGCATTCCTCAGCTAGCAACTCTTAGCATTCCTCTTTGCAACTAATAAATCTGTTTTCTGTGACAGTAAGACAGGGTCTTTTTGTTTTCCTTAGGTTAGCTTGTACACCAAACTCCTACAGAAATGTATCTACACAGGGACCATTCCCAGGGTGGTATTTCTCCAGCACTAATAGTAACCACAGCTTTTGTACAGTATTGTACACTCAAGTCTTGTGTAAAGGAATTAAAACCTTTAGCTTAAGTGGATGATTTTTTCAGTGCAGCCCTTGCTGGTGCTATCCTGCCAATATGAACAAGATGTGCTATAAATTATTTCTCTGTGTGTGAATTGGTGAAAGAATAACAATATTTTGCTCAGCATCCTGGTGCAAACCATGACTAAATTAGTCACCTCAGAAGCTAGAGGCCAAAAGACATCACCTTATTTTGCTTAGGATTTGAAGAACAGAAGTGTAAAACTTTATATAAAAAAAAAATGAGGCTGATCCCAAATCTTTGAGGCAGAGCTGTAGAAGTGGCCTACATTAGTCAGAAATGCTGGCCATTCAAATGACTCTGTGATTTATGGCCATGTGTCATTAACTGAATCCTGGTGGAGAAACAATTTGGCTGAGTGGCTTTGCCTCAGTAAGGTCCTATGTATATGGCAAATCAGTGTTTTGCTTTGATTCAGGTTAAACAGAGTAGGTAATATTTCAAAAGTATGACATATGTTTTGTCTAAACAAGTAGGTTAATTTGATTTGAAAAAAGTACTTTTTGCCCCATTCAAACCTGAAAGAAGTAGAGTGCTAGACTGTGAGGGATTTGGAGACTATGTTGGGTTGCTTCATAAGTAATGACTTTTTTTCTGCTTGATACTATTTGTATTTTGCTATCAGTTAAAGTCTCCACAAGCATTTAATTTTATATTACCTACACCTAGTTTCATCATGAATTACTTTTTTGCATGGAATTGTGTCTAGTCGAGCAAGGCTAAAAACCTGGAAGAGGTTGCATTTCTCTGAAACACGTGTAATTACCAACAATAATTTTTACAACTACCAATTGACACTACGTGTGTACTTGGCATAGAATGAGAGGATTTAATATCATGAGGACATGATAAACATTTAGCCTGACTCTTGGTAACAAGCCATAAGCATAGCACATGAGGACAGACAATGGTTTTGGGTGGATACTTTGCATATGCAATGAGAATCCTGAGTTACTGTAGTTAACAAGAGCAAATAAAACAGATATTATTTCTGGAAGTTATGGCAATGCAGAGAGATTCCTAGAGGTAATATATTGGCACCATTGAACATAATCAAACATTTAATCTATACTTTGCACTGAACTACTCATTAACCTTAACGCTGCAGAACACTCAGTCTCTAGAAAAATAGCTTTTGATAATATAGATGGAAGTTAAAGATTTATGCAAGGCCTCTAAGATGCAAGTGGCTGCCACATCTCAGGCAAATAAGATAATAAAGTACATGAAAAATGTACCGACTAAGACAACAATGAGCCCAGAAGTCATGAGAATGTGTTTTTCATGCAATGCCATTAAGAGATTTCTCTAATTTTTTTGCAAATTACAAAGATGAATGAAATGAAGCGATTAACATAAGATACTCGTTCTAACAGTTGTTCCAAAGTGCAATATATTATGAATAAACATATTTTCTACACTGTTCAATGAGAATTTCTCTTTAGAGATAGAAAAAAGGCGTGTTAAGCTTTTCCTTACTGAAGAAGGTTCTGAAGTCGGAAAATATCTAAAATTTTGGTGAAAAAATACAGGAAGGTTTATTTAAAGTAGAAAAATTTTGAAAGCCTTAGGCAAAAAAATCTTTGTTTTCAGCAGGGATTTTGCTTAAACAGAAACTGAGTAAAAAATACTCACTGTTTCTAAACTTACTTTATTCTTATTACTAACCACAAAAATATGGATGGTGACTTCATTTTATCCAGCACACTAATTCCTCAGGTAGGAACGCAGTGGCCCATTATGAAGTGAGTAAAATCTGATCTACATATCAGCATTTGGCATGTTGACAGAAAATAAATTGTTCAACTCCTAAGTGCAGAAAATGATACAAATACCTAGCCAGGTTTTCTCTGCCCTGAATGTAGCATTATGTATATGCAATATTGCAAGACAAGAACATTCAGCTTCTAAACTAAGCCATTTTTAATACTTCCAAATGAGCTATTTACAGCAGAAAGCAGTAGGTAAATCATCTTTACCTTGCTGTATATATTTCCATTTTTTTAAAATCAAAATATTCTTGGGAAACTCTCCTCAAAATGACAAAAATAGCATCAATTACATTTTAGCTGCATTCTTAGGAGAATATTACTGAATAACATACCGTATGTTACAAAAACGGATGTGGCAACAGCATTAACTTACTGGCCAGAGATCAGAAGCAGGAAAACACATTTGTTCAATCAAAGAGGAAGCCTACTTTCTCTCTAAATTGATTTCAGAAGTATTTAAATTTGAGTTAAGAATTACTAGCAGTATTTCAGCTCTTCCAAACCTTGGAATATTCTATTTAGATAAGGTGGCTGAGCAAATTAAAACATAAAGGCTAAATTCATTCCAAATTCATCTAACAGTCCCAGAGTCACTGGAAGTGCATTTGAATTAAATTTAATGCCTACAGATCAAATGGGAAATAATTTGTGCACCAATTAATCAAAAGTGCATTTTAATGTTCTTCCATAGAACATCATGACTGACATGCCATAAAGACAATTATGGATTTAGAAAGAATTGGCAGTGTTTCCACACCTGAAAGGTGTTTCCTCTCTCCCTCATCCCTTCCTGAATCTCCTGTTATAATCTCTACTATAGGCAAAAAATATGTTCAAAAAAAAGAACTTTTTACTACATAAATTCAAGTAGAAATGCTCAAATGTATTTCAACAATTCTCCCTCTGCCCTAGGTTAGAAGTGAAAAAAAAGCCCCAAAACCTGCTTACCATCTGCTTGTAGCAACTCCCAGAATTTTAAAAACTGAGGCCAAGTGTTCACTTTTCACCAATGATATTTATTTATCATAAGGAGGTTTTGGAAAATGTATGAACGGGAAGAAACAGCTCCAAAATCTAAGCCTCAGGGTGGTCTCTGCAGTTCCTGTGTTGGCTGTGGGTCTCATTATCCCATTCAGCAAATCTGTCCCCTTTATACAGGCAGTAACAGCATTGAAAACTCAGGGTGGAGAGCACACCCAGGTCTTTAGCCACTTCTCACAGCGTGTTGTGCAGTGTCTGCAAAGCTGTGTGCCCTTCCAGTTGCCAAGCAGGTGAAAACCTTTAAACCTTTCCAGGTTTACATCCCCTTTGTTTAAAATGAGCTGTTGCTACCCTTTTCCATCCCTCAGGGCACCTTTTGCATGGGCTGGGCTGGAAATGCTGCTGAAGGAGTATTTTATCACGGCTTCATCTGCTTCTGAACATTGACTGAAGGTATTTCTAGTCCCCAAATAAGGGAAATAAGTCCATGTGTGTGCCCAGCTGTGAGCAGGTATGTAACAAAAACAGGCTAATGTGTGTTGTGGTGCTCACTGGCCCCACTGATCAGGGAAGCAAGTTTTCCCTTGCCTTGGTTTTCCTTCTGCTACAAAAGTAATTGAGTTTCAGGGGCCAACTCCAAACGCTGCTAAAGGCAGTGGAAAAATTGCCATTGTCTGCAGTGTTCACAAAATCTATACTGAAGTGCTGTAATTCTTTAAGTGGTTTGTTCTGCTAGTGGTAATTAAACCTAATTTCCACTTTCTTTCAATTCGTCTTTATTTAAGTTTCTTTCCCCTATAAAAAGCGTCCAAACATGTAAAATAGAAGCAGCTGCACTTTTATTAGAACTATAAAGTATGGTATTAACCAATTAGTAAGAGTGAAAATACAGAACAATTTTATAAATCCTATTTGGGCAAAGGAAAATGTTTTGTGGAGGTAGGAAAAAAGATGGGAGACTTGCAACTTGAGTTGAAACAAGAAGTAGGGAAAATTGCACATATCACTTTGGGATCCCAAACTCTTCAGGTATATCATCATGAAATACAGAATACAGAACGCTCAGCAGGCAAAAAGGGAGAGAGTTCTCAATACCTCTAACAAGTTGCAACTGATGTATGTATTTCATGAGGTTATAGAATAACCAGGAACTAAAAGCGTTGGCCTGGTCATCTAAGACAAGCAATATGAAACACTTTGTGTTCACAAGCAAGAAGTGAAAAAATAATTAAAAAAAAAAGCTCCTGGGCTTGTGAGAAAAAACTGTGTAGAATGATACCCTCAGGTACAGCAAATTGCTTCTGAAGCCAGTGGGACTGCATGCCTTAAGATCTAGTGAAAACAGTGAGATTCTTCTCGTTTTATCACATTATAAAGGATGCAAAGCTGTTGAGGAGAAGGATTTCCCAACCACCAAAAAGAGAGAAGGGCTCCTCAAGACCTCCCCTCTTCCTGCAGACGGTGCAGCCCTCAGGTGTTGGTTCCTGCATGGGGGGTGTCCGTGACTGCAACAGGATTGCAAGGCAGCCAAGGCAAGCACAAACACGTATTTTCGACATCAGAACCCAAAGGTTAGTGCTCCCAAACATTCTGGAGTGATTTTTACAATGAATCATGGTCCAGGTGAAGGCCATACAAGTGGCTGACACTACGTCCTTGCTGTCCTTACCTTTGCCATCAGCAGTGCAGAGGGAGCAGCACAAAGAGTCAGGTAAAATGGCATGTTAATGTTGAGAGCTGAAATCCACTCCCCTCGCTCTTCTGGCAGCTGCACAGGCACCACTGCTGGTTATGGGGATGTTCTCACTGGGGCAAACAGAGTTCTGTTGCCCATGTGTGTTTATGGGTTATTTGGAATGAAATAAGCGAACAGAATGAGGTATTTCAAAAAAAAACCAAAAAACCCACACATCTGGGAAGCTATACATTAAATTAGGATTAGAGCCTTTGGAGAGTTACCAATATATGGAAAATCCAGAGTTTACACCACTGTAATAAACATCCATTTGGGTTTGTGTTGCTGTCACAGAATACCAGATGATAAAGACTTGAGATTAGCTCTTATGCAATCAGTGGTAGCTTGAATTCTGATTAACAATATCGTGCTACATTTCGATCAGAATGACTGTTTTTGGAGCCAAGAATGTCTCATCTGCAATGATAGGTCCACAAAATTAGAATGGTCCTATATAGAATATATATATTACAATGTTCCTGTATATGAGTTTTGTCAAAAAAAAAAGTTTTTGAAGGCACTTAATTTAGGACAGAAATTCTAAATCAGTTTTTTATTGAAGTCCACAATTTTGCTAAGCTCTGTAGGGGATTTTTGTCTTTTCTTTTAGAAATTTCAGCTTTTCATTAGTATTCAGGACTGCTAGAATTTACCTTAATTAAACAAAAGTCAGAAATGAGACAAAACCCCCTCATATTTAACAAAATTCTAGTCCAAAATATGCATTGATGAAAATGGAAAATGCTACTAAAATCCTTCTATTAAGAAATTGCAGTAACTACATTAGGAATAGTAGTATAGTGATGAGTATTTAAAAAAAGGACAAAGGAAAATCTTCCACAAATAATCGCCAAGTGCACTAGAAGATATTGTATTTCTCAAAGCAATTGTCCTTCTTTCACCTCTTAGTTCAGAGTCTGAAAGGACATTTACAAAAAAACCCTTTCAAAACAAGCCTAAAATTTAAAATGTTTAGCTCACCTCAAACCTGAACATTGTGAACCTGCAAGCTGTGGATTCTTTTGAACATTAATGTTCCCAGCTAGGGGGAAAAAGAGAATTTCTGTTTCTGCTTCAGGCCTGAAGAAGAGTTTGCATAGTCAGAATTCAGATGTTTCATTGAAATGTGTCCATTCCAACTTTCCCCTGGGAACCTGCCTTTAAAAAACCAGTATACGATACAAGTGTAAGAGTCAAATGGGATTTTTAATAAAGATTATTTTCAATAATAATTTAAATAAGTGACAATTTAAAAATAGTACTTTGAGCACTGTAATCTAGAAACCTTTTTCTTACTAATGTGAGAACAATTCAGATACAACAATCAGTAATCCCTTATGGCTTTTTCATAAGAAATTGCCATTTTATAAGACAACCCTGTTCCTGAGGATAAAAGTAGTTTTCAACATATCAGCTATTTCTATCAAAAAAGTAAGCATGAATATTCTCCTCTGGGGTTTTTGGTTTTTTTTCCCCCCAAGGAGAAAAGGTCTCAATTTTCATATTCATATAAATTTAAAATTTAGACTTCTATATGTACATTATTTTATAATAAAAACATCAAGGAAAAAAAAAAAGGCTTTTTGTCCCAAAGTGAAGCTTATCTGTTTCTGTGTATGATTATGTTCAAAAGTAATTAAAGCCCCCTAAAGTTATTGTTGGGCATGGAAACTGTTCTCTTGTATTTCACACATGAATGTGAAAACTATTTCTAAATATACTAAAAAATACTACCAAAAATACCTAAACACTACAAATAAAATTTGTTGCTTCCAGATATTGCTTGAATTAAAAGAATTTACAACATATACTGAATAGCAGAAAAGCATTACATTATCTGTACAGCCAGACTTGTTGATATCAGCTAATAATAATTTTGAGGGGAATTTGGGGAATACAGAGAAATAAGGAATTTCATGATGCAGTCCATTTCTTAAATAAGCTACATCAATCTTTGATGAAAGTTATTTCTCCTGACTGTCTAGAACAGAAACTACTCCTAACTTGAGATCTGCAGTCACTGATGTAAAAACAAAATATTGTATATTTGCTCTTCATCCATATTTAGCCACTAATTCAGAGTGTGCCTGCTATTTGGAAGTGCAGAAATGAGACAGTTTCTCTATTAGCAAAAGCTTTTACTATTACCTAATCAAATCCCTGCCAAGCAGGAGAGGACAGAAGTGGAAGCTTTACTTTCTGACAGTGGATATGAACAATCAAATGACTGACTGACTTTGTGGGAGCCAATTTTTGCTATTGAAGATCTAACAGTGCTGTAAATGGATGGGTTAGACCAGCAGCAGAACTAACACACAGACATCTGTTCCACCCTTCTGCAAGTCTAGAGGTCTCCTATGTAGGGTGATATACTCTGTTCTGGAACAGAATGAGATTTGGGGGCCATAATATATGAATATTTGTCCTTAGCACAAGAGTGTTAGAGATGATGCTTGTTTGTTTTATAAGTCCAATTCATATAGAATTTAGGAATTGATGTTGTTCTCATATTTGATACTGAGAATGAAAGCACTAAACCCACGATTTATCAAGAGCATCTGTGCACTAAACACATTTAGTTTAACAGAAGCTCTTCATTCAGCCGTTAATACCACAACTCCTGCAATTACTAATTAATTTTCAAAGTTACTTCTTATGCTAAGATGGAGGATAGAATTTCCTGAAGTTCGCACATACGTCTTTTGTGAATATTTTATATTATACTTCATCATGCTTGCTTGTGGTAGAAACCTGCTGAGTCTAATGCATATCATTTTAATTCTTAAGATTGAAAAAACCTTGTTCCATGTTGTAGTACTGCTCACATTTAACATCTCAAACCATCTAGCAACTAATTAATAACTATATTAGAAGAACTCTGACTATTGCCACAAGAATTGCCAGGAAACTTAAGGTGTTTGCAGTGAAAAAAAGGCTGTCTTACTGGCTAACTTGTCAAACACTAAGACAACACACAATCTTTATTTGCAGAAATACTGTTATGTTGTCTGTACACTTGCATAGCGTTGAAGGTATGGGTTGCACCAGTCACAATTAAAAGAAAAAGGCAAAAGAAAGCTATTGCCAGTGATGCTGGTTTATATTTAAGAGGTAGATAAAAGCTATTGTTTATGCATCAGAAAAGAAATCAGGATTAGTTATATGAGAAGTAGATAGGATAGCACATCTGAAATAGGGAAAGTGGCCAGCTAATACATTTCCTTAACATAAAAAGATTATTTCTTGACATATGATTATTTATTATTTAATGCTATATTGATGGCAGGCTATTTTTTAAATCAGATCTAAAAAGAATAACATTTGAATTTTGCCTCGATGAAAATGCATGCAGGGAAAACCCGTTGTGATTTTAAAAGAAGTGCCTTAAAAGAAAAAAATTGCTGTTCACAGAATCATAATGTATTAGAGAAAGATGTAAGGCTGACTCCTGGACTTTAGACACCTGACAGGTTCAGTAAGAATGGTCGGTTTACAGGCAAACACACTGCTCTTAGGGAAGCATTCTGTCATATTTTATCTCTATATGTACTTTGATGTAAATAAAAAAAAGATTTATAATAATATACATTATTACCTCCTCTGTAGTTCATATAAACAGAAATTGTTGGTCTGCTGTGTAATCAGGCTTCAGTGTGCAGTCTTCTCCTCAGAATATTAGCACTTTTCCCAGGTGTAAAACATCCCCTTTATTTATTATTCCTGTTACTCAAAACTTTCCTCTTTAAGAAGTGATATATATGTATGCACATGTATATTACTGTATGCATAGATTTAAATATGTATTTGCTTCCAGAGTGAGATAGTTTTAATTAAAAGTGAAGAGAGATCAGAAGACAGCATCCACTCTGAATGGTTCAAGGGAAAATGTGCTTGGTGTTTGGCCAATACAACATTTTCTTCCTGTGGCCTACTACAAGCATAAGGAGTTATTATCTTTTTCCTGCAGAGAATATCAAATACCTACCAAATAATCTGACTTACAATAGAGTCAATGTAGACAGAAAAAAAAAAGTAAACGAATGAGAAAATTTTTAAATGAAATGACTAGCAAATTATTTTTGTGACAAATAAATTACTTGCTTCTGTGCCTAAAGAATTTATATACTTCTTACCAAGTCTATTTTAAACATACTGGTCAAAATGAAGGTTGAATGGTTAGACAGATATTTCAGTAGCATATGCCCCTTCAGATGGGCAAGAATTCTAACAAAAGAGACTGAAAATAAGGTTATCCATGTTCTGATAAGACTCAAACCATATTTTGTCAGAATCTGCCATTAAAGAAGCGATACACATACATGACAGACCTTTTCATTTTTGCCAATGTTTTTAATGACTCTTTTCTATCTGAAAAAGGACAGGTATGATAACTGGAAATCTTCCATTTTTTAGTGTTATGCTAATGTATTTTTATTACTTCTGAGCTCTTGAATTTATTTTTTAAATTATTTTTGTCATGTTCTGAAAAGGGCCTGACCTGGGCATCTGATCTCAGCCCATCTTCCACAGACTCTGGAAAATGAGAAATGTGGTGTTGTGCTGGTGTTGGCTGGAATACACTTAATTTTCTTCCTAACAGCAGGTCTGTTGAACTGTCTGTACCTCAACCCGTGAGTTTCCTCACTTTTGCAGTCCTCTCCTCAATCCCTCTATGAGGGAACAAGCCAGTGGCCATGTGAGACTTAAAAATGCCAGCTGGGGTTAAGCCACAGCAGGTGTCAAAATGGGAAGCACAAGAGTGGGACTTTATCTACTAACCAGATTTTAATTAGGGGAAGTTTGATATTAAGCCAGTTTTTTATCATTAATTCAAAGAAGTTGAATACACAGAATTTTCTAATTTCATCAGCTCTTGATTGGATTTTGTCTTCATAAAATATGTGATAGCCAGTATAGTTCACAGAAAACAGTGGCATTTAATCACAGTAGATGAAAGCAGTGTAATCTCTTGAAATGGGAAAAGACAACTTGGAGCAGGTTTTTAAATGCCAAGACTAGCAATAAATTATTACTAGTTAATAATCACATGTACATATAATTTTATGTTCTGATATTATTTGTATTTTCCAAGAAAAAACTTAATAAATTATCATGTTGTCAATACTACTGCTGGCATATGAATTTTCTGCAAAAATGTTAAATTAGAAATTATAGTGGTGTTAATTTTGAATATTTTTACTAAAATTTTCATTGTATCGAATATAACAATTATACAATAATTTCTGGTAACCTCTAGTGTCATATGGATTATATAAAAATAAATTTTGATCCAGGCTTTATACAGTTAATTTTTCACTTAAAATTATAAATCACCTTTCAAAGACAGTGAAGCCATAATTTAAGTACATGGAGGCCAAATGAAACCAACTTACAAGGGACAGGTTTCTTTGTGTAATGACCATAGCACAGAACTAATACACAACGTCTTTATTTTCAAAATTTCCATATTAATACACCATGAGTTCCTCTTTATATAAGTAAGACTGCTTTTATATCAGAGACAAGTTGTATGCAGTTACAACAAAAAATATGAGCTCGATAGCCCTAAATGTTGGCAAAGTCTGTGTGTGCCAAATTAAATCAACTTTCAGTGAGGAACACCAGCCCTCAAAGGTTTGACATATCCCCTAAGCAAAACGTAGGTTAGGATGCAGCTGAGCTATCGAATTTATCTTATTTTCCAGGGGTTGCAGGCAAGCAACTCTTACAAGAAATACTAGCAAAGCCCTATATAGGGGTAAGGAAATTACTCCTCAAGGAATGATGATGGTTTCCATCAAGGGCTCAATACCTCAGATATTGCCATTTCAGCCTATGCAATCTTAAGGAGTCTTTTAAAGAAACCTCACCTAAAGCCAAAGCAATAACCTCTGTCTTAAAGGTGCACCCCTGAGACAAGGCTTCATTAGATCTGAAAAGAGCAGGGAATTAAGAGGAAAGGAACTTGCACTGCCCTGCAAGTCACTGTAAGACTGAACCTATTACCTGTTTGTCCTGGCCAAACCTGAAATGCTAAATGAACACGTCCCCCTGAGCCCAGTGTCACCAGGAGGGTGACAAGTCCTTGGCTCCACATGAGCACTGCAGAGAAGGGGCAGGAGCACAGAGGAGGTATCAGGAAAGCACACGGAGAAAAATAAGGCTATCTTCATGTGCTTGTGGAGGAAAAGAGGGGAAATTTGTTTACAAAAATGGAGAGGGGGAAGGAAACAGGAGGTTAAAAAAAAAAAATGAATGCCTTGTTAGTATTACCCAACTTGCAGAGAAACTGCTGCATTTAATGAGCAATCAGAATGTTCATTTAGTCTAGTGCCAGATCTTGTTTTCAAGGAGACATTTGTGCGCTTAGATTGTTAATTAGCCACAGCATCCATAACCAACCCCTGCATATCGGATAAGGGAAACAGAATAATTGAAGCACATCTAGAATTATAAAATATAAAATGGGATTTTGGGGGAGGGAAAGAACCTATGAAATAAAGATTCATATCCCTCTTTAGCTTCATGTGAACAGAACCTCTGAGGGAAAGTATCAACACTGATACTGGTCTTTACCAAAACATAATGGAAATGAAATCACATTCTTCTCTTGTTTCTTGGAGCTAGATAATGGAACCATACCCCATGGACTTCTAAAATTTTTTTTTAGATGTTGGTATCATTAATTACTGTGTCAGGAGAGGAATAAAGGCTGCAAGGAGCAGCCAATCAGGTAAGCATTTAATATGAGCTCAATATGTCATGTTTGTGAGTTTAAGTTGCATTGTGAATTCTGGTAAGGGACAAAACATTACCTTTTAAACTGTGGGGCTTTAATTTAATTACAGAGCACATGGACTATTGCAGAAGAGTGCATATGCCCAGCTGGAGGGTCTGTCTTTGTCAATAAAATTTCATGTAATTTGAGGGAAGGTAACTAAAGTGTCCATAACTAAAGTCACACTGAGGGCATCCAGTTCCTTTGTGTTGATCCCACTGCATTGTCCTGCATACCTGGTTGACCTTTTACAGAGAAAGTGAATGGTAAGTTATAACAATTTTTCTTATGCTCTGCACATTGAATGCATAACACTTTATAAGAAAGAAAAAAACATGAAACATTTTTTGTAGACTGAGTTGTCATAGTTCGTGCAGGAAATCAATACAGAAGCATAATCAATAAGCAAAGCACCCTTGTGCCTTGTCCAAACAACAGAGTTAAGATTTCATGTTTGTTCTGTCTCAGCTTCTTGTCTAGAAGTGTTTTGATCTCATTTATGTTTCAGGAGTCTGCATGCAAGTCAGCAGGAGCTAAGCAAGCCCTTCTCTCTTTGTTTTCTTTCCTCTCTGGTGCGTTCTGACCTTTCTTCCCTATGTTTTCCCACCCCTGGTGGTGGCTGATGTGCTCGTCCCTGTCCTGTGGTAGGACTGCTGCACCCAGCTGTGTCCAGCCCCTGGTCTGTCTGCACCCCTACAGTGACCACGCTGGGACTCCTGCACCCAGCCTAAGGACTTTGGAAGGGAAACCTCTCTAAAATACCTCCATTGCTGAAAGACTATATACATTTCAAAACAAGCCCTGAAGGTGTCTGTGGCTTTGGCCTGTGATCATTTGGTATATTGCAGTGACAGGTCTTACAGAC
The DNA here is from genome assembly GCA_035221455.1 of Xenops minutus. Taxonomy (NCBI): domain Eukaryota; kingdom Metazoa; phylum Chordata; class Aves; order Passeriformes; family Furnariidae; genus Xenops; species Xenops minutus. The sequence goes on from JAWWEE010000074.1 coordinate 52,440,466, forward strand.
GAGTCACCTCCAGAAAAAGAGAGACATCACAAGTGCAGTAAGCAAGTGTTTGCTCACCGTGTCTTCAAAGAATATAATCATGACAGCCTTTCAAATATTTGAACAGATCCACTTAGCTGGAGAAGTCTTACTTTCCCCCTCTCCTGCTACACAATTTTTGAGCTAGGAAGTGCCAGTAAGCCTGTCATTGCACACCACATGATCACATAACATATTTGTGCAACAAAAGCTTTGAATATTAAATAATTCATGTCAATGCTTGATCTGCCCTGATGTAATATCATCTATATTTTGTGAAGCACTGCAGCCTTGTAACAGTGCAATTCATTTGGCTTTTTTTGAGGGGAGATTGCAATCTGAGATTTACAATTCATCCCTGTTCAGGGAGGTCGGGGAGGTCCTTTGAATTCCTGGAACCAGGGGTTGTAAGAAGCACAGAGAAAAAAGGCATTCTAAAATCTTTTGTACTTTAATTTAGCTGAATGCTGAAAAAAGTTATGGTCTAGTAGGCACATGTATCTTTTACTCATGTGAAACCCTACAGTGCATTACAGATGGCTAATATTTTGTTAAAAAATGTATTGTAAGACCTCAAGTCCTAATAGCAGACTTATATTGCACAAGACTACATTGACTGTACAAAACTGGCCCTGAACCTAAAGTACCATGTAAAGCCAACAGCATGGCCTGCAGCTTGAGAGAATTAATTCAATTTCTCTGTGAAAATTATGACACTGCTACGTAGCTCTAAAATATCTCAGAGCCTTTTGCAATAGCACTGTCACAGACTGTTGTGCCAAATTTCCTCACATCTACACCCATAACACCCAATTGGATTCAGAGGAACTACCCCTGTGTAAATGTGGAAGTAATTTGTCTTGCTGCGTTGGCTCCAGCTGAAGAACGCAGAGGCAAAGGGCTTTTCCCTCCTCCTTTTGAATCTTGAGGCTGATACTCTAATTGCTTACAATGATGATTCAAACAGCAGACCTACCTGGAGAAAAATTATAATCACTAATTTTGTCTTAACTGCTAAAAAGAAAGAGAAGGAATAAAAGAGAGATTGGGAGGGTTTTTAGCAGATGGTGAAAATTAAGGACAAACAGTGGAATTCTAGATATTAACCTAGAGAAACTGGGTAAATTTTATCCATTCTATATTGCACTCCGTAAGTTTTACATCTTCAATACTGCTAATTTCTAATTATTATAGATTTTTTTTTTTTTGAGTTATAGCAGTGCTAAAACCCCACAGCATACACCCAAGTGTTGTGTTTTTCCCTTTCCACGATAGCAGACCAGTTCAGGGGGCAAGATACGCACCCAGTGTTTCCCTGAACACCTCTTGTTTCTTAAGCTATTACTTTAAATAGAACCAAGATGGATTTGAGTCAATCATTTCTTTATCCAGGCATTCATTTCAAAGTACCTTGCTGGAGCACATGTTAGGATGACAATATGAATTGTCATGGAATAGAGTAGGCTAGGACAGAATTTAAAGGCCATCTAGCCCAACTACTCTGCAATGAGCAGGGACATCTGCAACTAGATCATGAGCCCCATCCCATCTGACTGTGAATGCTTCCAGGGATGGAGCATCTAACACTTCTCTGGGTGGTCACATAGTTGGACGAGATGATCATTGTAGGCCCCTTTCAATGGAAGGGTCTGTATTACTCTATGGCTAGATGTGAGTGAAAGAACTGGGAGACAAATCTGGAAATGTTCACTTTACTACACAAAAGGTGCTATTGATAGAGAAATACTCCAACTTGTAAGTCTGAGGAAACTTCATGTGAGAAAAATAAGATCTTTTCATTCCTTGAGTTCAGTGGCTCAGAACAGGCAGAAGTGAACTGATGGAGATAAAGAAATCTTTTGCTGAAGGAAATATTGAAGTGGTTTTTCTGTTCTTTGCCCAACTGAGAGATCACTATCAAAAAAAAAAAATCATATATTATCTGCGATGAGAACTATGCCAGGAAAAGGAAAATATAAAGAGGGGACAATTTCTTTCACTAAATAAATAAATAAATAAATAAGCTACAATTGAGGAAAACAATAAAATCTCATTCACTTTCATTTATACACAAGCCAAAAAAAAAAAAAAAAAAAGAGAAAGCCTCACAAAAACTTCTACGCTGCTTTTATTTGTGATAAGCTATGAAACATTGTGGTAAAATAACAACAAGTTCCAGAACTAAAGTAAAAACTTCCCAATGATAATAATGTGGTAAAACAGTGGGAAAGGAAAAGATACTGCCACATAGAAATGGGGCTGTTTCCACCTTCCACTGCAGTCTAACCTGGAGGAAAAAATGTATCACTTTGCCACTTTACATAAGACTTTTCAGATATGATTGTTCATTTCTTATAATTGTAAGGTGGGCTTATTTCTTGTCTTGACATCGGTGCAACTTGAGTAACTCCAATAAGTTGAATTTCCCTGCCCTAAACTCAGCTTGAGTTCATAATCCAGACCCATTTCATTAGACAGATATTATAGCACTTAATAAACTAGTGACAGAATATGGAAAACATAAGCACACAAAGTGTTTCATACATTTGAAAGGGTTGTCTGAATCCCCACATTAATTTCCAATGCTCCCACTAGAACTCATTTCTCTGTACGAAAACTTCACACCATACTGTGAAAAGAGATCTACTATATCAATAATTTTTGCTTTTAAATAAGCCAATAAAAGTGGATAATTGCTAAAGTCTGCAACAAATTTAGAAAACTGGTGGCTCAGCTGTCATGGATTTTTGTTCACTTTGCAAGGAACTGCATGATTAAAGGCACAGGAAATTCTGACACTGACACTAATAATCAGGCTGTCTTACTGCGAATTTACTTAGAGCACTGGCAATTATTTGTTTGGTTTCTTTTCGGTTTTTTTTCATGAATTGAGTACAAAATGGCTCTACATTTAATGTGAAGGAAAACTTATATCTTCCCGGTGACATTTCTTATATGCACAAAAACAGAAAAAGGCTCAGCTGCCTCCTTTACTTCCCCTTTTTGTTCACAGGCTCTTGCTGTCCTGCAGACTTTTGTTTGCCTCAGAGTACCAATCCCACTGAAGGTCAAAGATACTGTATTTGCACAGTGATCTTCAAACTTCAAACGGCCAAAACCGTTCAAAAGACAGAAAAGAAACTCAGCTCTAAAACCCCCCTGATTTAAGCAATGCCTGAAACTCCTTATTCTCTTTAAGAAACCCATAGTCTGATATGTACCAAAGCTACTTCCCGTATGCTTTGTCCTGTTCTCTGTCGTTACAGCTACTGGACACGAGGTTTTTCTGACTCAGAAAGCAGATACACCTACCTGAAGTTGGGGCACTTTGGTAGTGCTTAATCTCTTGATTTTCAACCATAAATTTGCTGGGCTTCTCCAGCAGCAGTCTCTTAAAGGCCTGCCTTTATACTCTTGGATGCTCCCTCTTGGAAGTACTTGCTGCTGCTCTGAGATCTGATGGGCAGCAACATCCAGCCTGGCTCCATCAGTGTTGGGATGGCTTTGATGTGGCATGATCCCACCCGGAATGTTGTCCATGAAAAGAAACCAGGTTGAGTTTTTCAGTCCTTACCTCCTTCGCTAAATAAAAAGAAAGTCACATTCCTTTGATGCAGTATTGGTTTATTTATTCTTTTATAGTCTTAAGTCTTTAAAGTGATACGATATTTCTGTCTGCATGCATCCCTGAAGGGAACAAAAGGGACTAACTAGCCCACTGTAGCTGTGCAGCTGTTTATTGTGAGCAGAATTTTTGGCACTGAGGCTGGTCCTGAATTCTACAGCTTCATGCAATTGCTGTGGGACCCAAAGTCAGGAGACAACTTTCAATCTCATAGAGCTTGCACCAGTAAAAAGGAGAGAGACTTGCATCTATAAATACTTTTTGATTTTAGGATAGAGTAAAAAGCATATAGCTGTGCTTCCCCATGATGTTACAGGTATCCGAGGCAGTTTATAGGCACAAAAAGCAATGACTCCAAATTTAGTAGCATAAAGGGCAACTGTTGTAAAGCAAACCATCAACATTTCAGCAGCAGCTCTTAAAATGGTTCTCAAAGTTCTAGCTGCAGTTTCATGAGGTCATTAAAGGAGAGAAAGAATGCAGAAAGGCAGACTGGGGATGGTGTGGCCGAAGATGACACTGAAGAATTCTGCCCTCAGTATAACTTTCAATGGATACAAAGGAAGTCTAAAACCAGACTGGTGCCTCCAGTGGGGTGTGCCTACAAAGCAGACAGAGACAACAAAAGATATAGAAAACTCATGAAATAAGAATTAGTTACTGAACCATTTGAATTTGCCAGCATTTTTTGCCATGTATGGTACTTGTGGAAAAAAGTTATTAAAAATTATTTCCCTAAACTGGTTGTTTTGGTTTTTTTTTTCATTTGTTTATTGTTAGGACCAGAGAGAAAAATTATTTCTTTTTTTATGTACCTCTCAGTTGACTCCTGAGTGTAAAATAATATATCAAGTTTTTCAGTTACTGTGGGGTCAATTTTAGGAGCATTTTAAGTTCTGTGAACAAAAAAGGCTCTGTATGACCTATCCTGCATAAAGTAGCAGAGTAGTAAAAATGTCTTTTTTCCCTCACTGTTCCACTCCTGCAAGTATCTTTAGGATACTGCAGGGCAAGCAGCAAAGTTTGAAATTTAGAGGTAAGTCTCATTTAGGCAAGGTTTTAATTCACAGTTCTCAATTCATCAGCCATTCTTTGTTTTAATTCCTTCTGATGGGCAGGAAAAGCAATTTTTTTCCCTGCAATTTAAGTTTTTTATACCATAGTATATTGATGACCCTGTTTACTTAAAAAGCAAAAGAATCTTTAACTTCTACTAGGAAGAAAACCACAAAGGAAATTATTAACTCGGGTGCTTAAATCTATACTTATCTCTCTGTAAAAAGTGAGCTGATGCTCAGAAATCTGAATTGGCTGCAACTTTGAGCTGAGCCAACTCCTTTGATTAAGGGGCAGTCCTTAAGAAGCACCCAGCATGGGCTAACTAATGGCCCTGTCACAGAGGGAAATACCCACCTGTCATGTGGACAGAGATGATTCCTCAGGCACTGAGCTGAGAAATGAGTCCCGAGGTCTGGAGTCACTGGGAGTGAATGTGCTTGGACCTTTGCCCATCAGTGAGCAGATTCCTGCCTTTACCCATCCTGTCCTTTGAACAGCTGGGGCAGCGTTGTTTGTGAACAACAAAACATCTGCATATTGTAAATATTTCCCCAGCTTTCTTGTGTAATACCTCAAGTAGAAGACAAAAAAGTAGAGGATTATCACAGTTCTTGGTTGCACCAAACACAAGCAACTGGAAAAAGGGAGAGAAAAAGAGAAGGCTTTCCTATAATTTTCTTAATTAATCATTTAATAATTTAACATATCGGATGACAAACTAGATACATATGTGTCAAAAGGAGTGAATTTCTTAGACACAAAAAAATGAATAATACATATTTATAATAGCATTGTCTCCCCACCCCCTGCTGTATACCCTTATGCTTCCTAGTGATAATTGTCCTTATTCAAGATGCAGCTCAGGATATGTGCTGTAACACACTCAGCTGGGCTTCTGGAGTGCACATTGTCCCCCCTAATTTTTTTTATTTTATTTTTTTTAAAGTTCTTGATAACATGATGTTATGTTTCCAGATTGTGCCTGTATTTTTTTACATAAGTCACTGCAATTGGCATGATGGATTTTTTAAGGAGAACCTACCATGTTTCCTATTTCAGAGAAAATAAAACAGTAAATTCCATCTTGTTCTCCCAAGACTATTAGACTGACTGTTACAATAAAGTTGTTGGTTAAGAGTTTGCCCTTTTTTTTTCTTCAGCTTCATTAATATGCAAAGACCTTCACTTGCACAAAGAAGATGCTCTCTGTGAAAACATAGCTCACAATGCAGAGAAATATTGTTAGGCAGATGGTTAGCTGGAATTAATAGTTTAAATTGCTTTCCATAATAAACTGTTAAACAACAGGTTATTTTCTGACAGTTATCTCTTACTTCATGAAGTTGCTTTCCAAGTCTTTATGCCCAAACATGAAAATTTAAAAGACTTGATTCTCCTTATTTGTTCTTCTGACTCCATTCCAAGTGAACTTCTACTGAGCTGTCCAGTACCACAATACGTATTGTAGAAGTGAAGATGAAGATCAGCCTATGAAAACAGTGGATCCTGATTTCGGACATTATCACCTAGGCAGGAGAATCCAGATCTTTGTCTTTCTTTCATTAAAATAAAATTTATTATAAATTGCTCCATATAACTTTGTGAGAGTCTACGGGCATAAAATTAATTATTTCAGAATGCATTTAAGTCCACTTAAATAATAAAATGAAATTAAGTGTGGAAGAACATTTTTCCTCTTCCATGCGACAGAGCAAACCCAAAACCTCTTCCAAAAATGGTAATTGGATGAACTACAGGACTACAAAGCAGTTGTGGGCGAAATCTTTTATTTTCAGGTGGGACTACATTGCTGGCTTTCTTAATAATTAAGGAGTCGTAATATTTCTGCAGCTGTAGGAAAGCACAATATAACTATGAAGCAATCAAGCAATTAGCCTGGACTCTTCAAAGATGAAATTAACATTTTCCTTCCTCTTGGACATTGCTCACCACTCTTTGAGCCTGCTAGGTAGTTTATTTGTATTAGCAGGTGATCCTTGGAAGGAATGCAAATGAGCATCATTAACTGCAGGAGACTCATTCTCTGGCCCGTGTGTTTAAGTGCCACAGAAACATTAAGAGCACGGTTGTTTGCTCTTGTTAATTAGGTGAGGACTTGCAGTAAGTCACTGTTGATGGAGTTATCTCCAAACAGGATGGAAACAGCCACACTCTGTATCCTCTGCTTTGTCTTAACGCTGAAACAGTCTTACAGTCACTACCTTCTTCTTTAAAGACTACTATAGATGTTTTAAAATTATATTCAAGCATTTTCAGTCTTTTGTTTTTTCCAAAACTAACTGTGAGCTCCAAGTTTCTTGGCGAGACCGTGAAAGGATAGATGGTGTATAGGCACAGGTTGATTAGAATCTCACTGAAGAACAATGCCATCCTCACTCTGCATACAATTCTCTATATAAACCCTTTGAAACATAACCTTCTTCACCCCTATGGCAAAATTCTGGTGATCTTCTCTTTGTTAAGGTCTATTTTTCCCATGTCTCAGAGAAGAGAAATGAAAGATGATAAATCAGTACTGATTCAAGGTATAAGCTTTTGAAAAAATAGTTTGCACTTTCTGTGGCGAAACCAGCTGGGTGTCTACAGATATATTCTTCAAAAATGTCCCAATATCAAAAACACTCCACAGATTGGAATGGCAAGAATTTTCTGTGCAGTTTTAAAAATTGTGGGTTGTGCCCTGATTGGGATCTTCATGCAGGTGTCACAGCTGAGAGCAGCAAATTCATCTTTTCTAGTGCACTATTGCGCTACACCATTGCAGACAGCAATTTAGGAGAGGAATCACCCAAACTGAATGCAGATGGTGGGAGTAAAAAAAATGGAGTGAAATTAGTAATTGAGAAGTGCCAGATACAGGGAACCAGAGAGTGTGGGTATCTGGACTGGGAAAATGAGATAAAGCAGCAAATAGCCAAGTGGCTTAGGGGAGATTGTGACCAGACAAGAAGCTGAAGGAAAGGCTGGACAGCAGAATGAGACTTAGAAATGATGGAGGAGTAAGGGCCACACACACTGATGGCAAAGGTGAGAATCACAGTTTAGGCCGTAGACGGACCTAAGTTGAAGTCCTAAGCTTATGACAGCTTAATGGTCTTTCAAATGCTGCTCTAAGCAAGTTCTGAAGCTCAGAATTGCTTTGTGATCAAACTTGTTTTATGCTCCAACACTTTGGCAGTGCAGACACACCTGAACAGCAAGTGAGATCTGGGGTGTCAGGGAGAAGAAATCCCAATCTGGAAGTGACCCATAAGGATCACTCAGTCCAACTCCCTGTTCCTTACAGGACTACCCAACACCAACCCACAGGACACAGAGGATCACCCAGATGTTCCTTGAACTCTGCCAGGCTCGGTGCCACAATGACTTCCCTGAGGAGCCTTTTACAGTGACCAACAACTGTCTGAGTGAAGAGCCTTTTCCTAAAGTCCAACCTGAACACCCCCTGGTGCAATGTTATTCCCCCCTTTGTGTCCTATCACTGGCCATCAGAGGGAGATCAGCATCTCCCCTTCCTTCGTCCCCCTTGAGGAAGGTGCAGTCTGTCACCTGCAACCCTAATTAATGGCTTACAAACCAGATCCTATGCTACATTCTACAAGAATTATCCATTAGATGACATTTTTACCACAGAACATTAGGTATATTCATTGAACAAAATTGATCAGAATTGGGTAAATCCCACCAATCTTACAAGACATACATCCATTTGTTGAAGAATTATGAATGTATAGAATAAAGGAGCATGGTTAGGAGAACAAACCTTTGCATCAGTGTCATACTTAATAAACAGGCTCCTACACCTGCCTCTAGCAGAGAAATCCAATGTGACCAGCAGTTAGTAAATTGCTAGTAACTTTTCTCAGATAGGCACTAAACATACATTGTTTATTTTCCTTGAATTTGGCTCGAGATTCCTCCCTCTGATTTGCAGGACTGAGCACACACAGTATGAAGCAGAATTATATTTTAAACATGAAAAAATGTAATGTAAGGTTATGCAAATTAGAAAAAGAAGAAGGTTGTTTTACATTGCTTTGTGATTAGAAAAGATGTGATAGTAGATAAAAAGACTTTTTTTATCCTTAGTTTCTCCATGCCTCCATTTTTCACTTTTCCACAAAGAGATGCTGTACAAATTAATTTATGAGTGTTAGTGAAGCATTAATATGTTGCAGTGATGAGCACTATGAAAAAGTCTAAGAAGAAATTGAATATTCTGTTTTCCAAGCACAGTTTGAACAGCATGCAGTAAATAAACTATGGAATCATAGAACAAATGGAATAAAGCAAACCATTGAATTGCTGCCAATTAAGTAAGTGGTTCACATTCTGTACTTAACATGAAGATGAGGTCCTGTGAAAAAATAGAATGAGATCATATAATTAAATGCTGTACTGTAATGGATCTTCACTAGATTGTGAATTACATTTCACTGGTAACATTAAATCTAGCATTTGCAAACATTTCAGTGCCTGACTGCAATTGAGTGCTATTATTAGTTTTGATATAAAATTAGTATATGAAATATATTTATGGTCAGTGACCAGCAGTTATGCAGAACTGTATATATTAAGGAGTATGACTATTCAATTTCTAGAAAACTATTTATATTCGTATACAGCAATGCCATATTGTCAACAAAATGCCAGTAGAGTGATGATAAATGTAAAACGATGCATAGGTGGAAATTTAAAGTACACTTTCAGAAAATAAAAACCTCTGCACTTAAGAATTTCTCAACTTAAATTTCACACTGGCAGGACTTTCTCAAACACTATGCACAGACTCTGGAAAATTGGTAAATATGGGAAGGCTGGAGTTAAAGGCACCTTGGAAAATGAAATATAGTCTCCTAAGTCACTTCAGCATTTTCAATATCTTCACAAGCTCCTTGGACAAACTTGTAATACTTTTGGTATTCATTTCTTGGGAGAACAGAGGAAAATGTGTGTGAGCCTCACCATCAGAGCAGGAAGTGCCAATAGGGCATCACTGCTAAATTTATCCTGCTATTACTATTCTCCCTCTCAGAACTGACTTATGAAAGACATAAATTTGATCTATTGTGCTTGAAATCCAAGAGCAGAAGTATTCCACTGAAATACTTTAGCCTCAGGTACGTGGATCTTAGCATTATGTTTTTCTGTTTCAAAAGTAAGAGATCAGTTCCAGTGATTTAATTTCAATATGGGAGTAATTCTTACAGATCAGCAAGTGCAATCTACAGTAAGTAAGCAAGAAAAATGGAGCTGCACCTTCCAGGGCTGCAATATGTGATCAGGAGGCAAATGCAGCCAGGAGTGATGCAGACATGCTCTCCAGTGCACTGTGGTGGACTCAGGGGCAGGAAACAGGCTGCATTCACCACTTCGGTTTCAGAGCTCTTCAGTGTGATTGGCTCAGGCATTTTTTGTTAAACTGAGCAAATGGAGCAGGCACCTGTATTCAATCAGCTAGGGGGACCTAGCTCACAATTGTTTTCAGCGTGTTGGCATCCAGTTGTACTTGGAGAGGTGAGTGTCTGAACTCTTACAGGTTTATTCTCTGTGTTCATTTTTTTCTTTCTTCACACCCAGTTTTCCTTTATCATAATATTATGCCATTTTCAAGCTTTCTGGCTGCTCTCATTTGCCTCTCGTCTACTTCCCAATGTTGAGTTGCTGTGCCCAAGAGCAGAGGACGATGACTTTGAACTGTAAGTACAGTTTCTGTATGGAAAATAAAGGCAGAGACCTCAGTCCTGTTTCTGTTCGAGTCAGAGGCAAAACTCACAGTCTTCATTTTTGACTGGATTAGACTTTGACAGTAGTCCCAGTATATATGGGATTCTAAATTAACTTTTGGAGTTGGATTGTGCCTTCTGCCATGTAGAATTTTTCTTCACAAAAACTGGGGCAGTGGCTGACAGAGGAGAACAAAAAAATAATCTAATTTTGAAGCACTGTCCTTCCTTATTTTAATACTTCCTAATTTTAATTTTTAGTATTTAGAATTTTAATTCTAAAGATATTATAGCTGACTAAATGTTACAGAAACATTCCTAATCACTGACACAATAAAGGGAGGAAAAAAAGAGGTCTCTCAGAGAGGATAAGGAAAGGAATTTTACCCAAACAAAGACAGAGCAAAGAGGTTGGCATCACTTCTGGTAGAGAGGGCATTCTCATCATGCCATGTCTCGCTTTGCAAAGAAATTCCTTCTTTCCTGATGTAAGGTCAAGTGTTTTTCTTTGAAGTTTATATGTCTAGAGTATCTAATTTACATTGACGTGTTTGGTTATGTGACCTTAAAATTTATATGTTTCAAAACCTCTTACTCAGTAAAACTGAAATTCAGAGGAAGACAGTAAAGGAAATCAAAATTATGAAAGAAGAAGACCCAGGTAAATTGAAAAATATTCTCTGGAAAATTGCTTGTTACAAGAAGTACTTGGTCTTTAAAAAACATGAAAATAAACCTGATTAAAAGAGGGCAGTTAATGCTGCCAAAGAAGTAGCTAAGTGTAGCTCAATGGTAATTAATGAATCATACAAAATAATTTATTACAATAATAGTGTATTTGAAAATTGCCAGGACCTGATGATGAAGGATTAGCACTGAAAAAAAATCACTAAACTTGCAAATTATTGATTCATTATCTGTCAATCAGAACTGAAGTTGTTTTGTTTGAAAAGCTTTAATATAAAGGACATGTTTATACATTTAATCTGTGTTAAAATTCCTATTATCGTCTTTCATTCTAATAAAATACAGATTCAAACATTAGTCATCTGTCTCAAAAACGAAGAATGCTTTAGTGTCTCTCTTTACTCTGGTTTGTTCCATTTCCCCTTAAACTCATTTTGTTATTGCTGCAGACCTCAGGCTTGTTTGATCATTATGTGGTTCTTTCATAATCTGCAGAGCAAAACATTTCTGACAAGACACAGAAGTGTCATCCCTTCCTGTTGGCAGCTGACAAATAAGTATAGGTTTCTACCATGAACTTTTTGCCAAACAACTGTTTGAATTATCCTCCAAAGTTAGGGTTAAGTGCTTCAGATCATAGTAAGTGGTAGATATCTGCAAAGATCCATTTAAAATGCAGCCCAGCATCACAAAAAGAGAAGCACAGAATAAGCACTCATGATTGCAGTCTGGGGTACCAATAGCTGTATTTATGCAGACCAGCACATATACATGGTTTTCTGCAGAGCTCTCAACTCTGCCCAGGCACACAGTCACACATGGCCCTTTTTGTTCAAAAAAGCAGATTTTAGTGATTAACCATTCAGGAAATGTACAATATTCTTCACTAGAAAGTAGAACATATTTCTTAACACTGTAAAAACATAAACAGTGCATAATATCAAATGGATATTGAAAGAATTGGAGCTAGTTTTAGTCTTGAGTGTTCAATTCTGCTCTGTTTTTAACTTCTGCTTTTGGAAAACAACTGAGCCTGATGTATCACTATTCCTGTGGCTATTGATATGACCAAACATTCACTAGTAGGGTAATAATTGGGTATTTCATATAAATGAAGGGCTCTCATTGGGGGGGTTGATCTGTCTTAGATGTCACCTTTATCTCATCTACTTGCAAATGTATGCTCCATTAATATATGCAAGGTTGCTCCTTAAAATGAAAGGGGGAGGAAAACAAACTGAAATCTTATAATGTTGATGTTATAAAATTAGAAGCAATGGTAGAACTAAGTCCCATGAGCTCTCTGATGATATTGGATGATACCTGTTATCCTATACAGTTTCTTATAGTCCTAATTTAAACAAAGCCATGAGCTAGGAAGGAACAGAGTTACTCAACTGCAATAACAGCAGGTGAAAATGGAAAATGTTGTTTATCTGCTTTGATTAGAACAGTTTTTTTCCTTTTCTCAGAAGTTTTCTGTACTATTCACTAAGCTTTCAATTTAACATATGCCTGTCCAGCACTTACACATAACATCCAAAGAAACCAATATGAAACACTACATATTACAACTGTTAGCCAAAAAATGGCTTAGTGCACCTCAGGAAGGTTCACCTCACCTGGCCTTTTAGTTACTTCACTCAGGAAATAGCCTAGAGAAAATAGGTGTGCTTTAGATTAGCTCTGAACAGCCAAGTCACAGGTTCTGTCAGACCAAAGGGAGAAGGGAATTATGTTGCACTGTGCTCTCTATAAACAATACTCGGTTTTAAGACAACTTAAATTTAGAAACTGCACTTAAAAACCCTGTATGTAATCACAGATGTTACATTGGCTGCTTAGAAAGGAAAAGGTACCTTAAGAACTCACCTTCCAAGTTAAAGGGAAGATTATAAATCCAAAACAATATGTTGATCATGTTATGAACAGAATTTGAGTTTGGTAAATAGTGTTAGGAAAATAGATAGTTATACAAAGATTTATAGATCTCAGAGCTTCTTCATAGCTCATATATCAAAATAAATAAACTGCATCACTTTTTTTTATCTGTCCCTCTAAACAAATCTGGTGGTACCATGAATTGAATTGTCATTTCTTATTTCCATCACTTGTCATGTCTTAACTGTAAATTATTCCCTTCATTCTTGAAGCTTCCACCATAGGAGAAATTTCTTTTGATCATCTTTCTCTTCTGCTACAAATTTTGAAGGTTTCCATTAGATCATGTCAAAGTTGCTTTATTTCCTAGATGAATTTATGCAAAAGGCAGAAAACCAGATGAATTCTGATAGAAAATAAAGATACTAAACCAATCCTTTAGGATTCCTCAAGCAAAACAAATAGTGACAGGTGTCATACTTCTGTCTGATCACCTTAAACTGTGAAAGTCTCATCTTTGAATTCAGTTTAAAAAAAAAAAATCCACAAAATTATCTATACAGAAGTGAGAAAAATATCACATCGCAAATTCTTTGTTGCTAATCTGTCAGGTGTCAACATGTGGATTCAACTAAGACCAATGCTGTCCATTTTCACTACAGTAATTTGGCATATTCCTCCCACAAATCAATTGATGGGAAGAAAGGAGTAATTTTTTAATGCAAAACTCTTTGTCTGGGTTGTATCTAGTGTAGTAGAGTGTGATATCTCTCATTGTGGCCGATTTGCTGGTAGCATCAGTGAAATAGCAGAATCTGTATGTGGTTGTGATCTGTAGTTATGTACAGCAACAATTTGTGATCCCAGACCTTGGCTGTGCCCCTGCCAGCATCATTTATGTCAGGGGATTGCCTCGTCTTCTGTGCTTCAGTATTAATGAACAATAAATTAAATTAAAAAATGAATTTAAAAAAATAGTAAAATGCAAACCAAGCATGCAACAATAGCTGGGAAGAACCTCAGCACAGTACCTGGAGGAGGTGGAATCCCTAACTTTGGAGACACTGGTGGAGTGAATGCCTTCCTGTAACCTGCATTAGCACAGAACCTTCTCCACGGCTCATCTAATGGCCTGGTCTGGGTTCCAGGCTCTTACAGATGGAGGCATTAGCTAATTAAAGTGCTAGCTCATCAAATGGCTCATCATAAGCTATTAATAACACTCCTGCTTAATTCTTGTGTCTCAGAGGTCTAGTCACTGTCAGTCATGTTAATCATTTCTTTTTTCACTTTCACTTATCATGTCTACTGCCTGAATAATTTCCTGGTTTACAACTTTAATACTTTTCTTCTTATTTTCTTTTTCTTCCTGAATTAGTCCTAAATCTGAGTAGTTGGGATATTTAATGGGCCATGTGGTTCAAGATTGATAGTGAAACCCACTTTAATCTTATATCTCCTAGGAAGCTGCCTTTCTACAAAAAAATACTGCCTTTTTATTCCATTTATTAGATTATATATCTTAGGAGATTCAGCAGGAAATAGAACAAGGATGATTGCAAAGTACTTTCCAAGCTAGTTACTAAACAAGACCAAGACAAAGAACTCGTGTGGTTTTGTTCACAATTATCCAATACTGGGGTTTTTTTTGCACTCTTGCTATATATATACATGCAGATATAGACTGGGCTGGAAATAATTCACTTTCTATATATATATACATGCAGATATAGACTGGGCTGGAAATAATTCACTTTATATTCCAAGAAAAAAAAAGTTGTGGTAACTTTAAATACTTTTATGCATGCTTTTATAAGCTAGTGTGACATTTAGGCTTAACCTGGTGACATTTGTCCTCCCTGTTTGTCTGTGTGACACCTGTTGCTGATCTTGCTGTCATGAGAGGGATTGCTTCCATGGAAACACCCTCTGCACTCTGTGACAGAGTCTGCCTTTAATTCAATGCATTTTTCACAACATACCTTTTTTTTCTCCATTTTTAGGATGAATCTGTCATGTTTCTGGGTGTTGTAATATGTATATTCTCCCACCCTGCTCACAAATCCTGGTTTGTGACGCATTTGCTCACCAGTTTGTATTGTTGTCTCAGGGTTGCTGGTGTGATTTTGCTGTCAGTGCAGGTCACAGACACCAAAGTGTGCCCTTGACCTCATGCACTCCACACCGTGCAGCTCATCCAGGTCTGCCCAAAGTCCCCACAGATTCACCACTGCCTGGACAAACACAAGATACAGCATTTGCCCTTGATTTAATTGCAGAATTTGAAATACAGGAAAGGAAATGGGGATTACAAGCTTTAGGACTTCAAGTGGAACCAAAAAAAAGATAAAAAGGAGCTTTTCAAGAACCAAATCTTTGAGAGACCCAGTGGTTTTCCAGGGGACTCTGTGATTCACTGAAGTCTCCAAACTTCTTTGTATCTGAAGAAAAATTAAAATAGATCACACAGGGAGAGTACCCACACTCAGAGCGATATGAATATGGGTTTTTAGTCTTTTTCTATAGTGGAGTCAAATAGAGAAGGTAGGAAAAAACACAGGCATTCTAAATGGATGCTGGTTACACTGCGAATAAGAGTGATTACCAAAATGCCAACGTGCCTGGTTTTCACAATGGGAGGCTAGAAATTTACTCTTGAAATATGACTGCATTTGTAGTATTTAACATGACACATACAACTTCCTCAGTTCCAGAAAGAAAGAAGAAGAGTTCTTGTACACTGTGTGCCCATGAATTTGTTGGGGACTAGCAAATGCTCAAATTGTCATCCTTCCTGTTGCAGGGTACCAGAAGTCCTGGCAATCTGGTGACAGTATTTGTCAGTGTAATTTTTGTAGTGCCCTGGTTTTGGCTGGGATAGAGTTAATTTTTTCCTTAGTAGCTGTTACAGTGCTGTGCTTTGTGGATTTAGTGTGAGATTAGTGTTGATAACAAACTGATGGTTTCTGTGTCGCTGAGTAGTGCATACCCTAAATCAGGGATTTTCGGTGTGCCATGCTCTGCCAGAGAGCAAGTGCACAAGAAACCAGGAGGGAGCATGGCCAGGAGAGCTGCCACAAACCAGTCAAAAGGATATTCTACACCCCAGGACATCACACTCAGCATATAAACTGGGAGGAATTGCCTGGGAGTCACCAGCTGCTGATAGAAGATGAGCTGAGCATCACTCAGTGGGTGGTGAGCAATTGTATTGTGCACTGTTTGTTTCTCTTGGGTTTTATTTCTCTCTCTATCTCTCCTTTTCATTACAAGCATGATTATTATTATTACTAGCAATAGTATATTTTATTTTGTTTCATTTATCAAATTGTTCTTATCTCAATCCACGACTTCCACCTTTCTTTCCCATTCTCCTCCCAAGTAGGATCACAGTGGGGATTTGAGGGAGGAGCTTTGTGGTATTTAGTTGTTGGCTGGGGTTAACCAAGATATGTGGTTAGTGAATTCTACCACTTTTAACAACATATGGAGCTTTGGGTATAGCACACCAGACTTTGGTGTCAACAAAGCTTTCTGAAGTGATTAGCAAAAAAAAGGCAAACAACAAACTTAAAACTCACTGTGTTTTGGGGTTTTTTTAAACAATCATGGTTTACACGAAATAAAGAAATAGTAATAACTATATTGAGGTCCTTTACTTTCCTTCAAATATAGAATATAGATGGTGTACACATATAGAAAACAAACAGTAATATCATAGAAATATGGAATGCTTTGAGTGGAAAGGGACCTTTAAAGATCATCTAGTCCAAGTCTCCTGCTGCTTACTGAAATTGTCATTCATGTTGTGAAGCAGAAGAGTCACAAGTTTGAAAATGCCAGAGTGAAGTCGGCTCATGCAGCAGTTTTACCTGGATGTGAAAAAGCTACTAATTAACATTCAGTAGAAGCTGAGTATTCCCATTAAGCTAATTTAACAATACGAAAGATTGATTTTTTTTTTGATTTTTTTTTTTCCCAAAACAGCTGATTAGCATTGGTAGAGCGTCTTAAAGGCAGGTCAGTGTTGAAGAAGTTCTTTCCTACATGTTATCAGCACTTTCAGACCTGGAGTCATGACCAATTTCTTATACTTTTGTACTATGCAGAGTGGACTTTGTAGGGATTTATCACATGCACATTAAATGTCTGATCACCTTTATCCTTGTAACCAACATCTCTTGTTCTACCCCATTCCTACTGGAGATTTCATGTAAAGTACAGCAGCTTATCCTCTCACATCGCCTCTCTTTCTCTGGTATTTAAGTAACAGTCTCTTCTCAACTCTCTAAATCCTTCTGCTTTTTAGAGTTCTAGCTAACTGCCTACAGGTAAGTGAAGCTGATCTATTAAGAATGTTGAGTGACAGCTTTGGTCACTGAAATGGGAGTGTAGAATATAAGAACACAGAATTGTAAGGGAGAACACACTCACTGCAGGTTCCTTATCATTGCAGCTCTATTGGTAGAGTGTTGTTTAACTTCAATGGCTGCACTGGTTGTACTGAACTAACATCAGTTTGTCCCAAATATGATTATGACCTTTTCTGGATGTGCACACAATGGAGATGGGATCATTCCCATACCACCCAGCTACTCTAGCCCTGTGATGCTCACAAAAGGAGAGCTTCTAACAGTGAAAGATGCTTTACTCTTTATTAAGGATGTGTTCAGGGCAGATACAAGCACCCTGAAACATGGGGGTCACGTAGATCCAGACAAAGGCATCACAAATGATTATGTCTAAAATGAACCAGAGGTAACACCTCAAATCTCAGAATTTCTGACCTGTTAGAGTCTTTTCTTTGAGATAGGATTGAGGTAGAGATTGCTGGAGAATCTTGCTCTTCTTTGTGTGCCTAATGATGCCAAAGCTACAATCAGGAGGCATCTGACTTTGAACAGCTGACCCCTCCTATAACAACACAGCAAATCTGAGCAAAATTCCCTGACCAAAATGGCTTTAATCATCTTTGGGCTTGGGACACAAATGGAACTGGTCTCAGAAGGCAGAAAGTCGGAATGGATTCCTTGTCAGCTCCTTGCTTCATCCTTCAGGACAAACACTCTTGGCTTTAAAATATACCAAGTGATGATCTGCTTAAAGTGTCACATGTTTCTGCTGGTGGCCGTGGTGTGCAACCAGCCAAGGACTGTTCTTCTGGCTGTTTCTCACTGCTGAAAATCTGCAAGGGGAATAATTAGAACAAAAATTGTCACCACCAATGATGTTTAAGGCCCATGTTAGTAGCTCACTCATCCCATCTGCTTAAGAAAATCATCCCTCTAGTACACTCGTTTTTAATTTGAAGAAGAACCCTAGTTTAGTCACATCACAGTCATTTTTGATTACATTACTGAGGCTGTGTTGGGTTTTTCTTGCCCTTCTGGGCTACTGCTCCATTTCCTCATCATGCTGACTCTCCTAGACTCTTCATTAAGAAGACAGGGACTCTAAACACAATACACAGGTTTTTTTCCTAAAAATAAACTCATCTACTTTTCTCATTTCCTGTCACACAGAGACACTTAGAGCATCTTTTTTGTATTAGGAATCTATAAATAGGAGTATCTGGGGTACAAAAGCTTTTCCTCTCCTCTTCTGAAACAGATGGAAATAAAAAGGATATTTGAAAGAAGACAGTAAGGAAGGGAGTGGTGAATATCTATATATTTTCTTCTAAATAAAGATGGCAATTAGTCAGGTAGAGTTACATCAAGGCTACTGTAATTTAAGAAAAAAAAGAAAGTGATTATTACCAAACTGTCTCAGTCTGAACAAATATTTGGATCCCACCAGGCATCTTGCATGGGTGCTTACTGGGGAAAAAAATCACATACTGGAAAAAAAATTAATTTCAAGATTTTTTAAGCTGAGACAAGATACTAAAGAAAGGTGCAATTGAAGGACTGGGAAATATTGTAGTTCCAGGACAAGACTCCAGGGTGTTGAAGAGTCCTTTGTGCAGTAGGTGGTTTTATGCAGACAAAAAAGGGAGAGAATCTCACCAAAGGTTCACCAGCACCACACAGATTTTCTAAAGGAGAGTCATAAGTGAAACATGGTCAAAGCTGCCTCGAGCTATTTTTTGTAAGAGAAGAACTGATTTTATTATCTTAAGCCTCTAACTTATTAAAACTTCGTTGTGATATTTTCTTTATATTTTGCATTGTGTTTCAGGAAATACCTTGTGACTGTGGTTATGAATATAAAATTAATAATTCATTATATACTACAGAGCATCATGATTTTTAATAAAACTTGAAGCTTATTTATGCAAGCGAAATATATTTTCATATAGTGGGATGTTTGTTCCTCTGGAAGTTTTTAATAAAATATTACTAAAAACATGCAGATCACATTTCAGCAAAGCTAGTACTTTACATAGGAGTGCAAACAAGATCTCATCACTACAGATAGTTTGCAGAAGTGCAGGCAGGTGGAACAGCAATATGAGAAGAGCACAATAGGCAAGATTTAAAAAATATATTTATTAGCTAGAAGCATTGGTGCTCACACCTTTGCCCTTGTAGTTGAAAGTCAAATACAGCCATGCCCTTCCTGTATCTCTGCTCTCCTGGCCTTTCCTGGGTTGGACCCCCACTCTGAAGGCAGCTGTTCTGCTTCTTGCCTTACACTGAGGTCTGCAGGGCAAGGGAATTGTGAACCATTGGGACCAGCAGGCAGAATTAGGAGGCTTTGGTGCAGAAAATAACCTCCAGATTGTGGCATTCTGCCTCATCAGGTCCTGTGTCAGGATGAGGCTCTGCTTGCTCTGCTTCTTAGTGCAGAGAGGTGCTGGGCAATCCTGGTCTCCTTAGTGTGGCAGGAGTTCTCAGAACAATCCTTCCTTTCCTGTCTGACCCCTCAGAGACATTGATAAGGACCCTCTCCTTACAGGCTTCAAAGATTGAAAAGCAACAAAAAACTAGATTTGTTCTCTTACTTCCCATAGTTTCAAAAAATACACAATATTTTCCCTACAGCTTGGACTTGCTAGTGTCTGTAGAGCTCCCAGTTTGGGAAGCTCATGGAAGAAGTTACTTCCATGGTGGGTGGCCTGGATTATTTTTTGGTAATTGCTGATTAAGAGGGTCCAACATCTTGAAAGTAGCTGGGCTAGGCAGTGGCTGGATTTTGTGGTTAAACACTGAGCAACGAGACAGAAGGACATGAGCTAGCAGAGCAGAATATGATCAATGGCATTCTAAAGACTACTGGAACATGGCAGAGGAGCTATTGTGGTGATAAAGCATGCACTGAAGAGGTGCTGCTTTGGAAACAGAGAAACAGCAGCTAAAGCAGTGGATCAGCCCACACAGTTATAGAAGGGCTGTCAGGAATTAGGAAGGAAAGCACGATCTTTGTGACTGAGGAAAGCACCAAGTTCCCATTGTGTGTCTTCAGAATACATTGAACATTATTCATTAAAATGTTCATGCCTTATAAAAGTAATGGAGGTTTTTGGATTCTGGAAGAGGGAGAAGTGTGCAGAGTCAAAGAAGTGGAATGAAGGGATGAAACTTGGAGCAGTATGGCTTCATCTTTTCTGCCTTTAGCAAGACTAGCACCAAAGCTCTACTAGCATTCATACTCAGAAAATATGAATAAGGAAAGAAAAATGACAAAAAGCGAATGTTTTATAGTCTGGAGAAATCATTTATAAGGAAAGCTTAAAGGCTTTAGTAAACAACCTATTGAGATGTAACTTTCTAGTCTATACATACGTTTCTGTGTGTGATCAAAGCACACAGAATATGCCTGCAAATCCACTTTTTTTGGTTTTATTTCCTAATTATTTTAAGAGTTATTTCATTTAGCAAGTCGAGTTTGATCTTCCCTTACTCAGGCCATTACACAGACACTGCAAACCAGTTAACACATGAGACAATTTTTGAAATTTTCTTCCTATAGTAGAAAAACATAAAATAATATGCAATAACCAAAATTAAAAATTCAACTGACATATATTAGAAATGTAGAACAGTTTTGTGGGGTTTTTTTCATAATGGAGGAAGCTATCCCTTGAAAATTTTGAGATATAAGGAACACTGAATTATTATTGAATAACTCTGTATCATATATACTATACCACAACTGAAAATTAGCAATTGTGCTTCCTGAGAACTTTCACAGAGGAAAAGCAGAGCTGTAGAGGGATGTTTCTGTCCATACCTCATTCCTATGAGGATCTGCAGGGATGCTGACAGTAGTTGCTGCTTTTCTCTCTATTCTGGGGAAAAATTCCTTCCTTTTTGTTTTTGGACTTTTGTTTTGGGGATTTTTGTTTTGTTTTTGGGATTGGTTTGGTTTGGCTTGGTTCATTGTTTTTTTGGTTGGTTATTTGGTTTTTTTAATGAGAATGATTATTTCCTCCATGAAAAGGCTACTTTTAAACAATTTAAACAGAACCACAAGGGCCATTACTGCACAAATGAGGAGGAAAGGAATAATAAATGAAAGATAATACTAAGAAGAAAAGGCAGGGGTCAGAACTCCAGGTTTAGGTGAGGACTCCAAAGAGAGCATATGGGGAAAAAAGTCTATCAAAAGATGGCAGAGGTCCTTACATTTGCAATAACAAAAGGATGAGTTGCAAATATGTCTGATAATTGGCTCAAGACAGCTTTTTTTGTAGAATCTACAAGTTGCCAATGATAAAAATCAGTAGGGTTCTAGTTGCCCATTAAAAGAATTGCTACAGTAAATGGAGTCCTAAATGCCTGGAGATGCCCTTTTTTGTCTTTCCCCCTTTTCAGGCTTATAAAAAGAGCTGTTCAAAAGGAGCCTTGGTGGCTCTGGCTCAGAGATGTGTTCTGTGCTGTTGTAACTATAACCAGCTGCTTGACTCAAATCGACACTGATTCATTAATCAGCGGAAGGTCAGTAATAACTTGTCCTCTTCCTCCTCAGTATTATCTTCAAGTTTACAGTCAGGGCTCACAGAGATTTTCACCACATTAACTATACATTATGGTCTTGGTAAGAAATCTGTTTGAGTCTGCAAGAGATTTCCCCCTCATTACTGCTGGATCAGGCTGAGCTGGACTGTGCAGATATGTCATTTGGCATCTGTCCATACCATAAGCCATACTGTGCTCTATGCTTTGAAAGTATTCTAAATGTTTCTTGAGCACAGGGATGTCTAAATCCAAGAATTTATCTAAGAAAAAACACTCTCTGGAAATATTTTGTGGATGGAAATAGCAGAAACACTTTCCAAATAAAATAATCTGTACCTGTATATTCCACAAAAAGAATGCATGAAGACCCTTCTTGTATTAGAATATGAACACTTTCCAGTATTTAAAGAGCCATAAAATTGACTAACTGTAGCTAAACACATTTTTATCATTCTTTAAACAACAAAATTCCAAAAAGAAAGACTACAACCTGTCAGTCACCTGCATTTACTATTAGGTGTAGCTGTTTCATGCCAGGATGTGCAGGAAACACTGTCGTGGAATGTAGGTGTGCATTTCTGTACCATGACCAGACACACCCCACACCTTCTACCTAATGATGGAAACAAGCACTTTGATTTTTTTGTGAGTGTGCCAAGTAATAGGAATAGAGCTGTAGAACCTGTGGGGGAAAAGGTGGCAAGCAACCTGGCTTCCAGAACAATTAATTTGCTACATGATTTCTTCTTGAACCATAATAGGTGGTGTCAGAAAGAAAAAAGGAAAAAAAAAAATACCATGTTAGCTGAGACAGGGAGAATTCTCACACAGTAAGTTTGTCTCTGAAGCACCAGGTTTGGCCAGTCCTCTACTTACAGTGGTCCAGGAATATCCATATTATATAGAACAATATGAGACATAATGATCCATTGTGTTAAGAAATGGAGACTGATACTAAATTAGCCCATTTTAATATAACCTTCTATGACTGACATGCCAAATGAATCAATCTTTCTACAAAGAAACCACAGCAAATGTTCACCTCATAGTTATGACAGCATTCATGTCCATATCACTGACAATTTTTGAAAATGAAGCAATGGAATTTGTCTCTTCAGAGGTGATCTCAGTTAACTTCCATTTCATTCTGATGTGCACTCATTACCATTGTAATGAGCATTTCAGAGATCCTCAAGACTCCTTGGATGTGATAACACTTCTTCACTCATTGTCAGAGGAAGCACTGATGCCCACAAATTAGAATCTTTGAAATAATATGCTTCAGATTAATAACCAACCTAAAGAACTGAAGTTTTTCATTTTTGCAGAAATAAAGTTTATCATTTTTTCGTATCTATTTGGACTGCTATATCTGGCCCGAAATTTGGACAACTGATTTTGCCTGTTAATGTTATCAAAGTTGAGCTCCTCATTGTATTGACAACAATCATCTTTCTACATGACAACCAACATTTCGATTTTTGCTGTAATAAGACTTTTCTTAGTGTGTGGTGTTTCTAATTCAGTGATTAAGGCTTTTTCCTATAAATGATAAATTTGGCTCAAGAATAGATGGTGCTGAAAAGCCCAAACAAGACAATTATGTACGTAGTAATTGAGAAAATCTCCAGTTCCAATGCTCAGTGATGCAGAGCACCCGAGCAATAGAAGCAGCAATGCCCTTATCAGGTTCTGAGTTTCACCTGTGAAATTGAAATCTCTGGACATTGATGGATAGGGCAGACATGAAAGGCATCTTTGGCAAGGTTGTGCTTTCATCCCATGGCCTTTGCTGAGGGTATCTGATTTGCCAGCATATTAGAAATTATCTTGCTCACAGAGTAAGCAGAGAACAGTCTGTTCAGGGGCTTGTCTCTTGTTTGCTGTGAGATAACGTGATAGTCCTCCTGAATAAGAATCTCCAGTGCAGGCTGACTCACATCAGCCCATCCCATGACTGCCATCCTAGATAGCAAGCAGCAGCCACATTAATTTAGATTCTGCTGCGACAACTGTTGTATCTCAAGTCAGTAAAGTCACACTCAAGATCATCCTGTGCTGTTCCTAGTTCTGCTCCAGAAGTTCTGCTGCTTGTCATCACCAGCACGTAAACCTTTCCACCAGAAATCTGAGGGCATATTTAGGAGGCACAGTTGCTGGGGTCTTGAGTAAAGAGTGAACTTTAATTGCCCCAACCAACCTTCTTTAGGGCTTCCACCTGCACCTGCCACCAAGAGGCCCAGGAGCCCCATTCCAGCTTAGCCCCTCAGTGCCAGTCCAAGCTGAGTCGTAGGAGTTTTTATCCCGTGCTCAGCCACGGTGCTGATGCCCACCCTGATGTGCAGCCTGCCCCTGCCCCTGCCTCATCACTGCTCATTCCATTGGAACATCACAAAAAAACCAAACAATGCTTCAAAATGATGCTTTTGGAATGAAAACATAAGATTTCTCCATATACTTTTCATCTCTCTTCTCATGTGCTCTTAAACACTGGTTGTCAAAATGCCTCACACTGAAACGTCATAAATTGTGGGGTATATTCGAAAAATATCTCTACTGTAAGAAAACAATCTAATTTACCAGCTATAACACTGGATAATTACTTGTGTGTGTGTTTGTATAAATCCAATTATAAAAATCTGTGACTATTTTTAAAGATCATTTGAATTCAGTTCAATCTTTTATACAGTAAGAAACAAAAAGCATCATCAAATAATTTCCACAGCATGTCCACCACTTCCATATGAGTTATGACAGACATTTTTAACATATGCAGGTGATGAGTCGTGATTTAAAACCTTCAAGTGAATCTTCTGATCTTCTAAGTAAAATATTTCTGTGATTTACTACTCTTTTTACAGGCTTACCAGTTACATCTGTATTCCCCTAGTCTAAATGTAGCTGATGTGAACTCCCAACCACTGGATTTTATTATGACCTCTTTTTTTTGGCAGAGAAAAGGAATAATGACTATGAAAACTGCTTTCCTTATGTGAGGTGGTGGTCAAGTCACCTTTTAATCTTCTTTTAGATAAAATAAATAGATCAGGTTTCTTTATATTCTTTTTCTCATACTGCCTCAGTATAAAACCAATACTGCTCTTGATTGTTCTGAGGAATTTATAATACAAATTAAATGCATAATAATCATGATAAAATGAACAGTTACAGCTGGTCAGAAGGTCAGAGGAAAGGGATGGAAAGCTACCAGCAGAAAGAAAGGAAGTAGCATCTAGGAAAAACCTAATTTTTCATCATTTTGTTTCTGAGCTACTGATTTGGCTTCACAGTTTTCTGAGGGTATTTTCACGTTGTGCTAAAGTTCTGCTTCTTTTCTCCCATTATATTGCACTATTAATCAGGTTTGGGTCAAGGCAGAAACAATGACATGTAAAAAGGAAAAGGAAGTGAATTCAGTAGAAGGATTTGAAGGATGTTTGTTTCTTTTTCCTCACATATATTTTCTAACTTTGACAAGCATTCCTGAGATTGTGTATAACTCAACATCCCATTTTCTGCAGTAAGAGCATGGTTTATTCCAGACTATATAATATTACCCAGTACATCTGATTCAGAAAGCACTCATAAGCACTGACCAGCTCTAAATATTTTTTAAAGAAAGTAAAAAAAATTCCCCTCTGGAGCTTGGAGTGTGGCATAAAACAGCCCCAAGGGAAGAGCTGCAGCTATATACCAGATAAAGGCCCTGTAAATGCTTATCAGGAAGAGCTGAATTCTGAATATGCAATTTGAGGTGTCTTGAAAAGAGTGTATTTCAGGACAATTGCTGAAAACTGGCTCCAGTCTGAGCAATGAATTTAAAACATCCAAAATAACTAATCAAACTGGAACGATTTGACCTGTTCTTTATACCTGTAATTGTCTGAGTATTTGAAATCCAGACATGCTGCTTAGATATTTATCCTCCTCATGCTTCTTAAAACACATTTATAAAATGACATTTAGTAGACTTGGCCTCCTAATATCACAGACAGCCATTAATTACAATTAAATAAAGGATACCACAGATGACTTCACTGATTTGCCACAAAAGCAGTTTTCAGGACAGGATATAGTGATAAATTACTCTTTTAAATTGTCATTCCTTCAAAATGAGTTTTACAGGAAAATCAGATCAGAAAAACAAACACTAGAAGTCTGATTAAGTACCTTAATTTCCTGGTTGTATCCTTCAGCAGGATGAAAGCTCTCCCTATGTCTTCTTACATTCTTGCCTGCTTAAATTGCTTTCAGGTTTTTATATTATAACAAGAAATGACTTTGATTTAGTTCAGGTTAGCATTTGGTTTGCTTCTTAACTGATTTTTAAATGCTCTTGGGATCTATTACGTATCTGTGAGATAACCCACACAAAAGGTGATTTCATTTATTTCCTTTGCCTAAATTTTAAAAAAGGATTCAGTAAAAGTGTGTTTTTTGGATGATCAAAACATTGGCAAAGAAGAAGACTACCTTAGTAGTTTTTCCAAAGAACAGCAGCGTAGGTGTGTCCTTCTCTGTTGGCTCAATATTGAGCACTTGGAGGTCTATACAGAGCCTTATTTTTTAGACAATTGACTTAGACTTAGCTAAGACAACAGAAAATTTTCAAAAAACAAGTCATTAGTTCTGGCGAATACACTGAAATAAAAACCATCTTTGGAAGGTGCTTATCCTTCTTGTATTACAATACTATATGAGCAGTGCATGAATCTCTGGAGAGAACTGCTATTAGCCTCAATTTATAGAGAGTTTGGACAACATGACAGCATAAAGAGCTGGAGCAATCTGCAAGAAGCCCACATTCTGCACGACTCCCTGAATTCAGTTTGTTGTTAGGTAAATAATTTTTCCTTGACTGGTATTTTATTTTATTCCCTTTGACTGGTTCTTTAGAGATGCATAGCCTTTTCCCTTCCCTAAGAGCAGAGATTTAATTTGGGATTTTTGAATTTGAGCTTAAGACATCATGCAAACCTTTGGAACCTAATTCATCATTTCCCAGCATGAATTCCTAAGTACAGGGTGAGTCTTACAGAACCTTAAATGAAAGCATTTGCTGATCAGGTTATTTTGGGGCAATGTAATTTCAAACTCCTAAAGTAAGAGCATTTAACCATGTGACTTAAGTCCTGTGCTCATTAATTTCCTTCTGATGTTAACTGTTTTTCAGTAGAAAAAAGCTTTGCTCTTTTACTTGTATAAGCAGCTGCTCTTTGATAGTGGATGGATCTGATTTTTTCAGAGGTACATGCAATAAAACAGCTTTACATATTTGCAAAGGGAAAGAAGCTATTATCTGGCCTCAAATTATTTTTACCTCCCTTACTATTTATGTAGAAAAATGTCTGAAAACACACTTAAGCAAAGTTTATGTTACTACTCTCTTATTCTAGAGGGCTTATGTGCATTGCATGTCATTGCCTCAGTGCAAAGCTGAACTGTGTTCCATTTGCTTCAGGAAGGAAAAAGAAGCAAGTCCTTCTGTTATGTTCATGGTAAGGCTCTAGAGCTGGCTGGGAAATGATAAACCAGGGAAGAGTAGTTCAGTGAGTTGATTGGAAAACTGGAAAAACAGTATTGTCAGGAGGGAAAGGATAAGTCTGCTTTAAAGGGTCATTTCTGGTTGTTAACATTAGTTAAGTAGAAGGTACAATAATTTACATCCTTCTATTCAAGGAGTGATTGTTTTCCAGAAGATGTTGTATCTGAGTAGTTAGTTACCTGGAGCAGACCAAGAATCCAGGTGTGAGAAACTCTATGGCAGCTTCTGCAAGGGACTCTGCTGGAGTGCCCTGTGCCAGCCTGTGCTGTGGGCTGTGGGGGTTAGGACAGGCACAGCATTCCAGCCTGCCAGGAGAAGTACATGGCTTGGATTTTTACAGGAAATCAAAGGTGCTGGGGCATGGGACAGAGAAGGAACCTGTGAGTAAGAGGGTGCACTGCATGGTGGGGAAATCCATCCAGGGTCAGCGTGATGTGAAGTTAGACAGCAGGGTTCTCAGCACCTGAAGGAATATAAGATTTACCTGCTATCTGTATTCCTCTTCTATTCCTTCTTACTAAACTAGGTATTCTATTGCACCATTTATTTCAGGGCCTTTCTCACTGAGAGTCAGAAAAAATGCTGCACCTTGTCTCTCTCTCTTTTCCCACCACTTCTGCCCCCACCCCAGTGCAGAACACTGAAGCTGATAACATCCTGCTCTTTAATTATTAAAGGCTCTGAAAAGGCTTGTCAGCTGGCAATGAGGCAGTGAAAAAGAACTGGTAAGAGATCTTGAACCTGCTCAGAGCCTCGGCTGAAAGGGACAGGTGCTTGAGGGCAGGAGGGGCAGCAGAGAGAGAAACTGTGGTGGTGGAGGGAGGCGAGTGTGGAGTTCAGGGGGCAATGCAGGGGGATGCCCAGGTGAGAACAGAATAGAAGCTGCAAGATTTGGTATGCACTGGGCATTAAATTTAATGGGTTTAGTGCTTTTACTATGTTGAGCTTCATAAGCCTCATTTTTGCCATTCCCACCAAAAGGCTGTGGGATTTCTGCTGGTTGCCAGTGCAGGGTTCAGGATTTCTCAGGGCTTGCCTTTGCCAGAGCAGGTAATACCTTGTTCAGCAACCACCAGTGCTGAAGTGACTAGTGCCCAGCTAGGTGTGAGCTCAAGTTCTTGGAGCCTTGCATGTGATAAAAGTCTGCAAACACATGCAGTCCCTGTGCAACAGAACCAGCCCTGTGTGTTGGCTGTGGCTGTGGGGACTTCCTAACTTTGGTGGGGAACAAATGGAAAAGCAAGAGAGCAAAACCAGACTGTGTTAGGAAAATGTTGCAAAGACCTACTCCTTCTAAAGGTTCACAGAGATGAATACACTGCTTTTGATGGTTATTGGGTTGATCAAAGCCCTCTTTATGCAGGCTAAAATTTGTTGCTTTATACCTCTTAGATCCTACTTAAGGCTCTCAGGGCATGTAAGGAATAAGTGCCATACAAAACCTCTACTGTCTTTCTGCAAAAGGATAATTTTTCAGTAGCAACATTGAAATATGTCCTTCCTGAGCTCAGTTCATCCTACTCACATCCCTTCTAGTCACTGTATCCTTCAATCTCCTTCATGAGAGTGTCCTATGTCTCTAGCACTCATTTATGTTATTTGCTTCAATGACCTTACTTGACAACTTACTCCAAGTGTTTACTGCTCTTTGAACAAAGTAGTTCTGCCTGAATTCAGGTGCAGTTAAGCGATAATAGTATTGCTGCTCTGTTTTATGAGGCCATAAGCTGGTTCAGCTGAGTAGTTTATCCCAACAAGGGGACCAGAATATTGCAAAGTAAAACACTCACATAGCTCTTTGGCTGCGAAATATGTTTGTAACCAAACACTTTAAACAAGAAGCAGCTTATTCAAGGCCAAATCACAATTTACAAGTACTTCCCTGTTGTACTTCTTAGGCAGCCAGTCACCTCACAAATAGCTCTTTAGTTCAGCAGAACTGCCCAGTCTGCAGCGCTGCTTGGACCAGTGTGGCTGAATCCTCTTGACCCACTATGCTAGGTCAAAAGCTCACTAAAAGAGCTTGGAATATTTGTCCTGCTGTCTTATTGCTCTGAAGGACAGGAGAAATATCTCTGACAGCTCATGCTAAGGGAAGGATCTACATAATGAGAGCCCAGTTGTGAAAAGGGCAGAGGAAGTTCTTTGCATTCCTTGTCTCTCCTTGCTTATGTAAAAACCTACAAATAGCACAGGGTGAAGGTGAAAGCAGAAAGGAACTGCATGATCTCTCTAAGTGGTGTCTGATACTGATATTCCATTCAGTACCTATAAGATGCCAAAACCTGCCCAATTATTTGTGAAAATACCATGTTGCTGTATCACAAGTGAAAACCTATTGCCTTATCATGTCAGTAGGAAGCAGGAATGTTTTTCAGCTTTTGTTTCAGTAGCTTGCACTTGTTTTTAATTCCAAAGCACATTAGGTATAGATGTCCTCATTGTATGTGAAAATACGGGAAGATATACTTTGAATTCCAATTTATATAATGACTTTGCTGAATGAAGCTGTGCAACTTCTAGCTCGCCATGCAAGAAACTCTAACATGGCTGTTTCAAATGAAATTAGTGGTGTGATTGTATTGGGTTATTTGCAAACTTTAAATGGAAATTATAAGGCATTTAGTGAAAGGTGAATTAATTCAGTATTTAATTTAACAAGAAGTTTCAGTCCACCTCTGTTCTACTGGCACCCACAAAGGTTTCACCCAATATTCCTAGAATAGCTATAACAATATTTTTTTGTTTGGTTTTGCTCAGAAGGCAACTCTCATAAACCTAGTAAACACCAGCGAGTATTTTATTAGTGCCAGGAAATAAAAATCAATGAAGGAGATAACTCTGCTCACATGTCCACTCTCTGTCATTTTTATTTAAACCCCCAATTAATTTAATGATTGTAATATTGATTGCTAACTTTTGAAATGTCATATTAGCCATTTCAGTTCACACAGTGAATTTAATCAGAAAAAAATTTAACTGTTGCAAAAAGCAACAGAGAATAAATTAGGAGATGAATCATCAGTTCCAGAATTTTGTGACATTTCATTATAAAATCCATACTTTGACTCAACTAAGCTGGTAACGAGGTTTATTATAAATGCAAATCTAACCTAGAATTCTTAGCTGACCTGGAATAACACATTTTCATTCTGAAGCATGTGGCTTTTGGAAGGCCTGCAGGGTTTATTCATTTGGGCACCACACTGCTTTGCTGTTTGGGCAGTTTTCTGAGCTTCACCTCCAACACTGCAGTGGGAACAGGTGATGTGGACTGAATGGTTTCATTTAAAAATTAAAATCAGTAGTCATAGCACATATTTATTTCTATTGGAGAGCATAGATACCACAGAAGCTAAAGAATGGAGTGGAATTAGAATTTTAAAAAGTGCAGTAGCCCATTATGACTTCATGTGCTTTGCTATACAGGAGGTAACATTGAATTTGTACTGATTGAGGATCCTGTAGGTCCTCTGTAGTCATAGGAAGCCTGAGAAAACTCAGAAGAAGAGGCTACAAACAAGACTCATCACATCCCAAACCATATGTGAGAGAAAGGGACACCTCCTTTTTGTGTCCCAAAGTTAGAAACCATTTTTTATAATATCTTTACCATGATTGTATCATGTCAAAGAGCCTTGATGAGTCCTGTTTATTGCATCATAATCACAAACTACATCGAAGTTTGAACGAAAGTTCTGCTCAGTTCAGACTGATGTCAATGGTAAACTATTAACAATGTTTCCCCTTGTAACTCCAACCATCACCCTTGCTAATCCAAGACCCAAAGGTTATTTTCAGACCTAGTGTTACTGCAACATACTGACCTCCTTGTCAAAGTCCATAAGGGGGTCATCAGGGCTATTGAAATGAATTACATGTGTCTTTGCAGTCTGGGCTTTATTCTGCAGTGTCTAGAATAGTTATACAGACAAATTTCTGAATGCTAATTGAAAGTTATATTGCCTGTTTTAGAGAGAGAGAAAGACTGAAGACAGTCTTATGGTCAAAAAGATAAACCTGATCAAATTTAAATTTTATTACTATCACTCTTTTAGTAGTAACACAAGCTACATCCCAATATTGCTGTAATTCAGTGAGAAAAGATATAGGACCCTTAAGTGTCCACAAGGTCAATAGTGGCTGGATAAGTTTGACTTTTCAGTCATTATCTACAATTTCTACTTAAAGCCTTACATGAAGGTTAAGAAGGTGATTGGGAGTAGT
Source organism: Xenops minutus (assembly GCA_035221455.1). Classification (NCBI taxonomy): domain Eukaryota; kingdom Metazoa; phylum Chordata; class Aves; order Passeriformes; family Furnariidae; genus Xenops; species Xenops minutus. The sequence continues at coordinate 52,472,158 of JAWWEE010000074.1, forward strand.
CAGCATGATTTTACAGAAGAAATCCTGCCTGAATAACCTGATAGCCTTCTACAGTGAGCTGAGTGGCTTTTTGGAGGAGAGGTGAGCAGGAGATCCCTTTTACCTTGACTTTGGTAATACATTTGACACCCTATACCACAGCATTCACATAGACAAAGTGAAGTACAGATTGGGTTGACTGGGAAATTATTTAATAGTCTGAAAGAATCAGTAGCACAAAGGAGAGCTGAGGATCCATATGGTGTTCATTAGTGTTTAACATAGTCAGTGACAGGGATGGTGGGACAAAATGCACAGGGAGGAAATTTGCTGAGGACAAAACTGGGAGGGAGGAATGGCTGCCATACCAGGGTGTTGTGCTGCTTTCCAGAAAGATCTCTACAGGCTGGAGCGCTGGGCTGGCAGCAATCTCCTTAAGTTCACTAAAGAGATGCAGAATGCCACATCTGGGGAGGAGGAACAGCCTAATGCAGCAGCACATGCTGGGCTCTGACCATTTGGGAAGTAGCTTGGCAGAGAAGGACCTGCAGGCTCTCGTACAGCAAACTGAACACGAGCCAGCAATGCATCCTCATGGCAAAGAAGACCAACAACACCCTGAGCTGTATCACTAGGGAAAATGCCAGCAGTTGGAAGGAGGTGATCCCATTGTTCTTGTTTCATGGAAGAGCCACGTATGGGGTGCTGGGTGCAGTTCTGGATGTCTGTAATGAACTTGACTGGGTGATCATCATGAACCTCATAGCAGTCCACCTGAGTATGGCTGGGGCTGTGCCAAGCTGCAAGCCCAGGGTGGTGGTCAGACCTGTGCACTTTCTCCCACCATCCAGTCCATTAGTGACTGTGTTGTCAGGTGAACATCTTTTCTGTTTGACACTGAAAATGCAGAATAGAGCTATTTTCTTGTAAGCAAAAAGGCTGTAATAGCTTGAGTGACCAAGAAGGGAGAACCTCTTCTATGGACAGGGGTCAGTGTGCTGTGCGTGGATCAGAGACCCTTTTGGTGCTGCACCATTTGGTGTTCCAGCATCTGAAGGTCTGTAAGATTATCTGAACTATTCTCTCCTTATAATGTTAGCACTTTAAAAGACATCTTTAAAGAGTGCCAGTGTCTTTTTTTACTGGATTCGTGAGGGACAACATCTCCTGGTGCAAAAAAGATGTGAGTGTACTGAAGTGAGCCGAGTGAAGGTTTGCAAAGGTGATTCAGGACTTTAGGACATCTCTTGTACAGGGAGATTGAGGCAGCTGGGGCTGTTTAGTCTTGAAGGTCTTACCAAGGTGTGTGAACACCCCGTGGGTGGAAACCAGCACCTTCTCCATTTTGCCCAGTCCCAGGAGAAGAGGCACAAACTGAACTGTAAGAACCTGCATTTCAACATGAGGAGAATCTTCCTTGGAGGGTGGCTGAGCACAGGAACGGGTTGCCCTGAGCTGGTGGTGTCTCTGCCCTCAGAGGCAGTCAAAACCTCATTAGATATGCTCCCCAGCCATCTGCTGTAGCTGACCCTGACTTGCCAGGGAGCTGCACTACTGAATCTCCAGAGATCCCTTCCAGCCTCAGAGTCTGTGAAGCAAAGATTTCCAGGACGTGTTCATTTTTCAAGTGTCTTAAAGCATACAGTTAATCTGTATCTGTCTTTGTAATGGTAAATATCTGTTTTATATATTGATGTAAACACCTCCTTTCTCATTTATAAGTCGACTATATTGATGCTTTCTACTTTCCACATTTTAATTTCGCTACCCCATTTTTAGAGATACGTCAACAAGTAAGAAATACCTTTTAGCACTTGATCTGCAGCTCCATTAATATCAGGTTTATTTACTTACCTCTTTACACATGACAGATACTCAGCAAAGGTACATACTGTGCTACTAAGTGATAAGAAATTTACAATATTTACTTTTGTGTAATGAAAATCTCTTTTATGAAGTGCTTGCTAAAGCCTTTGTAGTTTCCTTCTAGATATTGTTCCTTGTTTATAAGAACAAAGATTTGTATCTGACATTGGAATTTTTGGGAACTTTGTACATTCCTTTAAAAGACAGAGTTAAAAGAATTCATGGGGATGTAAAAGCTGTTCTTCAAACACCTAAAAGGACAGAAAAATGGAAAACAAGGATTAGAGTTTTTTGATTAAAAGTCTTGTAAAGTACCAAACCCATATGGAAGCAATGAACATAACAGAGAAAAAGGTTGTTGTGGTTAAAGAACCTGAAATGGGGTATAAGCTAAAGCTAGTGAAGGATGTTCTGAGGCAAACATTCAGTAGGTCCAGTCGAGGGAGCAGGGAGATCTCTCTTTAAATATGACATTTAGAGCAAAACCCACAAAAGCACTTCTGCCATGTGACTCCTTGTTGCTTGGAACTCAGAATGGAAAGACACAGGAACGAAAGAGCCAGCTAACAGACCTACAGAAGACCTTCAGAAGTTGTTTTTTGAGATTTTCTAAAAATCTTGGTTACTGTTTCTCTGAGTAATATGAATACTATGAAAAATTTCCAAAGATGAAATTTTTTTTTGTGGAAGAATTTAGAATCTAGAAATTGTTTGATCATACTCAGCTCTGGCAAGGGAAATATACAATAAAGTAACGGGTAAACTTTAATGTAAGTTATTATTTAAATGCATTTTGGTCTTAGGAAAAGTTTCATAAGGCAAGGCAGTTGATTCATGAAGAACTAACACTACAAGTTCAAAGAGAGGATAATAAATACTACTTTCTCTTTGAATGTTTCCATCATCACTGATTAGTGTATATGCATAGTTTTATGTTTATATGCTTCATTTATCTAAGGTTAATGCAGGATCAGTCAATCCTACCTGTAAGAAATTTCATTAGTATTTTAATCCTGATAAAAAATCTAGCAAGCTCAGAATGAATTATGATGTGCTTGATATACTGCATTTACTTGAATTTCTTCACTTAGATGTTCTCCTGGAGCATTTCCACCCTCTCCCACGTCTCTGTGAGTCCCACTGGCAGGCTATCAGACACATCAGAAGGGGCAGAGTTCAACTCCACCATTTACTGCCTTGAATTGTTTCTTCATCGCTCTCACTTTTACGAATACAAAGGAATTGCAGAAAAAAAAGTCACCCCTGAGGAAGAGGAGCTTTGAAGATCCTCCCTTGACAAGGCTTGGTAATTTCCCCAGGTTGGGTGGCCAGCACAGACCTCCTGGAGACACTTCACTCCTGTGGTGACTGTCTGACAGTGCTCAGATAGTTCACAATTTGAATTCTCTGATTTTCCTGAAGACAGAGAGAAAATGAAGTGTTTGGAACTGTTCCAAACTCAAAGACTGTTCCAATTTATCAAAACTGCCCTTTCGTGTATTTTAAAGTTAATCCTAAAGAAAGTAATTTTTTTCATCATGGGAAAAGAGTAATAGTTTGTTACTCAAGCTCATTACTTGAATTCAGTCATCATAATTCCTAGATAAGCCAAGCCGTGTTGTGATGCAGGATGCAATTTTTTGGATTCATGCTAAGATAGGAGAAACTTATCAGCATAGAACAATAGTAGTAATCTAATAATGCCTCCCTATTTCAGTTGAAAAGCATCACAGTATGCCCCAATATGTGCAGAATGTAAGTCCCAACATGTCATGTGAACTCTGGGTTGACAAAACCTGCTTACTTAGTATGATATTCTGTTGCTTTGGGTGTTTCTATGTGGTTTCCATCGAGGATGCTGCGTTGTCCCAAATATTCATAGTACATGTTGTGGGAATAAGCCCCCAGTTTTAAGTAAATTGAAAATGATTGGAGTGTTTAGTAAGCCAGCACCTCCTTGAAATTACTGTGCCATCTGATTCAAGTCCAAACAAGTTGCCTTTCCCCTGTGGCAATTTTGTCTCTGTAATAAAGATTGTGGGATCAGGTGGATAGCCACTTTTATTTTGCAATGTCCTTAAATATTTAGAGGGTACTTTTTGCATAATTTAAAACTTCTCAGGAAATTTTTATGCCATAGTGGTCTTTAGAAAGTATAAAGGCTGTGGATTCTATTTTTAGTGGGCAGGCAAGTGCGTAGAGTCTCAGAATTTCACTCTAGTTGTCTATTTCTTTTCTGTTCTTGAAATATAACTTGAATTCAAGAAAGTAGTTAACTAATTTGAATTATATCATATGCATTAGAATGAATATGCCAATATCTACATAGGTGTGTTAGACCATGTACAGTAGGACTTGAATGATATTTGAAGTGGAAATAACAAACCTTTAATATGAACAGCAAACATAAAGGATTTGGAACTTAAATTACTTCTAATATGTTTAAAAAGATCTTAAACTCTTGTTAGTGTTAGACTGACCTTGATTTCCTAAGGAAATGAAGCTTATGCAAACACATGATTATATTTGCATGTTTTAACTGTTTTAAATATTTATCTCAATTATTATATTTTCTACCAGTCTTGTGAAAGCATGCATCTGAATAAAGGAGAAAATCTCTCAAAGGTTCCACTGAAAGGGTGGGTTGCATTCACCCCTTGTTAGACATCTTGGAGTCCACTTCTTGGATGATTCTCCTTGATCACTTTCTGTAGTTGAGGTTTTTCTTATGTAATCTGACTGAAAAGTCATTAAATCAAAAAAATACAAATGAATTTTTTTCATGCTATCTTGATTCTTTTATTCTGTGCTTAGCAGAAGTTGTTTTCAAGTGTGTGTGTTACAGTTATCATTACCTTTCTGCGGGACACTAAAATCAAAATCAGGTTTTCCTCACTCTTTTTTTCCTTTATACTTCAAAATAGCATTGACTACTGCCCACCTATTTATTTAATGATATCTATTTCTTTTCCATTGCTTTTATATAGCTTGTGATCCTTTCTGAAACCTTATTGTTGCCACTCTGACCTCTCTACATGAGAGATAATAACTAGTGGGAGAAGAATAATTAACCAGTATCTTGTGCTGAGTTTTTTTCACCTGGTAATTCCAATTTGCCCAAATACCTCCATCTTGCAGTCCACTTAATCAGGATGAAGCACCAAAGGATTATGTGACAGGGGTAGGATTTTAGACCCCCTGCCCTGTAGTTGCAAAGCCTACAAAATTTGTGCCATTCATGTACTTGCATTACATTTGCAAACTACTCTACCTGTGTGTGTATGATTTTTCCCTCAGATGATTTGCCCTCTTATTTTGATTCTTTTTCTGCTTTGGCAGGTCTGTTTCTTTGGGCCTCATTACAGTATGAGTTAGTTGAATGAATTATGTTGGCTGCCTGAGCTCCTGCTGATAGAGTGTTGGGACACAGATTCCTGTGTCAGAGTGCAAAATGACTTCGTGTTCCTGCTGAGCAATCATTTCTTGCTGATTTTTTTCACTCAATTTCTTGTGTGTGTGTATGGCTCTGTGTCTATAGCAGTATATAGCAACTTCCCTTTTACATTTTTATTAGAATTAGGATTAATTCTACGTTGTTCTTCCACATGTACATCACATCCCATAGAGAAGAAGCCAAATTCCCAGCTTGTACAGACTGGGGCAATCCTAAGTCCAGGAGCTCTGGTGCAGTTGACAGCAGTTTCAAACCTAAGAATGTGCCTGCCCAGAGCACTTCTCAGAGGGCTTGCCTTTTTCCTTCGAGCATCAGAGAGGAAGCAGGTCAGCTGAGTTAGGAACACTCTCTGGCAGCAAAATAATGAATATGACACTCAAGTGCTGGCCATCACACACAGAAAGGCAGCTTGTTGAAACCCTCCCGATGCAGGGGAGGGTAAAACAGCACAGTGGGTGTGCTTTGAAACAACCAGCCAGAATCAAAAATCCCTAGGATTGGCTATGATGTTCACCAGGAAAGGGAATAGGCAATGTATAGCCCCTAAAGAAAGGAACCCTTTAATATCTTCATTCCTAAAGATGGAGTAGAGGATTCATATCAGTAGGTCAGATTTAATCAAATTAAAACTGTTCTTTAATTTGCATAGATAATTTTATAACATTATAAGACAAGGAGGACACCCCTCTTTTGGGGACACTAGCCCTCTTTAAGTCTACAGAAATACAGAAAGTAGGCATATGGTATTTTTTAAAAATTGGAATCTTTATGGGCCTTCAGACATGCCATGGACTTCCAGACATATACAAGTGTCATGGGTTTCTCTGATTAGGGTTTGTTTTTTAATAAGAGGGAGATTGGCTTCTGTTGGAAGCCTCTGGAAGTTTCCCTCCATCCTATAGAGCAGAGCCAATGAGGGCCAGCTCTGAAGAAAACTTCCTGCTTTTGAACCATTAAGTAATGCCCCTGCATGAAAACATATTTAAGAAGTTGTTGTGCACTTAAAATTAGGGCAGCCATGGGTTAACGACATCACAATGCAGACATCAAGGTCAGTGCAGGAGGAGAAGAGGAAAAGGTAGGGGGAGGGACCCAAAGATCAGGGAGAGGACTTAAAGCTATTATTCCCTGACTATATGGTGATGACCATGGTGATTATGAGTTGTCCCCTTGAAGCCCATGGGATCCATCGGGGTGCAAGGATCTCCCTGCCGTAGCAGGGGGATGCATGAAGGAAGCTGTTGTCTCGTGGGAGGCCCCCAAGGTGGAGCAGAGCCTGGCAGAGATTTGCAGCCGAGACCCACGGAGGGAGAAGCCCATATTTAAGTAGGTACAGCCAGACTTTCATGAGAGACTGTGCCCCATGGAATGA